>JAYESA010000001.1:169435323-170056951 GCA_036927795.1 Iris macrosiphon
ATAGTTGGTTTGCTTTACTTTAGTTGGTTTGTGCTTTTCGCATAGGCGGCGGCCACCTTGCCTCGGTAAGAGTGTGCATATCGAGATTGGATTATATGGTTTGAATTGAGGATGGATATTGAGGTTTGGGAATAGTTCGATAGTTTCTCGTGTTGCTTGGGTTTGAGTAGGACGGTTTGCTTGCTAGTTTCCTTCGAGTTAGTTATTTATTGCTTGTCGATTGGCTTGAGTTGAATGCTTGCATGCTTAATCTGCTTTACAGCTTTCCTTAATATGTTATCCCTATGCCATGGAATGAATCTAGGATTCAACTAGAAAGATCACCATATAACTGTTTGCATTCACTATTCTACTTAGTTTCGGCTTAGACGAGTGGGTTACCCCGCTCACTAGTACGGTTGTGTACTGACCCACATTTATGGGCATTATTTTAGGTACGCGGGTGTAGTGTCACTGCTTGGATATACGGGACATGATGTATGAACGGTAAGTACCTTTGTGGGCTAGAGAAAAGAGCAAGAGTATTGCATCGCCTTTGTGGCATTTCATTTGGACCCTATTGAGAACTTCGTTGCGTATACTCTGATGTGTGCTTGGTACTACTTGAATTTTGCTGCAACTTGGTCGTTTCAATTATAACTTTGGTGTTTGTCAACATTGCCTTGTACGAGCGCAACTCCAGGCTCGTACGGTATCACGTCCTGATGAGAACGATTGTCCTGCGGGAGAGCTGTAACATGGTGATTCACGTTCAGCGGGGACTATTGAGCTTGCGGGAGATTGGGGCATGACATATTGGTATCAGAGCGCCTGGTTCATTTCCTTGGACTTGGTCCTTCGCTTCATCATAAACTCTAAATAGCTTTCGTGTGTCGTTTAGCTCTTGGCTTTACTCGGTGCCGCATTGGATGTTTCATGCAATAAGTCTATATATTGCTGGTTGTGGCTGCATGTTATTCTTGGTTACGTTGCTTTTGTTGGTTTTCGTTAGATCTCTTAGCATCGTTAGGCGTTGTTGCATTCGTGCAGCAAGTTGGGTGGCATTGTTGCATTTGTGCAGCAAGTTGAGAGGTGTGTCGTTGTGTTGGCTTGGCTTGTCATTCATGAAGTTTTTGATTGCATTAGTGGATCAGTTGGTTGGTAGACGAGATTGATTATGCGGCATGTTGTGAGTAGAAGCATTGGATTAAGAATGGATCATTGCACGAGTTGCTCGTATAGCAAAAGTGTTGGATATAAGTTTAATTTTTGGTTGGGTATATCACATAGAGCATTGGTTGAGTAGGTTTGAGTTTGGCTTGGGAATATCAGGATAAGTTTTCATGAGTTGCTCGTACAACAAATATGTGGAACAGCTGGGTATTAGATTGGATTACTTGGAAGAGAGATCGTCGCGTGGGTTGCTCGTGTAGCGAAAGTATCAAACGGTTTGAGAATAGTTGGAAGTATCGAGAATGAAACCTGGCACGAGTTGCATAGCGAGATTTATGAAAAGAGTTGGATGGTTCAGGCATTGGCTGAGTTTCGTGTCAGACTTAAGTTGGGAATGGTAGGATCACACATAAGGGATGGTTTGAACGAATTTTGGATTAGTGCAAAGGAATCGTAATATGAGTAGTGACTTGATTCGGAGTGGTATATGGGATATCATTTAGTGAGCAAGGCATTGAAATATTTTGGATAGACATTAATGGAAATTGTCTGAACGGACTCGGGTAACAGGAATATAAGTTGGTTGGTATGCATCGGCTGAGTTGGAAAGAATGAAAAATGGAGCAAGCGATTGTTGAGTTGAGCAATCGAGAACGGACTTGTGCAAAAGAAAGTATCATGGGACTTGGGTGATGGGCAAGATCAGAACAAGCAATGGAAAAGAGTGTTTGGAAATTTGAAGTATTGAGGCAGACCAAGCATTACAAACAGTTGAGATTGTTCAGATGGAAAGCCGAATATCAGAGTTCGCTTGCAAGATTTGAAAGTTCGGTTGAGCATTCTTGGATGCAAAGAGAGTTGAGCATGAGGAACAAACAGTTGGGATACGCTTGAGTGAAGCGATGGGTTAATCGAAGGATAGCGAGCATGGACTACGAATTTTGGAAATACATTGGAGCTGTTGTTTGAGCAATGAAACACAATTTGGTTTGGAGGGAAAATGCGATGGATTCACACGAACTTAAAGTATTTTGGATATTGGTGCTCGGGAAGTTGGACTCAGGTTTAGCGGAAGTAAAATTTGGCAAAATGGTGCAACAAGGGTAGACGGATTCTTTGGAAGACATAAATGAGTATGAGGCAAGTCTAGTTGATGTTGAGTCAGATTGAGGCAACAAGTAAAGGCAATATAGATTTGAGATTTATGTTGGAACTGATGCACGAGTCATTGAGAATATGTGGACTAATCGAAACATAGAGAAATCTAGATTGGCTAAGGACTTGGAATGAGAGCAAGATTGTGGCGGATGGATTTTTTTGAAGATAGCTAAACGTGGGAGCAACTTTGGAGCAAATTACTATGCTGCCGAGCAAGTTGGACGTGTATTTTGGAACACGACAAAGGGATAAAAATTTGAGCAAGTCTTTGGTTTCGGGAATAATTGCAATTGGTAGTGCGAGAAGTCGAACATGGCAGTTCAGAAAATTTGATAGATTCAGGACAGAACGACGGATTGATGGAAGACGGTTTCAACGAGCGCAGTTCTCAAATTGTGGCTTGGATAGATAGTAAGACTCTAGGTGGTTAAGTGGCATTTGGTTGACAGATCGTCAAGAGGTAGTGCATAAAGTTTTCAGATTCGGAAGTTCGTTCGGATACAATGGTTGGATTATGGCTCGGATTTGCCGAAGAGATATAGCATGGTTCATAGTAACTGTCCATCCTGATGACTTACAATTATCGAGCGTAGCTTCGGGACAACTGACCCTAGCGACTTGACCGTCAAATCAGAGATGAATATTGTAGACCCATAGAATGACCTTTGCGGCGGCGCATTTGGGAATACGTCGAGGGCATATGTGAGTAGTATGTGTTGGAGATTGGCCTATTGACTGAGTGTTGGATTTGAGAAACCCTTGGGATAGCCTTCAGCTGAAGATGCAGCAAGAAGATCGAAGCGATGGTGGGAATGGCCTAAGTCAACTGATGAGATTCAGAGTCGCAGATTTTTGAAGATAGCATCGCCTCTGACTCGTCGTGCCCCGGAAGGGAATATCATTCATATGAATTGACGACTATGAAACTAGCTTGTGAAGTTAAAATAGCGGCTCGTTCATATCAAATTATTACAATATTGGATGGGACAGATGTGTCTCAGATTTACAAGGTGCATCAAAAATTAGTCTGGGATGCGTGCTCGTACGAAAGGCAAAGGTGATACCCTGTGCTTCGAGGCAGTGGAAGCAGCACGAAGAACTATTCCATGCGCAACCTAGAAATTTTGACGAGTGTGTCCATGTTGAAATCGTGATGACACTATCCCTTTGACGTGGCGGCGAGATCTTCGTGGATCACACGAACCTCAATATAGATGTTCACCCAGTGAGGTATTGAGATTGAGGAAAAGGTGTTGGGCTGAGATGATCTAAAAGCAAAGTTTGATATTTGGGTAAGTCGCCTAGCTGGGGTAGTATCAGTTGTGATGATCGTTCGGTGCAAGAGATAATATTTAGAGATGGTGCTAGTGTGGATTCAGAAATAGTTGGATGGACTGAGTTAGAACACGAACTGATTGAGTCAGGTGGAAAGATCGTCGGTGAGAAATCATCATACTTGAGGATAGCGCTTGTGCGAATATGTTGGAATGAAAACATGACTGATTCAATTGGGAGTAAAGCGAATGCATGCCTCAGACGTAAAGATACCCTTGTAACTTGTCCAAATTCGCTATCGCTAAGCTCGGCTGAAATGCATATATTTTAGGGATGCCTTAAATATGTGTACGATCCAAAACTAAGCGATATAAGGAATTTGTATTGAGCTACAAGGAGGATGTGGGAATATGGAATTTGTACGATGCGTTCAACGCAAGTGAGATGCTGAAAATGGATCAAGAGAATGTGAGTTGCATAGAGCAGAGTTATGGAATTGGATTGCTGCATGCTAGTAAAGGATGGATACTAGTATGGTTCGGGGACGAACCTGATTCAAAGTGGTATATTATGTAACGCCCCGCAACCGTACGGTGTGTTACGCTGAGTCGGAATGAATGAGGCAATAGCTGGTTACATTTTGATTTATTGGATTTGGGAACGAGTATTGATTTGAGTTGGTTTCATGTGCAGATTGCTAGCGGAGTTCGATGAGAAATAGGTGTTCGTTCAGAGCAGTACTGGATAGCTGGATTGGAGCGATAATGTCGTCTTCCTTAGTCCGATCGGTCAGATGATTTGGAGAGCACGGCCTGCTCGCACGGTCATACCAGTTGAGTAGATCGTGCTTTGCATTGGACCACGGGTTCAAGGGATCGGCCGTATCGGCAGGACATGATGCTTAACGGAATCAAACTTGGTGAGTGGGCTCTGTCCCTTCTCCTCTACTCCTTCATGCCTAATAATATGGAACACACGTAAAGGCTTGAACACTTGGACTGGAACTTGGAAATCACTGCACTGAGACATGTATAGAGTGTACGTCGTTTGCTTGGATAGGATTGTGGCTTGAATTGATTTGCGCGTATGGATAGTTGGAGCTAGAGTTAGAATATTACAATTTGGGCAGTTGGAGAAATGATTGGAATTATGCTTGGACAGTTGGAATGATATATCTTGGTTGGTATATCGGGAATTCGGGCGAGCGAGCGTACATCCGTGCACGAGTATCACTTGGACGCTTTGTCAAGCAAAGCATGCAGTTTTGGTTCGAAACCGAACAACTGCATCGGCGAGGGCATTATGGCACTATTGGGGCATTGTGCCATGGGATTGTTCAGAGTGTGGGGTGTTGCACCAATTGGAAATACTGTGTCGAGAAGCGGCATTGTGCATATGGAAATAACTTGAGATTTGTGCCTTGGGCTATATGTTGGAAGAATGGTTATGGACATTTGGTTGAACGAGTCTAGGATCGCTTGGTGGGACGAAAATGTTCGATCCTCTCGTCATACCTACTTGGTGTTTGCATGTCACGGACAACCTGTGTTGCACGGGATTTGGTCTCCTTGAACGGAAAGGCTCCGGGGCACCGGGACCGTTCAGCCATGGGGGAGACAATTGGTAACGTGCCTCGAGCGCGGTGCTGGCAGTTTAATGCGATTCAGGCGGGCTCGCTACTTAGCACTGTTTCGAGTAGAACTAAATTTGATCAGTCCGATCAAAGTCCTTTATGGCTTGGCCAGTGACTTCATATAGATAAGAGTTGGTTTGCTTTACTTTGGTTGGTTTATGCTTTTCGCGTAGGCGGTGGCCACCTTGCCTCAGCAAGAGTGTACATATCGAGATTGGATTATAAGGTTTGAATTGAGGATGGATATTGAGGCTTGGGAATGGTTCGATAGTTTCTCGTGTTGCTTGGGTTTGAGTAGGATGGTTTGCATGCTAGTTTCCTTCGAGTTAGTTATTTATTGCTTGTCGATTGGCTTGAGTTGAATGCTTGCATGCTTAATCTGCTTTACAGCTTTCCTTAATATGTCATCCCTCTGCCATAGAATGAATCTAGGATTCAACTAGAAAGATCACCATATAACTGTTTGCATTCACTATTCTACTTAGTGTCGGCTTAGACGAGTGGGTTACCCTGCTCACAAGTACAGTTGTGTACTGACCCACGTTTGTGGGCATTATTTCTGGTACGCAGGTGTAGTGGCACTGCTTAGATATACGGGACATGATGTATGAACGGTAAGTACCTTTGTGGGCTAGAGAAAAGAAAAAGAGTATTATATCGCCTTTGTAGCATTTCATTTGGACCCTATCGAGAGCTTCGCTGCGTATACTCTAATATGTGCTTGGTACACAATATTTGACTTTCGCTGCAACTTGGTTGTTTCGATGATAACTTTGGTGTTTGTCAACATCGTCTTGTACGAGCGCAACTCCAGGCTCGTACGACATCACGTCCCGATGAGAACGATTGTCCTACGGGAGAGCTGTAATGTGGTGATTCACGTTCAGCATGGACTATTGATCTTGCAGGAGATTGGGGCGTGACATCGAGCCACCACACCACTTTGTTGCCTTCTTCCTAGCCTCCTTGGCTTTCTCAGACCTTTCCTTGTACCTTGGATCGTCGAATCTAGCCATCATCGCAGTCTACTGCTCAGGCATGATTCAACCTTGGATCAATTTTCCTTCGCGATCACGAGCCTTCTGGTCATCCAGAGCATCACGGATCATCTTGGCGGCAATGGTAGGAAATATCTGCTCGATCAACTTGGCACGATGCGTTGGAAAGAAATACGTTTGCTACAAGAAGTAATTTAATAAGTTATATAATATGCATAAATTAGATGATTGATATTAAAATAAAATATATTTTTACTTTGAAGTGCGCAAACCAGAATACCTTTCTCTCATCCGGAGCATCAGAGTAGTTGATCCAAGGGCCACCATAGTTGTACCTCAGAAAGTGGCCCAGGCGTCTTTGTACCGACGATGGACGATATCTATACAGAGATAATTATATTCATAAAAAAGTGAATATATGATGAATAAAGAAATACATGATATATATAATGATAAACCAAATAATTGACTTACTTTGTACCGTCGACCCAAATCTCCGTCCTCGTCTTGTCCGGAGGTGCTCATGGAGGATCTCGCTGATGCTGGGACGACGTCGGCTCAACCTCCGCAATATGCTCATCTGTCTCCATGGTTCCGTCAGCAGGAGGAACGCTGGACGAGGGAGTAGCCTCAGGCCTGGAACTACTCGTCCCAAGAGTTCTGCCATGTAACGTCATAGCAGTCGAAGATGTGACTGGTCGATATACTGGAGTACTTGGCGACAAGGATCCAAAACCAACAGTAGGCAGTACCAAAGGAGCACTCCGTCTGCCTCAGGACCTGCCGAACGCTCTGTGTCGTCCTGTCATACTTGATAACAACATATGATGATAGAACAAATAAATAGATATATAGTACATTCTACAGTCAAAATGTTATGCATATCTTACAATATTAGTAGAATTGTACAGTAAAAAACTAGTAGTGTCACAAGTCTAAATGGATATTATATTCTACAGTAAAAATATAATACATGCCACAAGTCCAAATAGATTTATTTTATTTTCAATCATCTTTAGAAAATTTATCTTGTTCGCCTTCCTCGTCCTCCTTTTTCTCTTCCACTTCCTCCTCATCTTCACTTTCATCTACTTCATCTTCGTCTTCGCCTTCCTCTTCGGATAATTCTACCTCTTTTGTCACGTCCTGATTTTCGCTAAATCGATAATCGTCCCCCGGGCGTGATGCCGTGCGAGCGTAAGGCGCGCCCGCACAAGGCCTAGTAATAATGATATACTTTAGAAACATATGCAACATAGTACACAATTGAGATATCACACATTGAATATAAAAAAGTTCTCTTTATTGATAATGAACATCTAGTTACAGACTCTTGACTCAAAAGTAATAAGGATGCCATACGGGCTTACAACTTGGACGCAAAATGAGATAGCCGATCCATACATTATATCCCTTACTAATATTTTAATAGAGTAAACCACCTTGGGTGAGTGTTAGCACCATCGCCTAGGAGCTTCAAAAAGGGTATGTGCGAGCTCCTTGATATTAGGTACTTGTGCTCCAAAAGTTCCAATACGAACATACTAGATCAGTGGAAAATTAGGGGAAGCTTTAGCTCCTCGCCACGTCGCCTTGGCACAGGAAACCTGCTGCAACGAGGGTCAGTACTTCAAAAAGTACCAGTGAGGGCAAGCTAACCCAACATACTAAATCAATATTGTATTCATGTGAATATGCAACACTATTATTATGTGATCTTTCTATCTTGTCTTAGTTCAATCTTTTATATATATATGCGATAGAATGAAAGGATATAACAAAATATGCCACCGTTCGGTGACTTTTACCTGCACCGTCTGAACCACCTGTACACAACTTACCATGGCCTTCCCAGCCACGAAGACATAGTTAGTTTCACAGTTTAAATATATATAGCACATCACTTGGTTGGACGAGAGATGGGTCGGCTGCTATTCCACTTTGGGTAGCTATCCCTTGGCGGACTCAAAGACCCATCCAATGCTAGGACTACACTAAAAAATATTCTACCCGGGTCGAAGCGGTCCCAGTGCCCCAGCGACCGTTCATAGAATGACATATCTTGTGCATAAGTTATCCTTGACTATGCCTCTTCTATAAACTAAGTTATCAAATGAAGCACTCCAAAGCAATATAAGTAAATGAACTTCATACATATTCCATAGTATAGGCTACCTTGCTCAATGATCACATTTAAACTTTTGCACTACCCAATGAACAGTTATAGATAATTAGGTTCTAGCTACAACTGAAACAACATTAAGCATATGCATAGCAAACAAGATCACAACAAAGTTATCATATATTGACTTTAGGTGACTAGCATTAATTGTTTCAAGTCTACTTCTTCTTTTATCTTGACTCAATTTTATTCTTATGGTATCGTCGATCAAAACGCATAAATGGAGTCAGGTTATGAAAGATGAAGACTTGGAAGAAGGGTGCTAATCGGAAATAAAGCCACTCACAAGTTGGTGAATCGGGAGAGAGAGGGATATCTTCAAGACTCCGCTTGTGCGTCGCCTACACGATCACCTGCACGCACCAACAGATGATCAATATCTCCTGCTTTGGGCTCCAAGGGTTCGATACAAAATACGAAATCTAAAGAACGAAGACAATGAAATCTATCAAAATCGTTCAAGAAAACGTAAGTCACAAAACCAATAAGAAAGCAACAAAGCGGCATCGAAAACGAGTAAAGAAACTAATGCAACGGAAAGGCCCCTCTCGACTCTGCCGTCGAGTCCTTCCTTGAGGCACGATCCGTTGAATGTGGGACCTGATTCCAAAGAAACTAATTCATAATGAGGAAATGATCTTGATTCAATCTGTCCTGATCGAACGATACCAAGTATTTCTTAGCCGCGCTCCCCGAATAAAGGGAACTGGATACTACATCTTAACCAACTAACAAAAAGTTTTATCCTCGAAACTTAGGAATAGAACCTACCCCTAAAAAATAATAAGAGAAACTTTTCCTTCATGTCTGATTTAATTTCCCAGGTCGATTCCTCGATCGAGTGGTTACGCCAAAGAACATGCACAAGCGAGACTGCACGATTCCGTAACTGCTTCCCTTTTTTATATAAGATTTGAACGGGTTCTTCGACGTACGACAAGTCTGCCTGCAGATCCAGTTGACCAAAATCTACCACATGGTTCGGTTCATGCACGTACTTTCTAAGCTGTGACACATGAAAAATATCATGCACGTCTGACAGGGCTGGTGGTAATACAATTTGATAGGTCACTGAAGTGAATCACTTGAGGACTTCGAACGGGCCAACGAATCTCGGACTTATCTTCTCCTTCACTCCGAATCTCATAACTCCTCGCATGGGTGAGACCTTTAAAAATACATGGTCACCTTCGAAGAACTCAAGGGGTCGACGACGAATGTCGGCATAGCTCTTCTGCCAGCTTTGTGCTACTTTTAGTCGCTCTCGGATCAACCGAACATTTTGGACTATTTGTTCAACTAGTTCCGGCCCAAGGATTTGACGCTCCCTAACTTTACCCAGCAGATCAGTGACCTGACTTCCGCCCATACAGAGCCTCATACGGAGCTATTTGGATGTTGGACTGATAATTGTTGTTATATGCAAATTTGGCCAACGGTAGGTGGACTTCCCAACTTAACTTTGAATTAATTGCACAGAGACGCAGCATATATTCGAGTACCTGATTCACTTGCTCTGTTTGGCCATCGGTTTGAGGATGGTAGGATGAGTTAAACTTTAACTTGGTCCCCATCGCTTACTGAAGGCTTTCCCAGAAACGTGATAGGAATCGTCCGTCACGATCTGATACTATAGAAACTGGCACTGTGTGCCACCTAACTATCTCATCAAGGTAGGTTTGGGCGAGGCGATCGATGCTCCAAGTAACTTTATTGTCAAGGAAGTACACTGACTTGGTTAACCGGTCGACAATAACCCAGACTGTATCGTTCCCCCGTTGCGTCTTTGGCAAGCCAATAATGAAGTCTATGCTTATGTGCTCCCATTTCTATTCCAAGATAGCAAGATTTTGCATCTCTCCTCCCGATCTCTAATATTTTGCTTTCACCCTCTGACAGGTTATGCATTGCGACACGAAAAGTGCAACATCTCTCTTCATGCTGTGCCACCAGAAAATAGTGTGAAGGTCTTTATACATCTTCGTGCTCTTGGGATGGACTGTATAGGCTGCATAATGAGCTTCCGTAATAATCTCCTTTTTGAGTTCTGTGTCGTTCGGGACGCATAGCCTTCCCTTAACTCACAACACTCCATTCTTATCTACTGCAAAGTCCTTTGCTTTCTCCGCTAAAATCTTCTCGAGCATTTTTCTTAGGAATTGGTCATCCCTCTGAGTAGATGTGACTCTTTTTAACATGTTGGGTACGAATCGCATCTGAGCAACTCGCGTGTCCCGATATCTAATTCGGAGTTCAATGCCTATTTTCTCTAAGTCCCTTTGTAACCTGCGATCAACAGATATGGATCCTGTCAACACTCAACTCAATGCATCCGCTACAACATTTCCTTTGCCAGGTGTGTAGTCGATCATCAAGTTATAGTCTTTGATTAATTCTAGCCAACGCCGCTGTCATAGGTTAAGGTCCGTCTGGGTGAATAGGTACTTCAAGCTTTTGTGATCAGTATAAATTTGGCAAGCCACTCCACAGAGGTAGTGTCGCCACAATTTTAGCGTGAACATAATTGCCGCTAGTTCTAGGTCATACGTAGGATAATTTTTTTGTGCTTTTTTAGTTGCCTGGATGCATAGGATATCACCATATCCTGCTGCATGAGTACACACCCCAAGCCTTGCCCTGACATGTCGCTAAATATTTGGAATCCAGAGGTCTCGTCTGGTAGTGCAAGTAGTATGGCAGAGGTGAGGCATTGCTTTAACTCTTTAAACGAGGCTTTGCAGTCAACGGTCCACTCGAATATGACTCCCTTCTGTGTGAGGCGAGTCAGGGGTGATGCTAACTTGGAAAAGTCTTTCACAAAATGCCTGTAGTATCCCGCTAGCCCGAGGAAGCTTCAAAACTCATCGACGAATGCAGGCCACTTCCACTCGACGATGGTTTCAACTTTCTTTGGATCGACTGAAATGCCTCCCGCAGAAATGATGTTCCCGAAGAAAGATACACTGCTCAGCCAAAATTCACACTTACTCATTTTTGCGTATAGCTTGTTGTCCCGAAGAGACTATAGTACGGTCCACAAGTGCTCTTCATGTTCTTCCCTATTCTTCGAGTACACCAAGATATCATTAATGAACACTACTATAAACTTGTCAAGATATGGCCGGAACACACAATTCATTAAGTCCATAAAGGCAGCATGGGCATTGGTCAGTCCGAATGATATTACCAAAAACTCATAGTGGCCGTAGCGAGTGCGAAAGGCTGACTTCGGCACATCGCTAAGCTTGATCTTGAGCTGATGGTAATCCAAGTGAAGATCAATTTTCGAAAATACTGTCGTACCTTGTAGTTGATCAAAGAGGTCATCGATCCTGGGAATGGGATACTTGTTTCGAATAATGGCCTTATTCAATTTGTGATAGTCAATACAGAGCCACATCGAGCCATCCTTTTTCTTTTGAAATAATACAGACGCGCCCCACGGAGACACCGCCCCACAGAGACTCGCTAGGATGAATATATCCATGATCTAGCCATTCTTGCAACTGGACCTTTAACTCTTTTAGTTCTTCTGGGGCCATTCGATACGGAGCCTTAAAAATTGGTCGAGTCTCAGGAAATGTATCGATAGTGACCTCAATCTCTCGGTTGGACGGCATGCCGGACAACTCATCTGGAAACACATCAGGAAAATCTGCCACAATGGAAATAGACTCTACGTTTGCGTAATCTCGTTGAGTGTCTCAAACGGACGCCAAGTACCCATCACAGCCGGAATGTATCATCCACCGAGCAGACATTGCAGAGATCACCATACAGGCATTCAGCGCTCTCGACGGTAGATTGCATGCATAACAAAATTCGATCTTTCCAGGTAGACGAAACACGAATTTCTTTTCCGCACAATCAATGGTAGCCGAGCAAGCGCCGAGCCAATACATGCCCAGAATGATGTCGTAGTCCCTGATATCTAAGACTATCGCATCAAGTAATAATTTTCTTCCTCCGATACAAATGTTACCTTCACGACAAACTAAGTGAGCCGACAAATCTACGCCCGATGGAGTACGAATACTAAGGTTTAGGTCTAGTGATGTTATAGGAAATGTATTCTCGGCGACAAAATCTGCCGCAATAAAACTATGTGTGGTACCAGAATCAAACAATACTCGAGATGTACATTATTGAAAAGTAATATACCTGACACCGTCGTATTTGATGCGAACGCCTCTTTCCGAGCCAGAGCATACACCCAGCCTTGAGCATTATGCGGTGCCGTCTGGTTTGCTCGAGGTGCTTGACCTTGATCTTGAGGCAGACGATTTGGTTGTCGTTGTTGGTTTGGTCCTCCTTCCCGACAGTTCACTGCCATATGCCCCGGGCGACCACATTTAAAACATGCTCCATTGAATACTCGATAGTTTCGAGTGATGTGTCCGACACAATTATACCGGTTGCAGACGAGCTTACTACCTCTCCCTGGGTTTGCACCCCGATAACCGTCATTTTTGGGATGCTGTGATGCGTTATTACCTCCTACATTGCTAGGGCGCTTGTGATGACAACTTTGTACAATGCCAGTGCGAACTGGGGGGGTACTGCGGCTCTAGGAAGAGGGCATGGTTTAGAGACTCTCGTATGGTACGGTATTGGGGGATGATGATGTGGGCACGAATAGAAGTTCGCAGTCCTATTTCAAATCGTCGAGCTCAACTTTCGGTGCCACCGAGATGAGACTTGGCAAATTTTGCAAGCTTGTTGAATTATGCGACGTACTATCGCACTGTCATATTTTCTTGATGAAGATGTATAAATTCGTCTTCTTTCTCGCGACGGACGACAGGTGGAAGATACTCCTCTTCGAAGGCTTTACGGAACATGGACCAAGAGATAGTCGTCTTGTCATCTTCACTCAAAATAGCTTGTTTGTGCATATCCCACCAATCATGTGCATTTAAACGGAGCTGAAGCTGTCACGCCCCAGTCCCAAAATACCGAGGGACCGGACGCGTGATAATGGCCAGCAGTACGCACCGATGGACAACCCAATTTAATGGGTCCATCAGGACATACTTAAGCTGTGATATAACAATAAGTAGATCCAGTGGTACCAGTCACAGTCTATACTAATCTCATCCACAACAGATAATCACAGATCAAATGACAGAAATAAAGTAAATAAATAACTGACAAATCTCAATAAAATGTCTCGGAGAACAATCCGAGTACAAGTCTGCTACATCAATGAAATAGACTGGAAAGTAAATAACTAGAAACTAAAAATAATGAGTATCTCAAGCCAATACTCAAGAGAAGTCCTCTGGTATGATCTCGTCCTCAGATCCTGGTTCTGCTCCAATGTAGGCACCTGCTCCTGCTAATGCCAATGCTCCGGTCCCGTAAACCTCGGGGTAGATCTCGTCTGCAATATCTGGGGACATAATCCGGATCCAGGTCCTCAGGGGACAGCAAGGTACAGAAAATACAAGCCAAAATAAATGTAGTACAGCAATAAATGAACAATAGGGTGAATAATAACCAGCTAAGTGATATGCAAATGAGAACATTATTCCATACTCGGGCTGAGACTACTACAGGATCAGTGTCGGAGAAACCCATAGCAGTATTTTCTCGAAGGGCCAGAACTGGTGCCATAGCTCTGTGTCAGAGACTAAGACACATCCAGATGTCAATATATAATATAATCAGCCTTTCATATGGTAATACTCTCCCCACCCAATAAAATCTCACGTCTCATGTCCATGACACGCAGGATCAAGACTAATGCAACAAGTCATACTATATCTAAGAATATAATGTCCAAGTCCTGTATCCTATACAGAATCCCCACGAATATCTCGGGAAAATCCTGTCTCGTGAATAGTGTCAAGTGTCCTGAGTCAAGCGTACTTGGAAAGACAAGTACGAGAATATATAGTGTCACGAATGTCCATCTCTAGATGACCGTACCCAACACCGCGTACGGTGTTGGCACCCGACTGATAATCGGACGCTAAGTACGTCACACGGTCCTAGGTTAAGCATGCACAACAATGTAAAAGAATCAAAGAGAATATGTAACAAGACTGCAAAGTTTGGCAAGGTACACTTGCCTGTGGTCCGGGCTCCAACTGTAGCTCTGGTCTCCGTGTGATCTGCAGGTACTACTCCGGTTGCTGAAATAAACATCACCATTAGATTCAGAAAATATCAAATAGCTAAAAATGCCTGTCCTTACGTCCAATTTGGACACAAGGGCAAAACGACATTTTCGGGCCAAAGCGGGGTCCACATGTGGGCCACTTTGCACCGAAAAACGTGTCAGGGTCAAAGGTCTCCAAATTTGCCAAACTCAGTGTCAACAGGTCGGAAACGCTGATACGAACCCAACGGAACTTTCAGAATTGAATTCCGATGAACCGATCACAAAATCGCCCGTCGAGCGGTACCTGTGGGGCCCACGACACGCAATTTCGTCAACGTTCTCAGAATCGAACCAAACTTGGGTCACAGGACCAGCGTATCGCTACGAGTCCGATGGCGTAAGTTTTGTCTCGATCCGACGTGTGTACACAAAGTTACAGCGTGTTCCAGAATCGACGGATACGGGGCGGTGTCGGCGGATACGCATTGATTCCGGTGTGCACGCACATCCGAATCGACTTCTGCGAAATCCTACACGTCCATATCAACGTCGTGTACGTTTCGGTAAAGACCGCGTGCGACCAAGTCGTCCCATTTGGCGGGGCGTACTCAGTTCCGGGGTAAAATAGGGTCTGGTTTTTCCTGTTTTTGGATCGCGGTGTGCGATCACCACCGGACGCGATGCCCCGAAAAGTTTATCCGGGCACCGAGAGGGTTATACAGTCTACGCGACGCAACTGACGGAATTGAAAACGGGGTTACGAGCAGAAAGTTACGAGTACCTGAACAGGGCTCCGCGAAGACCGTTTCTCACGTGTCCGAGTCGTGTCCGTGTCCTGTATCCACTGTGTCCGTGTCCCCTACTTCAAGGTTTAGGATTTCGGTTAGGGGATTCGCCGGAGGTGGGCAGAGACGGCCGGGGACGGATCGTCGGCGGCTAGGACATCGAGGAGGAGGGTTCTGGACAGAGAGGTCTGGGTGCTTCTGGGCGGAGAGGTGGCTGCGGGCGGCCGGTTGCAGCGAGCGGGGGTCGTCGGCGGAGCGGGGAAGAGGGAGATGCGAAGCTGGGCTTGAGAGCGGGTTCTGGAGGAGGAGACGCCGGAGGAGAAGGGCGACAACGCTGGAGCTCTGTGAGGCGGACGAGGAAGGCTACGGGGGCGGCTAGGCAGCGGCGCGGGGAAGAAGGAGGAAGACGAGGGAGCTGGTCGGCTGTGCGGCGGAGTTCGATCTGGAGGGTCGACAGCGTCGGGTGGATGAGAGGGGGAGTCGACGGCGAGGGGAGGAGTAGGTGATGGTGGTGAGAACGAGGGAGGAGGAGACGTCGGGGGCGGCCTAGGGTTCAGACGAGGAGATCGGAGGAAGATGACGGCGCGGCTGGGCACGGAAGTCGAGGAGGGGGTTTTTATACGGCGCCGCCGGGTCGGAACAGTATTTCCGACCCGGTTGGGGATTAGGGTTTGGTTCGGGTCGGGTACTCAGCGGGTCGGGTCGAACCCGGATCCGACCCGCTAGGGCCTAGGGGCGGTTCACTAGACCGGGTCCGGTTCAGTGTGGTTCAGTTCGGTTTATTTGGAATAAACTCGGTTTATTTAAGGGGTTTAAGACGGTTTAATTATTAATAGTTTTTAGGACTTTAAACGGGTTTCCGGAGTCCAATAAATTCACCGAAAATTACCCTATGCTCGGTTTTTCATTTTACACCATAAAATATTATTTCTATAATATTTTAATATTAATCAGTAGCAATTAAAAATCATTAAATTAGAAAATACCTAGGTTTTAATGACAGAAAAATACCGAAAAATTCCAGAAAAATTCTTGAAAAATCAGGGGGCTTACAATCTACCCCCTTAAGAGGATTGCGTCCTCGCAATTAAAAGAATAACCGGTCAACAGAGATGACACGGTTGCAAATATTATTCGAAGCACATCATGATCAAGGAGAGTCAAGGTTGAGGGTGTAAGAATAATACAAAGGAAAAACTATTTTCCTAAGCATTAAAGGTTATGCAATCTCCCGCATGAAGGAGATTTAGAAGACTACAGTTCAAAAAAATAAATTATCACTTAAAACATATTAGGTTATCAATTATAAAGCATATTCTAGGTTATTAAGCAATTTCAAAATTACTAGGTGAAGGCCAGGGTCACGAACCAACATGCAAAAACTAAAACAATACAAGAAACAGAAACTATAAAAACTTACACGCATTAGCTACTCCATGAATTTGCGCATCCTCCAAAGTCATCGCATAAGCTTGTCCGCGTCCTTGAAGGGTTGCCCTCTGTTGTTGCTGGGCCTGCTGGAAGGGTGCTGGTCGAGGTGCCAAGGGTGGCCTTGGTTGATATCCTTCTGGTGCTGGTAGAGCTTGTTGGTTTGCCCTTGGTGCTCCTTCTTTACGCTCAGGGCAGTCTCTCACTGCATGCTGTCTGGATCCACAACCTAAGCATAGTCCTAACCTGCGTCTGCATTCCCTGGCGAGATGGCCTGCTTTGCCACAGTAGTGACAAGCAGAGAGGACTATTACTTGTGGTGTAGATGCGTTCTGCTGTTGCTGTAGGTGAGGTCTCTTTGCAGATTCTTCTTGTGGTGCTCTGGCTGGTGCTGATGTGGAAGTCCGCTTCGAACTTGGTACTATATCTAAGAATATAATGTCCAAGTCCTGTATCTTATACAGAATCCCCACGAATATCTCGAGAAAATCCTGTCTCGTGAATAGTGTCAAGTGTCCTGAGTCAAGCGTACTTGGTAAGACAAGTACGAGAATATATAGTGTCACGAATGTCCATCTCTAGATGACCGTACCCAACACCGCGTACGGTGTTGGCACCCGACTGATAATCGGACGCTAAGTACGTCACACGGTCCTAGGTTAAGCATGCACAACAATGTAAAAGAATCAAAGAGAATATGTAACAAGACTGCAAAGTTTGGCAAGGTACACTTGCCTGTGGTCCGGGCTCCAACTGTAGCTCTGGTCTCCGTGTGATCTGCAGGTACTACTCCGGTTGCTGAAATAAACATCACCATTAGATTCAGAAAATATCAAATAGCTAGAAACGCCTGTCCTTACGTCCAATTTGGACACAAGGGCAAAACGACATTTCCGGGCCAAAGCGGGGTCCACATGTGGGCCACTTTGTACCGAAAAGCGTGTCAGGGTCAAAGGTCTCCAAATTTGCCAAACTCAGTGTCAACAGGTCAGAAACGCTGATACGAACCCAACGGAACTTTCAGAATTGAATTCCGATGAGCCGATCACAAAATCGCCCGTCGAGCGGGGCCTATGGGGCCCACGACACGCGATTTCGTCAACGTTCTCAGAATCGAACCAAACTTGGGTCACAGGACCAGCGTATCGCTACGAGTTCAATGGCGTAAGTTTTGTCTCGATCCGACGTGTGTACACAAAGTTACAGCGTGTTCCAGAATCGACGGATACGGGGCGGTGTCGGCGGATACGCGTTGATTTCGGTGTGCACGCACATCCGAATCGACTTCTGCGAAATCCTACACGTCTGTATCAACGTTGCGTACATTTTGGTAAAGACCGCGTGCGACCAAGTCGTCCCATTTGGCGGGGCGTACTCAGTTCCGGGGTGAAACAGGGTCTAGTTTTTCCTGTTTTTGGATCGCGGTGTGCGATCACCACCAGACGCGATGCCCCGAAAAGTTTATCCGGGCACCGAGAGGGTTATACAGTCTACGCGACGCAACTGACGGAATTGAAAACAGGGTTACGAGCAGAAAGTTACGAGTACCTGAACAGGGCTCCGCGAAGACCGTTTCTCACGTGTCCGAGTCGTGTCCGTGTCCTGTATCCACTGTGTCCGTGTCCCCTACTTCAAGGTTTAGGGTCTCGGTTAGGGGATTCGCCGGAGGTGGGCAGAGACGGCCGGGGTCGGATCGTCGGCGGCTAGGGCATCGAGGAGGAGGGTTCTGGACAGAGAGGTCTGGGTGCTTCTGGGCGGAGAGGTGGCTGCGGGCGGCCGGTTGCAGCGAGCGGGGGTCGTCGGCGGAGCGGGGAAGAGGGAGATGCGAAGCTGGGCTTGGGAGCGGGTTCTGGAGGAGGAGACGCCGGAGGAGAAGGGCGGCAACGCTGGAGCTCTGTGAGGCGGACGAGGAAGGCTGCGGGGGCGGCTAGGCAGCGGCGCGGGGAAGAAGGAGGAAGACGAGGGAGCAGGTCGGCTGTGCGGCGGAGTTCGATCTGGAGGGTCGACAGCGTCGGGTGGATGAGAGGGGGAGTCGACGGCGAGGGAAGGAGTAGGTGATGGTGGTGAGAACGAGGGAGGAGGAGACGTCGGGGGCGGCCTAGGGTTCAGACGAGGAGATCGGAGGAAGATGACGGCGCGGCTGGGCACGGAAGTCGAGGAGGGGGTTTTTATACGGCGTCGCAGGGTCGGAACAGTATTTCGGACCCGGTTGGGGATTAGGGTTTGGTTCGGGTCGGGTACTCAGCGGGTCGGGTCGAACCCGGATCCGACCCGCTAGGGCCTAGGGGCGGTTCACTAGACCGGGTCCGGTTCAGTGTGGTTCAGTTCGGTTTATTTGGAATAAACCCGGTTTATTTAAGGGGTTTAAGACGGTTTAATTATTAATAGTTTTTAGGGCTTTAAACGGGTTTCCGGAGTCCAATAAATTCACCGAAAATTACCCTATGCTCGGTTTTCTATTTTACACCATAAAATATTATTTCCATAATATTTTAATATTAATCAGTAGTAATTAAAAATCATTAAATTAGAAAATACCTAGGTTTTAATGACAGAAAAATACCGAAAAATTCCAAAAAAATCTTGAAAAATCAGGAGGCTTACAGAAGCTGAGTGCAAGCAACTCACTTTGTCTCATCTATGTGAAGCACTTCAAAGTGGTCCTCTAGCTCAACCAGCCAATCCAACGCAACGGAGGGGTCCATAGTCCCTTTGAATGTAGCATGACACATCTTCTTAAACTATAATATTTGAAGGATGGAGCCCTTCTCGTCTGAGGGCGGAGGTTCCTGAGAGCCTTGTAGTCCCACGGTCTCTGCTACAACTGACACTGTCGCGGCGGCCGTTGATGCAGAATGGTTGTTGGCGACAAGCGTCGTCACAATCGTTTGCAGGTTATTCATTTGCGTCTGTTGTGCCTCAGCCTAAGTCCGCTGCACCTGAAATTGAGCCTCAATCCGGGACTCAAATTGGCTTTGATGTAATTCTTCCTGCCTCTGCTGTGTTTCCATCAAAAGCATAATTCGCTCGAATGGATCGACAGAGGGCGCGGTTGCTGGACTTTCTGAGCTGGCCGAAGTACCAGAACTGCTCCCTTGCACCTACGACACTACATGCGCTTGTGCATCCGGCTCTGAGGCTGTCCCTTGAAAGAAAAGTAACTTACGTCAGTCTCAAAACATATTATGGACTCACTGTATGGAACACATCTCATTTTGGCCAAGCGAATTCAAGAGTTCAACTAGGAGGGAAAGGGTTGTTTCAAGAAAACTCTTTTGATACGAAGGTTAAAGGATCTGAAGCCATGCTCTGATACCAATATATCATGCTCCAATTTTTGTTAAATCGATAATCGTCTTCTGGGCATGATGCCGTGCGAACATAAGGCGCGCTCGCACAAGGCCTAGGCATAATGATATACTTTAGAAACATATGCAATATAGTACGCAATTGAGATATCACATATTGAATAAAAAAGTTTTCTTTATTGATAATAAACATCTAGTTACCGACTCTTGACTCAAAAGTAATAAGGATGTCGCACTGGCTTACAACTTGGACGCAAAATGAGATAGCCGATCCATACATTGCATCCCTTACTAATATTTTAAAAGAGAAAACCACCTTGGGTGCGTGTTAGCACCATCGCCTAGGAGCTTCAAAAAGAGTATGTGCGAGCTCCTTGATATTAGGTACTTGTGCTCCAAAAGTCCCAACACGAAATGCCAGATCAGTGGAAGATTAGGGGAAGCTTCAGCTCCTCGCCGCATCGCCTTGGCTCGGGGAACCTGCTGGAATGAGGGTCAGTACTTCAAAAAGTACCAGTGAGGGCAAGTTAACCCAACATACCAAATCAATATTTTATTCATGTGAATATGCAACACTCTTATTATGTGATCTTTCTATCTTGCCTTAGTTTAATATTTTATATATTTATGCGATAGAATGAAAGGATATAACAAAATATGCCACCGTTCGATGACTTTTACCTGCACCGTCTGAACCACCTATACACAATTTACCATGGCCTTCCCTGCCACGAAGACATAGTTAGTTTGCACAGTTTAAATATACATAGTGCATCACTTGGTCGGACGAAAGATGGGTCGACTGTCATTCTGCTTCGGGTAGCTAGCCCTTGGCGGACGCACAAACCCATCCAATGCTAGGACTACACTTGCAAATGTTCTACCCGGGTCAAAGCGGTCCCAGTGCCCCGACAACCATTTATAGAATGACATCTCTTGTTCACAAGTTGTCCTTGACCATGCCCCATCTACAAACTAAGTTATCAAATAAAGCACTCCAAATCAATATAAGTAAATGAACTTCATGCATATTCCATAGTATAGGCTACCTTACTCAATGATCATATTTCAACTTTTGCACTACCCATTGAACAGTTATAGATAAATAGGTTCTAGCTACAACTGAAACAACATTAAGCATATACATAGAAGACAAGCTCACAACTAAGTTATCGTATAGTGACTTTAGGTGACTATCATTAATTATTTCAAGTCTACTTCTTCTTTTATGTTGACTCAATTTTATTCTTATGGTATCGTCGATCGAAACGCATAAATGAAGTCAAGTTATGAAGGATGAAGACGTGGAAGAAGGGCGCTAATCAAAAATAAATTCACTCACAAGTTGGTGAATCGGGAGAGAGAGGGGAGATCTTCAAGACTCCGCTTGCGCTTCGCCTACACGATCACCTGCACGCACCAACAGATAATCAATATCTCCGGCTTCGGTCTTCAAGGGTTCGATGTGAAATGCAAAATCCAAAGAACGAAGACAATAAAATATATCGAAACCGTTCAAGAAAACGAAAGTCATAAAACCAACAAGAAAGCAACCAAGCGGTATCAAAAACGAGCAAAGAAACCAACGCAACGGAAAGACCCCTCTCGACTCTGCCGTCGAGTCCTTCCTTGAGGCACGATCCGTAGAATGTGGGACCTGATTCCGAAGAAACCAATCTATAATGGGGAAAGGATCTTGATTCAATTTGTCCCGATCGAACGATACCAAGTATTTCTTAGCCGCGCTCCCCGAATAGGGGGAATGTGACACTACATCTTCTATATTATTAGTCATGTAAGGAGTAACTTCCGTTAAGTCCACATCTATAATATTTGTTACAAGAGATATCTCGTCCTCCTGATAAGCTATTTTGTCAACGTCAAAGGTATTTCTAACTTTAGTCTTGCATACTGCCCACCAATCCGACCTCGTTATCCCCCGTCTAGGATAAGTTATGAAGTACACAAGCTGAGCCTGACTTAATAGGATAAATGGTTCGTATCCTTGATATTTATGCATGTAGTTTGTGTCCACAAGACCATGCTTGTCAATTTTTCAACCATGATCTTGAATCAGATCGAACCATTCACACTTGAATATCATGATCTTAGCAGATTTTGTGCCATAATTATATGTTAACTCCATGATCTCTCATAAGATGCCAAAGAAATCATTGTCTGGATCGACGTCTTTGTAGTTCAAAGATTTGATACACAAAAAACTATTTTTCGTAGAATCAAGATTCAGAAAGCTGTCTCTGCTTGGAGCATTTGTTGACTTGAACCTAAACTCATTCACAAGTAACTTGGCCATATTTTGACGGCAGTAATTGGTCCCTTGGCTAGAGTTCTAATAGTTTCAGTCTCAGATGTTATTAGACGATCGACCTAAATACCAAAGTAGCGATAACAAGTTATTTATTGTGCAAGTGCATACAGAAAAAGTAATTACCGAGCTCTTTACATATGCGCTCAACCAAGAAGAAAAATGGTGTCTCATTTCTTGTTCTACTTCTTCATCTGTTATGTAGGGTTTAACTGACCTCAGCTCATCATTATATGTGCTAAAAAATAACGAAACAACCGCTGATTAGTAGCATAATATTAGCTTATACTATTACATTGAGATGACGTAAACATGGACGTATTAATTACTTACCCCTCTAGCTTCTCCACTTTATCCTCATCACAATTGAGTAATATATACAACTGAGCAGCCCTTAGCTCATCGTCATTGAAATATCTCTTCTTTATTTTCCCCGAAGGCTTTTTGGACACATTGAATACTTTTATTATTGTATCATTAGATTCCTGATATCCGTCGTTGTTTCTCGGAGCTCTCGTTCTATTAGTAGCAACATGAGGTTTGAAATACGTCGAGCAAAAGTTTGTAATCTTCTCGAGAACATAAGCTTTACAAATATAGCCCTCAACCCGTCGCATCAAAAACTATGTTCATCCACCCGTCGTCGTAAGCATCGTGGTCGTGGATATCCATATACGGCTCCACATAAGACTTCGACTTCGATGCTAAAGATACAAGTTCTCTGTGCGCGGTCCACTGATAGTAATTCGACGTGAAATCCTTTCTAGTACAAATGATATGTGACTTCCACTTCTGAATGATATTTTAAGTTGCGATATCTCACACACGGACTCTTAATTTTGGTACCGTCCATATAGTGAGGGAACGCCTTGGCGAACTGCAGGATCTGCTGTACACCCTCTATGAATTTATCCCACACCCCGCACATATCTTCAGGATGATGGTTGTACATCCACGAACGATAACGCAGATAGTAATTCAGATCTATTTCTAGATACTTCTGCAAAGATGAATAGACATCGTTCAAGTATATACTCATGTGAATATTTGGTAGTGTATATTATCCAAATGACACTCACTCCAAATATAGCTTACCTGATACCCAAGACTGCATCTAATTAACTCAGATAGGGTTAGGGTCTGTGTCATATCTCGGCTTTGGGTTATGGTCTGTGTCATATCCTGTGTTATGTCAGTGAAGAAAGATAGGGTTAGGGTCTGTGTCATGTCCCATGTCGTATCAGTAACATATCGTGTCAATGTCAATGTATATGTCTGTGTCATGTCCCATGTCGTGTATATGTCGTGTCCGCTATCAAATATCTTGTCCGTATCTGTGAGAGAGAGGGGGGATAGGGTTAGGGTTAGGGTTAGGGTTAGGGTTTACACCCTCTCTGAATTTATCCCACACACTACATTAATGCATGAGTAAAATCTCCGACATGATTCTCCGATACATATATAGAAACCCTATTTAGGATGGTCACACCTATCATTTATCAATTAAGTTAATTACACACATACAATACTATTTTACAACAAAAATGTGTGTTAATATGGTAAATTAATTAATTACATAGATATATATCGTGTCGTATTTGTGTCAGTTTGTGTTTGTCGTGTCTGTCTTAGTATGTGTGTCTGTGACAGTGTGTCATATTTGTGTCAGTGTATGTGTGTATCGTGTCTGTGTTAGTGTGTATGTCGTGTCTGTGTTAGGGTTTGTCTGTGACAGTGTGTGTCGTGTCTGTGTCAGTGTGTGTGTGTGTGTCGTGTCTGTGTCAGTGTCATATCGTGTCTGTATCTGTGAGAGAGAGAGATAGGGTTAGGTTTACCTAGAGGAGAAGGAGGAGGAGGAGGAGAAGCCCGAGGTTGTCGGAGGGGAGGAATCACGCCGGCAGGGAGGAGCCGTGTGGGAGGGGGCACCTGGGGGTGGGGAGTCGGAGGGGGGGGCTGGGGGGAAGCTAGTGAGGGGGGGGGGGGTAGGGACGAGGGGAGGAGGAGGACGCCGGAGGGGGGGGGCTTCGCCAGAGGGGTGGGTGGGCGAAGATGGGGGGTTTCGAAATTTTGGGAAGGGGATCGACAGAATGGGGAAAAATAAAATCCTGAACCATATATTAAAAAATTTAGTGACGTCATCAATAGACGTCGCTAAACGTTGCTAATTTAAAAATTTAGCGACGTCATCAATAGACGTCACTAAACGTCGCTAATTAAAAGGTTTGCGACGTTAGCGACGTCGCTAAAAACTTCGCTAAAAATCAAAAAGCAACGTCGGTAAATACGTCGCTAAATATCGCTAAATTGAAAAACACAATGACGTTTAGCGACGTTAAAGAAGCTTATAGCGACTATTCTGTAAAAAATCGAAGTACAGTCGCTAAACGTCACTATATGTCGCTAACAACGACGTATAGCGACGTTTATTTTTGGCGTCACTCAAGTCTTTAATATTAGCGAAGTTTTATTATGACGTCGCTATAAATATCGCTATTTCATTATATTTTGGTAGTGGAACTTGTCTACTAGTGGCATTACCAATAAGAACTATGTTATTTGGCATCCGTGCCTCATGTACACCCCTCATTGTAGGTGATGAGGTAGTTATGAACCTCGCCTGCGATGATAACTCTTGGCTGGTGGACTCAGGTGCTTCAGCGCACGTTGTCACGACCCGCACCCGGTTATTCGGGCACGAGTGCGTGGGCACGTCCAGCCTACGCCGCAGTGTCGGCGGTAGTACGCTGTCTAGGTCGTCATCACAGGTAATTTTAAATCTATCTCATCCACAATAAATAGACAAGGAAAGTAACAGGAAATAGGAATGCTAACTTTTATAAAACAAATTGTGACAACAGATCCATAGTTAATACAAAGCCAGAAGATAGATCAGGGACAAACCCGAGTATGTGCTGAAAGAAAATAAAATAATAACTAACTGGCTACTCCTCCTCAAAGGTAGTCTCCTGAGTGGGAACCGGCTCCTCATATGTGTCACCTGCTAACTCATAGGGGCCATAATAGGTAGGGACAAAGTTCTCATCATCGCCTAAAACAACGGATCCAGTCAGGAAAGGAGCAAAGTACACAATGCACAACAAGATTAAACTAAATATTCATGATAATTAACTTGAGTATCATGTTAAGAAAGTTGCATAGAAGAACATCAATATCTCAGAGTTAATGCTATAAACAGGAATATGAGAAAGCAGGAAATAAATGAGACAGAAAATGAAACTACAACAGTCAGCAAGAACTATAACAAGACCAGAAGCTATCTGTGTGAACTTGTGTTTATTTTAGAATACATAGTTGGCATGTAGGGGTTTATAAGGCTAATTCGGCCGTCATAGACGGCTATTAAACATGAATAAATCGAGATCCGGCTGAGGGTACAGTCGCGTACCAACAGCTATTAAACATGATAGGGGGAAAGGTAAACTACATGCCTTCTAGTATTCTCCCATCCGACATGAAAAGCAAGACATGAAATACAGTATCCAAGACATGAAATCCAGTATTCTAGCACTACGTGTAATCATCAAGGGTACTAGTAGAGCAGGGAATTAACTATCACAATATAAAGATTAAACTTGAAGTGCAGGTACTTGCCTGTTGTTTGGATCCGATTAATTGTACTTGGGGGAAATATCCAGAGATGAGCCCAGATGCTGAAATAACTATTACCATCATGCTCAGAAGATGTCAAATACCTAGAAACGCCTGTCCTTGGGTCCAATTTGGAGACAAGGGCAAAAACGGCAGTTTCGGGTCAAAACGGGGTCCGCCGGTGGGCCCGCTTTGCACCGAAAAACGTGTCCGGGTCAAAGGTCTCCAAATTCACCAAACTTAGTGTCAACAGGTCAGGAACGCTGATACAAACCCAACAGAACTTCCAGATTTGGATTCCGATGAGCCGAAGACAAAATCGCCCATCGAGCGGGGCCTGTGGGGCCCACGACACGCGATTTCGTCAACGTTCTCAGAATCGAACCAAACTTGACCCACAGGACCAGCGTATCGCTACGAGTCCGATGGTATAAGTTTTGTCTCGATCCGACGAGTGTACAAGAAGTTAGGGCGAATTGCAGAAAAGTCGGATACGGGGCGATGTCCGCGGATACGCGTTGATTCCGGTGTGCACGCACACCCGAATCAGCTTTCGCGAATTCTCACACGTCCGTATCGACGGTGCGCACGTATCTGTGAAGACCGCACGCGACCAAGTAGTCCCATTTGGCGGGACGTACTCAGTTCCGGGGTAAAACAGGGTCTGGTTTTTCCTGTTTTTGGATCGCGGTGTACGATCACCACAGGACGCGATGCCCCGAGCGGTTTATCCGGGCACCGAGAGGGTCATACAGGCTTCGTAACCTAATTTACGGAATTGAAAACGGGGCAGCGAGGAGAAAGTTACACGCACCTGAACAGGGCTCTGAAAACCGGATTTCTTGTGTCCGTGTCGTGTCCGACACGCCGACACGAAATTGGGGAAATTAGGGTTAGGGTTAGGGTTTCCTGGACGCTGCGGCGGGTGGCCGGCCGGAGGTGCGCCGGAGGGGGCCAGGGAAGCTCGACGAGGCCGGGCGGAGGCGGCGAGGGAACGGCGGCGGCTCTCGGTGAGGCAGGGCCGAGCGGGGCGCTGGATCGGGGAGAGAGGAGGAGGAAGCTGGGCGTCGGCGGCCGACGACGAGGTGGGGCGGAGCTGGAGGAGAGGGGGGAAGCTGGCCGAGGCTGCAGCGACGGCGGGGGTTCGCGGCTGAGCCGGGCGGTGGCGGAGTGGGTGAGGGAGTCGAGGGGCGGCCGGGTTAGGGTTTATATAGGGTTGGGTCGGGGCCGAGCAGGGCGGCGGAGGGGGCGGCGTCGTGGCGTGGCGGGCGGAGGTCGCGGGGGTGCGGGGCCGTGCGGAGCGGGCGGCGGCCGTGAAGTGCGGCGGAGGAAGCGGGCAGCGGCCGGTTCGTGCGGGGGTGGGGTAGCGGGTCGGGTGCGGGTCGGGTGCGGGCAGACCCGACCCGACCCGATAGGGCTAGCGGGTGTGGGCCGGAATGGCGGGCTGGGGCTGTGTGGGCTGGGCTGGAATGGCGGGCTGGGCCGGTTTTATTATTAGGATAATAATAATAATAATAATAATAATAATAATAATAATAATAATAATAATAATAAAAATGATAATAATTAATAATTAATTAAATAAATAAATAGTTTTTAGGCATTTAAAAATAGGTCTGAGGTCCAATAAATTCCAAAAATTACCCTAAGTCCAGTTTTTCATTTTATACCCAAAAATGTTATTTCCATAATATTTTCATATTATTTATTAACAATTAAAAATCATTTAATAATTTAGAATCCCTGATTTTAATTATAGAAAATCCCCAGAAAATTCCAGAAATTTGCAAAAAATCCCAAATTAAAATTCTTGCAAAATCTGGGGGTTTACAATCTACCCAACTTACAAAAATTTCGTCATCGAAATTTAAAATTAAGCCATAATCTGTTAACCCTTCATGTACATAGGGCAAGTCGATCGCCATCTCTTTGCGATAATTAAAAGCCTAATCATATCCACTGCAATCACTTCAAAGTTTAAGATGACTACTTGTTCCCATCAAGAATTCAACCTATGGCTATTACTTCTTACTTTCTCAAATTACCCACAGGCAAATTTTAGACTAAGTCCATATAGCATCTTCCAGATTTGCACGTGCTTATGAATTTACCTCACAATCGTAATTTCTTCTGGAAGTAATTCGAGTCCATTAGTATTCCCATTCACTTGTATGCTTCAACTTTTTAAATTTTATTCATCTCCTCAATAATCCAACTAGTTAGTCCAACCATCAAATTTTAATTTGTAATTCAAATCATCAAGTTAAAAAATAATTTAAGTGTAGTCCACCACTGTTCAAGTCTGAATCATATATCCCCTAAATTCAAATTGACGATTTTACTTTCATTATTCAAGATTTAAATCATGTATCCAAGATACAACTTATTGGGTCCTCGATATCAATTCATTAATCATTTTAGTCACTCCTCTAAATTTTCAAAATTATAATGGCTTGCTTCTTCCAATCTGACCTTACTCGGTCACGATCCAAAGGACATTCCTCTCGAGTTGACAAATGCATAGCTACCCAACTTAGAGTTTACCCATTCATCACAAAAGACTATATACCTTAAGAAAAATATTCCTTAATATGCTTACCTACGTCATTCAATCCTCGAACTTCAACGCCGATCATGTCACATATGATATGTCCTCAATTACGAAAGTTTAATCCCCAAGTATGTGATCGGCCTATGTGGCATATCTAGTACTACCTATGTACTAACTTATTCCAGGCATGAGATTTCGTCTTTCCGAAATAAGGGAAGACGAAGATCAATAATAAAGAGTTCAAGGGTGGGGTGATAGAAAAGAAATATCGGGGTCAATGCGTTTTAAAGTATTCAGGTGGGAATTGTCAAGTGATTGTGGATTGAATCCTATCTCGGTAATTCCTATTCACATGCTCGTATTAATACAGTTATGTAATCGATATGATATGCTCGGACATATCTAGAGGGCAACGAGTCAACTATATATCTCAATCCACGTAAAGTATTATTTCGAAGGGCGAATCAAGCGCACTATGGTTGATCAGACCGTAATACACTGATTCTGAAATGTATCATTGTGGGCCTCCCCAATAATACACTTGTCATGAACAAGCTCGATAAAGAGTAAGCTTGCAAAACTAGGCTATAAAATAGCAGCATAAATCAAGTAAATCAAAATTTAGTGCACTAGATGATGATGAAAGGAGGTACAAATTATTTAAACACACAAAACAACCTACAATAAGCTCAGTAACAAAGGATTCTACAATCTCTACAGTTATCCAACAAAAGCATTTATTAGCAAGTTTAAAATTACTAGGTTGGGGCTGAGGTCACGAACCAATAGGCACAAGCTAAAACAATACTAGAAAATGGTATCTACGAATCACTTACGCGCATTAGTTACTCTAAGAGTCTGCACGTTCTCCATGGTCATCGTCTAAGCTTGTCCGTGTTCTTGAGGTGGTGCCCTCTGCTGCGCTGCTGGGGCCTGGCCTGAACTGGAACTTTTGTGCAGTTGTGCGTCTTTGAGCAGCAGGACAGTCCTTCATTTGATGTGCTGCTGATCCACAATATAGACAGGCACCTAGTCTCTTTCTACAATCCTGCCAAATGTGACCTTGTTTTCGATAATAGCCACAAGTGGGAGCTTGTTGGTTCTGTCCTTGAGTTGGATTCATCCGTGGTCGCTTTGCAGCTTTTTTCTGTTGTGCTTGGTCTGGTGCTGACGCAGACGGCCGCTTCCGGCTGGACTCGATCCTTGTGGTGCACTCCACAGGTCGCGCTGCAGTAAGAACGTCCTCGTTGAAGGTAATTGCATTTGAACTGCTTGGCTTCCGTGACTCCGAGCTAATTCTGTCGATGAAGTTCTCCGCTTGGTTTTGCTGAGTTTCTTGTTGAACCTTCTGATAGGCTTGCATCATTATGTAGAACATACGGAACATCTGCTGTTCGTCCATAGGCGGTCCCGGTGGGAAGGAAGGCATCGGTGGAATAGGCTGTGTCGAGGGTGGAACGCCATCTTGACGGATTATTGAGGCAGGCTGACTTGCTTGACTGCCTTGTGATAATTGGCCTTCACCGACTGGTATCACATCGTCTTCTTGGGTAACCACAACAGTTTGTGGTGTTTCTGCATGAGCCTCGTTGCTGGCTTGTGGGTCCATTTCCCTGTATCCAAAATAACAAATAAGAGGTGCACAGGAATCAAGGCAAGATGCAAGTTCAAATTAGTTCGAATACGATACAGATATCAAAGACGATTCAAGCAAGTGGATGAGATCCTATAAACTTATCCTAGTTTTATTGCAGGCCTGTTCGGTCCCTGAGTTGAAACCAAACAATTTAGTCGTTGGACCTGCATGGGCCACCACAAAAACGTGTCACGATCCGCACCCGGTTATTCGAGCACGAGTGCGTGGGCACGTCCAGCCTACGTCGCAGTGTCGGCGGTAGTACGCTGTCTAGGTCGTCATCACAGGTAATTTTAAATCTATCTCATCCACAATAAATAGACAAGGAAAGTAACAGAAAATAGGAATGCTAACTTTTATAAAACAAATTGTGACAACAGATCCATAGTTAATACAAAGCCAGAAGATAGATCGGGGACAAACCCGAGTATGTGCTGAAAGGAAATAAAATAATAACTAACTGGCTACTCCTCCTCAAAGGTAGTCTCCTGAGTGGGAACCGGCTCCTCATATGTGTCACCTGCTAACTCATAGGGGCCATAATAGGTAGGGGCAAAGTTCTCATCATCGCCTAAAACAACGGATCCAGTCAGGAAAGGAGCAAAGTACACAATGCACAACAAGATTAAACTAAATATTCATGACAATTAACTTGAGTATCATGTTGAGAAAGTTGCATAGAAGAACATCAATATCTCAGAGTTAATGCTATAAACAGGAATATGAGAAAGCAGGAAATAAATGAGACAGGAAATAAAACTACAACAGTCAGCAAGAACTATAACAAGACCAGAAGCTATCTGTGTGAACTTGTGTTTATTTTAGAATACATAGTTGGCATGTAGGGGTTTATAAGGCTAATTCGGCCGTCATAGACGGCTATTAAATATGAACAAATCGAGATCCGGCTGAGGGTACAGTCGCGTACCAACAGCTATTAAACATGATAGGGGGAAAGGTAAACTACATGCCTTCTAGTATTCTCCCACCCGACATGAAAAGCAAGACATGAAATACAGTATCCAAGACATAAAATCCAGTATTCTAGCACTACGTGTAATCATCAAGGGTACTAGTAGAGCAGGGAATTAACTATCACAATATAAAGATTAAACTTGAAGTGCAGGTACTTGCCTGTTGTTTGGATCCGATTAATTGTACTTGGGGGAAATATCCAGAGATGAGCCCAGATGCTGAAATAAATATTACCATCACGCTCAGAAGATGTCAAATAGTTAGAAACGCCTGTCCTTGGGTCCAATTTGGAGACAAGGGCAAAAACGGCAGTTTCGGGTCAAAACGGGGTCCGCCGGTAGGCCCGCTTTGCACCGAAAAACGTATCCGGGTCAAAGGTCTCCAAATTCACCAAACTTAGTGTTAACAGGTCAGGAACGCTGATACGAACCCAACGGAACTTCCAGATTTAGATTCCGATGAGCCGAACACAAAATCGCCCATCGAGCGGGGCCTGTGGGGCCCACGACACGCGATTTCATCAACGTTCTCAGAATCGAACCAAACTTGACCCACAGGACAAGCGTATCGCTACGAGTCCGATGGTGTAAGTTTCGTCTCGATCCGACGAGTGTACAAGAAGTTAGGGTAAATTGCAGAAAAGTCAGATACGGGGCGATGTCCGCGGATACGCGTTGATTCGGGTGTGCGTGCGCGTTGATTTCGGTGTGCACGCACACCCGAATCAGCTTTCGCGAATTCTCACACGTCCGTATCGATGGTGCGCACGTATCTGTGAAGACCGCACGCGACCAAGTCGTCCCGTTTGGCGGAACGTACTCAGTTCCGGGGTAAAACAGGGTCTGGTTTTTCCTGTTTTTGGATCGCGGTGTGCGATCACCACAGGACGCAATGCCCCGAGCGGTTTATCCGGGCACCGAGAGGGTCATACAGGCTTCGCAACGTATTACGAAATTGAAAACGGGGCAGCGAGGAGAAAGTTACACGCACCTGAACAGGGCTCTGAAAACCGGATTTCTTGTGTCCGTGTCGTGTCCGACACGCCGACACAAAATTGGGGAAGTTAGGGTTAGGGTTTCCTGGACGCTGCGGCGGGTGGCCGGCCGGAGGTGCGTCGGAGGGGGCCAGGGCAGCTCGACGAGGCCGGGCGAAGGCGGCGAGGGGACGGCGGCGGCTCTCGGCGAGGCTGGGCCGAGCGGGGCGCTGGATCGGGGAGAGAGGAGGAGGAAGCTGGGCGTCGGCGGCCGGCGGCGAGGTAGGGCGGAGCTGGAGGAGAGGGGGGAAGCTGGCCGAGGCTGCAGCGGCGGCGGGGGTTCGCGGCTGAGCCGGACGGTGGCGGAGTGGGTGAGGGAGTCGAGGGGCGGCCGGGTTAGGGTTTATATAGGGTTGGGTTGGGGCCGAGCAGGGCGGCGGAGGGGGCGGCGTCGTGGCGTGGCGGGCGGGCGGAGGTCGCGGGGGTGCGGGGCCGTGCGGAGCGTGCGGCGGCCGTGAAGCGCGGCGGAGGAAGCGGGCAGCGGCCGGTTCGTGCGGGGGTGGGGTAGCGGGTCGGGTGCGGGTCGGGTGCGGGCAGACCCGACCCGACCCGATAGGGCTAGCGGGTGTGGGCCGGAATGGCGGGCTGGGGCTGTGTGGGCTGGGCTGGAATGGCGGGCTGGGCCGGTTTTATTATTAGGATAATAATAATAATAATAATAATAATAATAATAATAATAAAAATGATAATAATTAATAATTAATTAAATAAATAAATAGTTTTTAGGTATTTAAAAATAGGTCTGAGGTCCAATAAATTCCAAAAATTATCCTAAGTCCAGTTTTTCATTTTACACCAAAAAATATTATTTCTATAATATTTTAATATTATTTATTAACAATTAAAAATCATTTAATAATTTAGAATCCCTGATTTTAATTACAGAAAATCCCCAAAAAATTCTAGAAAATTGCGAAAAATCCCAAATTAAAATTCTTGCAAAATCTGGGGGTTTACAATCTACCCAACTTACAAAAATTTTGTCCTCGAAATTTAAAATTAAGCCATAATCTGTTAACCCTTCATGTACATAGGGCAAGTCGATCGCCATCTCTTTGCGATAATTAAAAGCCTAATCATATCCACTGCAATCACTTCAAAGTTTAAGATGACTACTTGTTCCCATCAAGAATTCAACCTATGGCTATTACTTCTTACTTCCTCAAATTACCCACAGGCAGATTTTAGACTAAGTCCATATAGCATCTTCCATATTTGCACGTGCTTATGAATTTACCTCACAATCGTAATTTCTTCTGGAAGTAATTCGAGTCCATTAGTATTCCCATTCACTTGTATGCTTCAACTTTTTAAATTTCATTCATCTCCTCAATAATCCAACTAGTTAGTCCAACCATCAAATTTTAATTTGTAATTCAAATCATCAAGTTGAAAAATAATTTAAGTGTAGTCCACCACTGTTCAAGTCTGAATCATATATCCCCTAAATTCAAATTGACGATTTTACTTTCATTATTCAAGATTTAAATCATGTATCCAAGATACAACTTATTGGGTCCTCGATATCAATTCATTAATCATTTTAGTCACTCCTCTAAATTTTCAAAATTATAATGGCTTGCTTCTTCCAATCTGACCTTACTCGGTCACGATCCAAAGGACATTCCTCTCGAGTTGACAAATGCATAGCTACCCAACTTAGAGTTTACCCATTCATCACAAAAGACTATATACCTTAAAAAAAATATTCCTTAATATGCTTACCTACGTCATTCAATCCTCGAACTTCAACGCCGATCATGTCACATATGATATGTCCTCAATTATGAAAGTTTAATCCCCAAGTATGTGATCGGCCTATGTGGCATATCTAGTACTACCTATGTACTAACTTATACCAGGCACGAGATTTCGTCTTTCCGAAATAAGGGAAGACGAAGATCAATAATAAAGAGTTCAAGGGTGGCGTGATAGAAAAGAAATATCGGGGTCAATGCGTTTTAAAGTATTCAGGTGGAAATTGTCAAGTGATTGTGGATTGAATCCTATCTCGGTAATTCCTATTCACATGCTCGTATTAATACAGTTATGTAATCGATACGATATGCTCGGACATATCTAGAGGGCAACGAGTCAACTATATATCTCAATCCACGTAAAGTATTATTTCGAAGGGCGAATCAAGCGCACTATGGTTGATCAGACCGTAATACACTGATTCTGAAATGTATCATTGTGGGCCTCCCCAATAATACACTTGTCATGAACAAGCTCGATAAAGAGTAAGCTTGCAAAACTAGGCTATAAAATAGCAGCATAAATCAAGTAAATCAAAATTTAGTGTACTAGATGATGATGAAAGGAGGTACAAATTATTTAAACACACAAAACAACCTACAATAAGCTCAGTAACAAAGGATTCTACAATCTCTACAGTTATCCAACAAAAGCATTTATTAGCAAGTTTAAAATTACTAGGTTGGGGCTGAGGTCACGAACCAATAGGCACAAGCTAAAACAATACTAGAAAATGGTATCTACGAATCACTTACGCGCATTAGTTACTCTAAGAGTCTGCACGTTCTCCATGGTCATCGTCTAAGCTTGTCCGTGTTCTTGAGGTGGTGCCCTCTGTTGCGCTGCTGGGCCTGGCCTGAACTAGAACTTTTGTGCAGGTGTGCGTCTTTGAGCAGCAGGACAGTCCTTCATTTGATGTGCTGCTGATCCACAATATAGACAGGCACCTAGTCTCTTTCTACAATCCTGCCAAATATGACCTTGTTTTCGACAATAGCCACAAGTGGGAGCTTGTTGGTTCTGTCCTTGAGTTGGATTCATCCGTGGTCGCTTTGCAGCTTTTTTTTGTTGTGCTTGGTCTGGTGCTGACGCAGACGGCCGCTTCCGGCTGGACTCGATCCTTGTGGTGCACTCCACAGGTCGTGCTGCAGTAAGAACGTCCTCGTCGAAGGTAATTGCATTTGAACTTCTTGGCTTCCGTGACTCCGAGCTAATTCTGTCGATGAAGTTCTCCGCTTGGTTTTGCTGAGTTTCTTGTTGAACCTTCTGATAGGCTTGCATCATTATGTAGAATATGCGGAACATCTGCTGTTCGTCCATAGGCGGTCTCGGTGGAAAGGAAGGCATCGGTGGAATAGGCTGTGTCGAGGGTGGAACGCCATCTTGACGGATTATTGAGGCAGGCTGACTTGCTTGACTGCCTTGTGATGATTGGCCTTCACCGACTGGTATCACATCGTCTTCTTGGGTAACCACAACGGTTTGTGGTGTTTCTGCATGAGCCTCGTTGCTGGCTTGTGGGTCCATTTCCCTGTATCCAAAATAACCAATAAGAGGTACACAGGAATCAAGGCAAGATGCAAGTTCAAATTAGTTCGAATACGATACAGATATCAAAGACGATTCAAGCAAGTGGATGAGATCCTATAAACTTATCCTAGCTTTATTGCAGGCCTGTTCGGTCCCTGAGTTGAAACCGAACAATTTGGTCGTTGGACCTGCATGGGCTACCACAAAAACGTGTCATGACCCGCACCCGGTTATTCGGGCACGAGTGCGTGGGCACGTCCAGCCTACGCCGCAGTGTCGGCGGTAGTACGCTGTCTAGGTCGTCATCACAGGTAATTTTAAATCTATCTCATCCACAATAAATAGACAAGGAAAGTAACAGGAAATAGGAATGCTAACTTTATAAAACAAATTGTGACAACAGATCCATAGTTAATACAAAGCCAGAAGATAGATCGGGGACAAACCCGAGTATGTGCTGAAAGGAAATAAAATAATAACTAACTGGCTACTCCTCCTCAAAGGTAGTCTCCTGAGTGGGAACCGGCTCCTCATATGTGTCACCTGCTAACTCATAGGGGCCATAATATGTAGGGGCAAAGTTCTCATCATCGCCTAAAACAACGGATCCAGTCAGAAAAGGAGCAAAGTACACAATGCACAACAAGATTAAACTAAATATTCATGACAATTAACTTGAGTATCATGTTGAGAAAGTTGCATAGAAGAACATCAATATCTCAGAGTTAATGCTATAAACAGGAATATGAGAAAGCAGAAAAATAAATGAGACAGGAAATAAAACTACAACAGTCAGCAAGAACTATAACAAGACCAGAAGCTATCTGTGTGAACTTGTGTTTATTTTAGAATACATAGTTGGCATGTAGGAGTTTATAAGGCTAATCCGGCCGTCTTAGACAGCTATTAAACATGAATAAATCGAGATCCGGCTGAGGGTACAGTCGCGTACCAACAGCTATTAAACATGATAGGGGGAAAGGTAAACTACATGCCTTCTAGTATTCTCCCACCCGACATGAAAAGCAAGACATGAAATACAGTATCCAAGACATGAAATCCAGTATTCTAGCACTACGTGTAATCATCAAGGGTACTAGTAGAGCAGGGAATTAACTATCACAATATAAAAATTAAACTTGAAGTGCAGGTACTTGCCTGTTGTTTGGATCCGATTAATTGTACTTGGGGAAATATCCAGAGATGAGCCCAGATGCTGAAATAAACATTACCATCACGCTCAGAAGATGTCAAATAGCTAGAAATGCCTGTCCTTGGGTCCAATTTGGAGACAAGGGCAAAAATGGCAGTTTCGGATCAAAACGGGGTCCGCCGGTGGGCCCGCTTTGCACCGAAAAACGTGTCCGGGTCAAAAGTCTCCAAATTCACCAAACTTATTGTCAACAGGTCAGGAACGCTGATACAAACCCAACAGAACTTCCAGATTTGGATTCCGATGAGCCGAACACAAAATCGCCCGTCGAGCGGGACCTATGGGGCCTACGACACGCGATTTCGTCAACGTTCTCAGAATCGAACCAAACTTGACCCACAGGACCAGCGTATCGCTACGAGTCCGATGGCATAAGTTTCGTCTCGATCCGACGAGTGTACAAGAAGTTAGGACAAATTGCAGAAAAGTCGGATACGGGGCGATGTCCGCGGATACGCGTTGATTCCGGTGTGCACGCACACCCGAATCAGCTTCCGCGAATTCTTACACGTCCGTATCGACGGTGCGCACGTATCTGTGAAGACCGCACGCGACCAAGTCATCCCGTTTGGCGGGACATACTCAGTTCCGGGGTGAAACATGGTCTGGTTTTTCCTGTTTTTGGATCGCGGTGTGCGATCACCACAGGACGCGATACCCCGAGCGGTTTGTCCGGGCACCGAGAGATTCATACAGGCTTCGCAATGTAATTTACGGAATTGAAAATGGGGCAGCGAGGAGAAAGTTACACGCACCTGAACAGGGCTCTGAAAACCGGATTTCTTGTGTCCGTGTCGTGTCCGACACGCCGACACGAAATTGGGGAAATTAGGGTTAGGGTTAGGGTTTCCTGGACGCTGCGGCGGGTGGCCGGCCGGAGGTGCGCCGGAGGGGGCCAGGGCAGCTCGACGAGGTCGGGCGGAGGCGGCGAGGGAACGGCGGCGGCTCTCGACGAGGCTGGGCCGAGCGGGGCGCTGGATCGGGGAGAGAGGAGGAGGAAGCTGGGCGTCGGCAGCCGGCGGCGAGGTGGGGCGGAGCTGGAGGAGAGGGGGGAAGCTGGCCGAGGCTGCAGCGGCGGCGGGGGTTCGCGGCTGAGCCGGGCGGTGGCGGAGTGGGTGAGGGAGTCGAGGGGCGGCCGGGTTAGGGTTTATATAGGGTTCGGTTGGGGCCGAGCAGGGCGGCGGAGGGGGCGGCGTTGTGGCGTGGTGGGCGGAGGTCGCGGGGGTGCGGGGCCGTACGGAGCGGGCGGCGGCCGTGAAGCACGGCGGAGGAAGCGGGCAGCGGCCGGTTCGTGCGGGGGTGGGGTAGCGGGTCGGGTGCGGGTCGGGTGCGGGCAAACCCGACCCGACCCGATAGGGCTAGCGGGTGTGGGCCGGAATGGCGGGCTGGGGCTGTGTGGGCTGGGCTGGAATGGCGGGCTGGGCCGGTTTTATTATTATAATAATAATAATAATAATAATAATAATAATAATAATAATAATAATAATAATAAAAATGATAATAATTAATAATTAATTAAATAAATAAATAGTTTTTAGGCATTTAAAAATAGGTCTGAGGTCCAATAAATTCCAAAAATTATCCTAAGTCCAGTTTTTCATTTTACACCCAAAAATGTTATTTCCATAATATTTTAATATTATTTATTAATAATTAAAAATCATTTAATAATTTAGAATCCCTGATTTTTATTACAAAAAATCCCCAGAAAATTCCAGAAAATTGCGAAAAATCCCAAATTAAAATTCTTGCAAAATCTGGGGGTTTACACACGTATCTCACAACATGGCACTATTTGCTACATACACAATAGACGACTGTGGAGTGTTGAAGATGGACAATGGATATGTGTCGAAGGTGGTTGCCATTGGAGATGTGCATTTGAGGACAAAGACAGGTGCAGTTCTTGTTCTCAAAGATGTCCGTCATGTCCCTGATATCTGTATCAATATGGTGTCGGTTGGAAGGTTGGGTGACGAGGTTTCTTTAGTCTCTTCGGGAATAATCAGTGGAAGCTTTCCAGAGGTTCGATGGTGATTGCCAGAGGAAGCAAGAGGTCCAGACTCTACTATATGGAAGGGAGCGCACATGGGGCACATGAGGTTAACGCATCTACTGATGTGTCTATTGAGTTATGGCACTGGCGGCTCAGCCATATCAGCGAGAAGGGGATAAGCTACTTGGTGAACATGAAGGTTATTCCAGGACTAAAGTCTACAAAGTTGGAGAAGTACACGCACTGTTTGGCGGAGAAGCAAAATATGGTATCTTTTCAAAGTCACCCAAGTTCGATGAAGCCGGCGTTGCTCGAGTTGATTTACTCAGATGTCTGCGGTCCTATGAAGGTAAAATCCATTGGTGATGCTTCTTATTTTGTAACATTTGTTGATGACTGTTCCAGGAAGATTTGGGTCTATACCTTAAAGATCAAGGATCAGGTGCTGCCCACTTTCAAGGAGTTTCAGGCCTCTGTTGAAAGGAAGACGGGCAAGAAGCTTCTTTATGTTCGATCGGATAATGGCGGTGAGTATATCGGTCCCTTTGATGCTTATTACAGAGAGTAAGGGATACGACACCAGAAGACTCCACCAAAGACACCGCAGCTCAACGGTGTAACGGAGATGATGAACATGACACTAATGGAGAGGGTACGGTGTTTGCTGTCAGAAGCAAACTTGTCAGGCAGCTATTGGGGTGAGATACTTTACATAGCTGCTGATGTTATTAATTTATCTCCTAGTGTTCCTTTGCAGGGTGATGTGCCTGACAAAGTATGGTACGGTAAAGAGCCGTCATACAATCACCTGTAAGTGTTTGGTTGTAAGGCCTTTGTGCATGTACCAAAGGACGAGAGATCCAAACCTGAGCCAAAGACGAGACGGTACATCTTTGTCGGCTACGGTTGGGATGAGTTTGGCTATAGACTCTACGATCCAGTGGGAAGAAAGATCTACAGAAGTAGGGACATGGTATTCGTCTAGGATTAGACCATGACCAACACTCAGGATTCTGAGATGCCTTCTGAGGCTGAAGAATTGCCCGAGTTAGAGTCATTTCGCTTCAAGCAGTTTCTAGAGGACATCGCAGAGGATCTAGTTATGGGGGAGCTAGTACATGGAGTTGCTCCCAACCTTGATCATCAGCCTGCTGATGGTGGTCAGGGTGACCCTCAGGAGGATGAGCATGCCGAGGAAGCAGTTCCTGGAGGGGAAGAGACTGTAGATATACAGCCAGCACCAGTGGTTCCGTTGAGGAGGAGCGATAGAGAGCGTCGACTATCTACGAGATACTCATTGGGTGAGTATGTTCTACTGACTGACGGGGGAGAAACCAAAAGTTTCGCAGAGGCTGTGGAAGACGAACACAGGCAGGAGTGGATAGAGGCCATGCATGAGAAGATGAGTTCCTTGGAGGCCAACTCTACTTACGATCTGGTACGGTTGCCAAAGGGCAAGAAGACTTTGAAGAATCGATAAGTGTTCAGAGTGAAGCAGACAGATGATGCTACTCGCCCTCGATACAAAGCGAGGCTGGTAGTTAAAGGCTACGATCAGCAAAAATGCGTAGATTATAATGAGATCTTTTAGCTAGTCTTCAAGCAGTCGTCTATACGGGTGGTGCTAGCATTGGCAGCCAGTTTTGACTTGGAGATCGAGCAAATAAACGTGAAGACGATATTCCTCCATGGTGATCTTGATGAGGAGTTCTACATGGAGCAGCCAGAGGAATTTTGTGAGAAGGGCAAGTCATATTTGGTTTGCCTGTTGAGGAAGAGCTTGTATGGTCTGAAACAAGCTCTGAGACAGTGGTACAGGAAGTTCGAGTCGTTTATGGGGGAGCATGGTTATGCACGGATGATGTCGGATCATTGTGTTTTTTTGAGATACTTTGCCAATGATGATTTTATTATTTTGTTGCTTTATGTTGATGACATGTTGTTGGTGGGTCGGAATGCCGATTGGAGACTTTCATTTGGTGGTGACGAGCCAAAGCTGGTTGGATATACCGACGCAGATATGGCTGGAGATGTAGAGACGAGGCGATCGACTTTGGGCTATGTGATAATGTTTGCTGGTGGAGCAGTATCGTGGCAGTCGCGTTTACATAAGTGTGTTGACTTGTCGACGACAGAGGCAGAATACATTGCTGCGACGGAGGCTTGCAAGGAGTTGCTGTGGATGAAGAAGCTGCTGCAGAAAATTGGGCTAAAGCAGGAACAATATCCTTTGCTTTGCGATAGTCAGAGTGCTATTCACCTTGTGAAGAACCAGAAATTTCATAGCCGGTCCAAGCACATTGATATCCGATATCATTGGATACGGGATATGGTTGACAAGAAGGAAGCGGCGCCTGAGAAGGTTCATACAGATGACAACAGAGCAAATATGTTCACAAAGGTTCTACCAAGGAAAAAGTTTGAGTACTGCAGGCGGATCGTCGGGATGACGACCCCCTCCACATAGTTGTGAAGGGGGAGATTTGTTGGAGTGGGTGGGGTTCCCAACCTATGTGAAAAATTTTCCGGAGTAGGATTGAGTATTTCTTCATATAATAGGAATACCTTAATTTATTTGGATTGGATATTCCAAAATATAATAGAAATATCACAATGGATTTGGATTGGATATTCCTACATATAATAGGAATATGTCAATGAATTTGGATTGGATATTCCTATATATAATAGGAATGCTAGTTGTGGATTTGAGGCTATATATATGTATCTTCTGGCCCTAAAATATATCTTCCTCTAAAAAAAATAGCAACAAGGAGAGAAAATGAGGCAAGAGTGTCATTGCAACATTAGAGAGGAGAAAGAAGGATTGTAGGCCGTTTCGAAGAAGGAGATCAGTTTCGGGTATTTCTTGTTGTCTTTCTTCTTCAGTGGTTATAATCTATTTTCTATTCCAAAAGAGTTGTGGTGATCCATTTAGATCGGTGAGAAGTTTGTAAGGAGTCGGTGTATTTCTTATTCCATTAGTAGAGGCTTTTCAGGGTTGGACTCCGATCGTCCCGTGGTTTTTTCCGCAAGGGTTTTCCACGTCAAAAATCTCTGTGTCTGCGATTTATGTTTGGTATTTTTGGTTTGTGCGTTTTGCTCGGTTCTCTCGCATGTACTCTCTGGTTTGAGGAACGATTTTCGCACTTTCGTTCCCAACATCAATAGGCTTCTCTTTCTTTAGATTAAGAGAATTCTTTGCTCCTAGCTGTCTTCTTGCTCTTCTGCATATACAAGAACATGTAAATGGGACGAGATAATCCCTTGATGCCACTTCCACGATCAAGTCAGATAGGTAATGAGATTAAATTTTTTTATAAATCGACAGAATTTTAGGGTAAAAACGGAACATATCTTTCGAGAAGAAAGCTACGTTTTATCATAGTTTGCAGTATCGATCGATATTGATTCGATACGGCCAGTATCGATACAATTTGGCATGTCCAGATTCAATATCGACCAATACAGACATTGGAGGTCTCTTTTCTAGTTAATTCGGCAAAAAAATTGAACGAAAAGACACATTTCAGGAAGGGTGTAAAAGCATAAGTAAGATTGTAACATCATGTAAAAGAGAAAAAAAATCTTATCTATCACATGTAAACAATTGGCAAAGGTAGCTACTATTTTGTTCAACTTCAAAACTACTAAGAAGCAACAATAAAAATATTTAAAATTATGCCTAAATGTATTAATGTATATTTTCTAAAATGTTAATAATTTATCAGTAATTATTTGCTTTCCTAAACAAAATAAATTCGATATTCCGATCTGAAATCGTCGATGCAGTCGATATCATCAATCCCGATACTCATTAGAATTGTTCGATGTCAATTCTGATATCGATCCTGCAAATCTTGTATTTTAGCACTTTTTTGATAACCCTATATTCTTTTCTAATCGAAATGTCATAACAATATATTTGAAATCACTTGATGTTACCAAAATTTCATTATTGTTTTAATGACATTTAATTTATCATATGATTATATTTTAAGTAGTTATTGATAATTTTCTAATAAAGTTCGAACTCCAATGAGTAGTGGGGTGCGGGGAGTATTTGATGGTGGCCATTAAAGCCTCCGGCTATGAAACCATCATTCACATCGCTATGTTCTATGTAACCTATGAAAGGGATGGTCATTGAAGACACAAGCCATCTTCCCAAAAGGAAACATGCTCGGTCAATATTGTTGACATATCTGGTGATAAAAATGCCATTTATCATTGTGATTATATAGTGCATGTACTCTTGTGCTTGTGCTTGTGCTTGTGCTTGTGCTTGTAGCTTAGAGTGGCCGACCATGTGCTTTTATACCCACTGCCCACCGAGTGGTATCTCGTAGAAACGCAGGGGCTTTTTGATTCTGCAAATAAAAAAATAAAATAATAATAATAATAATAATTCTGAAAGAGAAGAGTTTGTGTATGTATTACTTAAACATGTTAAGTTTATGTATATTTTATGAGTTTTTTCGTTTGGATGTTTTAAAAAAGTAGATGTTAGAAATAAAAAGATATAAAATTTAATATTTTGATGATTGTTGAAGTGAGTTGAAAATTGTAAAATTTTCTAGTTCCTATGTTAGATTTGTAATGAAGTGGTAGTTGAAAAATGGTATAATTATTCTCTTTTGAATAAGCTTACCTCCAACACATTTGTTTTTTTTTTTTTTAATTTGTGATAATTTCTAATTATCACACAAATAATAAAACAACAAATTATATAATTAATTAACAAATAATTTAATAATTTAATCAAATTTAAAGACACAATCTAACCAAGTTTTTTTTTTTTTAGCTAGTTGCCAACTTTCCAACCAAGAAAGGTTATTTTTTTTTAACAAAAAAATATTCTTTACAACAAATTTTCAAATTAATTTCCGTTCGAAAAACAAAAAAAAATTGAAGAAAGGAAATAGTTGGTAGGGGTGACCGCAACCACGAGCACATTTTCAGCGGGTTCTGGCCACGAGAGATACCCTCTTTTTGGAGTTCCGGAGAGTTCTCTTTTGCCACTTCTTCAAAATATTTGGATGTCAAAAAAAAAAAAAAATTGTTGGAGATACGAAACTGTAGCCTGTCAAAATTTTCTTTTTCAACTTTTAACCCCCCACCAACCAAACATCGGAAGTCCGAAAAGAACATTTTTTGTTACCAAATGCTTACGATATTCTTACAACCCTCTCTCCCCTCTGCTATGTGGACCACATCCGGTTTCATCTCTCCCTCTAATGAACGACTGTCACGTGACGTTCATACCAGATGGCAGCCACTCGAACAGCCATTAGATTACACCTTTTTTTTCTTTTCCAATTAACGACCGTCCAGGATAGTAGGCATTTAATTGTAGTCATAGCATAGCTCCAACATATTTGCTACCACTATCCAGAGAATCTCGTGCCAACGAGGCATCTCATTGATCAGATCTGGTGCAACTCGTGCTCCACGGAAAAACACACTTTTTGTCCGTACTCAGCGGCACCTGTCGGATTGATGATGCATCAGAAATTTTGCAGACTATAACTCTGTGTTCGTAATCTTTTTTGTTTCATGCACTCCGGATGTCATTCCGACACTCTCGTGTTATATTAATATTGAAGTGATTCGGATCACCCGTTAACGAACACTAAAATTAAAATAAATATTCATCATTCCTTTTAAATATTATCATATTTTAATTAAATTAGTAACAAAAAGTAGTATAGATGTTCACTAAATAAACAAGATTAGATAAAAATAACAAGTGACAAACTTTGAGTAGAAGGATTAACATCCATCTTAATTTTGATGAGTGAACAAAATTTGACTCATTAAAAAAATTAGCATATTTAAACCTGGAGCTCAGGGTATATATATATATATATATATATATATATATACTAGTAAATTCACGTACGTTATACCTAAAATAATATTTTATTCTAAAATTAATATAAAATTATTTAAATATTTAAATATTTAAATATATTTAAATTAATTATTATATATATTTTTATATTTTAATTATAATTTGTTAGATATTTGATTATATTTTAATTATAATTAGTTACGGATATATTTTTATTTTTCATAAAGAGTCTTGAAACAGTTAGCTACGTAATATTATCTAATTATAAACAAACATCTCTTGTAACTCATGTGGTTAAGGTGGGAGATATTCTCTCAGGTTGGTTGAATTTGAATCCTTGTAGTGTTGTTTATAACAAATTTAAAATTTTTCAATAATATTTACGTAATATTTAAAAAAAAATTAATTGATACATACAGTTTAGATGGCTCATTTTTGAACCTTTTGAAGCCTCATTATATATATATATATATATATATATATATATATATATATATATGTGTGTGTGTGAACTCATATCCCCTCAACAACAAATTATGACGTTCACTCTCCCACTTGGGGAGATGTAAATCAGTACCCCTCCGTAGTGAATTGAGGCCACTGACCTAGTCCTGGACGTTCTTGATCATCCAAGGACCCTACCCCTCCAGAGTGCAGAGACGACATTCTTGATCATCCAAAAACCCAGTCCAGATAAGTATGATTATATATATATATGGGGTCACTTTATTTTTTATTTCTATTCTTTCTGCTTTATCAAGGGTCGATTTGGTTTACAACTTTGGACAACGTAATATAATTGACATTACATTGTAAATCTGATTCAGATGTTTGGTTGAACAATTTCTTTTTGAATGTAATATAAATTATGATTACAAACTTAATTACATTACTTTACTTTCTATTCAAATCAATAACATTATAAAAGTAATATAATTCCGATTACATTACCCCGTTAAACAAATAAATTATAAAATTGTCCTTAAACAAAATATAAAATCTCTCCAATCTCGATAGTAGATCTAAAAAAAAAAAAAAATTCCAATCTCCCTCTCCTTCCTTTCTATCCTTCGAGTGAGGAGGATCCCACAGCGAAGTCCGACCCACTGCCCCTTCTTCTCTCCCCTCCTCTCCGCTGCCGCCGAAGTTTCAGAAACCCTAGCTTGGGCAAACTAAGGTGAAATCTCAAACTTGACAATTTGTTTCCAGATGAACAAATTTGTTTGTAATTAGTCAATTTAGCGTATGATTGGATTTGGCATTTTTTAGCAGTTTCAATGAAAATCAAACAATTGAAATCCAATTCATTTCTCGGACAAAACTGCATACAAGGTTGTAAGAAAATGTGCAAAATCATGTTTACGAAGCACAATATCCGCCGTCCATGTACTCGTGTACCAAAGATTCCACTGGCGCTATATTACCAGACAGAGACAAGAAGATGTTGACAACCATTAAGTTATAATAAGCAACATGCATTACATTACCAGTGCTCATTTAAAACTTACAATGACATTTCGAAACTAGTTACGCCATGCATGATGAATGCATGACTTGAATGTTCATAGTTCAAAGATAACTGAAACAGAACTACCCCTTAAGTGGTTTAACATTGGATGGCACCACAGGTGACAACTTTTAATTGGAAGTGTTGAACATCTATCTTAGTTTTGATGGATGAATAAAAATCAGAGACTGTCCCGACCAAAGATTGATTGGACAACCGTCCAGAACTCAAAGATTTAAGAAAAATCAACACGATTCCGTCTCAAATAGAACTATTATCTACTATGGGCCACACTTAACAATAAGTTGTGGCGCAATGGTTATTATGTTAGAGTTGCACACTAAATTTGTTTAGTTCAATTCTTGGTGCTAGCATTATTTTTTTAATTTATTTGTATTTAGTTTCTTAATTAAATTTACATTATGTATAAGAGATTCATTTTTGGAAGTTCGACTCGGACCCCCATGAACTTATGGTCGATCCTGACAAAAAATGGACTCATTAAAGAAATTGACAGATTTTAAACTGGACCTCAAGGGTATATATATCTGGCCACTTTAATTCTTATTCTCTTTCGTTTGCTTGATTTAGGACCCATTTGGTTTGCAACTTTGGACAACTTAATGTAATTGGCATTGCGTTGTAAATCTGATTTAGATGTTTGGTTGAACAATTTTTTTTAATATAATATAATTCTGATTACAAATTTGATTATATTATACCACTTTCTATTCGAATCAGTTACATCATAAAAGTCATGTAATTCCAATTACATTACACCCTTAAACATATAAATTACAAATTTATCGCTACACAAAATATCAAAACTCTCCAAGCTCAATAGCAGATCTCAAATATAATTGTAAGACCCCCTTCCTCCCCAGTGCGAAGATTTCTCGGCGGAGTCCGACCCCTCCCCCTCCTTCCTCTTCCTCTTCCTCTTCCTCTTCTCTACCGGCAAAAGTTCCGAAAATCCTACCTTAACTAAGATGAAATCTCAAACTTGATAATTTGTTTCTAGTGAGGAACAAATTTGTTTGTTAGATAATTCATTGGTTGTCGACCGCATTCTTTTAACATTTTGATTGAAATCCAATTCTTTTGTAGGACAAAACTCCATACAAAGGTTGTCAGAAAATGGGCACAATAACAATAACGGTCGTCCATGTGGTTAGTATTGGTATTTTTGCCTTTGGACTATGAAAGATAGTCCCACATTGACTACACCACCAAGTGGGTATCTAAATATAATGCTTTGCTTGTGTTGAGGTGTGCACATGGGGTGGTGAAGCATATGGATGCCATGTGGGAATATTTTATTAGGATGAAGAAGGATTAACTCCTTAATGAAAGTATTTATGCTTTTTGTCATTTTCTTGGAATCTATTCCATAGGAGCTAAGCCCTCGGACTCGGGCTCAAGGACGCAAAGTGGCACTTTGTTGGCGCACTTTGCACTTGCGTTCTCTCATGGACGATGATGAGAACATAAAATATCATATTTTTATTCCTTAATGTATACTTCTTTATGCTCATTTGATGTCTAAAGATACTCATTATTTTTATATTTTGATCTAGGATGCAATTGGAGTAACTAGATGCAAAATGGAGCTAATTATCAATTTTGGACAGTTTTGATAGCTTGTAGCAAAATGATCATAACTTACTCATCCGAAGTCCAATTGAGCTGATCCAAATTGATTCGGAAAGCTAAGTGATAGAGGTACAATTTTTCTGTTTTGAGTTTTTTTGAGATTCTAGCTGCATCATAGACCAAATCAGACTTGAAGTTGAGTCAACTATGCTGTGCACTAAAAGTGGAGCTGAATTAACTATTTCCCAACTTGTTCAAAGATTTTATTTTATTGTTTGGGTTGTTGTAACTCTTAGAGGATTTGTGGGAAGATATTGTGATCTTCAAACAACTAATTTAGAGTGTATAAAAGGGGTAGAAATCAGTAGAAAATGGAGAACAACACACAACTCTTCTTCCTCTTCTCCAATTTGATGTTTTCTAGAACATGCGGAGCTAAAAGTCTTGTTGGTCGAAGGAAACGGAAGCCTCGGAATGAATAAAAACTTGTGAGATCTAATCTGTTTTTATATTTTTGATTTGTGCTTTGAGTATCGAATATTTTCTTATGCATATTTTCATGATTATCTTGTTTAATGACTAGGATGCATACTAGTTTATTATTCCTGACAATCTAATGCTAAATTAGATATCGAATCCGTAATTGTTCGATCCCTCTAATTTGTGAAGCAACCAAGATTTAATGAACTGCTTTTTTTTATTAGATCTTAGGAGAAAAACTTTTGACAAAATTAAATGCAACCACTTGTGCTTGTGTTGTTTTGCTTCATCAATCTCATCGAGTTTAATACGCTACTAGATTAAACCTTTAGCGCTTGTCTGGGGTTGTTTAGTAGTTAAGGTTAATTAGATCGCTTGTTTTTAATTAATTGTGGCTAAAGGAGATAGGAAAATAATTCCATCGATGAATATTCAAAGTATGAATTAATATATACTTGCATCGATGATCAGTTTTAAGATTCCAAAGGTAAATGTTGACTGAGACCAACATTTTTTTTCCTTTGATTGTTTTAATACTTTAATTATTTTTAGCTCTTTTTAATTTGCTTTGATCCAAAACTCTTCCCCCATCTTATTTCACATAGCATAAAGATCAAACTAATACTCTTTGTGGGAACGATCCTTACTCTCACTACTACATATTATTTCAAGAGTAAAAGTTTTATTTTTGGGTGCCTACGACAATACACCAGACGAGTTCATGCGCTGTCGCATGTGCTGCGGCTTGCGCTGCCGCATGCACTGCTGCTGCTGCAGATATATTTAAACGGTTATGGAAATATATAGTCTGTTATTCAGATCCATTTTTTGTGGAATTTAAAATTAATTCGTGCCTATCTTATATGGATTCGTAATTAATCTGTTCCTATCTTTTAGTAGCTGTTGGGCAGGTAGGGTTTTCACCCTCTCTCTATAAATACTCTTTTCGTACCTCGTTGAGGACTTACTTCGAAAATTAGGAGACGAAGAGAGTTGATGCTACCGCCATTATTGGAGTCCAGGGAGTTCGTGCGAGTCCAGGCAGAGGTGACAGCGAGCGTTCCAAAAGTTCAATGTGAACTTGCTGGTTCTTGGGAGCAGATCGTGTGTGACGAATCTTGCTTTGAGCAACGATGACCTTTATCACCCCAGCAAGCAAAGTCTCTTCTTCTTCTTCCTCTTCTCTTCCGTGAGTTATAACTCTGTTCTGTCCGTTTGCAACTGTGATTGCAAGAAAGAATGAGAAGATAGTTTTTTTCTAATTCTTTATTATCTTCTTTCAAGTTGTAATCAGATCCTATGTTTTATCATTTTGTTGGATCGAGAGATATTAGGAAGGAAACTCTTGTGTGAACTCCTGATCTCGACTTCAACTTCTGGTTCTACCATCTTTGATTAAGCCTTGGGACTAACAATCTCAAAGCAAGATCCGAGTAAGATGGAGAACAACTGTGGAAGTATTCTCGACACAAGTTTTCACAAACTTGAGAAGATTAACGGGCTACACTTCTATCATTTGGATGAGGAAGGAGTCCTCTGTCAAGTGATGGACGTGTGTTGCCAGATCTTGGATCTACCATTCCTCCGGATGGAGGTGGACTTGAGGCTAGCGTCGCTGGAGACGCATATTACAAGAGGAAGGAGGACACCATCTTGTGCAAGTTGTCGCATGGAGATGTCTGATGCAAGTTGCCGCATGAAGATGTCAATTGCACTTGGCGCATGAAGATTGGCACTATGCGTGAGTTGTATCTGCGCATGACAGTTCTTGGCATATGGCATGACTTGGCACATGGAGACTGGTGTCACAACCCAATCTCCCGCAAGCTCGATAGTCCCCGCTGAACGTGAATTACCACGTTACAGCTCTCCCGCAGGACAATCGTTCTCATCGGGATGTGATGCCGTGCAAGCCTAAAGTGCACTTGCACAAGGTCAAAGCTTTGATACAAGGGCAAGTAAGCTATTCAATACTGAAGCAGCGGCACACAAAATGCAGAAAAGTAAAGAACACAATGGCATATGCAAAACAAGCTCTTTTATTGATAATCGAAAGTGTTACAAGCGGCACATGGCCAAGGTTACAATTCGCTCAGGCACTCTGTCTCTCGATTACAATGACACCGTTCCATACATTATGTCCCTCTATACAAAAGCAGCTCAAGCAGGCACAGCTCGATGAGGCTCAAGCAATCGACTCCAGATTTCCGGTTCCTTGGGATGAGACACGGCTATCGCTTCCTCGGACGAACGAGCACCTGAGAACAAGCAAACTGTTGGTGGGTCAGCACTTTATACAAGTACTGGTGAGATAAAACAACTGAACAGAAGCTACACCTCCTGAGACCCACACTAAGTAATCATGTGGCAAAATATTGCATTACTAGTGATCTTGCTACTTTTACCTAAGTTTATTTTATGCAGCTCAGAACTAGTCAGATTGCATCTTTTAAAAACACAAGTTGGAAACCAGTTTTGCATATTCAATACTCAAGCATTCAAGCAACTATAAGGGACAGTGTCCTCATCGTGCAGTGCGCAGCATGTATTGTGCAATATAATCAACTCTTGGGGCAAGCTTATCTAGCAAACTGATTATCTCAAATCAAGGCAAGCATATCAAGTGGACTATCATACTCTCAAGCAATTAAGGCAACACATCTATATGATTTCGGTCCCCGAGAAACTCAGGATTGGCAGCAGAAATCCAGCTATCCAATGACTCAATACTGGTACTATTAGCAGCTGTGACCAAGGTTCAGCTCTGCACTAATAGCCATTGTTCAACCGATGCAAATGCATGAATCACTATCAGATAAATCACGATGCATACTGAATGATCAAGCAGGCTATAGATAAACTCATAATATTTCTTACCCAAGGCCGAATGGTTATCCCTGCAGCAGACACACAAGTTAGCAACAATTTGCATAACATAATGTATACAGTTCTCTAGTTTCCTATTTTTCCCTGCATCAAACAGTTAGATATGCAAGAAGGCTAGCCTAGCATGCGTCCTAACTATATGATGGTCCCCTCAATGGGATTAGCAGTTGGGACATACAAGCCCATCTCACTAATAAACGGGTCTACCCTCCCGTAAGTAAGGACGTTCAAGCCTTAGGGTATCTAGATCTCTCCTAGGCCGAACGATCCCAGTGCCCCAGGAAACGTCCGAGAGATGACCTTGTGCATAAGTTGTCCTGACCAAATGCAATGCAAGCTCCTATCCATACCAGATGATGCACATAATCCAGAACAAGCAAGCAAACACATCTATTAAGTCTACATAGCCGAAGCTCACTCTCTTAATACACATTGCCTAATAGCCACACCCCCCCCCCCCGTAAGTAAGGTTTTTAAGCCTCATGGTGGACTATTAGTCTAGATCACAAGTTCACGCCATTCACCAAGTTCTATCTCAGGACAAGCAATCAATGAAGCATGTTCAAGCAAAGCTAACTCATTAAACAAGTAATAAGCAAGAACAGTTCTTATAACTCTAGCATGCACTTCTATCTCTTGTGGACAAGCATTCAAGTATTCCATTCTAGCATGCGATATCAAGAATGAGTACAAGCAATCCTTTTTACTCTTGTTATTAGCATGGCAATATTCTATCTCATTACAGACAAGCATTTCCAGTTCTCTTATTAGGCAAGCAAGCAGATTCATTTTAATGACAAGCTATGTGAGTTCTCTTATTAGCATACTGAGTCGGTTCTATCATTCTTCTTATGAAATAATCTTCTTAAGCAAACAAGCATTCAAAAACTCAGATTCATTATTAAGTCGTGCAAGAATCAGAGAATGCAGTTCTGCCCACTCACATTGATTAATCGGTCGAAAACTCTCCGAGAAGACTTCCGTTCGAGCAAGCAAGGCGATCTCACTTGTACGTAGCGTTGACGCGGAGCGGGGCGCTACAACTGGCACTATGCGTGAGTTGTACTTGTGCATGGCATTTCTCGCCATATAGTAGAACTCGAGCATAGCAGTCTCTGCGCATGACAGGACTTAGAACATGAAAGCATCCATGCGGCTGGCTCAGAGCAAGGTCTATGCGCGACCTGTGTATGCACATAGGGTTATGCACAAATTGGCGCATGTCTCTTCAAGCATGAAGGACCATGAGAATAAGGATTGCAGATCTAAATTTTAAACCAAAATAGCAAGGTAATAGCTTAACTTGGTTACTGTGATTACTTAACTTGGTTGCTATGATTGCGCATGTTAAGTCCAATGGCGTGGTTGCTGACCAGTGGATAGAAATGGGTGCATCTAGCCACATGTGCTTTAGGAATAGCTATTGATCAAGGTTGAACCTTTCAGTGGCGAAGGTCTTGATGGCAAGCAAGGATCAAGCAGAGAATCTGGGGATTGGGACAATGGTTCTGAACTTCAAGAAATTACAGTCAAAGGAGTGCGTGTATCAACGTACCAGTGATTACCAAGGACCTAATCTTAGAAAGTCTGTTGCAAACTTGAAAGTGAACATCCATAGTTGCCAAATGATGATATCTTGGCAGGAGACATATTTTGGAATAAGCTTTCAATATCAAATGGATGTTCGAGCTTCTGCTAATAAAAAAAGTCTCATTGTAAGAGTTGTGGGACCCCAGACTAGGACATGTACTTCGTACTGCAAGATGTGTCTAGTCTAGGATTTATCTCCAATTGTGGGGGTAAGGAGGTGGAGAAATGTAAGGTCTGTGCACAGACAAAGATCACAAAAAATCTGTTCAAACGGATAAACCGAAGTACAGATCTTCTGGAGTTGGTTCACTCAGATATTTATAACTTCAAGCAGTTCTCCACAAAGGCCAAGAGGAAGTACTTCATTACTTTCACTGACGACTACTCGAAGTACGCATTCGTCTATCTGCTCAAGTCAAAAGATGAATCATTCGAGAAGTTCAAAGAGTTCATGGTTGAGGCTGAAAGTCAAATGGGGCAATAACTCAAGAGACTCAGAAGTGATCAAGGCAAAGAATATAGGTCTATTGAATTCACATCGTTCTGCAAAGAACATAAAATTGTCAATGAGACAACTCTCCGTATTCTCCTCAATCAAATGTAGTAGCTGAAAGGAAGAACAAGACATTGACAGAAATGATAAACTCAATACTGTTGACTGCAGGTCTTCCAAACTACTTCTGGGAAGAAGCTGTGCAGATGGCTACGTTCATTCTGAACAGAGTGCCATACGCAACTTCCGATGTCACTCCTTAGGAACTCTGGTTCAGAGTCAAACCCAACTTGAACGTCATTCGAGTGTGGGGGTGTCTGGCGTCTGTGAAGCTTCCGGAATTGAAGATTCAGAAGCTGGAATCGAGGACTACGAAGACAATCATTCAGGGTGATGCTGAGAAGAGTGATGCTAAAATATTTCTTGATATCGAATCAAATCATATCATTGAATCTTGTGACGCAAAACTCTTCGAAGATAAATTTGTAAGGCACAAAAATATTGTTATTACGGATATTTCAGAAAATAGTGTGGGTGCATAGCAGGCTGAAGCTTCCAACAAAGATGTAGTCCAAGAAGAAGTTGTCATCCCAACGACAATGATTGAACCAGAACTCGTAGAGCCGGTGTCTAAGCAAGTGAGGAGAGTTTCTGGAATTTCTGGAATTTTTACATTTTTGGATTTTACATCCCAACGACAATGATTTAACCCTGATTTTCAAGAAAATTAAATTTTTGGATTTTTACATTTTTTTGGAATTTCTGGAATTTTCTGGCAATTTTCCCTAATTTAAATCAGGTGTTTTAATTATTAAAAGATTTTTAATTGTTATTAAATTATATTAAAATATTATAAAAATAATATTTTATGGTGTAAAATAGAAAACCAGACATAGGGTAATTTTTCGGGAATTTATTCGACCCCGGATGAATTTTAAAAGCCCAAAATACTAATTTAATTATTAAACCCAAATAAATCGGGTTTATTTTAAAATAAACCGAACCAAACCAAATTGAACCGGACCGGGTTTATATTTAAACCAAATTCCTTATTGGGTCGGATCCGGGTTCAATCCAGACCCGACGCAATAACCCGTGACCCGACCCGCCTATTGATTTTCGGATCGGGTCGGATCCGCCTGACCCGACCCGACCCGGCCACCCGAACCCGCTAACTTCTTCTTCCCCAACCGCCAATACCCCGACTCCTCATCTCCTCTCCGGCCGTTACGCCGCCGGCGACCCTCCGGCTACCCGCACCGGTCGACGCACCACGTTCCCGACCCTCCACCTCCACTCCCTCACCGGCCGCCTTCTCCTCTCCCTCTTCTCCACTATAAAACCCTACTTCCCTCCCCCTCCTGGCCGTCGACCACCACACCACCACCCTGTCAGCATCCGCCCTCCAACGTCGAACCCTCCGCCGCCTTGCTGCGACGCCACCCTAGCCAGCCGACCCGTGCCCTAGCCTCCACAGCCAGCCTCGCCGTCCTCCACCTAGCACCGCCCTCCGCAGTGTCCAGCACCTCCCCTCCAGCGCCTCCCGCCGAGCCTCCTCCCCGGAGACGCCATCAGTAGCCTCTCCAGCCGGATTCGGCCCGCTCCGGCAAAGTTCAGCTACTGGGACCCTAACCCTAACCCTAGGTCGAGCAACAGTGCACAGTATCGCGTGTCGGACACGAGTTGGACACGAGGAATTCACTGATTTTTGACTCTGTTTAAGTACTCCTAACTTCCTGCTCGTAGCTCGGAATTCGATTCCGTAAATTATATCGCGTAGCTTGTATGACCCTCTCGGTGCCCGGACAAACCGCTCGGGGCATCGCGTCCTGTGGTGATCGCACACCGCGATCCAAAAACAGGAAAAACTAGACCCTGTTTCACCCCGGTATCGAGTACGCCCCGCCAAACGGGACGACTTGGTCGCGTGCGGTCTTCACAGATACGTGCGCATCGTTGATACGGACGTGCGAGATTTCGCAGAAGCTGATTTGGATGTGCGTGCACACCGGGATCAGTGCGTATCCGCGGACACCGCCCTGTATCCGTACTTTCTGTTTCTCGCTGTAACTTAGTGTACACAAGTCAGATCGAGACGAAACTTGCGCCATTGGACTCGTGGCAATACACTGGTCCTGTGAGCCAAGTTTGGTTCGATTCTGAGAACGTTGACAAAATCGTGTGTCGTGGACCCCACAGGCTCCAACCGACGGGCGATTTTGAGAACAGCTCATCGGAATCCAATTTTGGAAGTTCTGTTGGGTTCGTATCATCGTTTCTGACCTGTTGACACTAAGTTGGACTATTTTTGAGACCTTTGACCCTGACGCATTTTTCGGTACAAAGCGGCCCACAATTGGACCCCGCCTTGACCCGAAAATGACGTTTTTGCCCTTGTCTCCAAATTGGACTCAAGGACAGGCGTTCCTAGCTGATTGATGTATTTTGGACCTGATGGTGATGTTTGTTTCAGCAACCGGAGCAGTTCCTGCAAATCCAGCTATTGCCAGAGCCATACTTGGAGCTGAAAATCCAGGCAAGTGTACCTTGCCATAAAATGCAGTTATTGATTCAGTTTAATTCTCTGCTTTAATTTCTATGACTGATGAACTTGCCCTATCAAGTAAATTAAACCCAGGACACCTGACACAAGGCATGATACAGAATCTTCCTGATTATTCAAGGGGGTTTGTATGAAATATATATTTCATGACTTAAGCTTATTTCCTTAGAACATGACCGATTGCATTAATTTAATCTTACGTAACATGAACATTGAGATCTGTGACGTGAGATTCATTGGGTGGGGAGAGTATTACCATATCAAGGCTGAATAAATATTATATATTGTTATCTGGATGTGTCCTAGTCTCTGACACAGAGCTTTGGCACCTGTACTGGCCCTTCGAGAAAAAACTGCTATGGTTTCTTGTCACTGATCCTGTAGTAGTCTCAGCCTGAGTATGAATAATAACTCTCACTTGCATGATCACTTAGCTAGTTTAATTATTTACCCAGATTTGTTTGATAGCAACATCGGCATGCCACTGTCTTAGACTTATTAATTTCTGATGCTACTCTTGAGTTTAACATCTTGGTTGACTTGCATGTTCATTCACTGTATTATGGCTCGTATTCTTTTATATCTTGTTACGTCCCTCTGAGGACCTGGTTTTGTTCTCCAGTTATAGCAGACGAGATCTACCCTGAGGTGTACGGAACAGGGGCATTACTCGGAGCAGTACCTGAACCTGAGGACGAGGTGATCGCTGAGGACTTCTCCTGAATAATTTCTTCGCCCTGCTCAGTATTATGGCAAATAGACTTTAATTCCTGTTAATTTAAACTCTTTATTTCCTGTCTTTGAGAACTTGTGTAAACAGACTTAATATCGGATTGTTCTCCGATTTTATTTACTTTGACTGTTGTTGTTTAGTATTTCTTTTGATGTTATTGCTATCTTATATCTGTGGATGAGAATAGTAAAACTCTGACTGATGTAATACAGCTTAAATATGCCCGATGGATCCATTAAATTGGATTTGTCCATCGGTGTATGCTGCTGGCCATAATCACGCATCCAGTCCCTCGGTATTTTGGGACTGGGGCGTGACAGAATGTCATGCCACAGTCCCAAAATACCGAGGGACTAGACACGTGGCAATGGCCAGCAATACACACCAATGGGCAAACCCAATTTAATGGACCCATTAGGGTGTACTTAAGCTGTAACCAACAATAAATGTCTATGCTACTAATCTCATCCACAGAAATAAATACAATCTAAATAAAACATAAAGCAACATCAAGTCTCAATAAAAAGTGTCTCGGAGAACAACCCGAGAATAAGTCTGATACATCAATTCAATAGGCAAGAAATAAAGTAACTAGAAACAGAAATAACTGAGTATGTAAAGCCAATACTCAGAAGAAATCCTCTGGCACGACCTCGTCCTCGGGTTCTAGTACTGCTCTTGTCCCGTACACCTCGGGGTAGATCTCCTCTGCTACACCCAGGGACATAATCCGGATCCAGGTCCTCAGGGGACATAGTAAGGTACAAGAATAACTCAAGCCAAAATAAATGTAGTATAATAATAGATGAAACAATAGAGTAAACTATGTAACCAGCTAAGTGATATGCAAGTTGAGAGCATCACTAGAACTCAGGCTAAAAACCACTACAAGCTCTGTGTCGGGGAGCCGGTAGCAGTGATATCACGTAATGGACCAAGCTCGAGTTTTGAGTCTTGAGCACCGCATTAATAAGGGTTATATATGTATAATCAGCCTGTAGCCTGTGTGTTTCTCCCCGCCCAATGTAATCAACCGTTTCATGTCCATGACACGCAAGATCTTGACCTCTAACTGATGCAACGAGTCATAATGATAGCTAAGCATATGTAATATCTATGTCACAAGTCCTGTAGCCTATAAGGAATCACCATGAATAACTCAGAATATTTTGTCACATGAATAGTATCAAGTGTCCTGAGGTATGACGTACTTGATAATGCAAGCACGAAAATGTATAGGGTCGCGATATCAATCTCTTGTGACGTTACACGACTCCGCGTACGACGTCGACACCCGAATATTATTCGGACATTAAGCAACGTCTCATGGTCCTGGGTTGACTATGTACATCACAGAAGTATATATATATGAATAACTCAAGAAACAATGTCAGATAACTACTGCAAGTTTGGCAAGGTACACTTGCCTGGTGTTTGGTTTCCAACTATGGCTCTGGTATTCGTGAAATCTACAAGAACGTCTCCGGATGCTGAAACAAACATTACCATCATGCTCAGAATATATCAAATAGCTAGAATTGCCTGTCCATAAGTTCAATTTGGACACAGGGGCAAAATTAACCGTTTCTGGTCAAAGCGGGGTCCACCTATGGCCCGCTTCGTACCGAAAAATATGCCAGAGGCAAAGTTCTCCAAATTCGTTAAACTTAGTGTCTACAAGTCCAGAACGACGATACGAACCCAACGAAATGTCCAGAACTGGATTCTGATGAGCCGATCACAAAATAGCCGGTCAAGTGGAGCCACGGGGCCCACGATACGAGATTTTGTCAACATTCTCATAATCGAACCAAACTTGGGTCACAGGACTAGAAAAATTCTACGAGTCCGATGGTGTAAGTTTCGTTTCGAAACGACGAGCACACACAAAGTTACAACGAGTTTTAGAATATGGCCGATACGGGACGTTGTCGACGGATACGCGTTGATTCCGGTGTGCACACACATCAAAATTAACTTTTACGAAATCTCACACGTCCCTATCGACGGCGCACACCTTTCAGTAAAATTTGTACATGACCAAGTCGCCTCGTTTAGCGGGGCGCACCCAGTTCTGAGAAAATCAGGGTATTTAAATAACCAAGTTTTTGGCCATTTTCACCCTCGAATAAAATACAACATACAACACAATAGATTGAACAAAAATAAGGTTTTAAAACTTGGTCATAAGGTCTAAATTACTGTTCAAGTGGATTTTGAAAACAGTTAATAGGTTGCACGCAAAACGGTCGTGAACTTGCGAGTTCGAAAAGAATTTTTGAATTTTCAGAAAGAGTTTTTTTTCCTGATTTTGCGTCGTGATTTGCGACCGACACCGGACGCGATACCCTGAACGAGTTGCACGAAGTTTCGAGAGGGTCACGCGGTCTACGCGCAGGATTCGATAGAACAGAAAATGGTATAACGTACAGGGAGATACAAGGCTGGGAAGACATGTACCTTGCTGTTGCGAAGGGACGCGGCACGGCGGGGCACGGTGGGGCACAACGGCGGCAGCGGCGCTGTTTCTATGCTGCGGTGGCGCTGGACTGAGCGGGGAAGGTCGACGGCTGGCGGGGACGTTGGCGAGGGCGTCAGGGTGGGCCGGCGGAGGCGTCGCGGCGGCTGTAGTGTTGAGATGGCGGTGGCGGTGTTGGGGACGACCGGGGGGGGTTAAAGGGAAGGGGAGAGGGAGAGGGGGAGCGAGGAGGCCGAGCGAGGCGGGGGAAGTGGACGGTTGGCCGCGGGCGAGGCAGGGCGGTCGTGGGCCAGCGGAGGTGGGGCATGGCCGAGAAACGCGGGCGAGGCGGGGATCGTGGCTGAGGGGCGAGGGTTTGGGGCGGGTCGGGTTCGGGTCGGGTTCGGGTCGGGTCCGGATCCGATCCGACCCGTTAGGTTCTGGGTGGGGATTAGTAAGGTTAGGCCGGTCCGGTTCGGTTGGACCGGGTTCAGTCCGGTTTGAGCCCGGTTCAACCCGGTTTAATTAAAACGGAGGTTTTTAGCAATTTAAAAATAGTTTTTGAGCCCAATAAATTCTAAAATAATTACACAACATCCAATAATTAATAATACACCAAAAAATATAATTTTTGTAATATATTAATAATTATTTTAATCCTTAAAAATATTAATCCCTGAAGGACAATTTTAATAATTAATTAAAAATTACCCAAAAATCTAGAAAACTCATTTTTAATTTTTTTTAAAAAAAGTAGGGTGTTACAGTGAAGGACTTCGGAGAAAATTTTGTTACCTATCATGTGGAAGAAGATTCGCTTACCTATGCTGAGGCGATGAAGACCAGATATGCTATTTTTTGGAGGGAGGCTATAAATAATGAGTATGACTCAATAACCTCCAACCATACTTGGGTGTTGGTCAATCTGTCCAAAGAAGCTAAACCAGTCAGATGCTTATCAGATCTTCAAGTCGATGAAGATGAAAGCAGAGAAAACAGTTGAGTTCAAGACTAGGCTATCTGCCAAGGGGTTTTCTCAGACAATAGGACATTGAGTTCTTTGGCACCTCGATGAGGGTGTCATAGATCAAGATGATGATTGTCGTAGCTGCTATTCATAAGCTGATTATTTATCAGATGATGGAAAGATAGAAAGTCTTGGAGGAAGATAGACATGAGAGATTCACGGACAACAGTCAGAATTATTATCATTTAGGTTTAAAGACAGTTTGCGAGTTGGTGACATCTCGATACGTCATGAAGAAATTACCGGAATGTGGCAATAGAAATTTGACAAGTAATCTAGTCAAAGTTGTCGCAGGATTAGCAAGACGGACAAGTGTGCCTACACGAAGTTCACTGATAATAGAGGAGTCATTATTTGTATCTATGTGGACGACTTGCTAGTCCCAGTTGTGGACATAGAACTGTCACTAGAAAAAAGATGTCTTTTTTGTCCAAACTCAGGACATGGGATTGTAAATGTCATCCTGAGGATATAAGATAATCCGGATGCCAGGTGGGCTTGCTTAGTCACAAGCTCTCAGTATGAAATGCTGATCACACGCTTTGGGTATCAGGGATGATACTCCTCAGGTGTGACATGAATATGAAGCCAAATCTAAGGAAAAGTGTCAACTAGTTGATGTACTCGAGCATCATCAGGTGAATGACTCAAGCTGCGTGTACTACCATGCCTGACATAGCTTTTGCTGCAGGGATGTTGAGTCAGTTCACAAGCAGCATATGTGTTTAACACTGAAAGATGTGAAGAGAGTCATCAGAATTCTCAGGAGAACTTAGTAGTATATCCTGTGCAACAACAGTTATCCAGATATAAAGGAAGGCTTCAACGATGCCAGTTGGTGCTCAGGAAAGAAGAGTGAAAGAACCACATGAGAACATGACTTCTCCAGGGGTGGTGCTGCTATATCGTGGAAGTTAAAGAAGCAGTCTTTACTCTCAGAGTTTTTGTACTATCAAGCTACAAAAAGTAAAGCAGAATAGCTCTGGAAGCTCTCAGAAGATCTTCCTATGGTTATTACACAGATTCGGGTGAGACCGACATACTAAGGAAGCTGCAGCACTGGCATCTGTTCATCTCTTCAACGGTTTAAAGAAAACTATGTGGATTGAACACAAGACATTGAATGAGCGCAGATTGCGTGGATCATTACAGTGCTTTAATGATAGGAGTCAAGAAAATCTTGCGGATCCGTTCATGATAGACTTCAAGGGCCAGTACAGGACACTGAATGAGCGCAGCTAGCGTGGATCATTATAGTGTTTGATGATCGGAGCTAGGAGGGTCTGGCAAATCCATTCATGTAAGGCCTCCAGTGCCAGCTGATCCCAAGAACATGCAATAAAGGAGGGTAGTACTCCTTGTTACAGTAGCGTAATACCACAAGAGGGAGTGAACCTCGGCTTTGGGTCATGTCACAGTGGTGTAACACCGCATATAGTCAAGGACACATTATATATGGGCTTGGAGGACCTCTAATATTATGTCTTTTCAATCCTACAATTTAGTTTTATGCTTTTAGTTCAAAGAGAAATCTACTAGACATCTAGCTATTGGCTCAAGGGAGGACCATTGACTGGGAGAATATTAGGAACAATGGATAGTCCTTAGAGACATTGAGGGGTTACGGACCCAGAACCACTATTGTCTACTCCTTGTTCTTTGTGAAGAATAATTTCCTGTGGAAAGATGGCTTTGACGCCTTAATGAGTTCTCGGGCAAACTAAATATCCGGTGTGCTTTACAGGAAGCATGTAGTATCAACACTACAAGGGACTGAGATTTCATGCTACAGTGGCGTGACACCACAAAGAGATAAAAGATGTAAATTCTCGGCATTAAGTCATGTCACAGTGGCGTAGCACTGCAAATAGGCAAGTAGCCTAATGTTGTAGAATAAAGCGTGATTGGAAGCACTACAAAGAGGGAGTGAACCTCATGTTACAGTGGTGTGACACCACAGAGGTAAAATATGTAAATCCTCGACGGAAAGTCATGTCACAGCATCGTAACACCGCAAGGAAGCACAATGCTTCGTGCTGGATAGTTTGGCACTACAAAGAGGGACTGAACCTCATGCTACAGTGGATGACACCACATGAGGGAGTGAACCTTGGCAGAAGTCCATGTCATAGCGTCGTAGCACCACAAGGAAGCGCAATGCTTCATGCCAAGGACTCTTTAAGAACTCGTCTATAGTATATGGAAAGAGATACATGCCTTCTCTTGAGGAAAAATTTGTAGAAGCCTAAAATACATAGACCGAAATCAGGCGTGCACATGGCCTTTAATGTGCAACCGGAAGCACATTGATCTCATTGTGTGAGTGGGAAGACTTGCAACTATGGTGCAGAATTAAAGGCTTAGTCCATTATTGTATCATACTGTTATTTTGACCCATGCAGGAAGATTCAAGTCGAAGCGACATCTATCCTAATACATGATGGGCAGTCACTATGAGGAACGCTCAACCCATATATTGAGATATGTTGGAAATTGTTGGTGTTTTTGCCTTTGGACTATGAAAGATTTTCCCACATTGGCTACACCACCAAGTGAGTATCTTAATATAATGCTTTGCTTGTGTTGAGGTGTGCACATAGGGTGTGGTGAGGCACATGGGTGCCATGTGGGGGTATTTTATTAGGATGGAGAATGATTAAGTCCTTAAGGAAAACATTTATGCTTTTTGTCATTATCTTGGAATCTATTCCATAGGAGATAAGTCCAAAGGGGCTTAGCGACTCAGACTCGGACTCAGACTCGGACTCGGGCTCTGGCTCAAGGGCGCAAAGTGGCACATTGTTGGCGCACTTTACACTTAGCACGTCATCATCGGCGTAGGAGCTTGTGCGCATTTGATGCGCTCTCTCATGCGAGAGCTGCATGTGTGGTTGCATGGACGGGTAGCATGCGTGGTCGTATGGGCGGTCGCATGAGCATGCCTCGTGGGCTGCCGCATGCGCTGCTTATGCGCTGCCGCATGCACTGTCACATGCGCTGCGGCTTGCGCTGTTGATGCTCGGATATATTTAAACGATTATGGAAAGATATGGTATGTTATTCAGATCCCTTTTTTGTGGGATTTGAAATTAATTCATGCCTATCTTATAGGAATTCATAATTAATCTGTTCCTATCTTTCCGTAACTGTTGGGCGGCTAGGATTTTCATCCTCTCTCTATAAATACTCTATTCGTACCTCTTTGAGGACTTACTTCAAAAATTATGAGACGAAGAGAGTTGCTGCTGCCGCCATCATTGGAGTCCAGGGAGTTCGTGCGAGTCCAGACAGAGGTGACAGCAAGTGTTCTAGAAGTTCAACTTGAACTTGCTGGTTGCTGGGAGCAGATCGTGTGGGACGAATCTTGCTTTGAGTAACCGTAATCTTTATCACCCCAGCAAGCAAGTCTTTTGTTCTTCTTCTTCTTCTTCTTCTTCTTCTTCTTCCTCTCTTCTGTGAGTTGTAACTTCGTTCTGTTTGTTTGTAACTGCGATTGCAAAAAAGAACGAAAAGACAGTTTTTTTCGATTCTTTATTATCTTCTTTCAAGTTGTAATCAGATCCTATATTTTATCTTCTTGTTGGATCGAGAGATATCAGGAAGGGAACTCTTGTGTGAACTCCTGATCTCGACTTCAACTTCTGGTTCTACCATCTTTGATAAAGCCTCGGGACTAACAGTCAGATCCGGCCCAGGAGATAAGGTTGACAAAACTTCGGACTTGGATAACCTTTTTTGCTAGAACAACCTCCGGCAAAAGGTCAGAATCACGAATGACCTCCGAGGACCGGTCCACAATAAAAATAAAGGGACAACTAAAATTAATTTTGGATAGGACAATCCAACCTTTCAGATCGGCCAGCATGTAGTCGCATACCAAAGATTGGCGCTAGATTAGCACACAGAAACAATAAGATGTTGAGTTCTTGAGTTCTCATTTAAAACTTAATTAGTAAATAGAGTAGACAATGACATATTTCTAAAGTATAAAGTTACGCCATGCATGATGCATGCATGCCTTCTATGCTTTTATGCATGTTCATAGTTCAACGATAATTGAACCACCGACTCCAACTCGATCAACACCTCTCCTCCGCCCATTCTCCCGGACGCCCATTCGCCTCCGGTTCCGTTCCGTCCGAACCGGAGTAAACGTCGAGGAAATACAGCAAGAACACCATGAGGAAAGAGCAAGAAACCATCGGGACCGCGCCGAAGACCCACATGATCAGCGGGAAGGAGAAGTAGTAGGCCCTCAGCCCCAGCGACCAGAAGTAGCTCCCCCGGTTCATCGCGCGGCTCACGTACTCGGTGCCCAGCCCGGCCTTCGCGCCGGCGGCCGACGGCACGTTGATGAGGATGTTGGCGTGGCTGTAGTACCTGATGGACTGCACGTACAGCAGGAAGGAGAGCAGGAAGCAGACCAGGATCGAGAACATCTTCACCGACAGGCCGAGGTCGTCGTTGCCGCCGAGCTCGTAGTCCTGGCCGCGAAGGCTGCTGTTCGTCATCAGCACCGCGATCACGGAGCTGAGCATGATGGCGGTGGTCGCCATCAGCGTCGAGGCCATTATGTTGTTGCGGAGGGTCTGGACTGCTAGGATTCCGTTCTTTGCTGTGTTCTGTTTGTTTGATTAGGTCTAATTAAACTATTTGTAAATCCTTCATTAATTATTAAAAAAAATATTATAACTATCTAATTATAATCAAAAAAATATTTTTTTTGTTGAATAGATTCAATTACTTGGACAAAGATACTTATAATAACAGAAAATTGCATACTAAGTATCGAACTACTTTTGAATTGCTCCAAAAGCATAAAGTTTGAAATTTTTTTATATATTCAGCTCTCATTATAAATACGTAATTTTTTTTTTTTGCACAATTTATGTTACTTATATTTTATATTTATACTTATCGATCTCGAGTGGAGGTTAACTGATAAAAATTTTTAGTGACGAGATTTGGCTTTCAGTGACGAAATTAGGTTTTCAGTGACAAACTTAGACTTTTAGTGACAAAATTTAGTGACAAAATTGATTTTTTACTGACAATTTTTTTAATACTATTTATGTTTTCGGAAACACTGCTCTCTGAAAAAATTAATATGCAAATTTTACGTCCTTTAGAAAGACGTAAATTGTGTAAAAAAAACTCGTATTGTTGCTGAGTTTATAATTTTTTTCTAAACTTTATGCTTTTGGTACAATTCAAAAAAAAATTTGATATTTAATATACAATTTTCTGTTATAATAAATTTTAATTAAAAAAATTTCTATAATTTTTTTTTTTACCGACAATGAACGTGCAAATTACTGGTCTCAACTAAAAACTAGGAGGCCCATATTTTGTGGAAAGGTTGTTCCACTGACTCTTACCCACATATCTTCAAACTTTTGGTAAAATCATAAGGCGCAATCAAGTGTTGCTGTTGCTGTTGTTTAATGATGATTACATATATATATCATCATGAAAGTAATATAGATAATAGATCGATGGTGAGGAAAAGAATACACGAGTTTAAAGAAATTACACAAACATTACAACTGACCTCCATCATGGTCTGGACCCAGATGCGGCGGTTGATGGTGTTGATGCCGAGGACGGTCTTGGTTGGATGATGGAGGATGCGATAGAGGAGCCAGAGGTGGTAAGTCGCCATGGTGGCAAGTCCGCAAGGAACCAAGACATAGTCCAATGTGCTCTTCTCCATTGATCTGACCTCTAGTCCAGCTAAATGGATCGGTCAGGAGTAGCGCTTTGGTTTTATTAATTCTTCTCCTCTCAAAAGAAGAAGACAAGCTAAAGAAGAAGAAGAAGATGATGATAAAACGAAGAGAGGAGAGAGAAGAGAACACGTATGAGGCATCTAATAAAGGCATCTGGGCCGTGAAGGAGAAACGTAGACGAGCATCCAAGTACAAAACTCTTTGCGGTGCTGTGATACATGCACATCAACTTCAAAGTCATTAAATGTATAAACCGATTACCGGTGGCCTAGGAGACTTTTAAAATATCTAAATTGGGTACTATTCTTAATTTAGTATTTTTTTTTTTTTTTTTTTAAGCTCTGCTTGGTAACGATGTTTTTATCGATTTTGAAATATTTCTGAACCGATCGTTTATGTAGTATTTTAAAATTCATGCTTGTTAATTTTTTTGAGGCACTGTTTTTGGTCGACTAAAAAACTATCCAAAATCAATGTAATATAATTTTGGATATCTTTATAAATATTCTAAATCGATAAATTTTGATATATTTTATTATATTTATATTTTCGTCAAAAATATATAATTATAACTACTAATAGCTTACGCTATTTTTTCTTTCTCGTCTATGTTTTTCTTCTATTTCTTCCAAACTACGACTACTTTTTTCGGTAAGTATTTAAAATCTCTCTCCTACTTCATCTAGACCTTTATATTATTTTAAGTATTTTTATTATTTTGATCAAATATGGACTTCTACTTCTTCCAAACTTCTCTCCTATTTTCATCCATACATTTCTATTATTTATACATTTCTCTTATTTATGTGTTTTTATTATTTTATTTATATATAGGGATATATGTAATTTTATTCGTGTAATTTTTTTTCCAGAACAGCTCGTTAATGAATTACCACGTATGGATTTGAGTAGTTTAAAAGTCACTACTTAAAACCACTCAAAATCGGACTGCTCATAACCGCTCATAACCGGTACTCTAAAAACACTTCATAACCGCTACTCCCACAATTGCCAAACAGTCCCTAAGAATAATTTTGGTAACTTACCTTAAAAATTCGTAAACATTATAAATTATTTTTGGCAATTACACTTCTCTTCGTTTAGACCAAACTTATTTAAATCTAGAGAAATATATCGACATTCCTAAAATAGATATGTATGCTAATTTTATACATTTTAGGGTTAATTAGAGTTTAGTCCTTGGATTTTATATCAGCTTAGTGTTTAAGTCATAATATGTCCAATTAGAAAGTTTAGATTCGGATTATTTTTTGGTTTTCTTTCTCCCATTTGAACAAGAATACAAGGGCAACAAAAAGAAAAAAGAAAAAAATGAGGATCTAATAAAACGAAAAAAAAAAAATATTATAGGATCCAACTTTTCAATTGAACATATCATGACTTAAATTCTAAGTTGATATAAAATCTTGGATCTAAACGCTAATTAGCTCTACATTTTTATGTATATAAGATTGGATTCTAGGTACAATACATGATGTTAAGAAGTTATTGCTTACAAACATGTATAATAAGCGCTCCAAAATGTCACTTTTTGTTGGTCTTTTAACACAATTGTCGGTTGGTTACTGGTAAGAAGAGTTTGATTTCACTTCTATTTATAACTTTAGAAAATGGCATTTCTAAATTTGAAGTTGGATGAGTGTTGTTAGTTCCGAAGTAGGATGAGAGAAGAAACGGTCCACGAAGTAGAGACACACAATAATTCTTCTCTACTATCTCCAGAAGAAAAGTTGGTGTACTGAGATTCACACAAGAGTTTCTCTACAGTGACATACAACCCCCAAGAAACACAACATCAGGAACATGTTACAAACTGACTGAACAAAAAAATAAAAATACAACAACAAAGGAAAAAACGTTCTTCTCTTTACGTTCGCAGACGCTACAATGAGAAAGAACGGACACAAGAAGAGAAATACAAATAAAGGAACTCCTTACTAGGGTGATCAAAACCACCGGTGCACAAGACAAGATTCGTCCTACACGGCGATTTTTTCCGAGGATCCAACAAGTTTACACGAGAACTTCTGGAACGCTCCAAGTCACCTTCGCATCACTTGAAAATCACTATTTGTTAGGGGATCTCTCTGGGCCGCATATGCACTAGTGCTCTTGATTTTTTCCTACGTCTTAAATGAAAGTGAAGCTCCTCTATATATAGAGAAAATTGGCACATATGTGGCCTGAGAAAGCCCATGCCGCATATGCGCCATCCGACCAGACACCAAGTCGCATGCGTAGTCGTAGCCGCATGCGTCGCCGGAGTCGCATGCGTCGCCGGTCACGCTGCACAGAGTAGCGCCACCAAAAGACGCCAAGCACTGAAAGGAACTGCCACTGTGCACACACCCCCGCACGCTGCATGTGCCGCATGTTTTGGAAGGCATGAATAACATTTTGCCGCATGCGCCATCAACAACAGATCCTTTTTCCTCCACACTCGACTCGCTCATGCTAACTCGCTGGCCGCATAGTGCCTGACTGTATAGCTCTAGGCCGTATAGCTCAGGCCGCATAGCGCCTGACAGTATAGCCCCAGACTGCATAGCCCTTGGCAGCATAACCCCTGGCCGCATAGCACCTCGCCGTATGAGCCACGATGCATGCGCCCGAGCCAGCAACCGTGCATGCAACTCGCGCATAAAAATGAGCGCATGAGCGCCATACGACGATACTAACGTGCTAAGTGCGAAGTGCGCCAAAAAAGCGTTATTTTGCGCCTTTGAGACCGAGTCCGAGTCGCAAAGTCCCTTCGGGGCTTAGCTCCTAAGAAAAATATCCCAAAAATGGTAACAAAATAAAGATTGTCATAAAGGGGTTCACACTTAATCCCTCTAGGATAGTCAACCCACATGGGCCACCACCCCATGTGCATATACCAATACTAAGCAAAGATATATATTGAGATATACACATTGGTGGTTTTCCAATGTGGGACTAAAACTCCCAAAGCAAAGTGGAAAATACCAACAATCACCCACATATATCACAATATATGGTTGAGCGTTCCCTACAATGACTGTCCATCATGCATTAGGATAGATGTCGCTCACGACTTGAATCTTCCCGCATGGGTCAAACAATTGTACGATACTAAAATGGACTACGCCTTGAATTCTGAACCATAACTGTTGTTCTTCCCATTCGCACAATGACATCAGCTGTGTCTCCGGTTGCACATTAAAGGCCCTGTGATGACCTAGTTTCGGTGTATGTATTTTGGTTGTCTATAAGTTTACCCTCAAGGGATGGCCTATATCTCTGTCCATATACTTAGGTGAGTTCCTTTTAAGAGAGACGTCCTATATCTCTGTCCCATAGTAGCATGAGGTCACTAGCCTCTTAGTAGTGTTGTACTACATCCCAGCATGAAGCCTTACGCTTCCATGTGGTGCTACGCTGCTATGACATGGCTCACAGCCGAGGTTAACTACCTCATGTGGTGTCACCCACTATAACATGAGTTCACCGGCCTCTTATAAGTGTTGTGCTATAACTCTCTATCTTTTCAGCATTAGGCTACCTGCCTATTTGCGGTGCTACTGTCGCTGGGACATGGCTCACAGCCGAGGTTAACTACCTCATAGTGGTATCATACCACTGTAGCATGGGATATAAGTCACTTGTAGTGCTGAACTAAATGTGCTTCCTGTAACGTATGCCGAATATTTCACTATGCTTGGAAACTCATTAAGGCGTCGAAGCCATCCTTACACAGAAATTATTCTATAAAGAACAAATAGTAGACTATAGTGGTTCCGGGTACGTATCCCACACTGTCCCAAGGGACTACCCACTGTGCCTGATATTTTTTCAGTCAGTGGTCCTCCCTTGAACCAAAATCTAGATGCCTAGTAGATTTCACTTTGAACTAATAGCATAAAACTTAATGGTAGGATTACAAAGACACAATATCAGATTTCCTTCAATCCCATTTTACAAGTTGTCTTCGACTAGCTGGCGCTTGAGGCCTTTAGTGAATGGATCCGCCAGGTTCTCCTGACTCCGAACATCCACCACTACAATGACACCAGCCTTGATGAGATTGTTCAGTGATCTGTGCCGGAGCCGCACAGTCCTCTTCCTAAAATTGAAGAGATCGTTAGATGATACTATTGCTACCTGGTTGTCGCAGTATATCGGTACATCTAGAATCTATGCACCAACCATTGAAAGATCGTACATGAGCTCCCAAAGCCATTCTGCTTCATCTGCTGCAACTGCAAGTACATAAAACTCAGACTCCATTGATGAGTGCGAGAGCATTGTCTGCTTCTTCAACTTCCATGATATGACAGCTCCACCCATTGAGAAAACATATCCCCCTGTGGATCTCCCGCTCTCTTCTTTTAAGCACCAGCTAGAATCACTAAAGCCTTCTACCACTACTGGATCTCCGTTGTAGTATATTGCAAACTTTTGAGTCTTCTTGAGGTATCTCATCACCCTCTTCACAGTTTTTCAGTGTTCAACACCTGGGTTACTCGTGAATCTACTCAGCATCCCCATAACAAAAGCAATATCAGGCCTAGTAGCATTCGTAGCATACATCAAACTCCCAATGACACTAGAGTACTCCAACTTACTGACGCTTTTCCCTGGGTTTGGCTTCAGCTTTTTATCACACCTGTACGGTGTATCGATCCCTGGAAGATCCTGATATTCGTAGCGTATGAGCATCTTCTCTAAATAGTGAGCAAGCCCAACTTCCGTCTGGATTATCTTAATCCCAAGGATGACATCTGCATCTTCCATGTCCTTCATACTAAATTTGGACGAGAGAAAAATCTTTGTTCTGGTGACATTTTCTACATCCGTACCTAGGATTAGCATGTCGTCCACATAGAGACAAACGATGATACCTCTATCACCAACGAACTTCGTATACACACACTTATCAGTTTCGCTGACCTTGTAGCCATTTGACTTGATAACTTTGTCAGACTTTTCGTGCCATAATTTGGGAGCTTGCTTCAAACCATAGAGAGATTTTACCAGCTTGGACACTTTGTCTTCAAGACCCTTGACGATAAAACCTTCTGGCTGCTACATGTAGATCTCCTCTATCAGTGCACCATTTAAAAATATTGTCTTGACGTCCATCTGATGAATCACCAACCTGTGAATTGCACTAAGTGCAATCGACATCCTGATAGTCGTCATCCGTGCAACGGGAGCATAAGTGTCAAAGTAATCAATCCCAGGTTGTTGAGAAAACCTCTTGGCTACCAGTCTGGCCTCGAACTTGTCAACAGTTCCGTCTTCCTTCATCTTCTTCTTGAAGATCCACTTACATCCGATGGGTTTAGCTCCATCCGGCAGATCGACTAACTTCCAAGTATTATTAGAGGTTATCGAGTCAAACTCGTCATTGACAGCCTCTTTCTAGAAAATAGCATATCTGGTTTTTATTGCCTCATCATAGGTAAGCGGATTAGCTTTCACATGATAGGTAACAAAGTCTTTTCCGAAGTCCTTTGTCCCCCCACTCTCTTTTCTCTCGGCTCAACGGATTCTGGTTCAAATGTTGTCTCTTCAACGATAACTTCTTCCTGGACTTCTTCTCTCTGAGAGGTACTTGCCTCGTTTGTGCTAGCAGCATTCTCCAAAACATCCGTGAGAAAAATATTCTGGTGCCTAGCAAACTTGTCTTTAAAGAATTTTGTGTCGCGATATTCTATGATATGATTAGGTTCAATATGAAGGAACCTCCTAACATCAATCTTATCAGCATAGCCCATAAATATGGTCTTCATAGTCCTCGTTTCTAGCTTCTGTATCTTGAGGTCTGGAAGCTTCACATACGCCAGACACCCCTACACTCGAATAACATTCAAGTTGGGTCTGACCTTGAACTAGAGTTCATGAAAAATAATGTCAGATGTCGCGAACGATACTCTATTCAGAATAAATATGGCCGTAAGCGCAGCTTATCTCCTGAAGAACTTTGGAAGTCCTGCTGTCAGCAACATGGAGTTCATTATCTCTGTCAGTGTCCTGTTCTTCCTTTCTGCCATTCTGTTCGATTGGGGATAATACAGAGGGTTCATTTCATTGACAATTCCATGTTATTTGCAGAACGAACGAATTCCAATCAACGATACTCTCCGCCATGATCGTTTATGAGTCTTTTGAGTTATTGACCGGTTTGACGCTCTGCTTCAACCTTGAAGTCTTTGAACTTCTCGAATGCATCATATTTGTATTTGAGAAGATATACGAATGCGTACTTCAAAAAATTGTCGATGAAAGTAATAAAACACTTTATTTTGGCCTTTTTGGAGAATTGCTTGAAGTCACAGATATCTGAGTGTACCAACTCTAGAAGATCTGTACTTCGGTTCACCCTTCTGTACGGCTTCCCGACGATCTTTATTTGTGCACATATTTCACATTTCTCTATCTTCTTACCCCCACATTTGGAGAAAAGTCCTAGACTAGACATCTTGTTAATGCGTTTACAATGTACATGTCCTAGTCTATTATGCCACAACTCAAGATAATAACAAGAAGTAGATACTGCATTGATACAAATATACGGAGTTACAAGCTGCACTTTAACATCCCTTTAGTACCGAAGGCTTTTTCAAAGTATGTTCCCTCGTAGGACATCACCCTCTGACCGGCATTGATATCCATCCTCAAGCCCGATTTGCACAACAGACTCCTAGAGACCAAATTCTTGGCAATCATTAGTACGTGCTTCACGTTCTACAGAGTAAGTAACTTTCTCGAAGTCAGCTTTAGAACTACTGTACCAGTCCCCTGAACATCAGCTTGTGACTTGTCCGCCATCCAGACCTTCTCATGGGTTGGCTCATACTTGGTGAATAACTCCTTCTTTGAGCATATGTGGCAAGATGCACCAGTATCCACCCACAAGTCAGTGTCCATGCCATGCGACTCGCCAGTTCAATCATATCAATATGGTTAAGCTCACCTTGATCTTTCGGTTTTAGGAGTTAACCTACAGTCACTCTTGTAGTGACCCTTCTTGTCACAGTTGTAGCATGTCACATTAATCTTTGACTTTGGCTTGAATTGAGCCGACTTCACCTTCTGCTGGTTGAAGTCTTTCTTCTTCTTCTTGTAGGGAAATTTTTTGCTTCCCTTTAGAATTATTAGCATGTGCCATGTTGGCCTTAGCCAACTGCTTGGACAAGGAGTCCAACTTCAGTTTCCCCTGGCTTCATCTTCAATACGAATCCAGTGAAGAAGATCTTCGAGCTGGATCTCCATCTTCTTATGGTACATGTAAGTCTTGAACTTGATCCAGTCTGGAGGAAGCTTGGTGACGATAGCCCCCACCATGAAATTGTCTTCATGCTTCATGCCCTCTTCCTCCAGTTTCTGCTGCATCATCAGAAGTTCCTTGACTTGTGGTAGCATCACATTCTCGTCTTCAAATTGCAGAGTGAAGAACTTCTCGACGATATAGATTTTAGACATTTTTTTGTCAGTTTTGTAGTGCTTCTCAAAAGATTCCCAGACATCTCTTTCCTTCTCCTTCTTGCTGTAGGACTATGCCATCGAGTCTTTTATAGCATTTAGGATCAACAACCTGCAAAGTTCGTTATCTTTTTTCCCCTTGTAGTGTGCATCTTGCGCCAATGCAACTGCAAGCTCTCCTCCATCTTTGGGAATGGCAGGTTCAGGATTAACCAACACATAAGCAACATTGACAAGATGAAGATTCAAGGAGATTTTTCTCTTCCAAATGTTGTAGTGTTCGCCATCAAACTTTTCAAGCTTGTAAAATCTAGTATCGAGAAGGTTTGAGCGGTTGTCTCTAACTTGGATCTTGCCTTGAGATAGTTAGTCCCAAAGTAGGATCAGAGAAGAAACGGTCCACAAAGTAGAGAATCATACAAGAGTTCGTCTCTACTATCTCCATAAGAGAAGTTGGTTCACTAAGATTTACACAAGAGTTTCTCTACAGTGACATGTAACCCCCAAGAAGCACAACACCAGAAATATTTTACAAACTAACCGAACAAGAAAATAAAAATACAACAACAAAGAAAAAAATATTCTTCTCTTTACATTCACAAATGGTACAATGAGAAAGAATGGGCACAATAAAAAAATAAAAAGAAAGGAACTCCTTACTGTGGTGATTAAAACCACCGGTGCTCATGGCAAGATTCGTCCTATACGACGATCTGCCCCCAGGATCCAGCAATTTCACACGAGAAATTTTGGAATGCTCTAAGTCACCTTCATATCACTCAAAAATTACTATTGGAGGGGAGCTCTCTGGGCCGCATTTGCACTGGTGCCCTCAATTTTTTCCCATGTTTCAAATGAAAGAGAAGCTCCTCTATATATAGAGGAAATCGGCACCTATTCGGCCTGAGAAAACCCATGCCGCATATGCGCCATCCGACCGGACACTAAGCCGCATGCATAACCGTAGTCGCATTTGTCATCGGAGTCGCATGCGTCATCCCCGCCGTCGATCACGCTGCACAGAGTAGCGCCGCAAAATACCGTCAAGCGCCGAAAGCAGCTGCCACTGTGCACAGACACCCGCGCGCCGTATATGCCGCATATTCCGGAAGGCACGGATAATCATGCTCCGCATGCGCTGTCACACCCCAAAACAAAAATATTGAAGGACGGGACTAACAAGGCCAGCTACGTCTACTTAGACCACACCGATACTCCTCATATACGGTGAAGCTGTAAGACATGAAGGGTCACTACTATAAACCAACAGTCAAGCCTAGGTCCAACAAACCCTAGTATCTCAATCACAAGAACAAGATAAATAATAACAATATGTAAGATCAGCTGGAATATAATAGTAAAGCATCCCAAACTACAATATACATATGATCATGAAGCTAGTGAACATAAAATGAATAAACTAGCCAGAATCTAAGTTATACATGATCAACCCTAGGATATGTCAATCATGCTATTGCCCGTAGGCTACCTGATCAAACCAAAACACGAGCTAAACACGTGCTCGGTAGCTAAACGCCAACAAAAGTAGAATATACATCAGAGTGGGGAAGTAAAAAAACTCATTCAAGTGGTCTAGTGCTCCTAGTGGTCACCATTCTCAGGAAAGTACGGAAGATCCTTTGGTGCTGCTACTTGATCTGGCCATGCAAAACCAGTGGGTCAAACCCCAAATAACAAGTACCACAAAGGAAGAAAATTTAGTAACTTAAACCAATAACTCAAGCAATACAACTACTGAAAGTAAAGACTGAATGTAATGATCTCAGGATAATTAAAAAAATACTATAAACCTGCAATGAGACATATCCTGAACTAATAAGTAAAATAGAATAACAAGTGCATAAAATAAATGTGTGATCATGTAAAGACTAGACTAACCATCATCTATCAATCACGGAAAATCAAATAAGTACGGCTTGATAATTTAACTAGGGTTATCACAATCCTAATTACTAACAATTATAATGCAACGTGATAGTAAGGTTCCTTCTGATCGCATGCCACTGCAATCTGTCCGGGATATCCATACGCACAAACCAGCCACAGATACTCCTCAAAATACTCCATATGATACGTCATATGATACTCCACAAGATACTCCACAAGATAACCATATAAATAACCATGACTGCATGCAATCTAGAAAAATTCTTAGCCATGTACTAAGTGAATCTCTAGTTAATAACCCCTAGCTTTTCTTGTATGAATCTGGGTATGGCATTCCACATAATCCATCCTAGACATGATGCAACAAAACAAGTTCTAATAGTAATATAAACAAGTTTTAATATACATTGCACAAACGGACTCATGTTAGCCACGACAACAACTAAGCCATGTGAAACCAAGTGAAGCCAGGTAAAACCATGTGAATCTAGGTAAAGCGCAAAACTATGGTGGGCCATGGATAAACTACTCGGACGCCTCGGAAGAGAGAAAGATATTTTGGTTTGGACACTTTAAGGTAAAAGTATATTTGATTTTAACATCATTAATATTTTTATGTTAATATTTATAACTAACCATTGTACTTCTTGTAGAAAAAATATTTCTATCCACCACACCGGGCCACACAGATCGAGCAGAAGTTTCCTTCCGTCGCTGCCAAGCTCATCTGTGATGCAATGAATGATCATAAAGCTCGTGATCACGAAGAAAAATCAATCCAAGGCTAGATCACGCCTGAATAGTGGACTGCGATGAGGGCTAGATTCAACGAAGATAGGTATATGAAAAATTTAGAGAAGACCAAGGCGGCTCAGTAGAGGGCAGGAAAGTGGTGTGGTGGGTTGATTCCGATGACGGAATATTATCGTCGCTTGGTACGTCTTTCATTATATACGTACAATTTTTAATCATCGTGGCCCAATTTTTTACTTTAATAACAAATAATATATTTTTTAACAGGTCAAGAGGAGTGAGGACGCAAACATGGTGACAGTGTTGTAACGCCCGCAACCGCTCGGAGCGTTACGCTGAGTCGGATTGAATAAATCAAATGCTGGTTTCATTTGAAATGTTGGATTTTGGGAAGAAGGATTAATCAAGTTGGTTTCAATGTGCAGATGGCAAGCGGGTTCGATGAAAATCAGGTGTTCGTTCAGAACAGTTCTGAATAGCTGGATGGGAGCGATAATGCCGTCTTCCTTAATCCGATCGGTCGGATGATTTTGAGAGCACGCCCTGCTCGCACGGTCATACCAGTTGAGTAGATCGCGCTTGCATTGGACCACGTGTTCAAGGGATTGGCCGTATCGGCAGGACAGGATGCCTAACGGGATCAAACATTGTGAGTGGGCTCTTTCCCTTCTCCTCTACTCCTTTATGCCTAATAATATGGAAAACACGAAAAAGGCTTGAACACTTGGGCTGAAACATTGAGAATCACTACACTGAGGCGTGCCTAGAGTGTACGTCGTTGGCTTGGTAGGATTGTGGCTTGATTATGATTTACGTCGTTGGCTAGTTGGAGCTAGAGTTGGATTTCATATTTGAGGTAGTCGGTTGGATAATTGGGATTATGCTTGGACGGTTGGAATTATACAAGTTGGAATGATACATTGAGGCAAATGAAAATATCGGGAATTCGGGCGAGCGAACATGCATCCGTGCACGAGTATCACTTGGTCGCTTTGTCTTGCAAAGCGAGCAGTTGTGGTTCGAAACCGAACAACTGCATCGGCGAGGGTGTTGTGCCGCTTGATGGGGCATTGTGCCACGAATGGGGCATTGTGCCACTGAAACGACATTGGGCCATGGGATTGCTTTGAGCATGGGTGTTGCACCAAGTTTATAAATACATTGTTGTAAAGCGGCAATGTGAATATGGGCATAACTTGGGCACAACTTCAGAGGCATTGTGCCAATGGGTATTTTGGTGCCTTGGGCTATATATGTTGAGGTCGAGATTTGGATACTTTGGTTGGATATGTTGGAAGAATGGTTATGGATGCTTTGGTTGGATATTCGGTTGAACGAGTCTAGGATCGCTTGGTGGGGCGAGAATGTTCGATCCTCTCGTCATACCTACTTTCTGTATGTCACGGACAACCTGTGTATACAGGGTTTGACATTTCCTCGAAACGGCATTCCGGGGCACTGGGACCGTATCGATCCGGAGGAAAATATTGATTCGTGCTAGTCACAATGCATTACGGGACCTCCAGTGGGGCTTGCTACCCGGGCTGATAGGGCGCACCATTAATGCTTGGAATATGTCCTTTATGGCTTTGCCAGTGACTTCATATAGATAAGAGTTGGCGTGCTTTTCTTTTGTTGGTTTGGCTTTCGTGTAGGCGCGGCCACCTTGCCTCGGCAAGAGTGTGCACTCGAGATTGGGATATAACTTTGGTTGAGGATGGATATTGAGGCAAGACTGATGGTTCGATATGTTATCGTGCAAAGCGATGGCATTGAGTAAGACGTGTTGGATATATATAAATGCTTGTCGTTTGGTTTGAGATTGAATGTTTGCATGCTTAAACTACTTTACAGCTTTCCTTAACATGTCATTCATATGCCATGAAACGAATCTAGGATTCAACTAGAAAGATCACCATATAACTGTGTGCATTCACTATTTTACTTAGTGTCATCTTAGACGAGTGGGTTACCCCGCTCACCAGTACGGCTGTGTACTGACCCACGTTTGTGGACAATATTTCAGGTACGTAGGCGTAGTGGCGCTGCTTGGATATACGGGACAAGATGTATGAACTGTAAGTACCTTTGTGGGCTAGAGAAAAGAGCAAGAGTATTTTATCGACTCCGTGGCATCGCCTTCATGGTATTGCCTTCGGGATATTTCATTTGGACCCTATCGTGAGCTTCGCTGCGTATACTCTGATGTGTGCTTGGTACACAAAATGGCTTCCGCTGTAACTTGGTTGTTTCGATGATAACTTTGGTGTTTAACAACATCGCCTTGTACGAGCGCAACTCCAGGCTCGTACGGCATCACGTCCCGATGAGAACGATTGTCCCGCGGGAGAGCTGCAACATAGTGATTCACGTTCAGCGGGGATTATTGAGCTTGCAGGAGATTGGGGCATGACATATTGGTATCAGAGCGCCCGGTTCATTTCTTCGGACTTGGTCCTTCGCTTCATCACAAACTCTAAAATAGCTTCCGCGTGTCGTTTAGCTCTTGACTCTACTCGGTGCCGCATTGGATGTTTCATGCAATAAGTCTATATATTGCTGGTTGTGGCTGCATATTATTCTTGGTTGCGTTATCTTGGTTGGTTTTTGTTAGATCGCTTAGCCTCGTTAGGCGTTGTTGCATTCGTGCAACAGTTGGTTGGCATTGTTGCATTTATGCAACAAGTTGTGTGCTTTCGTTGGGTTGGCTTGGCTTGTAGTTCGGGGTGATTCTGATTGCCTCAATGGATCAGTTGGTTGGCTAACGAGATTTGGTTATGCGGCATGTTTTGAGTAGAAATATTCAATGAGAATGGATCGTTGCACGAGTTGCTCGTCTAGCGACTGTGTTGGATAGAAGTTGGAATTTTGGCTGTGGCGCATCGGTTGAGCAGGTTTAAGTTTGGCTCGGGAATATCAGAATAGTTGGCACGATTTGCTCGTATAACAATTGTGTGGAACCATTGAGTATTGGGTTGGACTACTTGGAGGACAATCATTTCACGATTGCTCGTATTGTGAAAGTATCGGACGGTTTAAGAAATAGTTGGATAATTCAAGCATTGCCCGAGTTTTGTGTCAAACTCGAATTGGGAAAGGCATGATCACACATAAGGGATGGTTCGAACGGATCTTGGATTCGTGCAGAAAATCGTAATGCGAGTAGCGACTCGATTCAGAGTGGTATATAGGATACCATATTGTGAGCAAGGCAATGGAGTACTTAAGTTGGACATCAATGAAAATTGCCTGAATGGATTCGGGTAATGAGAATACAAGTTGGTTGGTGCAAGTCGGTTGAGTTGGAAAGAATAAAAATGAAGCAAACGAATATTGAGTTGAGCATATCGAGAACGGACTGGTGCAAATGGAAGTATCGTTGGGCTTAAGAGATGGACGGAATCGAAATGAACATTTGGGTTACGCTTGAGCAAAGCGATGGGATTATCGGAAGAATAGCGAGCACGAACTACGATTTTTGAGCAACGCATTTGAGCTGTTGGTTGAGCAATGAAACACAAACTTGGCTTGGAGGGACAATGCGATGGATTCACACAAACTTGGAGATTTTGGATATTGCTGCTCGAGAAGTTGACTCAGGCTTAGCGAAAATAGAATTTCTGGCAAGATGGTGCAACAATGGTAGACGGATTCTCCGGAAGACATGGACGGATAGTGGCAACAACGGAAGGCAAAGATTGTGACGGACAGACTTTTGAAGATAGCTAAATGTGGGAGCAACGTCAGAATAAATCACTGTGCTGCTCGAGTAAGTTGGACGTGCATTATGAAATATGGCAAAGAGATATGAATTTAAGCAAGCCTCGAGTTTCGAGAATCATTGCAATTTGTAGTGCGAGAATCGAACATGCAATTCAGAAATTTGATGGATTCAGGGCAGAACGACGGATTGAGATGGAAGACAGTTTCAACGAGCGCGGTTCTCGGATTCGGAAACTTCGCTCGGACGAATGGTTGGATTTTGATTCGGATTTGCAAATGAGATATAGCATGGTTTATAGTAACTGTCCATCGTGATGATTATAATTATCGAGCGTAGCTTCGGGACAGCTGACCCTAGTGACTTGTCCGCTGAATCAAAGATTGAATATGGTAAACCCATAGAACGACCCTTGAGGCGGCGTGTTTGGGAATGCATCGAGGGCAGATGTGAGCAATGAGATTTGGCTTATCGACTGAGTGTTGGATTCGAGAGACCCTTGGGATAGTCTTCAGCTGAAGATACAGCCGCAAGATTGGAGCGATGGTGGAAGTAGCCTAAGTCAACTGATGAGATTCAGAGTCGCAGATTTTTATCGATGGCATCGCCTCTGACTCATCGTGCTCTGGAAGGGAATAGCATTCATATAAATTGACGACTGTGAAACTAGCTCTTAAAGTTAAAGCAACGGCTCATTCAGATCAAATCCTTGCGAATACTTGAAGGGATAGATTTGCCTCAGATTTACAAGATGTCTCAGAACTTAGTCTGGGAAGCATGCTTGTTCGGAAGGCAAAGGTGATATTCTATGCTTCGAGGTAGTGGAAGCAGCACAAAAAACTATTCCATGCGCAACCTAGGAATTGTGGCGAGTGTGTCCACGTTGAAATCGTGACGACACTATCCCTTTGGCGTGGCGGCGAGATCTTCGTGGATCACACGAACCTCAATATAGATGTTCACCCAGTGAGGTATTGAGATGGAAGGAAAATGTGTTGGACTGAGCTGATCTAAACAAAAGTTTGATATTTGGGTAAGTCACCTAGCTGGGGTAGTATCAGTTGTGATGATCGTTCGATGCACGAGATAATATTTGAAGATGTTGCTAGTGTGGATTTCAGAAATAGTTGGAATGGAAATCAGGATTGATTCAATTGGGAGTAGAAGCAAATGGATGTCTCGAACATAAATATACTCTTGTAACTTGTTCAAATTTGCTATCGCAAAGCTCGGCTGAAATGCATGTATTTTAGGGACGCCTTAAATATGTATACGATCCAAAACTAAGCGATACGAAGAATTCGTATTGAGCTGCAAGGAGGATGTGGGAATTCATGAAAATTGTACGAGCGTTCAGCAGAACGAGATGCGGAGTCAGAATCGTGAATATGAGAGTTGCATAGAGCAGATCCATGGAATTGTATTATGGCATATGATAGGAATGAGTACCAGCACGGTTCGTGGACGAACCTGATTCTAAGTGGTATATTATGTAACGCCCGCAACCGCTCGGAGCGTTACGCTGAGTCGGATTGAATAAATCAAATGCGGGTTTCATTTGAAATGTTGGATTTGGGAAGAAGGATTAATCGAGTTAGTTTTAATGTGCAGATGGCATGCGGGTTCGATGGAAATCAAGTGTTCGTTCAGAACAGTACTGAATAGCTGGATGGGAGCGATAATGCCATCTTCCTTAATCCGACTGGTCGGATGATTTGGAGAGCATGGCCTGCTCGCACAGTCATACTAGTTGAGTAGATCACGCTTGCATCGGACCACGGGTTCAAGGGATTGGCCGTATCGGCAGGACAGGATGCCTAACATGATCAAACATTGTGAGTGGGCTCTTTTCCTTCTCCTCTACTCCTTCATGCCTAATAATATGGAAAACACGAAAAAGGCTTGAACACTTGAGCTGAAACATTGAGAATCACTACACTGAGGCATGCATAGAGTGTACGTCGTTGGCTTGGTAGGATTGTGGCTTGATTATGATTTACGTCGTTGGCTAGTTGGAGCTAGAGTTGGATTTCACATTTGAGGTAGTCGGTTGGATAATTGGGATTATGCTTGGACAGTTGGAATTATACAAGTTGGAATGATACATTGAGGAAAATGGAAATATCGAGAATTCGGGCGAGCGAACGTGCATCCGTGCACGAGTATCACTTGGTCGCTTTGTCTTGCAAAGCGAGCAGTTGTGGTTTGAAACCGAACAACTGCATCAGCGAGGGTGTTGTGCCGCTTGATGGGGCATCGTGCCATGAATGGGGCATTGTGCCACTGAAACGGCATTGGGCCATGGGATTGCTTTGAGCATGGGTGTTGCACCAAGTTTATAAATACATTGCTGTAAAGAGGCAATGTGAATATGGGCATAACTTGGGCACAACTTGAGAGGCATTGTGCCAATGGGTATTTTGGTGCCTTGGGCTATATATGTTGAGGTCGAGATTTGGATACTTTGGTTGGATATGTTGGAAGAATGGTTATGGATGCTTTGGTTGGATATTCGGTTGAACGAGTCTATGATCGTTTGGTGGGGCGAGAATATTCGATCCTCTCGTCATACCTACTTTCTGCATGTCACGGACAACCTGTGTACACAGGGTTTGACATTTCCTCGAAACGGCATTCCGGGGCACTGGGACCGTATCGATCCGGAGGGAAATATTGATTCGTGCTAGTCACGATGCATTGTGGGACCTCCAGTGGGGCTTGCTACCCGGGATGATAGGGCGCACCGTTAATGCTTGGAATATATCCTTTATGGCTTTGCCAGTGACTTCATATAGATAAGAGTTGGCTTGCTTTTCTTTTGTTGGTTTGGCTTTCGTGTAGGCGCGGCCACCTTGCCTCGGCAAGAGTGTGCACTCGAGATTGGGATATAACTTTGGTTGAGGATGGATATTGAGGCGAGACTGATGGTTCGATATGTTATCGTGCAAAGCGATGTCATTGAGTAAGACGTGTTGGATATATATAAATGCTTGTCGTTTGGTTTGAGATTGAATATTTGCATGCTTAAACTGCTTTACAGCTTTCCTTAACATGTCATTCATATGCCATGAAACGAATCTAGGATTCAACTAGAAAGATCACCATATAACTGTGTGCATTCACTATTTTACTTAGTGTCGTCTTAGTCGAGTGGGTTACCCCGCTCACCAGTACGGCTGTGTACTGACCCACGTTTGTTGGCAATATTTCAGGTACGCAGGCGTAGTAGCGCTGCTTGGATATACGGGACAAGATGTATGAACTGTAAGTACCTTTGTGGGCTAGAGAAAAGAGCAAGAGTATTTCATCGACTCCGTGGCATCGCCTTCGTGGTATTGCCTTCGGGGCATTTCATTTGGACCCTACCGTGAGCTTTGCTGCGTATACTCTGATGTGTGCTTGGTACACAAAATGGCTTCCGCTGTAACTTGGTTGTTTCGATGATAACTTTGGTGTTTAACAATATCGCCTTGTACGAGCGCAACTCCAGGCTCGTACGGCATCACGTCCCGATGAGAACGATTGTCCCGCGGGAGAGCTTCAACGTAGCGATTCACGTTCAGCGGGGACTATTGAGCTTGCGGGAGATTGGGGCGTAACAAGTGTTCCTCGCCACTCGTAGGAAGGGGGGATAACTTACCAATGATAGGCGATGCAGGGCTACGTAAGTATTACTCTTATGTTATGTTAATTTTGATATAACTTAGCAAAAATATATGTAATTAGTAATAAGTACCTATGATATAGAGTAAGTAGTATGCTTATCGATAGACACATATTTGTCTAGGATGCGTATATGAAGCTCCGCGAAGAGTCGACCCAGCCCACACCTGGAGAGGGGGTAGTTACTCGGAACCCCCGGCCCATCCAGCTCCATTGGATGACGAGATATGGATATGAGCCATTGGTGGTCTACATAGGGATACGCACTACGGTACGGGATCCTACGACGCCTATGTTGCATCACAGTCCTCTAGGACACCCTTTGTCGATGTGTATACCCCTACAGCCCTTCCAGGAGTCACAGTGAGCCCACGAGAGAGTTGACCATCATATCACATCTCTGCGTGATGACTTGATATAGAGGATTATGGTGTAGCAGCAGCCGTAGGCAGACGATGCGATGCCCATAGCATATTTTGAATCGCTGGAGCGTAGCATCATTGAGCGAAGGGATCTTACCACGTCGACAGAGCGCAATGTGACGTCACTGCAGGAGTCTCAGTTGACCGTGGGCTCCACATAATCGAGGAAGCAGGCATCACATTTTGAGATAAGCGAGCGAGTGGAGACCGTGGGAGCTTCACAATTGAGGATGCATGCATCACATCTTCAAATGGGAGAGCGAGTGGCTCATAGTACTAGGAGGTTATTATCTGTCATGGATACTTGCAACGCTCGACTGACAGAGTTGGAGAAATGACGTCCTCCTGGTCCGCCTGTATCGTCATCTACATCGACTCCTGTATCGGGTTTCGTGACGCTTACACAGGAGCAGTTTGACATGCTATTATCTCAGATTTGATGCGACTGCTCCTCCTGATCAGTAGTAGTTTTTTCTCGACATGTGTGTATTGGCCCATTCATGAGAGTTTGTACCACTTTTATTGTATGACTTATTTGTACATTTTTATTGTGACTGGATATTATGTGACTATATTCGGGCCTTAGAGCTTTTTAATGATTTATTTTACCATTGTTGTTATGTGATTGTACCGGTGTTGAGTGTTCCACCGAAGGGGTCGGCAAATCAAAAGAATTTAATGGAGGGTTGCTTCGGATCTGTCTATTTATTTAAAATATGATCATAGTGCATGCATATTATACTGTGATATTGCACGCACGCACGCACGCATTCATTTATTATTTTATTTTATTTCAATGTTAGCGATGTTCAGCGACGTTTAGTGACGTTCAGTAACCTCCATAGGAGTCGCTAATGATGTCGCTAAACTGTCGAATAATTTATTTTACGTCGCTGATTGTCACTAAACGTACGTCGCTATATATTGCTGATATGGCAATTTTTGCCATGTCAGCTTTTCGTCACTGATTATGTCGTAAGTTTTCGCTAAGTTTAAGGATAATTATCGACTAAAATAAAATATCACAAATTTGGCGACATGAGATGCTAAGAGTCGTTATTCTTTCGACTTTTAAACGTCGCTACGACAACATTTTTCGACGTCGTTTTGATTAGCGACTAGATTTTTGGCGACTAAATCAAAATATCGCTAAATACATCGCTACTTAGTAATAGTGACGTAATTTAGCAATTTGGCGACTCTTTTTTGCGTCGCTAATTTGCCTTATTTTGGTAGTACGTTTGATAAATCTATAGTCTACTTCTAGCACTCCTCAACCAACTAGGTTTAAATCCCCAAGCTAAAGTCTATCAACATCGTTACGCTTTATTTCATCGAGTTCGTTTGGATAATTATCGAACATGTTTCCGCGAGTTCGATCATCCTGCCGGACGTGAAATCACCACTCCAGCGCTCCCGCGAGATAATCGTTCTTTGCCGAGCCTGATTGTCAAGGGTTATCTTTTGAACTAGATTCAAGATCATTCTTCCAAACTCCAGATAAAATTCGTGATATTCCTTTACTTGTATTAACTCGTGATATCTTTCTATTATCGATACCATGCCAAGTGTATTAATTCAAAACCACAATATTCATTCTAGGGCTAACTTCTATCAAGCGATATCCTAGTCAAGTTTAATCCATTTGATTCAATTCAAAATTGCACACACGATCCACCATATATTTTTTATTCCTTTACCTTGAATCCCAATTCGATATAAACCTTATCACTTATTCAACACAATATCAAATTGTTCAAACCAACTATCACATGAGACCTTTGAATTTGCTTGAACATTTCTAAAATAATCCAGACACCACTTAGGAATCAAGTCATTCAATTAAATCCCCAATCATGTTTTCATCACTCGTTAGCATATTCACCCAGTCGTTCCTTAGAATTCCTGTATGATACCTATGCATCGCTACGATAAATCTTAGTCTTGTATATATACTTATTGATAGTCATACTCTAAACTATATTTGATTTGTATCTGCCAACAGAAAATACCGTCCGAGCTATTTCTCAAAATCCAAGCACGATCCTCTATATTCACCTTTAGAGATAAACTGATAATTGTTTCTATCGGTTGCCATTCTAAGTCTGACTTTTCCTTATTTGAACGATATCACAATCTCGTTCGCAAACTAGCTTGCACCAAAAGGGTTTTGGCACGCGATACTCAACACAACTTAGCCGAATGGCTATGTGCATAGATAACCGTCCAAACGATATTCTATCTCGCACACTAACAGCTGGGTAATCACATATATGTATTCGAGTTTGCACATAACTTATAAATTCTAGCACAAGTATATTCCCACAAAGTCTAACACAGGTCGGAACAAGAGTCTTCGCTTAACTATCCAGTTCAAGCAATCATACCATTCACATAGACTTTTAAATTTATTTAGACTCATTGTATGGAACATCCTAACTGGTCAACGAGAGAGAGCGTTTGTATATAACCTACGAACTAGATTTCGAAACTGAGAAGATTGATACGAAGTCCAAAGATGTAAGCCGATTCTCTGATACCAATATGTCATGCCCCGATCTCCCGCAGAAATCGGCTGTCCCCGCTAGGTGCAAATTATCGCGCCATTGCTCCTCCGGGACAATCGTTTCCACTGGATGTGATATCGTACGAGCACAAGCTGCTCCCGTGCAAGGCCATGATCTGAACAGGCGATAAAATATCTAAACCACAGAGTCGTATAGATAGTTCGAATACAACGGAATAAAAAATGAACAGGCGATTGGTAACAAGTTCACATAGTCGTCATAGTGGAAGTATTGAATAACATAAGTATGGAAGTAAAACAAGCACTTAATTGATATTGAATCTGTATTACAAGCGACGCTAGGTCGAGATTACAAGTCGCTCAAGTCATCTCTCTCGAAACAATAAGAGTGTGCCAAGTGTCTACAATTATAAAATGATACATTGGCGATGTTCCAACATTATGTCTTGTATATATGCTTCAGCTCCGGATGTAACGCACCAAGGCTCCAGAGCAAACTCCACGTCTTAGCTCGCACGAAAGGGTTTCTATACCAAACGAGGTTCTTCCGTACCCTGCAAGCAATCTGGTGGGTTATCAGTGTAGTGCCTCAAATCCCGATCCGACCGGGATGTGCACTACGTAATTGGGCTTGTGGCTAGTCCGTTTGAGTCATAACTTAGAACTTCGGCATCTTCTTGCCACGGACGAAATGCGATGATCCTTTCCAACTCATGGAAAGGCCTCTATTGAAACGAGTCCAATAGTTTTCGTGTTTGATTGCTTGGTTTTCTTGATTGCCGCTTTGGGATTTGATTTGGTGTTGCTTTCGATTTGCTTGGTTTTTGCTGCTGGTTTTATCGTTTGGAGCTTTGATTCTTGGGGAGTTCGGCAAGGAAGGATAGGCAAGATTCTAATTGGTGCTCGTGCTGTGCAGGTCCGCGTAACTGACGTTTGATCGTCGCTAGGCGGGAATCTTTGTTTCAGCTACCTTTTCCTTAACCAGTGAGTGGTTTGGACCCTTCTTTCCTACTTCTTCACGCCAACATCTTTAATGTTTCAAACGTTCACTCGATGATGCCCGGTTGGACGCCTAGGAAATCCTTGCCACAATGCATGCCAGCCACTAAGAAAGGAACAGGGGATTTTGTAGACTAATATTTCTATATGCTTGCACACCTTATAACTGAGTTTGTTTATAAAGGAAGAGTTGGTTGTTGGTGGCGGCCTAGTGCCTCGGATAGAGTTTTGAACTTATGGGATAACTGAATCGGAACACCGCGCTGAGAAAAATATGAACTGTTGCATGAGATATATATTGCTGCTTAACTTCTTTAGTTTCAATCAATGCATTGTATGATATATGAATTGTTCATGCATTTGCATGGTCTGGGACAACTTGTGCACAAGGTTTATTATTTCCTCGAAACGGCTTTCCGGGGCACTGGAACCGTATCGATCCGGAGGAAAATATTTGATTCGTGCTCGTCACGATGCATTGCGGGACCTCCAGCAGGGCTTGCTACCCGGGCTGATAGGGCGCGCCGCTAATGCTTGAATATGTCCCTAAGGTGTCGATCACACCAACGACCGCATAGACTAGAACACATGCTAATCTATTGTCTTGTGCAGATGGTAAGTATACTTGTGTTTCGTTGCAGGGAAGGCGTGCATCGGTTGAGTAAGCAATCGATGCACTGGTTGGATTCGCTATTATTTTCATTCCTATCAAAACATGCAACTGATATGAATTGAATTCACTTGCCTCTTTATAGAAGTCATCTTAATGCAGCTCGCCCCTAATAAGCTAGTGTCGATTTAGTCGAGTGGGTTCATCCCGCTCACCAGTACAAGTTGAGTACTGACCCACGTTGTGGGCAACTATTTCAGGCACTCAGACGGTGCAACGCTAGTGGATAGACGAGGAGGCGTTAGGAGCACCTCTATTTTGAAGTATAGTTGGAGTCAGATCATTTTGGAGGCTTGGACTTTCAACCTATACAAGGGCGTAATGTATGAACGACGTGGACTATCTGATGGAGCGCGCCCTGCCTTTTGAGTTTATCTTTTGTAATGCAAATCAAGTAGCCGAGAGGCGCATCAATGTAAACTCTATGTAAATTACTCTGAATTATCAATGAAAAAGCATGTTTCTTCCTGCACTGTGTTCAAATCTCTGTGAATGTGTTTTATAAATTGTGTTTCAAAATGGGTTCCTATAACTGCAAGTTCTTGCCTTGTACGAGCGCAACTCCAGGCTCGTACGGCATCACGCCCCAAGCGAGGACGAATCGGTTCCGTAAAGGATCAAGCGAGGACGACCGACCCTTTCGGGATCGGGGCGTGACATATTGGTATCAGAGCCTAGGCTTTACTTCCACGGGATTTCAAAAGATTATAAAGGAGTTTGATGCGCCTCTCAATTGAGTTGCGTTCGGCGTCCGCTGCATGGGAAGAGTCGCTTATACAATGAGCCCATAGATTTAAATCTATCGTTTTTGGAGTGTTAACAAGTTACTCTCTTTTGTAGCCATGGCTAAGAAGAACACTGCAACTGCCAGCAGTGCTCAACCCATTCAGAGCGATCCAGTAAGCTCTGGAGAATCCGGAGGAGCGGGTTCAACCGGAATGGCGGAACAGCTTATGCACCTCATGGAGGCGCAGCAACAACAAGCTGTTACCCAACAAGCTAACATACAAGCGCAGTTTGCTTCTCAACAGAAGCAAATGGATACAATGATGCAACTGATTGCATCCCTGGTACCGAGCAATGGGACATCCGCAGCGACGCCTGTCACGCCGCCAGCCGTGGCGGTAGAAGACGAGTCAGAAGAGACACAGCCTTCAGCAAAGAACTCCTGCCGAGCAGCTGAGTTTACAAAAATGCATCCCCCTACGTTCAACGGACGAGCGGAGCCGGACGTGGTGTTGGGGTGGATTGCTAAGCTGGAGGGACTCTTCAACCTGGTTGGCATCCGGGGATCCAAGCGAGTTGCCTGTGCATCGGTTCAGCTGGAACTGCGTGCGCATGATTGGTGGGAGGCAACGAAGCAAGGAATTTACGATGCCAATCCCAACTGCAAGATTACTTGGGAAATGTTCAAATCTGCATTCATTGAACAGTATATTCCCCGAGCAGTCCGGCAGCAAAAGGAAGACGACTTCAGCAACCTGGTCCAAGGAAGTCTGTCTGTGGATGATTATGATTCAGTATTCGCTAAGCTAGCAAAGTTTGCTGGGCAATTCTTGCCTAGTCAGCAGGCGTGGTGCTACCGATTTCAGAAAGGTTTGAATGACGATTTGCGTAGGGACGTCATCAACCAAAGATGCCAAACATATAGGGAATGTTATGAAGCGGCTCTGAACAGCGAGCGGATCTTTGGGCGCCCTCTCCCAAAGACCGAGGTGCAAACCCCCCGTGCCAATAATAATAAACGTCCTCATGAAACGGGAGGGTCTGGAGCACACAAGCGCTCGCACACGTCTGATAATAGGGGCCAATCCCAATCACTGAACTGCAGCCGGTGCGGCAAATCAGGGCATAAAGTGAATGATTGTCGGGTTCAAGGATGTTTCAAATGTGGTCGCCTGGGTCACAAACAGTTTAACTGCAGAGAGGGCAAGCCGAATCAGAATAATGGAAATCAAAACAAAGGGCCTCCAGCAAGTGATGCAAATGCTGTGCCAGTAAATCCACAACGCCAGGGTGCTCAGGGCCGAGTCTATGCATTGACTCGGGATGAGGCATCTGTATCCGACACTGTAGTAACAGGTACCTTACTTTACCGAGAATTACCCGCTAGAGTCTTATTCGATTCAGGTGCTACGCATAGTTTCATATCTGCTGATTTCACTGTTGAGCATAAATTAGCTTCTACTGCTTTAAATATGAACCTTTGCGTAAGTACCCCTTCGGGAGTCGATATGCCCGCCCATGCGATCTGTAGGGATGGTTACATTTGCATCGGAGGTAGGAAGCTTTCCTTAGATGTCATTGTACTAGACATCAAGGATTATGATATTATTCTCGGTATGGACTGGTTGGGTGCTTGCCATGCAACAATCGAGTGCGCGGAGAAGCGAGTCGTATTCCGTCTACCCGGCGAGGCAGACTTCTACTATTCGTGCAGCGCTGCACCGAAGACGGCAATGGTGATATCAGCAATTTCGGCTAGGCGTATGTTGCATTCGGGCTGTGAAGGGTACTTAGCTTCTGTTCGAGACACCCGGCGGGAATGTGTAGATGCAGCTCAGGCTGAAGTCATTGCAGATTTCCTCGACGTGTTCCCAGACGAGCTGCCTGGAATGCCTCCTGATCGTGAGATCGAATTCAGCATTGACACTTTTCCGGATTCGCGACCGATATCAAAGGCACCTTATCGCATGGCCCCAGCAGAGCTTAAGGAACTTAAAGTTCAGTTGCAAGACCTGTTGGACCGAGGATACATTCGTCCAAGCGTTTCTCCTTGGGGCGCTCCGGTGCTGTTCGTGAAAAAGAAAGATGGATCCATGCGGCTGTGCATTGACTACCGAGAACTGAATAAAGCGACCGTGCGGAATCAGTACCCATTGCCAAGAATAGATGACTTGTTTGATCAGTTGCAAGGTGCAAGAGTTTTCTCTAAAGTTGATCTCAGGTCAGGGTATCACCAGTTGAAAATCAAATCAGAGGATATCCAAAAATTTGCTTTCAGAACCCGTTACGGACACTATGAGTTCCTCGTGATGTCGTTCGGTTTGACGAACGCCCCTGCAGCTTTCATGGATCTGATGAACCGCGTGTTTCGGCCGTTTGTGGATAAGTTTGTAGTCGTGTTCATAGACGACATACTAATCTATTCCAAGAACGAGGCGGAGCACAAAGAACACCTGAAGATCGTGCTGCAGACATTACGAGACCATCAGTTGTTCGCTAAGCTCAGCAAGTGTGAGTTCTGGTTGAACAGCGTGGCATTTCTTGGTCATGTCATCTCGGCCGAAGGCGTCGCCGTAGACCCGAAGAAAATAGAAGCGGTGGTGGACTGGAAGCAACCTACGTCAGCCAGCGAAGTTCGAAGCTTTCTGGGCCTTGCGGGATACTACCGTAGGTTCGTGAAGGATTTCTCTAAACTGGCCTCGCCTATGACTCGCCTTACTCAAAAAGGGATTGCATACGAATGGGGTGATGACTGCGAAGCCAGCTTTCGGGAACTTAAGCGGCGTCTTGTTTCAGCTCCGATCCTTGCACTTCCAGATGGGGTAGAAGAGTTTCAGATATACAGCGACGCTTCGGGACTCGGCTTAGGGTGTGTGCTCATGCAGAGGGACAAGGTAATATCGTACGCCTCCAGGCAACTGAAGCCGCACGAGAAGAACTACCCGACGCATGACTTGGAATTGGCGGCGATTGTATTTGTATTGAAGTTGTGGAGGCATTATCTTTATGGTGTTGCTTGCAAAATCTTCACAGATCACAAGAGCCTCAAGTATCTATTCACCCAGCGGGAATTGAACCTCCGGCAGCGACGTTGGCTAGAACTTATTAAGGACTATGACCTAACGATCGCGTATACTCCGGGCAAGGGAAACGTCGTTGCTGATGCTCTGAGTCGGAAGCACGTGGGCTCGTTATCTATAGACAACTGTTTACTTCGAGATCTAGAGGCGATGGGCATCGAGTTTCGAGTTCGGCATCCAGGAGTGCAGCTGGCACCACTCCATCTTGAACTGGGTTTACGTGGTAGAATCAAATCAGCTCAGGAGGGCGATCAGTTCTTAGCGAAGGTGCGCGGATTGATCTCGGCGGGAAAGATGTCTGACTTTGTGGCAGGCGAAGATGGGGCCTTACAGATGAAAGGAAGGCTATGTGTTCCTAACGACCCAGAACTCCGAAGGAAAATTATGGCGGAAGCACACTACGCGAAGTATTCTTTACATCCGGGGAGCACGAAGATGTACAAGGACTTGCGCGGGACTTTCTGGTGGCACGGTATGAAGCGGGATGTGGCGACCTTTGTGTCACAGTGCATGGCCTGTCAATAGGTGAAAGCTGAGCATCAGAGGCCCGGCGGGGAACTGCAGAACCTCGCTATTCCCGAGTGGAAATGGGACAACATCACTATGGATTTTATTGTGGGATTTCCGAAGACGCCACGGGGGCACGATGCGATTTGGGTCATAGTTGATCGTTTGACCAAATCAGCCCACTTTCTTCCCATAAAAGTTACTTGGAGCGTCGATCGGTTAGCACAAATTTACATAGACGAGATTGTCCGATTACACGGAGTACCTGCCTCAATCGTCTCTGACCGTGACGGACGCTTCTTATCTCGTTTCTGGACTAGTCTACAAGCTGCTTTGGGAACCAAGCTACAGTTCAGTACCGCATACCACCCGCAGACTGATGGACAGACAGAGAGGACGAATCAGATACTCGAAGATATGTTACGGCTGTGTGCTATTGATTTAAAGACTAGTTGGGACACGCATCTTCCTTTGGCAGAGTTTGCGTACAACAACAGCTACCAATCAAGCATCCAGATGGCACCGTACGAAGCACTATATGGGCGAAGGTGTTGATCTCCAATCTGTTGGGACGAAGTCGGCGAGCGGCAGGTACTCGGGCCAGAGCTGGTAGAGCAGGCAGTTGAAAAAGTTCGCTTGATTCGGAAAAGACTCCGCACAGCACAGAGCCGACAGAAAAGTTATGCTGATGCACATAGAAGACCCTTGGAATTCTTGGTCGGGGATCATGTCTTCTTGAAAGTGACGTCGATGCGGGGTGTGATGCGTTTCGGCGTGAAAGGCAAACTGAGTCCCCGGTTTGTCGGCCCCTTTGAGATACTGGAACGAGTTGCAGCTGTGGCGTACAGGATAGCACTACCTCCCGCCTTGGCAGAAGTGCATGACATATTCCATGTTTCCCAACTACGGAAGTATGTGCATGACCCAAGTCATGTGGTTAGTTTTGTACAGTTGGAACTGCGCGCGGACTTGTCATACTCAGAAGAACCGGTGCAGATCCTGGATCGTAAGGAAAAAGTACTTCGCAACCGTACGATGTCCTTGGTTCGCGTGCTGTGGCGGAACCATTCAGCTGGAGAATCAACCTGGGAAATGGAATCGGAGATGAAGGAGAAGTACCCTTCATTGTTCATTCAGTCGGAGGTAGGGCCTTGTTCTTACGTTTCGGGTCGGCCTTGTTCTTAAGTTTCGGGTCGAAACTTTTTCTTAGTGGTATATTATGTAGTGCCTCAAATCCCGATCCGACCGGGATGTGCACTACGTAATTGGGCTTGTGGCTAGTCCGTTTGAGTCATAACTTAGAACTTCGGCATCTTCTTGCCACGGACGAAATGCGATGATCCTTTCTAACTCATGGAAAGGCCTCTATTGAAACGAGTCCAATAGTTTTCGTGTTTGATTGCTTGGTTTTCTTGATTGCCGCTTTGGGATTTGATTTGGTGTTGCTTTCGATTTGCTTGGTTTTCGCTGCTGGTTTTATCGTTTGGAGCTTTGATTCTTGGAGAGTTCGGCAAGGAAGGATAGGCAAGATTCTAATTGGTGCTCGTGCTGTGCAGGTCCGCGTAACTGACGTTTGATCGTCGCTAGGCGGGAATCTTTGTTTCAGCTACCTTTTCCTTAACCAGTGAGTGGTTTGGACCCTTCTTTCCTACTTCTTCACGCCAACATCTTTAATGTTTCAAACGTTCACTCGATGATGCCCGGTTGGACGCCTAGGAAATCCTTGCCATAATGCATGCCAGCCACTAAGAAAGGAACAGGGGATTTTGTAGACTAATATTTCTATATGCTTGCACACCTTATAACTGAGTTTGTTTATAAAGGAAGAGTTGGTTGTTGGTGGCGGCCTAGTGCCTCGGATAGAGTTTTGAACTTATGGGATAACTGAATCGGAACACCGCGCTGAGAAAAATATGAACTGTTGCATGAGATATATATTGCTGCTTAACTTCTTTAGTTTCAATCAATGCATTGTATGATATATGAATTGTTCATGCATTTGCATGGTCTGGGACAACTTGTGCACAAGGTTTATTATTTCCTCGAAACGGCTTTCCGGGGCACTGGAACCGTATCGATCCGGAGGGAAATATTTGATTCGTGCTCGTCACGATGCATTGCGGGACCTCCAGCAGGGCTTGCTACCCGGGCTGATAGGGCGCGCCGCTAATGCTTGAATATGTCCCTAAGGTGTCGATCACACCAACGACCGCATAGACTAGAACACATGCTAATCTATTGTCTTGTGCAGATGGTAAGTATACTTGTGTTTCGTTGCAGGGAAGGCGTGCATCGGTTGAGTAAGCAATCGATGCACTGGTTGGATTCGCTATTATTTTCATTCCTATCAAAACATGGAACTGATATGAATTGAATTCACTTGCCTCTTTATAGAAGTCATCTTAATGCAGCTCGCCCCTAATAAGCTAGTGTCGATTTAGTCGAGTGGGTTCATCCCGCTCACCAGTACAAGTTGAGTACTGACCCACGTTGTGGGCAACTATTTCAGGCACTCAGACGGTGCAACGCTAGTGGATAGACGAGGAGGCGTTAGGAGCACCTCTATTTTAAAGTATAGTTGGAGTCAGATCATTTTGGAGGCTTGGACTTTCAACCTATACAAGGGCGTAATGTATGAACGACGTGGACTATCTGATGGAGCGCGCCCTGCCTTTTGAGTTTATCTTTTGTAATGCAAATCAAGTAGCCGAGAGGCGCATCAATGTAAACTCTATGTAAATTACTCTGAATTATCAATGAAAAAGCATGTTTCTTCCTGCACTGTGTTCAAATCTCTGTGAATGTGTTTTATAAATTGTGTTTCAAAATGGGTTCCTATAACTGCAAGTTCTTGCCTTGTACGAGCGCAACTCCAGGCTCGTACGGCATCATGCCCCAAGCGAGGACGAATCGGTTCCGTAAAGGATCAAGCGAGGACGACCGACCCTTTCGGGATCGGGACGTGACAATCAGTACATGAATACACTGGTGGGGAGGCTTCTCGCCTGCTTGATAAATCCAAATATGTTAGATAGGTTCCATATACCATCTATTAAGTTATCTTTTTTGTCTTGCCTTAGGATCAGTTTCATGGCATAATAAAAAGCCTAACTCGTGTGGAAATGCGCCATACGATATAAGAGTAACCCGGCGAGACTTACCAACTTACCATTCGTCTTTCCCTGTCTAAGGAAAATCAAGTCAAACCAAGAACGGGTATATATAATGAAATCCAGGGGAAATTACATAAGCAAACACAAGTGTCATGAGTGGGGTTCTGACTCAGGTGCACGAGTCATACAGATAACTCAAGTGTGTTGCAGAAGATGCTCAAGTGTTCAAGTATGTACAAGTTTGCACAAATATCTAAATACTCATTTTCGTTCAGGTGTTCCAGATTATCAGATGTGATACAATGACTCGCACGCGGGTTGCCGCTAAGCGAGGATGAATTGTCTATATGAACTGGAGGTCACTGGCACGACACCATAGATGACGGTATAGTCTCAGGGCAAGATAGTGTGCAAGAAAGAACAGGGGGCATTGGCATTTCATACATCCCACCCAACGCAGGCGACTACAGTCATAAGGTTTCGACCGGTCGGATATGCCCCGGTGCCCCGTAGACCGTCCGCGGAACGAGATTTAAAAATCTTCCTTGTGCACCAAGTTGTCCATGATCATTCAAGTTTATAATCTTCTAGGCCTCTTATCAAGTACAAGTACAGGTACAAGTCAGGATATATCAGGCACTAGTTCAAGTTCGAGGCAGGATTGTTCACAAATATAAGTCAACTCCCCGAGCCATCTTTAATTCAGTACTGATCGAGTATTTCTCTACGAGCTGTGATTCTTGCTTTATTGACATGAAGCAATCTCCTGGTTCGGGAATTACCTTGGCTACCTAACGGTCCCAAATACTTTCAGGTACATACTTGCATAAAAAGGTAATTCGATAGTCTTCCGGGGAACTTAGATGAATGCAAGGCAAGATAACAGGGTCATGTAAAGAATTCATATGACGAGCATAATGAATATATAAGCAGGAAAGCATTCAAATAGTATTAAAACATAAGAATAAGGAAACTTGAAACAAAGTCTACTTTAGAACATAAGCCTAGCCTTTATGTTTGTATGGGTTTAAGGGGTAGTGTGAGGAGTGAAACCGTACAGGGACATATCGGGCGACATATTCCATAAGGCGAGCAGTGTAAACAGGTAAAGCAGTGCAATACGAAGAGTATATAATGATCTACTCGAGGCATAGCGGGGTCTCTTGCACGAAGCTAAGGTAGCATGCGAGGGTCCAACTATAAGCCAAGTTTCATTTTTATGTTCTAACAAAAGAAATACAAGATGGGATTATTCCCTTAGCTAGGTGCATTGTATTCTTTATTAGCATGTATGGGGTGATTCACCTAGCGACTAGCATGTATCGTCTATATTTTAAGTGTACTGGCTAAGCAAAGACAAGTTTATCGTAGCCATCCACCTTAGTGGTGATTCGTCTCGGTCAAGAGATACTCTGAGCGAGCCTTTGAAAGTCTAAGTCTGAACTCTTGAAGGGCCAAGTCTGAAATCCTTTGCCTCAAGCAAGTCTTCTCGCTGAGCAATATGGGTCGGTCATTGCACTTGCGCCGTTTGAATCGGATCTCCGCTTGAGCGGAACGGGTCATTGCAGGTTTGATTATTTTGATAGGTTCAATCTTCTTTCTTTCAATCAATCGATTGGTTCGATAGCATATAATACAAGTTTTCAAACAGTTCTATCTTTAGCAGTTCGATATAAGGAAACAGACAAGCGAACATATTATAAGCGAGTACGATAATGATTCTATAAATCTAATATGCAATTTCTATCTCTTTCAGTATGATAGAGAATAGGCAAAATCTCTATTTAAGCAAGCATGACAGTAGTTTGTTTATCTCTTTTTACTAAGCATTCAATTCTGTTCAGGCAATCGATTACTCTTCTTATTAGCATGATAATGGTTCGTTCAATAGCGGTGTCTGTCTAACTAAGCATGCAATATTTCTTTCTTGACTTAGCATGACAATGGTCCTATCTTTTTAAGACAAGCATTTTAAGTTATTTAGTTAAACGTGCAGGTTCTCGTTCTATCATTCTCAATGCGAACATTGTCTATTTAGCAAATAAGCAATTCAAAAACACAAATTCATTATTATGACATGCAAGAATCAGATAATGAAGTTCTGCCATCTCACCTAGATCAGTCGTCTTCTGGTTCAACAATGATCTTTTTTGGATGGTTTTCTTTTTGAGTCAGCAAATCGATATCTCTTGTACATAGTGCCAACGCGGAGTGGGGCACTACATAAATAGCCAAGTTGGTGCACTTTGCAGATATTGCAGAGTTGGTGCACCTTAGTTAAATTTTCTTACCGGTGCACTTTGTTGCTTTTAGAGAATGGCGCAATCTGCTGTGTGGCGCACTATGTGGCATTCTCCAGAGATGATGCACTTTGTAGCCTTTTGTATTACTTAATGACCATTCTCAAGAATTTTGTTCTCGACTGTAGAGTCGCCTCGACTGTTGTGCCATGTCTTGGAACTTGTGTTTGTCTTTTAGTAGATCTTTCTGAGCTCGTTTGTACGCCAACGCTCGTTTATGCGCCAAGACCTGTTTGTGCGCCAAGACCCGTTTGTGCGCCAAATCTGTTTTTAGTCATTTGTGCGCCGAGATCTGTTTGTGCACCAATGATGATTTTTGACCCATTATGCACGGATGTTACTTCTTGCCTGATTTTATACGCCAAATTATTAATTTATGTGCCTGTATGCCTGTATTCTCTTTAGCATGCTTAACTCTTAATGATTCTCTAGTTCTCTTTTATTCCGTTATTTTAGTTAATACTGGTTATTTCCTGAATATGAAATTCTTGATATTGATCCTAATTTCCTGATATGATCTAGTGATTATACATTATAAATGAACTCCTGAATCTTGATATGGAACTGATCTTGTATTGATAATCCTGATCCTGTATTGATAATTACTCTTGATCCTGATACTCCTGATAATGGCTTGACGTAGCACACTCCTGACTTGAGAATTCCTATAACTGTCCTGATTCAAGGCTATTAGTAGCACCTGCATTGTATGACCTATATTCTCGTGGTTGATTTTGAATGTACTCATCAAGTTACTGTCCTATCTTGCATCATATTTAAGACAGATTCCTGAGTACCACAGTCGAGAATCCTTAATAATTGTCCAGGCTAATAACTAGAATGACAATCTAGAAAGCATATAAAGAGATTTCCTGGCTAGATGCAATCCCGGTATCCCAGTGAAACTTGATGGATTTGGAGCTCTCCGTCGTGAGAGACACATTTCCAGCACACCGTCGAGTATTGCACTACGAGAAAAGATAAAAAATAATTATACCTGATAAATCTATACTATGTACATATTTGTTTGGATAACTCAGATAGTCTGCAGGGCATCTGGCTGTAAGAAATCTTAAACTGTATGTGTTAGTAACTAGGAATGTGATAACCCTAGTTAGCTAATTATAGCAAGCCGTAGGGCATGATTGGTCATGATTGCTTGATTTTCTGTCTAGTCCCGTCCTGATTTATTTTCAACTGATCCTGAGAACAATAATTAAATCCTGACTCTAGATATCCCAGTTTGATACTCCAAAGCATGTTTAACTGTTATTTTACCTGATGCACTTATTTAAATGTTTTTTGTACTCCTTTTTACTGATTTGTCTGCATGCTGGTTTTAGTTTCTAAGTTTGGCTACCTTGTGGTACTTATTGTTTGGGGTCTGACCCCACTGGTTTTGTATAGCCATATTTTGGAGCAGGAATGCATGATCTCCCGTACTTCCCACCTCAAGATGGTGAACACCAGGAGCACCCGAGGACATGAGTGGATTTCTTCTTCACCACCCACCTGATTTTGTACATTATTCTTTTGAGGCGTTTAGCCACCAAGCACATGTTTAGCTCTTATTTTGGAACTTGACATTCTAGCCTGTGTGCCTATATGTAAAGCATATTCTATACTATAGCTAAAGCTGATAATGTAACATTGTACTCTTGCTAGTTCTTTATTTTGTAACTACCTTCATGATCATCTGTGTATGTATATTTTAGGATGGCTCACAATTATATGTTTGGTGATCATACATCTTGTAACTTATTGCTTGCTTGAGATTGAGACACCTAGGATTCTTGACCCAGGATTGCCTGATGGATTGTAGAGTAAACCCTCACAAGTCTAGACAATTGTGACCGTATCTCGGGGTATGTGTAACACCCCGTTCCGCTCAAGCGGACTACCGTCTCAAACGGCAATCGTGCAGCTGTCCCGACCCGCTTTGCCTCGATCAAGAAGCAAAGGATATCCAGACTTGCCCCTACAGGAATTCGGCTTGGACTTTCAGAGGCTCGCTCAGACGTATCGCTCTACCGAGGCGAATCATCGCTAAGGTGGGTGGCTACGGTGAACTTGTCTTTGCTTAGCCAGCACACATAAAATCTGGAATGTTTATGCTAGTCGCTAGGTGAATCACCCCCTGCATGCTAATAAATCTAACGCACCTAGCTAAGGGAATAATCCCAACTAATATTGCTTGCTAGAACATGGAAATGAAATACTGCTTATATTCAGACCCTCGCATGCTAAGTCCCTAACGGTTTTATCTCTCGGCTTACCTTCGGGTCCGAACAATCGTGTTTACTTGTGTCCCTTAGAAATGCATGCTTGTCTGCTTATGAATGTCTAACGTTATTATATTATGCAATGTTTAAGCAATCTTGAACGCATGAATGGAACGTAGATGCAATATAAATGAATCATGCTACTGCTTGTCTTGTACTCACGTAGCCTCCGGGCGATAATCACGTAGCCTACGGGCGATAGTCACGTAGCCTACGGGCGATATTCACGTAGCCTACGGGCAATAGTCACGTAGCCTACGGGTGCACGTAGCCTACGGACGATATTCACGTAGCCTACGGGCGATAGTCACGTAGCCTACGGGCGCACGTAGCCTACGGGTGATTATCACGTAGCCTTCGGGCGAATGAATGTTATTGTTCGATCACGGACAACTTGTGCACAAGGTATAGTTCCTGCGGACGGCTGCTGGGGCACTGGCACCGTTCCGGCTCCGGACGGAACTAACGTTTAGTCTCACGTACTAGGACAGGGTAGTATGCGGCGCCTAACGTTCTTGCACGTAGCAAACCATCTTTGTCACAGACTAGTATCCATTATGGCATACGCCAGTGATCACCTTGTACTTAACTTGTTGCATGCTTGCTTGTAAACGAAAGATAAACCATTCATCCTCGCTTAGCGGCTATCCGCGTGCGAGATACTGTATCGCATGAAACAAATAAACTGAACACATGAACGAGCTTGAAATAAGTACTCGTGTTTGCATATGCTATGCCTCCTGAATGTTTATACATGCCCCTGCTTAAATTAACAATGTTTGCCTTGGACAGGGAAGGATAAATGGTAAGTTGGTAAGTCTCGCCGTGTTCCCTCAAACATCGCCCGGCGCACTGCCTGACACGTTAGCCTATTCAACGTTTGCATGAAACTGATCCTAAGGCAACTAGAAAGACAACTTAATAGTTGTGCATGAAACCTGTATTACGTGTTTGGATTTGTCGAGCGGGCGAGTAGCTTCCCCACCAGTGCATTCAATGTACTGATAATCCACCAGTTTGTATGCAGGGTGCGGGAGAACCTCGTTCGGTGCGGACGCCTCCTTCGTGCGTACTAAGGCCAGGAGTTCCCTCTGAAGCCTTGCAACGGTGCGTCCGGGACTGAAGCACATATACAAGACATAAGTTGTGAACATCGCCTGACCATCGCCTGTACAAATCATTCCACAGTTGTAGCCACTTGGCACGCTTTTACTGTTTGAGAGAGAGAGGCTTGAGCGACTTGTAATCTCGGCTATACGCCGCCTGTAATACATGTTTCATATCAATAAAGAGATTACTTTACTTGTTTCTATACTTTCGCTATATTTGTCGACTCAGTGAACCTGTTACCGAATCGCTATGCGTTCATGACTCCGCTGCACTCGGATAATCTGTACGACTCTGTGGCTTAGAACTCTTGCCGCCAGCCAATGAACCATGGCCTTGCACGGGCGTGGATCACGCTCGTGCGGCATCACGCCCGGATGGGTTAAGCGATCGTTCCGCGGGAGCGCTGGCGAGGGTGATTCCCGCATAGCGGGAACGGCCGATTGCCTGCGGGAGATCGGGGCGTGACAGAATGGTATCAGAGCCTGGCTTCTACGCCTTTGGCCTTCAATTCGATATCTCTGTTTCGAAAGCTCGTTCGTAGGTTATGTGCACGCTCTCTCTCAATGCCTCGATAGGATGTTCCAACAATAAGTCTAAATACTTTCAAAATACGTTTTGAATGATATGCTTGCTTGTCTGGTTGTATGCTGCGAGTGGCCTTTGTGCCAACCTGTGCGAACCCTTGAGAGTATCGCTAGTAGCTTGTCCGATTTTCACTAACCCTAAGTTTGGTTGAATGCATCTATTCGAGGGACGCCTTGAACTAGTGCACCATCCAAGACTTAAGAAAAAGGTGAAACTCGAGTGCTAAGACTTCGCTATCACTGAGCTGGTTGACGTGTTCACGCTAGAGGGTACCTTCGAAAGTGCACACGATCCAGTCTAAGCGATATGCTGATTTTGAAGCTTGTGCAAGTGAAGATCCAAATGAACAAGTACAAACGACTTGTCTAGGATTGCCTCAACCCTAGATTACTGCTTGTCCTTAGTAAGTCTCGAGGACGAGACTTTTTCTAAGTTGGGTAGGATGTAACACCCCGTTCCGCTCAAGCGGACTACCGTCTCAAACGGCAATCGTGCAGCTGTCCCGACCCGCTTTGCCTCGATCAAGAAGCAAAGGATATCCAGACTTGCCCCTACAGGAATCCGGCTTGGACTTTCAGAGGCTCGCTCAGACGTATCGCTCTACCGAGGCGAATCATCGCTAAGGTGGGTTGCTACGGTGAACTTGTCTTTGCTTAGCCAGCACACATAAAATCTGGAATGTTTATGCTAGTCGCTAGGTGAATCACCCCCTGCATGCTAATAAATCCAACGCACCTAGCTAAGGGAATAATCCCAACTAATATTGCTTGCTAGAATATGGAAATGAAATACTGCTTATATTCAGACCCTCGCATGCTAAGTCCCTAACGGTTTTATCTCTCGGCTTACCTTCGGGTCCGAGCAATCGTGTTTACTTGTGTCCCTTAGAAACGCATGCTTGTCTGCTTATGAATGTCTAACGTTATTATATTGTGCAATGTTTAAGCAATCCTGAACGCATGAATGGAACGTAGATACAATATAAATGAATCATGCTACTGCTTGTCTTGTACTCACGTAGCCTCCGGGCGATAATCACGTAGCCTACGGGCGATAGTCACGTAGCCTACGGGCGATATTCACGTAGCCTACGGGCGATAGTCACGTAGCCTACGGGTGCACGTAGCCTACGGGCGATATTCACGTAGCCTACGGGCGATAGTCACGTAGCCTACGGGCGCACGTAGCCTACGGGTGATAATCACGTAGACTTCGGGCGAATGAATGTTATTGTTCGATCACGGACAACTTGTGCACAAGGTATAGTTCCTGCGGGCGGCTGCTGGGGCACTGGCACCGTTCCGGCTCCGGACGGAACTAACGTTTAGTCTCACGTACTAGGACAGGGTGGTATGCGGCGCCTAACGTTCTTGCACGTAGCAAACCATCTTCGTCACAGACTAGTGTCCATTATGGCATACGCCAGTGATCACCTTGTACTTAACTTGTTGCATGCTTGCTTGTAAACGAAAGATAAACCATTCATCCTCGCTTAGCGGCTATCCGCGTGCGAGATACTGTATCGCGTGAACAAATAAACTGAACACATGAACGAGCTTGAAATAAGTACTCATGTTTGCATATGCTATGCCTCCTGAATGTTTATACATGCCCCTGCTTAAATTAACAATGTTTGCCTTGGACAGGGAAGGATAAATGGTAAGTTGGTAATTCTCGCCGTGTTCCCTCAAACATCGCACGGCGCACTGCCCGACACGTTAGGCTATTCAACGTTTGCATGAAACTGATCCTAAGGCAACTAGAAAGACAACTTAATAGTTGTGCACGAAACCTGTATTACGTGTTTGGATTTGTCGAGCGGGCGAGTAGCTTCCCCACCAGTGCATTCAATGTACTGATAATCCACCAGTTTGTATGCAGGGTGCGGGAGAACCTCGTTCGGTGCGGACGCCTCCTTCGTGCGTGCTAAGGCCAGGAGTTCCCTCTGAAGCCTTGCAACGGTGCGTCCGGGACTGAAGCACATATACAAGACATAAGTTGTGAACATCGCCTGACCATCGCCTGTACAAATCATTCCACAGTTGTAGCCACTTGGCACGCTTTTACTGTTTGAGAGAGAGAGGCTTGAGCGACTTGTAATCTCGGCTATACGCCGCCTGTAATACATGTTTCATATCAATAAAGAGATTACTTTACTTGTTTCTATGTTTTCGCTATATTTGTCGACTCAGTGAACCTGTTACCGAATCGCTATGCGTTCATGACTCCGCTGCACTCGGACAATCTGTACGACTCTGTGGCTTAGAACTCTTGCCGCCAGCCAATGAACCATGGCCTTGCACGGGCGTGGATCACGCTCGTGCGGCATCACGCCCGGATGGGTTAAGCGATCGTTCCGTGGGAGCGCTGGCGAGGGTGATTCCCGCCTAGCGGGAACGGCCGATTGCCTGCGGGAGATCGGGGCGTGACAGTATGAAGTACTCTGGTATACATAGCTTTCTTTGTCTGTCTCCGCTCTCCAGTATTTCGGTTCTCGGACATGACAATTATATACTTATATTATTGGTCAAGGTGAGTTGGGTTTGGTTCCGCTCACCAGTGCATTCCCTAATGTGTTGACCCCTCTCATCAATAGGAGCCAGGAATGAAGCTAGTGCACAAAGCTAATAGAAGTCTCGTAAAGTGACTCAAACCTCTTCCCATACTTTAAATTATTTTGAAGCTGTATCTTTTGAAGGTATTTTAGTGTTAATGTTTATAAAGGGACATAATGTATGGAACATCAAATATTATTTCATGACAGCTTTTCAGTCTTTTTGTTATTTCATGAATGTAAGCCGAGATGACATTTTAATTATATCCAGACCTTGTACTCATTTCAAATTATCAATGAAAAGTTATTTTCTTTCTATATGGTACCATGGATTTGACTTTCTGCTATTATATTACTTTAACATGATATTCAAAAAAATTATCATTCGTACACGTTCTTGTTTTGTACAAGTATAATTTAGACATGTATGACAATACAACTGGTGAGAACTTATCTATTCGACAAAATTAGTGCGTGACAGGAACTGAGTTTCATTTGTTCCCTAGCAGAATCTTTTGCTTTTTTAAAGGTTTTCTTCGCCCCTATTTTTGGCTGGGTTACAAAAGACTTAGAACGACTTCTAGGGCAACCTTATCCTAGCTCTCGATCTATTTTTTGAGCCAATTATTTTTTTGTAAGTTTCCTATTGATCCCTATAATTTTGTTTGCATTTTGTTTGTAGGTTTTAGGAACTTAGTAAATATTTTTTAAAAGTCATTTAGTAAACAATGTTCTATTAGAGTGTAGACTGTATTATTCATATCATAACATTATGTCATAAAACTATTCTAACCTACCAATAATTTTCTAGGACTCCCAATTTGATTATCTACATCATACAAAAATTTCAAAATTAAATTCCACCATTTGCTACTTCTAACAAACTGAAACTTTTCTAGAATTAACAATGTTAATTCCACTGCACCTTGTGCTCCTTTGATCTTGCACATGCATTATACCATAATTTTGTGTTCGTTTGATTCACTGCAATATAATCGTAATCGTAATAGAATCGAATAAATTTTTTTTTATATTTAATTTTGTTATAATTATAATTACATTATAATGAACCAAACGGACCCACAACTCAAACTAAAACATGTTACATGATAGATATATAAACAATTACGAAAATATTGGTAGTGGTACTCCTTGCTTGATCCTCCAAACGAATTGGTTATGACAGCGACATGGTACCCCAAGGAAGCATAATAATCAAATAACCAAACATACAATTAGGCACTTATCCAAAAGCTTAGTTGTTAGTCCTTAAGGGCATGTTTAGTAAATCGTAAGTGTGAAAAAAATTAGATTTGTACTTTCAATGATAGATTTTATGTAAGATTTCAACCACTTTCTTGCCCTTCTAGTAGGGAACAAATGTGTTTGGTTAAAATAGAAAAGTGAAAAGTAGGAACTAAAAAAGTAGACAAATGTGTTTAGTTGAGATTGGAAAGTAAAAATTGAAAAGTGGAAGAGTATAATTAATTCACATAATGATTTAACAAATTAGATAATTAATTTGATAAATTAAGATAATTAATTACTAACTAATTAAAAATAAAAAAAATCATCAACTAAAAATTAATTACTAACTAATTAAGAGTTGAAATTTTAATAATTATTCACTAATGACTAATTATTATTCACAAATGACTTACCTTACATCTAATACATAGATTAATACATTAATTAATACATTAATTATTATATTAAAGTAAATTATTGAATAGCCCTCTCCCCACGTACTCTTCTCTCACCACAAAAAAGAATGGTTACCCTCCTCCGCCCCTCACCCCCCTCCCCCCACCACGCACAACTCCTCTCCCTCTGTTCGGTCACCAGAACCAAAATCGAAGTCGAGATCAGAGCCTCCAATCCTCCCTCCGCACGCCTCCAGTCCCTCCTCATCACCAGGATCTCATCGCCGCTATCAGTGTCTCCGTCGCCGAGATGACGGATCCGGCAGTCCGCGAGGCATCGGCGTGAGGGATCTGGAGGCAGTTATCGGTGTTTGGCTCCATCTGGAAAGCGGCAGCGATGCCTTCTCCCAGCTCGGAGGAAGGCGGCGTCTTCTCCTGATGGGGAGTGTCTTCTCCTTGAGTTTTAACCCACATCTTCTCCTTTTGAGAGGATGTGGAAAACTGAAATTTACCTACTGTTTATGGGTAACAAAAACTGCATTATCCAAATCCTTCCAAATCTTGTCCCCAAAATCCACCATTACTAAAAAACGGAGAAGAAGATTTGCAACCACTTTCCTATGAATGTAGAAATCCTCTTCAAAATTATGTTTACGAAACAGACCCTAATGTTCAAATCCTACAACATGCAAATCAGTATCCTTAAATTGTGTCAAAAATCAATGTCTATAAAACTTAAGTTTAAAGTTCTAATCTGATGTGTTTACATGATACAAATTCATTTTATCTTCATTATCACATATTGAGTCTGTTTGCACAAGATACGGTCGTTTTGGTCAAACACAACATTGTCAACTCCTTTAATTTTGTTTACTTCTAGTAATTTTAATAACTAACAAATTAACCCTAAAAATTCAAATTATTGTAGAAATCAAGTCTATTAGATTAATTAGTTTCTAGGAAAAACCACTCAATCAACAAAATATATTCTGGACAAGTTCTATTGTTAAAATCATAACAAATTGAAATCAACTCCTAAATTATTGAAATTTTAGATATAGTTTCTAACATGTTATGGTAGTTATTGGGAGTGCAGCGGAAGAAGTGCTTGCCAACCCACCTGAGATGATCAACCAATCTACGAACACCAAGCACAGATGAAGACAAGTATATGGCGGTGACTACGTCACCTGGACAAATTCCAACCTTTATAACTCAGATAAAATTGCAAGATTGCAAAAAACTATTGTTGAAACCCTTTGCCCTAATAGGTTCAACCCCCTCACTACACTCAAGAATAAAGACAGAAGATTATAATTTAAATCACTCACCAACTCGTAGCAATCTTCCTAACCGAAGTTGACGACTCCTCGATTAGATCTCCTTCTTTCTTCTGTCTTGCATGACAAATTCCTAAGAGAAAAATATGTCACGACCCGATTCCGTAGAATCGTTGAGGCATCCCCCGAATCGTAACCGCCGTGCGAGCCTGGGGTTGCGCTCGCACAAAGCTTTAATAATTTGCATAGAAAGCACATATTCAGAGTACGCAGATAAATTGAAACATAGATTTGAAACATGGAAAAGTTCTCTTTATTGATAATGAACATCTATTACAAACTCTTGAACGAGTCAGCTAATATGCCGCACAGGCTTACAAAGTGTTGACTCAAAATGAGATAGCAGTCCTGTATATTATATCCCTTTACTAAACTTCAAAAGATATAGACCTCCAGGCTGGAGGACGGATTTGGCACGAAGTTGTATTTGTGTATGAAGAGTTGCAAGCTTCTATCTTCAAAATGCGTCAAGGGGCGCGGTGAAGATGCGCCAACAGCTGAACTAGATCGGGAAGACGACTTCGGCTCCTCGCTCGGTTCGCCTTGGCGCGGAGAACCTGTTTCAACGAGGGTCAGCATGTCGAAACATACTGGTGAAGGCGAGCTAGCCGAACTATACCAATCAACACGTTATTTTAATGAAGCATGCATATTTGTGGGTTTCTATCTTGCCTTAGTTCATTTACATGTAACCAGCATATAGAATTTACTGAAATAAACATGCCACCGTTAGGTGGATTTTACCTGACCGTCTGAATCACCTACACAATACTTACCATGCCTTCCCTGCCACGAAGACACAAGTTAGTTTGCAACAGGTTTAAATATACACGATGATCACTGGCGTGGTGCCATAACGGACATAGTTAAGGACAGGGATAGCATGCACCGAGAACACGACAAGCACACGATGCGTTGCAAGCCATTCCCTCCAGCACACGATGACTACACACGAGTTCCGCCCGGACCGGAACGGTGCCAATGCCCCAGCGACCATCCGCAGAACTTACCCTTGTGTACAAGTTGTCCATGATCGAACAATACGTTTTCTTAACAATCAGTTTACGCCTTCGAGGCAACACGAGTACAAGACATATCGATAATTGTTAAACATTAATGCACTTCAGGCAACACGAGTACGAGACATGTATTTGCACAAGACAAGCAACAATTCATGATTTATTTCCAAGCGAACAAGCATGCAGTTTAGTATCTGTTCATGAAGTTATTGACAAGCATAATGAACCAAGTCTATTCTCTTTTTATCTTGGTTTCTTTTATTATTACTTGGTATCGTTTGATCGGGGCAAAGAAGAATGCAGATTTATTAGATGTGAAGCTTGGAAGCAGGGCTAGCTAATCGGGTTGGTAGCCACTCACTTAGATTGTTGGAAGGGAGAAGGAAAGAGGCGCTTCACGACTCCGCTCACAAGCCGCCTGCTGCTCGTTCACCTGCATTACGAACAGCTCGATCAATACCTCTTCCACTTTTCCAATCTCAGAATTGAAGTGCAGTTCAATGAATGAAAAAACAATGAAAACCATCGAAACGGTTCAAGAAAAATAAGCAAATCCCAAAACCAACTCAAAGCACGAAAGCAACAAGTGACATCGAAAATCGAGGCAGTAAAAGATAGCAGCGGAGAGGTCCCTCCTGACTCTGCCGCTAAGTCGATCCCGGGGGCACAGTCAACTGAATATGGGAATCGATTCCGAAGAAATAAATCCATAACGAGGACGAGTTCTTAATTCAAACTATCCCGATCGAACGATACCGTCTTGTGTTTCTTAGCCGCGCTCTCCGCACCGGGAGAACAGGGCGCTACAAAGCATTAGATTTCTCTTAGATTTTCTGTGAACGAGCACCCTGAATCTCCAACTTGTGCTTCTCCTTTGTGCCTCCACCCTCCCTATTTATAAGATGAGAAACCTATTTTAGGGTTAGAAGACCCTAAAAATAGCCAACCATAAGGTCCAGTCGTCCACTAGCATCCAATGGTCCAAAATATAACCTAAAAACTCTAAAATCTGAGCAGTCGTCGTCGATACCGAACTCGGACCAACTTCGGTTTTGAGGTTCTGTAACACCACACCGATTTTGGCCCAAACTCGGACAGGGACCGAGTTTGGACTGAACTATGCCCCTTCAGCAGGCTTGATTCCCAACAATCTCCCCCTCTAGTCTGATGAGAGGTGTTGGCTCCATGGCTCCTCAACTGGACTCCATGCATGTTGCCCCACGACAGAAATTTTGCTCCCCTATGCCACCAATCTCCGATCCCCCGAGTTGCTTTGCATCTTCCGTCATCTCCAGCTCCTTGATCGTAAAGTCAAAGTTAGCTGCAATGCGTAGCACCTCCTGCACCACTGGTATCCTGCCAATATCAGTAACTCGACCAAGACCGAAGTCCCTAACGATCAGCCTAACCGTGAGTCTTGGCCGCATGTCCCCGACTTTTGTCTTCCACCGAAATGTGTTAACATTTCAACAAGCTTCTTCACCCTTGGCTAGCCCAACCAAGCGGACAGTGCGATTCTCCCAAGATTCAAACTCCTGAATTTGCCCACCTTCATATCCGAACTAGAAGCTCCCCCATACACATCCGTCCTCGAGCAGAACATCAAGCATTGTGCATGTCGTCGATGACCCACAACTTCCCCTGAATTGTGTGAATGATGATGCTCCTGCCTCAGATTGAGTTTGTTGCAAACCTTGATCTCCTACTTGGCCTCGAACTGCTAAAACCAATGTCGCTCCGTGAAGCTTTGGCAAACCACCTGTCGTCAAAACTGGATCCGTGGAACAACCCCCACCTGGAGACCGACCAGCTGTCAAGGGACCGACAAACTGACCCTCAATCTTTGACTTATCACCATTCATCGCTTTATCTCGATGAACCGAATCCTCTGTATCCCTCAAAGTATGTCAAAGCCCCTCCAAGACAAGTTTTCGATGATCCACCTCTTGTCGTATACCCATCGAGCCTTCCTCCAGTGTCTGTGGCCTGCATGTACACCTCAGCGGCTTGAGCCTGTACAAGCTACAATACAAATCTCCTCTAGCCAGCTATTGTGAACTCTTCGTAAGCATCCAATCTTTGTCCCCAAACAAACTACGACAGCCATCATCCGCCATCCTCCCTACCGAAACTAAGTTGTAGCACAAACTCGGTACATGTCGCACATCCTTGAAAATGAGCTGCTCACCAAGCTCCGTTGTCAAGTGCACAAGCCCCTTGTTGCCCATCTTCAAACGTTCAAACCTGCCACCATGATATGTCGTGAAGATCCTCCTATATGGAGTGGCGTGATACGATGCCGCCGTGTCCATGACCCAGTCCTCATCGTGACACATGCTACAAGGTTCTTCTACATCAGTTATTGTGATGATGAGATCTCCCATAGCCGTGAGATCCTCCTGATCATCCTTGTCTTTGACCTTCTCAGCTTTGAGCCTTATGTAATTCCTCCTGATATGACCCATTTTGCCACAGTGATAACAGCCCTCCTTGCGGTCCACAATCGCAAGATCTCGAGAAATCCCCCTGTCCTCGCTTGTAACTTGGGTATTCCCTTCCCGTAGGAAGCCACTAGAGTAGACTCCTGTGATGATTCCACTTGCTTATGTTGGATCTCCTCATTCAACAAGCTGCTTTTGACTGTCTCCATTATGACAACTCTATCAGGAGCAGAGTTGCTCACCGATACCACCAACGTCTCCCAGCTTTCCGGTAGAGAAATCAAAAGCAAAAGGGCCTGAAGCTCATCCTTAATCACCATCTTCATCACAGAAAGTTGATTGATGATGCCCTGAACCTCGTTCAGATGTTGTGCCACCGGTGCACCCTCTGTGTACTTCGAGTTGACGAGTTGGCGAATCAGAAATGCCTTGTTGCTAGTCATCTTCCTTTCGTACAACGAATGCATATTCTCCTATAATTCTTTTGCAAAATTCTCCATATATACGTGATGAAACACCGAGTCTTTCAGCCATTGACGGATGAATCCAATAGCCTTCTGATCCAGTCATTTCTAGTCATCAGCACCTTTGTCCATTGGCTTTGCGCTGTCGTCCTCCAACAGACCATGCAAGTCCTTGCATCAGAGTAGTTATCCATCATTGGCTTCCAAATTGCCCTGTTTCCCCCTATAAGGGTAATCATATGAGTGTTCATCTGCTCCGTAGACATAGTTGCAACTTTTCTCTCGAAAAGAACCTAGCTCTAATACCACGTATTGGGAACACGTGCCCTTTGATACCACGTGTTGGGAGCTCAGTGGAAGGAGAGCTTGCCAACCCAACCGAGGTGACCAACCAATCTACGAATACCAAGCACAGATGAAGACAAGTATATGGCGGTGACTAAGTCACCTGGACAAATCCTAACCTTTATAACTCAGATAAAATTACAAGATTGCAAAAAACTAATGTTGAAACCCTTTGCCCTAATAGGTTCAACCCCCTCACCACCCTCAAGAAGAAAGAAAGAAGATTATAATTGAAATCTCTCACCAACCCATAGCAATCTCCCTAACCGAAGTTGACGACTCCTCGATTCGATCTCCTTCTTCCTTCTGTCTTGGATGGCGAAGTCCTAAGAGCAAAGCACGTGCTTTCTCTTAGATTTCATGTGAATAAGCACCCCGAATCTCCAACTTGTGCTTCTCCTTTGTGCCTTCACCCTCCTCCCTATTTATAGGATGAGAAACATATTTTAGGGTTAGGAAACCCTAAAAATAGCCAATCATAAGATCCAACCGTCCACTAGCATCCAACGATCCAAAATATAACCTAAAAACTCCAAAACCCAAGCAGCCATCGTCGACATCGAATTGGGACCGACTTCGTTTTTGAGGTTCTAGAACACCACACAGATCAATAGTGTCCAATTTTTTAGAAGTCTTAGTTTATCATAATTCTAATCAGAGTCTTTTAATCGTGGGAAATAAGTTTTCATTGCTTCCCTCGACATTCTGTCTGTATGGGAACAAAACCCTCAACCTTCTTCTTAATTTTTCTTGCTCATGGTCCCTTATCCTTTATTTTCGTAGTTCCACAAACATGTCCTGCAATACTGCCAACTCTTTTGCAACACACCCTTCCTGACCTGCAACGATTCATTCATTTTAATTGCGAGGACACAACTCTTTTAATGTGGGTAGATTGTAAACGTCCTGATTTTCAAATAGGGTTATTTTGGTAATTATTATTTTTTGTTAAAAGAATTATTTATTTAAACTCCCTGATAGTCGTCTACTTCGGACGGGATGGCCTGTAATGCCGTTGTTCCATGCGTTGCAAGTTATTCCATCCCGAGACTATAACTCATCCACTATGGCAACGTGCCAGTGAGGTCACGCCCCGATCTCCCGCAGGCTAATCAGCCGTCCCCGCTAGGCGAGAATCACCTCGCCAGCGCTCCTGCGGTATGATCGCTTGACCCATCTGGGCTTGATGCCACACGAACGTGAGCCACGCCCATGTAATATCGAGGTTCATGCTGGCGGTAAGAGGTCTAAGACACAGATTTGCACATATTGTCTGAGTGCAGCAAAATATAAATGCATAAGCGATTGGTAACAAGTTCACAGAGTCGTCAATAATGAAAGCATTGAATAACACAAGTATTGAATTGAAGCAAACTCTTTATTGATATTGAACAAGTGTTACAGGCAACGTATAGCCGAGATTACAAGTCGCTCAAGTATCTCTCTCTGAAAACAGTAAAAGCGTGCCAAGTGGCTACATTTGTGGAATGATGTATAGGCGATGTTCCAACATTATGTCTTGTATATGTGCTTCAGTTCCGGACACAGCACTCCAAGGCTTCAGAGTGAACTCCACGCCTTAGCACGCATGAAGGAGGCATCCACACTGAACGAGGATCTTCCGCACCATACAAGCAATCTGGTGGGTTATCAGTACATGAATGCACTAGTGGGGAGGCTACTCGCCCACTCGACAAATCCAATCACGTAATATAGGTTTCGTGCACCAACTATTATATTATCTTTCTAGTATTGCCTTAGGATCAGTTTCATGGCAAAGATAAATAGCCTAACTCGTGTGGCAGTGCGCCGTGCGATATTAGAGGAAACACAACAAGACTTACCAACTTACCATTTTTCCTTCCCTGTCCAAGGAAAAGCAAGTTAATTCAAGCACAAGCAGCATATATAATGAATCAAGGGGCAATATCATATGTGAACACAAGTGTTGTGAGCGAGATTATGTTTAGGGTGCATGAGATACACGATTTATCAGGTGTTACAGAAGATGTCGAAGTGTTCTATACACAAGATCGTTCAGGTGTTCAGTTATTCTCGATGTGATGTAATGAATGGCATGCGGATTGCCGCTAAGCAAGGATGATCTTATCTATATGAACACTTGTCGTTGGCATAGCCATAAAGGATGAGTTATAGTCTTGAACGAAGATGGGATTGCAACTAAAGCACGTGAGGTGCCGCAAGCCATCTCGTCAAGCATGTGAGACTAAACGTTAGTTCCATCCAGATCGGATCGGCCCCAGTGCCCCGGAGATCGTTCGTGGAACGATATCCGAAGATCCCCCTTGATTCCAAGTTGTCCACGACACGCAATCTTGGGTCTTCCAATTTCATATAACTTGACAAGATAATCCATGATTCTTTTTCTGAACTGGGCATTTGCTCCACGAGCTGTGTTTCTGATTTGCTTGACGTGATTCTCATTCAGATGTAAACTTGATAGGTTATCATTCAGATGTATATTTATATGATTCTCGCTCTGATGTTCAATTGCCTTGATGCCTTCCCCTGGAGCGGGGACTGCCTTGGCGACCTGACGGTCCCGGATACTTGCAGGTTCATCTTTGCACAGAAGAGCTAATTGACAGTCTTCTGGTTAACTCGAATGCATGTACGATACGGATATCGTTACTTGATTGTGGCATAAGTTTCGTGTGGCAAATATTGAGACAAGGCAACATTACAAGTTAACATATAAGCAGGCAAGCATTTGCACTCATAAGAAAACTTAAGCATTCACGTTGGCTCAGGCCCGAAGGTAATTCGAGGAGTGAAACCATAAAGGGGCTTACCGAGCGATATAATCTAGGGTCGTGCAGTGTAGCAAGTGAACAGTGCACTACGGAGTATACATACATCATTCTACTTGAGGCATAGCGGGGTCTCGTTGCACAAGGCAAAGGTAGCATACGAGGGTCTGATTATAAGCAAAGTTTTATTTTCATGTTATAGCACAAGCAATACAAGTTGGGATTATTCCCTTAGCTAGGTGCGTTGTATTCTTATTAGCATGCAGGGGGTGATTCACCTAGCGACTAGCATATATCGTTCTATATTTTAAGTATGCTGGCTAAGCAAAGGCAAGTTCATCATATCCACCCACCTTAGCGATGATTCGCCTCGGTCGAAGGATACTCCGAGCGAGCCTCTAAAAGCCTAAGCCGGAACTCCTGAAGGGCCAAGTCTGGAAATCCTCTTACCTCAAACGAGTATTCTCGCTGAAGCAAAGCGGGTTGGAACGTTGCACTATTGCCGTTTGAATCGGCAGTCCCCTTGAGCGGAATGGGTCGTTACATTATACACCACTCAGAAAAAGTATTGTCCTCTAGACTTCTTGAGGTCAAGCCATTCTATCGCACTATCGAATCTATCCCAAGCATAACAATCGGTACCACTAAATTTATTTGAACCAATCTCTTACTCGTTCCTTACGCCGAGTCGCGTGTATGCTGGATCTGTCTCATTTGCCCCTTAGTGCGGGACATATTGCTTAACGTGAGGTACATTTCAATCTATCGTGAATGACGATCTAAGGCTGAGGCAAACTTACACAAGTCGTTATACTTGTTCATGCGGATATTCACTTGCACTAGCATCGAGATCAGCATATTGCAAGTCTAGATCATGCACATATTCGAAGCGCTTCAAGCACATGCATGTCAACCAACTTAGCGATAGCAAAGACTTAGCACTCGAGTTTCATATCTCCTTCTTGGATCGTGTACATGTTCAAGGCGTCCCTCAAACATATGCATTCAACCAAACTTAGAGATAGTAAAAATCGGACAAGCTACTGGTAAAAATCTGAAGGGTTCTCGTCTTATGAATCACAAGGATACTTCCGATAGGGTCAATCAAATCCAAGTCATTTTCCATTCCAACCAAATATTTGCACTACTGTTAAGCATGATCTATCTGATTAACCGACTAGTATCTGTCCTTTCGGGTCAAATATAGCACACGTTATCGTTCCAAATCTAACCCTAAGTCTTGCTGCCTAGTTATGTAGCTTGTTTAAGCAATATGCTAAAGTCGGTAACACAGGTTCATTCACTTGTCATAGGATCGTCTACCTAATTGCTAGGTCAGCTCACAAGGTCATAGGTACAAGTTCAAGCACACGATACATCGTACAAATTTGTCGCACGATGCTCGCCCCAATTTTCTAGGGTCAAACCATTGTTTATTTGTACGGGGTATTCTACCCAAGCTCGTTTCATTCAGATTTCTAAATATTAAGCACGAATCATCCTACACTGATTAACACGTTCGTTTGTACAGGGCTTGAGTCCGTTCAGTAAAATCCATAACATATCTAAGTTGTAGGACAAGTCTAGTGATTTGCATAGTTTATCTCTCCAAATATGCTTTGATAGAATTTTTATCCATTCCAAGTCTAGACCACCAAGCCAAGATTCAATTCTAAAAGTTTAGTTATAACTCCAAGTCATTCAATCTGATTAACATATCCGTTCACGAAACCATCAAGCGTAATTTATTTCAGGTTTAAGGCTAACTTATCCTCGAAACATTTTCGATCACTTTCATTTTCAAGTTTGTCTTATCGTGTCGAACCAAAAATCAAGACGATCATTTAGTTGTCATACTCCGGTCTCCCATAAGTTCGATCATCCTCGTTGGACGTGAGATCACCACGCCAACGCTCCCACTGGATAATCGTCCTAACCCAGGCGTGACGCATGCACAAGCATAGGGTTACACTCGCACAAGACAAGAATGTTTGAATGTTATGGTTTTCTTTGGCACGATCGAGACACCTTATCATTTCACCTTGCTCCATCCAATTTATATATAAAATCTATTAAGTCAAGTCTGTTCCGGCAGTAATTATAATTCGTCTAGCAAAATCATCCAACTTTAATGTTACCGTTCGGTAAATCTATTGTCTACTTCTAGCATTCCTCAAGAAACCAGTTTCAAATATTCAAGCCCAAGTCTATTCCAACTTTTTGATACGTTACATTCATCGAGTTCGTTTAGAATAATCACCGAACATGTTCCCGTGAGTTTGATCATCCCCGCCGTACGTAAAATCACCACGTCGGCGCTCCCGCAGGATAATCGTTCTCGTTGGGATTGATTTTGAAGGTTATTGTTTCAAACTTGATTTCAAGATCGTTCTTCCAAACTTTAAGCCAAATCCATTATCGTTCACCTCTTTCATCGAACCACAATATTTATTCTATGGCTAACTTCTATTCAAGCGAATTCAAGTTCAATCCGTTTATTTTAATCCTAAATCGCTTGCACAATTCTCCAAGTTTGCAACAAGTTTTCTTAACCAAGATATCAATTTCCATTTTGTGAATCCCAATTCGATATAAGCCTTATCATTTATTCAAGACATTCCCAAATTATTCGATCCAACTTATTATACGAGACCTATGAATCCGTTTGGACATTTCTAAATGATCATACACCACTCGGAATTGAGTCATCCAATCAAATCCTCAATTGATTTGTATCTTCCAACATGAAATACCGTTCGAGCTATTTCTCTAGATCCAAGCACGATTATCAATAATCGCCTAAGCGTTAAGCTGATAAGGTTGCTATGGGTTGGCATTCTAAGTCTGACTTGTCTTATTCCTGCACGATATCCCATCTCATTTGCAACTTAGCTTGCACCAAAGGGTCTTGGCACACGATACTCAGCACAACTTAGCCGAAAGGCTGTGTGCAAAGCTAACCGTTCGGGTAATATTCGATTTCGCACACTAACCAATTGGGTAAACATGTATAGACATTGGTTTCATACATATCTTGCAATATCTTGCACGAGTCTATTCCCGAAGGGTCTAGCACCGGTCAGCACAAAAGCTTAAGCATCATAATTTTATACAAGCAATCACATCATTTATATGCACTTTTTGAAAGTATTTAGACTCATTTTTGGAATATTCCATCGGGACATTGAGAGAGAGTGTGCACATAACCCACAAACGAGCTTTCGAAACTGAGAAAATTAAAACGAAGTCCAAAGGCGTATAGCTAAGCTTTGATACGAATTTGTCATGCCCCGATCTTCCGTAGGCTAATCGGTCATCCCCGCTAGGCTAGAATCACCGCGCCAGCGCTCCCGTGGGATGATCGCTTGATCCATCTGGGCGTGATGCGGTACGAACGTGAGCCAAGCCCGTGCAAGGCCGAGGTTCATGCTGGCGGTAAGAGGTCTAAGCCACAGAGTCGCACAGATTATCCGAGTGCAGCGGAATATAAACGCATAAGCGATTGGTAAGAAGTTCACAAAGTCATCAATAGCGGAAGCATTGAATAACACAAGTATTAAATTGAAGCAAACTCTTTATTGATATTGAACAAGTGTTACAGGCGGCGTATAGCCGAGATTACAAGTCGCTCAAGCCTCTATCTCTGAAACAGTAAAAGCGTGCCAAGTGGCTACATTTATGAAATGATGTATAGATGATGTTCCAACATTATGTCTTGTATATGTGCTTCAGTTCCGGATGCAGCGCTCCAAGGCTTCAGAGTGAACTCCATGCCTTAGCATGCACGAAAGATGCATCAGCACCGAACGAGGTTCTCCCGCACCCTGCAGGCAATCTGGTGGGTTATCAGTACATGAATGCACTGGTGAAGAGGCTACTCACCCTCTCAAAAAATCCAAACACATAATATAGGTTTCGTGCACCATCTATTATGTTGTCTTTCTAGTATTGCCTTAGGATTAGTTTCATTGCAAAGATAAATAGCCTAACTCGTGTGGCAGTGCGCCATGCAATATTAGAGGAAACATGGCGAGACTTACCAACTTACCATTTGTCCTTCCATGTTCAAGGCAAACTAAGTTAATTCAAGCACAAGCAGCATATATAATGAATCAAGGGGCAATATTATATGCAAACACAAGTGTTGTGAGCGAGATTACGTTTAGGGTGCACGAGTTACACGATTTATCAGGTGTTGCAGAAGATGTCAAAGTTTTCTATAATCAAGATCATTCAGGAGTTCAGTTATTCTCGATGCGATACAATGACTCGCACGTGGATTTCTGCTAAGCGAGGATGATCTTATCTATATAAACAATTATCGCTGGCATAGCCATAAAGGACGAGTTATAGTCTTGAACGAAGATAGGATTGTAACTAAAGTATGTGAGGCACCGAAAGCCATTCCGTACAGCACGTGGGACTAAACGTTAGTTCCATTCGGATCGGATCGGCCCCCGTGCCCCGGAGACCGTCCGTGGAACGAGATCCGAAGATCCCTCTTGATTCCAAGTTTTCAATGACACGCAGTCTTGGGTCTTCCAATTTCACATAACTTGACATGATAATCCATGATTCTTGTTCTGAACCGAGCATTTGCACCACGAGATGTGCTTCTGATTTGCTTGACATGATTCTGGTTCAGATGTAAACTTGATAGGATTATTATTCAGATGTAACTTTACATGATTCTCGCTCTGATGTTCAATTGCCTTGATGCATTCTCCTGGAGCGGGGACTGTCTTGGCGACCTAACGGTCCCGGATAGTTACAGGTTCATCTTTGCACAGAAGAGCTAATTGATAGTCTTCTGGTTAACTCGAATGCATGCACGATACGGATAGCGTTACTTGATTGTGGCATAAGTTTTGTGTGGAAAACATTGAGGCAAGGCAACATTGCAAGTTAACATATAAGTAGGCAAGCATTTTGTCACGACCCGCACCCGGAAGTTTGGGCACGAGTGCGTGGGTACGTCCAGCCTACGCCGCAGAGTCGGCGGTAGTACGCTGTCTAGGTCAATCCATAATTACTAACTAGCTCATTCACAACAACATAGGCAAGATAATAAGGAGAAATGAAACTTAAGATTGCAACTGAAATAAATGTGACAACAAATTCAAATATTTAGTACAGGAATTCCAAAATGAAATCGGGGACAAACCCGATTAAATAAGATAAGAAACAGAATAAAAGATAGCTACTACTAGCTACTCTGCAGCAGGGGTCTCCTGAGTGGGTTCTGGCTCCTCATAGGTATCATCTGTACCCTCATAAGGACCATAATAAGTAGGGGCAAGATCCTCATCATCGCCTAAATCAACAGATCCAGTCAGGAAAGGAGCAAAGTACACAGTGCACGACAATGTTAAACTAAATATTTATGACAATTAAACATTGAATATCATGTTAAGGAAATTGCATAAAAGAATGTTAATATCTTAGAGTCAAAACTATAAACAGGAAATTGAGAAAATAGAAGTAAACGAGCAGGAAAAGAAACTACACAGTCAGCAAGAATATAACATGACCAGAAGTTATCTGTATGAAACTTGTGTTTGTTTTTAGAATACTTAGTTGGCATGCAGGGGTTTATAAGGCTAATCTGGCCGTCATGGACGGCTATTAAACACGAATAATCGAGATCCGGCTGATGGACAGTCGTGTACCACCAGCTATTAATCACGGCAAGGGGAAGGGTAAACTACATGCCTTCTAGTATTCTCCCACCCGACATGAAAAACAAGACATAAATTCCAATATTCAAGACATGAAATATAGTATTCTAACACTACGTGTAATCAGCAAGAGTACTAGTAGAGCAGGGAATTTAATTATCACAATATAAAGATTAACTTGAAGTGCAGGTACTTGCCTGTTGTTTGGATCTGGTTAATTTGGTTCTTGGGAGAAATTTTCACAGATGAGTCCAAAAGCTGAAATAGACATTAACATCACTCTTAGAAGATGTCAATTAGCTAGAAATGCCTGTCCTTGGGTCCAGTTTGGAGACAAGGGCAGAAACGGTAATTTTGGGTCAAAACGGGGTCCGCCGGTGGGCCCGCTTTGCACCGAAAAACGTGTCCAGGTCAACGGTCTCCAAATTCACCGGAACTTCCAGTTTTGGATTCCGATGAGCCGAACACAAAATTGCCCGTCGAGCGGGGCCTGTGGGGCCCACGACACGCGATTTCGTCAACGTTCTCAGAATCGAACCAAACTTGACCCACAGGACCAGCGTATTGCTACGAGTCCAATGGCGCAAGTTTCGTCTCGATCCGACGTGTGTGCACGAAGTTAGGGTGAATTGCAGAAAAGCCGGATACGGGGCGATGTCCGCGGATACGCGTTGATTCCGGTGTGCACGCACACCCGAATCAGCTTCCGCGAAATCTCACACGTCCGTATCGACGGTGCGTACGTATCTGCGAAGACCGCACGCGACCAAGTCGTCCCGTTTGGCGGGGCATACTCAGTTCCGGGGGTGAAACAGGGTCTGGTTTTTCCTGTTTTTGGATCGCGGTGTGCGATCACCACAGGCCGCGATGTCCCGAACAGTTTGTCCGGACACCGAGAGGGTCATACAGGCTTCACAACGCAATTTGCGGAATTGGAAACAGAGCTACGAGGCGAAAGTTACGCGTACCTGAAGGGGACCAGAAAATCAGGGTCGAGACGTGTCCGTGTCGTGTCCGATACGGAATCCAAAATTAGGGCTAGGGTTAGGGTTTTCGTCGGGGCGTCGCCGTGGACGGCGGAGGGCGGCTGCTGGGCGGCCGGCGAGGGTGGGGGACTGGTCGCCGGAGCGAGGCGGAGCTGCTGGCGGTCGGCGGCGCGCGGGGAGGTCCGGCAGCGGCGGCTGCGGCTGCTGCTGCTGGTTGCTGTGGTTTGCGGGAGGAGACGGCGGGCGGCGCCGAGGGGGAGGGAGGCGCTGGGAGGTCGGCGAGGCGGTCGGTGAGGCGGTGGCGAGCAGCGGCGAGGCAGGGCGGAGCTTGGCGGAGAGGGGTGGCCGGAGTTAGGGTGTGAGGCGGAGGAGGAAGAGAGGGGAGGGTTTATATAGGGCGGTGTCGGCCGCGGAAGGCGGGCCGTGGGGGTGAGGTGGCCGCGGAAGGCGGGCCGAGGGGGTGAGGTGGCCGGCCGGTGCGGGAAGGGCGCGGCGGAGGCGGCGCGCGACGCGGAGGCGAGGGAGAGAGGGGGAACTGGTCGCCCGGGTCGGGCGGCACGCGGGTGGGGTCCGGGCAGACCCGACCCGACCCGGAAAGAAGCGGGCTGGGTTGGGCTGCTGGGCCGGTCCATTGGGCCGGGCCGGCCCAAGGAAAAAGAAAAGAAAATAAATAATGAAAAAAATAAATAATAAATAAATAATTAAATAATTAAATAATTAATTAATTAATAAAAATAGTTTTTAGGCATTTAAAAATAGGTCTGAGGCCAAGAAAAATCCAGAAAAATTACCCTAAGTCCAAATTTTCATTTTACACCCAAAAATATTATTTTTATGATATTTTAATATTATTTATTGCCAAATAAAAATTATTTATTAATTGAAAACCTTGATTTTAATTACAGAAAATTCCCAGAAAATTCCAGAAAATTGGGAAAAATCCAAGATTTAATAATTTGAGAAATTTAGGGGGTTTACAACCTACCCAACTTACAAAAATTTCGTCCTCGAAATTTAAGAATAACAAGGCACGAAAGGAAAGGCCGAGAAATAAAATACACCTCAGGGTTCAAAAAGATAGGGGTATCGCTCTCTAATCTCGTCTTCTCGCTCCCAGGTGGATTCGCCGGGGGAATGGTGCTTCCAAGCTACGCGAACCAGGGAGATAACCTGGTTCCGTAGGACTTTCTCCGAGCGATCCAGTATCTCCACGGGTTGCTCCTGGTAAGTCAGACTTGGGCCTACTTCGAGCTCTGAGTGATCCAAAATGTGGCTGGGGTCTGACACATACTTCCTCAGCTGCGACACGTGGAAGACGTTATGGACTCCTTCCAGAGAGGGTGGCAATGCCAGACGGTATGCCACTTCTCCGATTTTCTCCTGAATGCCAAAAGGTCCAATGAATCTTGGGCTGAGTTTTCCACTCCTTCCGAACCAAATGGTGCCACGTGTCGGGGAAATCTTTAAGAATACCAGCTCTCCAACCTAAGTCATAATCAAGCCTTAGTTCCATAAGCAAAATATTTAATTTGACTTGAATTTCATAAATTTAATTACCTCAAATTCCAAGGGCCTTCGGTGGCTATTTGCCCAATGTCGTTGCCTGTCTTGAGCCACTCGAAGTCTATCCCGTATCTGTTTTACCTTCTCAGCTGAATCGATCACCATCTCTGGTCCCAGCAAGGCTCTTTCTCCAACGTCGTCCCATGATAGCGGGATACGACATCTTCGTCCATACAGAGCTTCAAATGGAGTCATCTCGATACTGGCTTGGTAGCTGTTATTATAAGAGAACTCCACCAGGTGTAGATAGTCTTCCCAGGATCCTCCAAAATCCAGAACACATGTACGGAGCATATCTTCAAGGGTCTGGATTGTACGTTCCGATTGCCCATCGGTTTGGGGATGATAAGCTGTGCTAAATTTGAGTTGGGTCCCCAAACTGGCTTGTAAGCTCTTCCAGAAGTGAGAGGTGAATCTTGAATCTCTGTCGGAGACAATACTTACTGGAACTCCATGCAGCCTAACAATATGTCTGATATATAAATCTGCCAGCTTCTCTGTAGATAGCCCTACTTTGAAAGGTAGAAAATGTGCAGACTTGGTCAGTCGATCTACTATCACCCAGATTGCGTCCTTACCACTAGGTGTCCTTGGAAGTCCGGAAACAAAATCCATTGTGATATGTTCCCACTTCCACTCCGGAATGGGTAGGGGTTGAAGCAGTCCTCCAGGTCTTTGTCTTTCTGCCTTGACTTGCTGGCACACTAAACAACGAGATACGAACCTGGCTACTTCTCTTTTCATGCCATGCCACCAAACATGCGTCCTCAGGTCCTTGTACATCTTGTTGGCTCCTGGATGTATAGAGTATTGCGATCTGTGCGCCTCTTGCATGATTTCTTCTCTTATGTCTCCTTGAGGTACACATAATCTATCGCCATGCCTCAGTGATCCATCTTCATGAATTCTGAATTCTTCTACTAGTCCAGCTTGCACTTGACCTCGAAGGCTTCGCAGGCCTTCGTCCTAAAATTGAGTCTCCTTGATCTTGTCCATTAAGGTAGACTGAATCTGCAAGTTCATCATTTGGCCTTCTTTTCCCGGGATAATTACTTCAATACCTAAACTTTCCAAGTCCTCCAGCAGGTGTCTGTCCATAGTCAAGTACATCGCCATAGGATACCTGCTTAGAGCATCAGCAACTACATTTGTCTTCCCAGGGTGATATTGAAGAGTGATATCAAAGTCTTTCATTAGTTCCAGCCACCTTCTTTGCCTCATGTTTAGCTCTTTCTGAGTGAAGATATATTTTAGACTTTTATGGTCTGTAAATATTTCCACCCTTTCTCCATAAAGATAATGCTTCCAAAGTTTAAGAGCAAAAATGACAGCTGCCAATTCTAAATCATGAGTTGGATAATTCTTTTCATGAGGTCGAAGCTGTCTAGAGGCATATGCTATTACCTTCTTGTTCTGCTCTAGTACACAACCTAGACCTTTTCCAGAAGCATCACTATAAATAGCGAAACCTCCGGTTCTGGAAGGTAAGGTCAGAATAGGGGCAGAAGTCAGTCTTTTCTTCAATTCCTCAAAGGTACGCTGACATTCATCAGTCCAGGTGAACTCTTCATCCTTTCTTGTTAATTTTGTCATGGGCTCCGCAATTCTAGCAAAGTCCTTCACAAACTTCCGATAGTAGCCAGCTAGTCCCAGGAAACTTCTAATCTCAGCTACAGAGTCTGGAGTGGCCCAGGATTCTACTGCAGCTATCTTCTTAGGATCTACTGCTATTCCATCTCCAGTCACAATATGTCCCAAGAATTCTACTTTTTCTAGGAAGAAAGCACATTTAGACAATTTTCCATAAAGTTTTTCCTTCCTCAAAGTCTCCAAGGCTAACCTCAAATGTTCTTCATGTTCTTCGGGGGTCTTGGAGTAGATCAAAATATCATCAATGAAGACCACTACAAATTTGTCTAGGTATGGCTGGAAAACTCTGTTCATTAGGTTCATAAAAACTGCTGGAGCATTCGTCAACCCGAACGGCATTACTAAGAATTCGTAGTGTCCGTTCCGGGTATTAAAAGCAGTTTTAGGGATGTCTTCCTTTCTCACCCTTACTTGGTGGTAACCCGACCTTAAATCAATCTTGGAAAATACCCGAGATCCACTCAACTGATCAAATAAGTCATCTATCCTGGGCAGGGGATACTTATTCTTAATTGTTAAGGCATTCAAGGCCCTATAGTCAATACACATTCGGGATGTTCCGTCCTTCTTGGGCACAAATAATACTGGAGCTCCCCAGGGTGAGACACTAGACCTAATGAAGCATTTGTCTTCTAGTTCTTTGATTTGCTCATTTAGTTCTATTATCTCCTTCTTGTTAATTCTGTAGGGATTTTGGGACACTGGTGCTGCTCCTGGCACTAAGTCAATGGAGAATTCAACTTCTCGGTCTGGGGGTAAGCCTGGGAGATCCTCAGGGAAGACATCAAGGTATTCAGAGATGATAGGTGGCAATTCTTCTGTTACTAGGGCTCCACAAATTATGTTATTACCCATTTCTCTAGAACCTCTAGCAAATTCAAATTCTGGCTTGCCAGGGGGTCTGAAGATTACACTGCCTCTGTGACAGTCTATTGTGGCATGATGTTGACTTAACCAATCCATACCCAGTATAATGTCAAAACTGGGCACTGGCATTACAAGTAGTCTAGCATACAGTTCTCTTTCACATAGTGAAATAGGACAATTGTTACAGGCATCACTAACCGGGATGATTCCTCCACCGGTAATGATCTTATAACAATTCCTAAGGGGTTTAGTGGTTAAGCTATGCTTCATAAGGAAATCTACTGACATGAATGAATGAGAAGCTCCAGAGTCAAATAAAGTAATAGCTGGTATTGAATTTATAAGCACAGAACCTGTGATCACGTCTGCTGTGGTTTCTGCTTCTTCCAGAGTCATTGCATAAGCACGGCCTTGCTGCGGTGCACCCCTCTGTTGCTGCTGTTGGTGCTAATAACGCCAAGGTCGCAGGTTCGACCTGCATGGGCCACCATAAAAACGTGTCACGACCCGCACCCGGAAGTTCGGGCACGAGTGCGTGGGTACGTCCAGCCTACGCCGCAGAGTCGTCGGTAGTACGCTGTCTAGGTCAATCCATAATTACTAACTAGCTCATTCACAACAACATAGGCAAGATAATAAGGAGAAATGAAACTTAAGATTGCAACTGAAATAAATGTGACAACAAATTCAAATGTTTAGTACAGGAATTCCAAAATGAAATCGGGGACAAACCCGATTAAATAAGATAAGAAACAGAATAAAAGATAGCTACTACTAGCTACTCTGCAGCAGGGGTCTCCTGAGTGGGTTCTGGCTCCTCATAGGTATCATCTGTACCCTCATAAGGACCATAATAAGTAGGGACAAGATCCTCATCATCGCCTAAATCAACAGATCCAGTCAGGAAAGGAGCAAAGTACACAGTGCACGACAATGTTAAACTAAATATTTATGACAATTAAACATTGAATATCATGTTAAGGAAATTGCATAAAAGAATGTTAATATCTCAGAGTCAAAACTATAAACAGGAAATTGAGAAAACAGAAGTAAACGAGCAGGAAAAGAAACTACACAGTCAGCAAGAATATAACATGACCAGAAGTTATCTGTATGAAACTTGTGTTTGTTTTTAGAATACTTAGTTGGCATGCAGGAGTTTATAAGGCTAATCCGGCCGTCATGGACGGCTATTAAACACGAATAATCGAGATCCGGCTGATGGACAGTCGTGTACCACCAGCTATTAATCACGGCAAGGGGAAGGGTAAACTACATGCCTTCTAGTATTCTCCGAAAATAGTTTTTAGGCATTTAAAAATAGGTCTGAGGCCCAGAAAAATCCAGGAAAATTACCCTAAGTCCAAATTTTTATTTTACACCCAAAAATATTATTTTCATGATATTTTAATATTATTTATTGCCAAATAAAAATTATTTATTAATTGGAAACCTTGATTTTAATTACAGAAAATTCCCAGAAAATTCCAAAAAATTGGGAAAAATCCAAGATTTAATAATTTGAGAAATTTAGGGGGTTTACACATTTGCACTCATAAGAAAACTTAAGCATTCACGTTGGCTCGGGCCCGAAGGTAAGCCGAGGAGTGAAATCGTAAAGGGACTTACCGAGCGACATAATCTAGGGTCATACAATATAGCAAGTGAAAAGTGCACTACAGAGTATACATATATCGTTCTACTCGAGGCATTGCGGGGTCTCGTTACACAAGGCAAAGGTAGCATGCGAGGGTCTGATTATAAGCAAAGTTTCATTTCCATATTCTAGCACAAGCAATACAAGTTAGGATTATTCCCTTAGCTAGTTGCGTTGTATTCTTATTAGCATGCAGGGGGTAATTCACCTAGCGACTAGCATGTATCGTTCCATATTTTAAGTGTGCTGGCTAAGCAAAGGCAAGTTCATCCATAGCGATAATTCGCCTCGGTCGAGGGATACTCCGAGCGAGCCTCGAAAAGCCTAAGCCGGAACTCCTGAAGGACCTAGTCTGGAAATCCTCTTACCTAAAACGAGTATTATCGCTGAAGCAAAGCGGGTCGGGATATTGCACTATTGCCGTTTCAATCGGCAGTTCGCTTGAGCAGAACGGGTTATTATAAGTGACACCCCTCATATATTAAATTGTGCAAGCTAGCTATGTCTTCGTGTCAAGGAAGGTCATGGTAAGTGTTGTGTAGGTGGTTCAGACCGGCAAGTAAAAGTCACCTGGTGGTGGCATATTTATTTCAGTAAATTTTCATATCTATTGCTTGCTCTTAAATTGAACTAAGGCAAGATAGAAAGATCACATAATAACTTGCATGCTTCATATAAACAACGTGTACATTTATTAGTATATTGGGTTAGATCGCCTTCACCAGTGCATTTCGATATACTGACCTTCGTTGCAACATGTTCTCCAGGCCAAGGAGATCCTACAAGAAGCTAGAGCAATTTTTCAATCGAGTCCACCTACCGGCACGTCCTGATCATGCCCTTGTAGCGACTTTTGGAAGTTCCAGGAGCTCCTGCACATACCTTATACAGCTCCATGGAAAGACAATACCTTCGCCCGATGGTGTCTATAGCTTTTGAAGTTTTAGCAAAAGGATATAATGTACAGGACGATTATCTCATTTTGTGTCCACTTTTGTAAGTCCTGCGGCAAGCATTTGTACTTGTTCAAGAGTTTTTTAAAAATGTCCATTATCAATAAAGAGAACTTTTTCTTGTTTCAATATTGTGTTCAATTATCTGCATACTCTGAATATGTGCTCGTTATATAAAATACCTTGGCCATGTGCGTTGTGCAATCTTGGCATGCACGGTATCATGTCCGCTGGACGACTATCGATTCCATAAAATTGGGGCATGACAGAGCCGGTCCGGGTCGTTGATCGGGCCGCTTTTCGGGCCGCCCGACCCATTATACACCTTGACCCACGGGCGTAACCGCGGGCCGACGTGGCAGAATTCCATTCTTCTCCCCTCCCCTATTTGCGTAAGAGCCGCCACCGGTCACCTGTCAATGGCACGGCGACACGTGGCTTGTGGGTCACGACCGCGGTCTATGTAGCAGCGTCCTAAGAACAATTGAAAGGGAAAGGATTATTATCCAAGACAAAATAGAATCGCTCACCTTTGGGAGTCAACGAGAAGAGCTAGAAAGTGTTAAAAGAATAATTTACCAAACTATCCACACACGACATTATGGAATACAAAAATTAAACATATTATTTTTATATCTAATATGTATATTTCCTATTTGTAAATTTTATTCCTTTTTAAAATAAATCAAAATATTTTTTTTCAAGTATCATTGTTTTTTTTCTCTCTAAATTTTGATATAAAAACATAATTTATATTGAATATAATTATTTATATTATTTATTAATAATAATATTTATATTAAATAATAATAATAATAATAATAATAATAATAATAATAATAATAATAATAATAATAATAATAATAATAATAATAATAATATTATTATTATTATTATTATTATTATTATTATTATTATTATTATTATTATAAAAGTTGTTAAAATTTTGTATATAAAACTTCTTTAAAATTTTGTGCCTTAAAAATTTGTTAACTTTTAATTTAGGTTATTTACACTACCTACCCTATGTTTTATGTTTATACACGTATCATGTAATAAACATAAAACATAGGAGAGGTTGGTGTAATTATTTTTAATATATGGAAGGTCTGTATAATAAACATAAAATATATGAAATGTTACTTTAAATAACCTATTTTAATTTTAAGCACATAATTTTTTAATTATTTATATCAAATTCTTAAATATTTAATCCACACACACACACACAATCCTATTGAAAAGTGAAAAATTATATCACTTCTCGACTACCACTTTATTACAAACCAAATATAGAAACTATAAAAAGTTACACATTCCACATCACTTCAATACTCATCCAAACGAATGAACTCATAAGATATACATAAACATGATGTACATATGCAATTTGTACGCAAACTCTCCCCTTCTAATTTTTTTTTATTTCCACCGCGGAACCAAACAGCCCCATAATATTAACGAAAGGATTCGTGTCTCGATTTAAGTATCGATAATGACAATTGAAAGAGAAAGGAATATTATCCAAGACGAAATAGAATTGTTCACCTTTGAGAGTCAACGAGAATAGCTGGAAAGTGTTAAAAGAATAATTTACCAAACTATCCACACACGACATTATGGAATACAAAAATTAAACATATTATTTTTATATCTAATATATATATTTCATATTTGTAAATTTATTCCTTTTTAAAATAAATAAAAATATTTTTTTTTCTAGTATCATTGTATTTTTTCTTCTAAATTTTGATATAAAAACATAATTTATATTGAACATAATAATTTATATTATTATTAATAATAATATTTATATTAAATAATAATAATAATAATAATAATAATAATAATAATAATAATAATATTATTATTATTATTATTATTATTATTATTATTATTATTAGAAAAGTTGTTAAAATTTTGTATATAAAACTTCTTTAAAATTTTGTGCCTTAAAAATTTGTTAACTTTTAATTTAGGTTATTTACACTACATTTTCTATGTTTTATGGTTATTACACGTATCCTGTAATAAACATAAAACATAGGAGAGGTTGGCGTAATTATTTTTAAAATATGAAAGGTCCGTGTAATAAACATAAAATATATAAAATGTTACTTTAAACAACCTATTTTAATTTTAAGCACATAATTTTTTAATTATTTATATCAAATTCTTAAATTTTTAATCCACACAGACACAATCCTATTGAAAAGTAAAAAATCGTATCACTTCTCAACTACCACTTTATTACAAACCAAATATAGAAACTACAAAAAGTTACACTTTCCAAATCACTTCAATACTCATCCAAACGAATGAACTCATAAGATATACATACACATGACATACATATGCAATTTGTATGCAAACTCTCTCCTTCTAATTTTTTTTTATTTTTATTTCCTCCGCAGAACCAAACACTCCATAATATTAACTAAAGGATTCATGTCTCGATTTTAAGTATCGGTAATGACAATTCTACTTTTCTTTTTTCGATGTAAAGTCTGATTATTAACAAAGGGACATGAGCGGGTGGTCCGGCCAAACTCATTTTTTAAAATATATGATATTTTTCTTGGTAGGCTGTTGGGCCTCTTTGGACCAATATCCCATATCACCATGGAAATCAATTAGGACCCTTTTCCTACGATGCATGAGGAGCTCTCGGTTTCCTTCTTGGGCTCCGGCGTCGAAAATGGAATGATCATTAGTTTTTATTAGTGAAAACAAAATAGCAAAGTTTGAAAGTTGAAGATACTTAAGATCTAAACAGTATAGTTTCAGACAATACTCTCTCGTGAAAAAGTTGAGAAGCCTCAGCATTAAATCACATGAATCATATTTTTGTTCCTTTATGGTATCCTTTCTACACCACCAACTGGAGAAAGCGATAATTATGCATTGAGCTTTCATTAGATTTATGTAACAAGCTAGCTAGCTAGATATGTCTTTTGGAGGATGGATTATGAAGTGAAATAAATCATGAGATGGGGAAAATGACACACAAATAGTGATGTCAAAATATTTGGCAAAATCTTTGTGAATGGAAGATATGATGGCGGCACTTCATCATTTCTACAGGCAACAGTTGGAACTTATCAAGTGGAGCAATTTCAGCGTGTGATCAAACTTTGACGGTTGAGCCTTATAATTAATATTTACTTCATTCGACTAACTGAAGAAGACAGGGTGTTAGGTTATTGCAGTTCAGTTTTAGTGACCTTTAATTTTGAGGTGTTTAGTGACCTAATCTTTGAGTTTTTCTAGGCCGTGTATCTCTCTCTCATGGTCCACGTGAGAGACGCTCTCATCTGGAAGTTCTGCTCCTTCGATATATCATATGTCCGAAAGCGAAATTGTCACAATTGTTTCAACTCATCCACCAACGGCTGCAAGTAGATATCGATGTTCTTCTTTGAATTTTTTGGACCGGATATGATAAGTGTCAAGAACATGTAAGGAGTCTTCATGCACATCCACGGTAGTAGATTGTAAGAAGTCAAAATCACCGGCCAACAAGAGTACTGAGATCCCGACTGCCCGAAAGGAGTGAATCCATCAGAACATAAAACCAACCGTACATTCCTGGGCTCCACAACAAATTCAGGATGACACAAATCAGAATGCTTTCATGCCTCTCCATCGGAAGGATGCGATATTTCACCTTCATCCATCTTTCGTTCCTTGCTATGCCATGTCATGTGTTGTGTTGTATTTGCGGACATATACATCCTCTGCAGCCTCTTTGTGATCGGCAAAAACTACATGTTCTTGTTGGGACGTAACCTTGCTCGGACAATTGACTTTCTTTTATCCCGAATTGGCTTGTACTGGTCCGCATGATAGAAAATGCATTTATATTTATCATTGTTCTCCTTGTAGTACAACATGCAACCATCTCGACAATAATATGTCTTTTCTTAGCCTAATCCAAGTTTTCGTATCATCATATTCGACTTGTAGAAGTTATCAGGAAACTCCTTCGATCCTTTTGGTAACAACTCTCTAACAAACTGAATTATCCGATTTTAGCATTCCTGCGGCAAGTTAAAATCAGATTTTAGGTTCAACAGCTGCATCACCACCGACAGGACAGAATGAGAATCACAACTCGGGTATAATGGAGTATTGACATTCTTGAACATGTCATATAATTCTTTTGCATCAGGATTAGGATCATCCGGATCAAAACTTCGACCGGCCGCATCAAATACCAACTCACGCGCAAGGTTTCACGGTCGATATTCAAAGTTATCTCCGAGAGTGGACTCTTCTACCTCTGTATTGACGGAGGAATAATGATATTACGAAAATAAAGGTTCTCCTTGAGCCGTCCACTCATTGTAGTTCGGTACAAAATCCTTCTTGTAGAGATGCTCCCTCACGTAATCCACCTCTTTGAATGGTATATTATGACATTTGACACAAGGACACTTGATGAACCTCCCATCCATGAAATAAGGTTGACTACTGGCGTATTTGAGAAATTTCTCAATTACTGGCGTATTTGAGAAATTTCTCAATGTCCGCCATGAAATCATCTGTCAAACCAATCATACTCTCATATCGTCGATTGTATATCCACGATCGGTCAACTAAGTATCGACTCATTGATTCTGCATGTACCATATATTCAAACAATATAGATTAGATACAAGATGAGTTAGGGCAAGCTATTTAACTAGCTAAGTGAAATATAAATGAGAGCATCACTAGTACTCAGGCTGAGACCACTACAGGATCTGTGTCGGGGAGCCTATATCAACAAGTAGTATCACGTAGGGCCAGTAAATGTGCCATGCTCTGATACAGAGACTAAAGCACCTCCAGTAGTATAGTATATATATAAATAATCAGCCTGTAGCATGTGTGTCTCTTCCCACCCAATCTAACCTCACGTCTCATGTCCATAATATCTCATGTCCATAACACGCAAGATCATGACCTCTAGCTAGTACAACGAATCATAATGATATCTCTATATATGCAAGTCTCATATCACGAATCCTGTAAGCCTATACAGAATCACCATGAATAACTCAAGAAAGATTCTGTCACATGAAATAATGTCAAGTGTCCTACGGCATGACGTATTTGTTAAAGCAAGCACGCAAAAGTATAGGATCGTGGAATCAACTCTCTAAGTGACGTTACACGACTCCGCGTACGACGTCGACATCCGAATCTTGTTCGGATGCTAAGAAACGTCCCACAGTCCTAGGTTGAATAGGTACATCATAAAAGTATATATATAGAAAGAACACAAGCAAATAATATAACAGAATCTATGCAGGTTTGGCAAGGTACACTTGCCAGGGTTCTGAACTCCGTCAACTACTTATGTAATAGTGGAATCTGTAAGTACGCCTCCGGATGCTAAAACAAACATCACCATTGTTTTCATAATACATGAAATAGCTAAGATTGACTATCTATAAGTCCAATTTGGACATAGAAAAAGAATTGATAGTTTTGGATCAAAGCGGGGTCCACATGTGGCTCACTTCGCACCGAAAAATGTGCCAGAGATAAAGTTTTCCAAATTTAGCAAACTTAGTGTCCACGAGTCTAAAACGAGTACACGACCTCAACGGAATGTCCAAAATTATATTTCGGTGAGCCGGTCACGAAATTACCAGTCAAGTGGAACCGTGGGGCCCGCAAAATGGTGTATCGTCAACGTTCTCAGAATCGAACCAAACTCTGTCACAGGACCAATGTAACACTGTGAATCTGATGGCATAAATTTTATTGTGAAACGACAAGCACACACAAAGTTATGACAAGTGTCGGAACAGGCCGATACGGTATTTTTTGAAGGATACGCGTTGATTCCGATGTGCACGCACATTCAAATCAAGTTCCACAAAATCTCACACGTCTGCGTAGACGATACGCGCCTTTCGGTGAAATCCTCACACGACGAAGTCGCCTCGTTTGGCAGGATACACCCCGTATCGAAAAAAATTTGGTTTTACGAAAATAAGTTTTCGACAGATTTCAGCATTAAATAAATCACAGAATAAATTAAATTTAGAGAAAGTGTTTAAAGGGATTAAAACTAGGTTATAGTGTCCAGAAGTCTATTCAAGTAGAATTTTAGCATCGTATGCCGTTTTGGAGATAACGGGACTCAAACACGCATACTTGGAACAGTTTCTGTTCCTGTCCAACTGCTCATTTTTTTGTTTTGTGTCTCGATTTTTGATCGACACAGGACACGATAAACTAAATTTTTTAAACTAGTTTCATGGGGTTCATGTGGTCTTCACATAGGATTCGACGGTTCGTTGTTTGGTTAACTGTGTAGGTAAAAACAGATATGGGAGAAGGGTACCTCATTTTTTCTCTATGCTCGTGACTTCTGGGTGGGCTGTTCGTGGCGGCGTGCGGCGATCAGCTGCGGTCGATGGCGTCGGTCGGTAGTGGAGGTGGTCGTCTAGAGGTAGGGAAAGGCTGGTGGTGGTGGTCTGCTCTGATGGTGTTATTTATAGGGTGAAGGGGGTTTCGGAATAGGAATGGAGGATTCGGGGAGTTTCGGTAGCTGGGGGGTGGGGGTTCAGTAGTTGGGGGTTACTGTAGCTGAGGGGTGCGAGTTTGAGTTGGTTTCGCGTGTGGGTAGGGTTAGATTTCGGGTTTTCGGGTGTGGATGGGTTTAGGGTTTGGTTTATATTATTATTATTATTATTATTATTATTATTATTATTATTATTATTATTATTATAATAATAATAATAATAATAATAATAATAATTATTATTATTATCACATATATATGTATATTTATAGCCATTTATAAATAAGTTTGAACGCCAAACAATTTCGAGGAAAAATCTACAATATTTTAATAATAGTTGTATACCCAAAAATATATTTTCTGTAAAATATTTATAATTAATAAATATACATAAATATCTATCCATGAATTTTATATTTTTCTAATTAGCTAAAAATAATAAAAAAATCTCCCTTAATCTCAATAATTACATAATACCAATAATAAAATTTTAAATTTAAATCTAAAAATCAGGGGATTTACAGGGTTCGAGGAGGGGGTCGAGGAAAGGGAAGTCGGAGGGTGTCGAGGAGAGGGGTTTCGAGGAGGGGGTCGAGGAGCCGGAGGGGGGTCGCTAGAGGGGGGTTCGTGGAGGGGGTCGAGGAGCTGGCGGGGTCGTTAGATCCCGGGGGAGGGGGTGTCAAGGAGAGAGAGAGAGAGAGAGAGAGAGAGAGAGAGAGAATGGGAAAAAAATGAAACGTGCTCTAGAATTTTAAGTTTTTACAGCGACGGATATTTCCGTCGGTATTCCGTCGTTAATGTAACAGTGACGGATTAGTGACAGCTTGTTGACAAAAAATAATATAATTTGTTTACATAAATAAATTAGTCATAATTTTGTCGAAAGTTTGTCGCTGACTCAGCGGCGAATTATTTTTTGTCGATGATCCGTCGCTATTTTACAGTATTTTTGTAGTTGACAGTCTTCCTTGCCACTCATAGAAAGGGAGGACAGCTCATCGATGAGAGGGCCACACAGAGCTACACAAGTATTTCTTTATATTTTGTTAATTTTAATATAACTTAGAAATTATACAACAAAATATTTATGTAGTTAGTAATAAGTACCTTAGATATAAATTAACGTTATGCATGACGAGTGGATAGTAAGTAGTGCTCTTATCGAGAGATACATATTTTTTTAGGATGAGTATCTTAGGCTCCGTAAGCGGTCGACACAACCTACCCAGGGAGGTGCCGGTAGTTTCTCGCAGCCCCCAGCCCACCCGGCTCCATCGCCTGACGAGCTGTGGATGACTGTCGTTGGTGGTCTACAGAGGGATACGTACTGCGGTACGGGATTCTATGACGCCTATGTTGCATCGCAGACCTCTAGGACCCCCTCCGCCGATGTGCATACCACACTGCCCTCCCAGGAGTTGGTACGAGTCCAGCAGGAGAGAGTTGACCATCAGATTGCATCTCTGTGTGACGAGTTACTGCAGAGGATTATGACACATCAAACGGGCGATGCGAAGATCGTAGCACATTTTGATTCACTTGAGCATAGCCTGGAGGAGCTGAGGGATCTGGCTATGTCGACAGAGCGCAACATGACGATGCTACATGGGTCGCATGTAGCTATGAGCTATGCATTGACGAGGTTGCAGACGTCACATGTTCAGATGAGCCAGTCAGTAGAGCAAAGTACTGTGAGAATATTATTTGTCATGGATACTTGCAATGCTCGACTGACAGCGTTGGAGCATATGCATCCTCCTGATCCGCCGATATCGACATCTACATCGACTGCACAGACTCCTCCATCGGGTACCATGATGATTTTACTAGAGCAGTGGGCCTCGCTGATATCCCAGATTCGCAGCGGTACTCCTCCTCCTTCTCCTGATCAGCAGTAGTTGTTCTCCTGAGCTCATCGCAGTGCTCCTCCTCCTCCGGATTAGCAGTAATCCTAGTTAGGACAGTTTATTTGTTTGTGAGTTTTGGCCCATGATCTTGGGTCATTTATGTATTTATTTCATACATTTATTGAGGTAGTGTTTCAGACTTTATTTGTTGATACTCAGTACCAGTTGTGATGCTTACTGGATATTTATTTTGAGACTTAGTTTGTAATTTCAATGTGTCTATTTCTTTAAATTTTACTTTATTATGTATATTAAATGCATGAAAATTGATTGGTGTTGAGTGTTCCACCGAAGGGGTCGACGAACCTAGAAAATTCAACGGAGGGTTGCTCTGGGTCTAATAATATAAATTGTGAATTGATAAACTGCAGGCATATGTAGTGTGAAAAATATAAAAGCTGTATTTTTTATTTTATTTTTTTAAATTAGCGACGTTTAGCGATGGGTAGCGACACCGAAGGGGTCAACGAACCTAGAAAATTCAACGGAGGGTTGCTCTGGTCTAATAATATAAATTGTGAATTGATAAACTCTAGGCATCTGTAGTGTGAAAAATATAAAAGCTGCATTTTTTTAATTTTGTTTTTAAATTTAGCGACGTTTATCGATGGGTAGCGACATTTAGTAATTGTTTTCTTCGTCGCTAATATGTATCTTAACGTCGCTACTCTGTACCGATAACGTCGCTAGGAGTAGCTAAACGTCTCTAATATGCTGACATGGCGATATTTGCCATGTCAGCTATATGTCGCTAAATTGGTCGCAACACGTCGCTAATAACAAACATATTGGCGAAGTTTACCGACACCAAAAAAGTCACTAAAATGGCGACGTGGAGACGCAAAATGTCGCCACATTCAAAATATTTGGTGACGTGTTAACTGTCGTGCCCCGATCCCGTAGGGGCCGATCATCCTCGCTTGGTCCCTACGGAACCACTCGTCCTCGCTTGGGCACGATGCCGTGCAAGCCTAAGTTGCGCTTGCACCAGGCAACATACCTGCACAAGACACAAGATACATATTTAGGCACAGAGTAAAAATGCAGAGAACCAAAGTTGAACACATTTGATAGCACACAAAATACTTTCATTTTATTGAATACTGAAGATTAGGATTACAAAGTGCTTGCTTGGCTGAGTTACAAAATATGCCTTAGAAGGCTTACAACTCTTTTTTACATTCCCATAACTAGCCACAACGTCCATTACATTACATCCTTGTAGTAGGACCAAAATAACCAAAACATCTAGCAGAAGAAGAGTAGCCCACTAGAGAGGTAAGCAGCGGAGGAAGCAGCACAAACACAGTCCTAAGGAAGGGTGCGCACACGCTGATTTAGATTCAAGATGCTTGCCAAACTCTCGCTTCCAGTACCTGGATATTTGCCCACAAACGTGGGTCAATACTACCACATGTACTGGTGAGCGACCATGGCCAAACTCACCTTAGAAATCCACACTAAGTAAGCAGATGAAGCTAGCATTATTAGGTGATCTTTCTGGTTGTCTAGTTTCTTTTTAACAATTCATGTAAGGAAACATAGACGATATATAGCTTATGCATATGATAATTCTTACCCACGGCCGAGCGGTTATCCCTGCAGCAGATACACAAGTTAGCCACAATTTGCATATAAGCATAAACTTATGTATCAATCTTGGTGTCAAAATGATAGATATGCAAGAAGGTAAACCTAGCATGCGCCCTATCTATATGACGGTCCATGAGTTTCTCCATTGATGGACAACAACACCCCCTAGATCCTGTAGGATTGGAACATCAGGGTTCTCTCACAATCCCTTCCGGACCGACCGATTCCCAGTGCCCCAGAAACCGATCGAGAGACTATTACCTAGTGCACAAGTTGTCCGAGACCCATGCATGACAAGCAACTTTTAACAATCAAACTCATAGGATGCACAACATTAGCAAGCATATAACAATCTAATAGCCACGCCCCCTAGATCCCGTAGAACCGGAACATCAGGGCGGACCACTAGACTATTCTCATTCATTCTTTTACACATGACACAAATACTAATCATGAAGGTTTTATGCACGATATAGTGATGCAACAAGTGAGTAAGGGGCAACAATCAATTAAAGTAAAGCAGAACTCTATTTATAGCATGCAGTTCATTCTTTAGCTTATCTTGTTAATGAGGAAATATTTAGTGAACTAGAGATCATTTCATTAGGAATGTGAACTGAAAGATTCATCGAAGGGCCTAAGCCACTCACCGAATGAATCGAACGAGAGGATGGGGAAGCCTTAAGCGACGTTCACTCTTTGGTTATGCGTCCTGAAAATGCAATAATACTTGGTTAGCATACTTCGGTCTCTTTCCCTTACGATTCGAAAAGAACGCGCAAGCGAGAAGGCAAAATCATGAAAACCAAGTCATCGAAAGCAACTCAAAACACAAAGCAACACAAAACCAAGAAGCAAAGCAAACAACGAAAACTCTTGGACTTATTTCAATAGAAGTCGTTCGATCAATTCGAACGGTTCATTTCACTTCGTCCGTGTTGATTTGGCGGTAAGGTTTCCCCGAGGCTCGATTCTTAACCGAGTCGAAGCAGCTTAGTGTTCCATAAGTAACCGTTCGGAGTGGGGCGTTACATACTACCCCACTGAGAAGAAGTTTCGTCCTCGAAACTTAAGAGATCAAGGAGGCGATATACTATGCATCAAGAGATCAAAGGAATCAGACTCACCAACATCGTGCCCACTAGCATCACGCTCAATATTCAACTGATAAACTCTCGGCCTTCTTATCTGATCAGTTGGATCAAGGACAGGACCCGGAGGGGTATGAGTTTGTACACCTGCATCATCCCCTGTTTTCTCAGTAGCTATCCTCTTAGGGCAATCACGTAATTCATGGTCGGGTTGCCCACACTTAAAGCATAGTTTGTGGAGGAAACGACAAGTCTCTTTGGTGTGACCCTGACGGCCATAGAAGCTGCATACTTTCCTACGGTTCTCACTTGCGTCGGCCTGTTTCTCATTATCGGCCTTCCTCTCACCGTTGTGGTATCGTTTTACAGGAGGGTTTCGAGGAGCGGGTGCCTTCTCTTGAGCACTTCGTGGAGTGAACTGCTCATTCTGCATCGCTGCCTCAAAGGCTTGTATGTATGTTTTGCACTCCCGATTCATAACATCTTTTCTCATATTATCGTTCAAGCCTTTTATGAACCGATGTGTGCGGGCTCCCTCGTCAGGAATTATCGAGCTAGCGAACTTAGCAAGTTTGGAAAATTCCGACTCATAATCTTCGACGGACATGTCCCCTTGCTTAAGTTCGGTAAACTCGTCTTCCTTCCTCTGTCTGACAGCTGGCGGAAGATATTGTGCGAGGAATGCTTCCTTGAACATTTTCCAAGTGATCCTACCATCCTAATGCTTGGTGGCTAGATCTGCTTTCTTAATTTCCCACCAATCGTGTGCACGTAACGCAACTGCATATCTGCACACGCCACCCTCTTGTTCGCAGGTATTGAAGCAAAGCTAAACAAGCTCTCAATCTTCGCGACCCAGTCCATCACCTTATCCGGCGTGGTCCTACCTTCAAACTTCGGAGGGTTCAACTTCAGAAACTCAGCACCTTTAAAGGTAGACTTTTCGGCCGCACGACGAGGCTCATTTGTCTCTGCTAATCCTGCTCCTTGAGGCATGGTCGGGGCAGTCACAAGTGTTGCGGCGGTTCCCGATGCACCATTGTGTGCTACAAGTGTTGTCACAATCTGAGTCAGGGACTCAAGCTGCTGCTGTTGTGCTAAGGCTCTAACATCTGCTCGTTGCTGCTGAGCCTCAAATCGTTCTTGTTGTGCAGCGTGACGATCATTCTGATTCTGAAATATTGCAATCAGCCTATCAATTTGATCATCGCTCACACTTGTTGCATGCGATGTCTTAGGATTACTAGCACCTATTTTTGCCATCTTTGCTGCAAAAGATAGTAGCTTGCATTAGTCTCATAACGTATTATAGACTTATTGCATGGGACGTTGGGTTTTTATACTCTTAGGGACCTTTTATGCTCTCGATTTACTTCTTATAGATTCGAAATAAATTTTCGAAATTCGGGACTTTTTGAAACCGTTTGAAAACTTATATCATTTTTGAAAACGATATTTGAAGAGGCCAAGGGCGTAAAACCATGCTCTGATACCACCTGTCGCGCCCCGATCCCGTATGGGCCGATCGTCCTCGCTTGGTCCCTACGGAACCACTCGTCCCCGCTTGGGCGCGATGCCGTGCAAGCCTAAGTTGCGCTTGCACCAGGCAACTTACTTGCACAAGACACAAGATACATATTTAGGCACAGAGTAAAAATACAGAGAACCAAAGTTGAACATATTTGATAGCACACAAAATACTTTTATTTTATTGAATACTAAAGATTTGGATTACAAAGTGCTTGCTTGGCTGAGTTACAAAATATGCCTTAGAAGGCTTACAACTCTTTTTTACATTCCCAAAACTAGCCACAACGTCCATTACATTACATCCTTGTAATAGGACCAAAATAACCAAAACATCTAGCAGAAGAAGAGTAGCTCACTGGAGAGGTAAGCAGCAGAGGAAGCAGTACGAACACAGTCCTAAGGAAGGGTGCGCACACGCTGATTCAGATTCAAGATGCTTGCCAAACTCTCGCTTCCAGTACCTGAATATTTGCCCACAAACATGGGTCAGTACTACCACATGTACTGGTGAGCGACCGTGGCCAAACTCACCTTAGAAATCCACACTAAGTAAGCAGATGAAGCTAGCATTATTAGGTGATCTTTCTGGTTGTCTAGTTTCTTTTTAACAATTCATGTAAGGAAACATAGACGATATATAGCATATGCATATGATAATTCTTACCCACGGCCGAGCGGTTATCCCTGCAGCAGACACACAAGTTAGCCACAATTTGCATATAAGCATAAACTTATGTATCAATCTTGGTGTCAAAATTATAGGTATGCAAGTAGGTAAACCTAGCATGCGCCCTATCTATATGACGGTCCATGAGTTTCCCCATTTATGGACAATAACACCCCCCTAGATCCCGTAGGACCGGAACATCAGGGTGCTCTCACAATCCCTTCCGAACCGACCGATTCCCAGTGCCCCAGAAACCGATCGAGAGACTATTATCTTGTGCACAAGTTGTCCGAGACCCATGCATGGCAAGCAACATTTAACAATCAAACTCATAGGATGCACAACATTACCAAGCATATAACAATCTAATAGCCACACCCCCTAGATCCCGTAGGACCGGAATATCAGGACGGACCACTAGACTATTCTCATTCATTCTTTTACACATGACACAAACACTAATCATGAAGGTTTTATGCACGATATACTGATGTAACAAGTGAGTAAGGGGCAACATTCAATTGAAGTAAAGCAGAACTCTTTTTATAGCATGCATTTCATTCTTTAGCTTATCTTGTTAATGAGGCAACATTTAGTGAACTAGAGATCATTTCATTTGGCATGTGAACTGAAAGATTCATTGAAGGGCCTAAGCCACTCACCGAATGAATCGAACGAGAGGATGGGGAAGCCTTAAGTGACGTTCACTCTTTGGTTATGCGTCCTGAAAATGCAACAATACTTGGTTAGCATACTTCGGTCTCTTTTTCTTACGATTTGAAAAGAATGCGCAAGCGAGAAAGCAAAATCATGAAAACCAAGTCATCGAAAGTAACTCAAAACACAAAGCAACACAAAACCAAGAAGCAAAGCAACCAACGAAAACTCTTGGACTTATTTTAATAGAAGTCGTTCAATCAATTCGAACGGTTCATTGTACTTCGCCCGTGTTGATTTGGCGGTAAGGTTTCCCCGAGACTCGATTCTCAACCGAGTCGAAGCAGCTTAGTGTTCCATAAGTAACCGTTCGGAGCGGGGCGTTACATACTACCCCACTGAGAAGAAGTTTCGTCCTCGAAACTTAAGAGATCAAGGAGGCGATATACTATGCATCAAGAGATCAAAGGAATCAGACTCACCAATATCGTGCCCACTAGTATCACGCTCAATATTTAACTGATAAACTCTCGACCTTCTTATCTGATCAGTTGGATCAAGGGCAGGCCCCGGAGGGGTATGAGTTTGTAAACCTGCATCATCCCCTGGTTTCTCAATAGCTATCCTCTTAGGGCAATCACGTAATTCATGGTCGGGTTGCCCACACTTAAAGCATAGTTTGTGGAGAAAACGACAAGTCTCTTTGGTGTGACCCTGACGGCCACAGAAGCTGCATACTTTCCTACGGTTCTCACTTGCGTCGGCCTATTTCTCATTATCGGCCTTCCTCTCACCGTTGTGGTATCGTTTTGCAGGAGGGTTTCGGGGAGCGGGTGCCTTCTCCGGAGCACTTCGTGGAGTGAACTGCTCATTTTGCATCGCTGCCTCAAAGGCTTGTATGTATGTTTTGCACTCCCGATTCATAACATCTTTTCTCAGATTATCGTTTAAGCCATTTATGAACCAATGTGTGCGGGCTCCCTCGCCTGGAATTATCGAGCTAGCGAACTTAGCAAGTTTGGAAAATTCTGACTCATAATCTTCGACGGACATGTCCCCTTGCTTAAGTTCGGTAAACTCGTCTTCCTTCCTCTGTCTGACAGCTGGCGGAAGATTTTGTGCGAGTAATGCTTCCTTGAACATTTCCCAAGTGATCCTACCATCCTAATGCTTGGTGGCTAGATCTGCTTTCTTAATTTCCCACCAATCGTGTGCACGTAACCGCAACTGCATATCTTCACACGCCACCCTCTTGTTCGCAGGTATTGAAGCAAAGCTAAACAAGCTCTCCATCTTTGCGACCCAGTCCATCACCTTATCCGGCGTGGTCCTGCCTTCGAACTCCGGAGGGTTCAACTTCAGAAACTCAGCACCTTTAAAGGTAGACTTTCCGGCCGCACGACAAGGCTCATTTGTCTCTGCTAATCCTGCTCCTTGAGGCATGGTCGGGGCAGTCACAGGTGTTGCGGCGGTTTCCGATGCACCACTGTGTGCTACAAGTGTTGTCACAATCTGAGTCAGAGACTCAACCTGCTGCTGTTGTGCTAAGGCTCTAGCATCTGCTCGTTGCTGCTGAGCCTCAAATCGTTCTTGTTGTGCAGCGTGACGATCATTCTGATTCTAAAATATTGCAATAAGCCTATCAATTTGGTCATCGCTCACGCTTGTTGCGCGCGATGTCTTAGGATTACTAGCACCTATTTTTGCCATCTTTGCTGCAAAAGAGAGTAGCTTGCATTAGTCTCATAACGTATTATGGACTTATTGCATTGGACGTTGGATTTTTACACTCTTAGGGACCTTTCATGCTCTCGATTTACTTCTTATAGATTCGAAATAAATTTTTGAAATTCGGAACTTTTTGAAACCGTTTGAAAACTTATATCATTTTCGAAACCGATATTTGAAGAGGCCAAGGGCGTAAAACCATGCTCTGATACCACCTGTCGCGCTCCGATCCCGTATGGGCCGATCGTCCTCGCTTGGTCCCTACGGAACCACTTGTCCTCGCTTGGGCGCGATGTCGTGCAAGCCTAAGTTGCGCTTGCACCAGGCAAAGTACCTGTACAAGACACAAGATAGAAGAAAATATACATATTTAGGCACAGAGTAAAAATGCAAAGAACCAAAGTTGAACACATTTGATAGCACACAAAATACTTTCATTTTATTGAATACTGAAGATGTGGATTACAAAGTGCTTGCTTGGCTAAGTTACAAAATATGTCTTAGAAGGCTTACAACTCTTTTTACATTTCCAAAACTAGCCACAACGCCCATTATATTACATCCTTGTAGTAGGACCAAAATAGCCAAAACATCTAGCAGAAGAAGAGTAGCCCACTGGAGAGGTAAGTAGCGGAGGAAACAGCACGAACACAGTCCTAAGGAAGGGTGCGCACACGCTGATTCAGATTCAAGATGCTTGCCAAACTCTCGCTTCCAGTACCTGGATATTTGCCCACAAACGTGGGTCAGTACTACCATATGTACTGGTGAACGACCGTAGCCAAACTCACCTTAGAAATCCACACTAAGTAAGCAGATGAAGCTAGCATTATTAGGAGATCTTTCTGGTTGTCTAGTTTCTTTTTAACAATTCATGTAAGGAAACATAGACGATATATAGCATATGCATATGATAATTCTTACCCACGGCCGAGCGGTTATCCCTGCAGTAGACACACAAGTTAGCCACAATTTGCATATAAGCAAAAACTTATGTATCAATCTTGGTGTCAAAATGATAGGTATGCAAGTAGGTAAACCTAGCATGCACTCTATCTATATGACGGTCCATGAGTTTCCCCATTTATGGACAACAACACCCCCCTAGATCCCGTAGGACCGGAACATCAGGGTGCTCTCATAATCCCTTCCGAACCGACCGATTCCCAGTGCCCCAGAAACCGATCAAGAGACTATTATCTTGTGCACAAGTTGTCCGAGATCCATGCATGGCAAGCAACATTTAACAATCAAACTCATAGGATGCACAACATTAGCAAGCATATAACAATCTAATAGTCACACCCCCTAGATCCCGTAGGACCGGAACATCAGGGCGGACCACTAGACTATTCTCATTCATTTTTTTACACATGACACAAACACTAATCATGAAGGTTTTATGCACGATATAGTGATGCAACAAGTGAGTAAGGGGCAACATTCAATTGAAGTAAAGCAGAACTCTTTTTATAGCATGCAGTTCATTCTTTAGCTTATCTTGTTAATGAGGCAACATTTAGTGAACTAGAGATCATTTCATTTGGCATGTGAACTGAAAGATTCATTGAAGGGCCTAAGCCACTCACCGAATGAATCGAACGAGGGGATGGGGAAGCCTTAAGCGACGTTCACTCTTTGGTTATGCGTCCTGAAAATGCAACAATACTTGGTTAGCATACTTCGGTCTCTTTTCCTTACGATTCGAAAAGAACGCGCAAGTGAGAAGGCGAAATCATGAAAACCAAGTCATCGAAAGCAACTCAAAACACAAAGCAACACAAAACCAAGAAACAAAGCAACCAACGAAAACTCTTGGACTTATTTCAATAGAAGTCGTTCGATCAATTCGAACGGTTCATTGCACTTCGTCCGTGTTGATTTGGCGGTAAGGTTTCCCCGAGACTCGATTCTCAACCGAGTCGAAGCAGCTTAGTGTTCCATAAGTAACCGTTCGGAGCGGGGCGTTACATTAACGTCGCTATAGCGACATATAGCGACATTTTTCTTGTCAGCGACTAGCTAAAACGCGACTACCATGAAACGTCGCTAAATACATTTAGTGACATATTTTATCATTTTAGCCACGTTTTTAAACGTCGCTAGAATGACTTATTTGGGTAGTGTTGGGAATTCAGAAGAGAGGAGTTTTGATTTTCAAATTTTTTTTTTTTGCAACGACATTTGACGATGTCATTAGCGACAATAACCCTTAGCGACATAACTTATGCTACAATACTGACTTGGTACGTTTGATAATCATTGATGTTTGACGATATTATAAGCAACAACTTTTAGCAACTCTTGTTCGAAATAAATGATTAACTATCACATCGAGGATTTATGGCGTTCTAATGACTTCTTGTTAACTTTATATATGTTGTAAGGAAGTATTTGATCGTGGCTATATCTCGCAAAACCCGTATCGTTATGTTCTAATATATCCATACATTGTTATGTGTCGAAGATCATCATCAATTATCGACTTTGTTACCCATTATTTTTTAAGTGGTAGAGCATATTGACTTATGATTTGGATCTCTTAGGCCATATTCGTTAGAGATTTGTAAATTGATTTCTATCCTACTTGACATAATACTTTTAAAAAATCTATATCCTATTTGATAGAGTTATGCCATGCTAAAAAAAGATAATTTTCAATGGTTTTCCATTTCTATTCTACGTTGCACAAGATAAAAGAATTAATTTAATGATGTAGGACCTAATATTAATTGTTTTGAGAGATAAAATATTTTTATGATAATTTTTTATTTCTATCCTGCATCACCGTCACATATAATAAAAACTGGAATAGAAATCATTGTTGAAAAAAAAAATCTTCATAAAACCATTTTTTTTAAATCATAGAAGTAAAAGAGAACTTCCATGGGAGATCACCATAATTGACCATTTGTAATTATCTAAAAAGGAGACCCAATATATACTTATATTACGGAAACTCTTGCCAGTCCGAAGGAAAGGACCGAATGGCAAACCGCATGCCACGTGTCTCCTCCAGATTGGTAAAAAAAAGAGTCCCCCAACTAGCTTAGAAAAAAAAAATTATATGTCTACAACCAAATGCTTACAATCTTCTTACAACCGCCACGTGGCAGCCACGTGATGGTCGTCCCATGGAGGAGGGGGAGAGGTGAGACCCGGTGGCTGTCTGGTTGGCTTCCATGTGGCAGGAACGTCACGTGGCAGGAATGCCATTGGCACTCGTTTGTTGGGAGAGAGGTGGAACCGAATGTGACCCATATAGCATGAGGCAGAGAGGGTTGTAAGTATTTGGTAGTAAACTTAGCATTATTGTTTATATTATTCCATACTTGTAAAGAATTGTCCCAAACTATTATCATGAGTGGGAAACATGATGATTACTTTCCACGTATTAGTTAATCAACTTTTTAAACCTGTACCGACTGTTTTAATCACAGACATCTCGCACGTGCGTTTTTCGGCACGTCCCTTTCAAACCGGAGCACGCGAGCGGGAAGGGGGGTGCTGCCCGACACGTGTAGCTCACGCGGGTAGGGGCGTTTGGGTCAGCCAACCAAATGGGCGAAGGCTAATGATCGGTGTACAGCCCACGCCTGACCGGCAGCCGGAACCGACGGGGCCCAAGGAATCATCATTCCGTCCTTCGCGTGGAGCCCACCGCACTCCCGCTTCTTCTGCTGCTTCGAAGCTGAGCTAGAACAGTATTTTGGCTTTTCTCTCTCTCTCTCTCTCTCTTCTGTTGTCACTGAGCTTATATTTGAAGGAGGCACTCTGTACTGTAAAGAGAGGAATGTTGGTCGGTTTGGTGGGACCGGATTGACAGTGAAGGGAGGGGGAGGGGAAGAAAGAAAAGCTCCACCAACCATGAGAGGTGCAGCAGCAGCAGCAGCAGCACTTGTGAGGAAGAATGATTGCTGATACAGCACGAGAGTTGCTTCAGTCACCGCTTATTGGCCCATTCAACTTTTTATATGATCATCCTCCTCTATCATATCTACACTTGCGACCTTTTGACATAGAATTAGTATTTCGTATGGTGCTGGTGGAATTTTCGAGATTTAAAGTATGTTTCTTTTATTATCAAATTTTGAGTTAATTATGTCAACTCTTATTAAATATGGACAATCAACATATTTTGAAGTCGTCTCTTCTCTGTGGAGGCTACAAATTTAAATAGCTTCTTGGAAATAAATGTGAAATATATTCTCCAACAATCATGTGAACAATGAACTAACGATCACGACAAAGAACAACCGATGACCGATTTTTGTAGAAAAAACGAAGACCCAAAATACAAAATGCAAAGCCAAAAGGATTGCTTGAAGAATTCTAACAGGTAAAAATTATGGAAAAAGTCACATCACTACTAAAACAAGGTTATAACCTTTCTAAGATTCACAACCCTTAATATGAAAGAAAGTATGCAAAGAGAACCTAAAAAAATATTTCTAGAGATTACACCAAAAAAAAATCAAAGAAACCCAATCTTTACCCAACATTTCTATGCGCACAAGTTCTCCCAAGTGAATCCTAGGCCTCTTTATATTGCATGTCAGAACCCTAGACACGAAAATTCAATTCTAATGATCATAGCATAGGGTTTTTTTTTAATTTAGAAACCTAATATGAGTCATGGTTTGACACTGAGTTTCTTTTATAAAAAAAATTCATCTAACTCAATGAGTATGTAGTAAACTTCAATTTTGTCTTAGCATAAAAATTATAAAGATTGAAGCATCCGCGGGAAGCCAACTTGCAAGAACATGCCTTCGTGTGAAGAGGAAGTATCCTAACAGAGCATTGTCTCCGCCGGAACACCATTCCAACAAGCAGCTTCCTCCGTCAAAACTATCTTCTGACAAGGGCTCCTTCCACATGATAGTAGTCAAATCACAATTAATGTGTTGTACTCGATGCGTCATTCGTCAGAGAAGCACTCAGAATTCGAAGCGAACGGTCGACTAGCCGTTAAATTGACGTGCATAATAGCCAAGTGGAGGAATGGGTAACAAGAAATTTCTTCCGGCGAAGCTAGCTTTATGCAATCTTGGTCTTCTATAGAAGCGGTTCCTGCAGTCTGTGCTTCCGACAGTATGTGCTTCCTGTAATCCTTTCTTCCAGTGGGTTTTACTTCCTGTCAAAGTTGTTCCAGTGTAAACTTTGCTTCCGACGAGCCATATTTTCGATGAAGCTATGTTACGTGAAACTTCTACGTACGTGTTAGCGCACAACAAACGGGATGAACATTACGGAGATCCAGGCAGCTCTTCGACAGCTATCAGAGATCGTACAGTTATAGGAGCGTACAAATATAGTTGTAGCAAGCCACATGGCAGAACATGACTTGGATTATGCAGAAATGTGCCCCACATCTTGTATAACTGTTGCCGCATGATAGCATCTTCTTGCAAATCGCATGAACGTGCATCAATTTGAAAACATCTCCTTTAACCCTGCGTGAATGTTGGTTAACAGCTTCGTCTAAAATCTGTGTTCGCAAAAACCGCCTTGCAGACTTACGACTATAATAGTCTCAATTTGAGTATTGAACAGGAAGAACACAAAAAGAACACAAACATAGCATATACACGCTTGAGCAGTAGCAGCTTCAAACGTCTCTTTTACTTCCCGTCACCATTGTTCGTGTGCATTCAGAGCCTTTGCAAAATTATTGAATTGTCAACAGAGTAAAGAAATTGCGTGCTGATTCGATCTCCAGCGCTACGCTCTCCAAAATCTCAGACTTTGTACTTGAATTTTTGTATTCGTTGTAATCAAATTCTTGTACATGCATAAGTTTCTTTTTAAAAAGTTATCATAGAAAAAAACATCAATTCTTTTCTATTTAAAAACAAGTTTCAATCTTCAAACAATTGTCTCAAAACTACCCCCGCTTTCTTGGACATTAGTCAACTAGTCACAAGTCGACTTCGATTTCGAGCCAAATTCCAATTCTTGCATCATCTCTGCAGCATCGCTCATGTTAGAGCATTTCAAAATCACCACCGTCCTACCCAGATAAAAATAAAAAACTGACTTATTCTCCTCGATTCACTGAAGTTTGATCCACAACATGAACCATACCAAATCAAGCCATTTGTTCACATAAATCATAGGCTTACCACCTTGAATGGTTTCTCCCATTAATCGGTGAATGTTACAGTTAATGAGAATGCTGCAACTCCATGTCACCTTTAGAACTCCACCTCTCTGAAAATTCACAAGTGTAGAGTCTAATCCCCCAGCCCTATAATTGCATTGACCTTTATCCTTTCTTTCTCCCAATTTTTTCCTTAGAGTCACGGTCAAATACGCAACACCACCCCATCGTGAGCATTAGCACGGGTTACTTACCACAACTATACCTGCACACAACATATTTGATGTCCATCGTGCTCGTGCTTGTGCGCCCCAATAGTAATTCCTACATTAGCTTCCATATGCAGTATCGCTAGCCATCATGCCTTGTGATTAGTAGAGTGGGTCATCCGCTCATGCCCATTAATGCTTGTCAGTAGGCCAGCTTCCACAACACAACATTGTCGATCGTCACTTGTGCTCATCAGTTTCCGCATAATAATAAATTCAATATATATATATATATATATATGACACCAAGTACTGGTCAACGTGACATCCATCCGTAATTAAGGGTTAGTTCAAATCGGTAAATGAAGTAAAACATTCTTTTAAGTTATAGATACCACCTCCTTCTTCTTCCATCCTCCTTCTTCTTCTTCTTCTTCTTCTTCTTCTTCCATCTTAGTATAAACAAAGTGACTAGGGTGGTTATTGTGATTGTAACAATTAGGAGAAATAAAAGGTGGTGGGGTTAGATGAGGCCATAAAGAGTGTAGGTTGTGGTTGGCTGTGGGCAGAAGCTGTTCTATTACGTCAACTCCAAAATCTCTCTTTATCCCGTACCAACATCCCCTCTCACTATCTCTCTCATAATTTCATTATATTCTATGTCGCCTTTTGCCTCTCTGAGCGTGGTCAGCAAGAGAAACAATGGATTAAAGCTGCTCATGCTCCCCTTTCCGTTCCGTTCCGTTCCATTGCTCTCTCTCTCTCTTTCTCTCTTTACTCTTAAAGCTTAAAGGTGCTTCTTCATCTGTTCCATTCCGTTCCGTTCCGTTCTCTTTCTCTCTCTGTAGGAATCCGGTCGCTTTCGCTAGAGGTGGGTGTGGTGGCCAAAGTGAAGGAAAAGGGGGTTATCTTTCTCCCCACAGCTCGTGCCTTCTCCCGCCAAAAAAGGTCGCTTTCCCGCGTTTCTGCCATTGATCTTGCTCTCTCTATCTCAAACTACTTTAACCAGCTTTTTCTTCTTCTTTGTCTCTTCTTCTTCTGCTGCTGCTTCTTATTCTTCTCTATTTTCTGATCCACCCAAGTTTTATAGCTAGCAAGAAAACAAGACACAATCTCTCTCTCTCTCTCTCTCCTCTCTCTCTCTCTCTCTCTCTTGCTTGTGATTGGCAGATCAAGAAAGGCTGGTGGTTACTACGTACTTGAAGAGATCTACTACAAAGGTGGCAAGAATAACCTATAGGTACCCCTCTCTCTCTCTTCTCGAGCAAACCATAGCTCTCTGATATTTTGCACACACTAAAATCATCCGAATTACAATATCGAGATGGAGATCTTGAAATTTTAAGTGATGCCGGGAAAGAAAAGAAAACTGGATTTCTTTTCTCGTTACATCCCAATCGACATTTAGGTAGGACTTCATGATAATTTGGAGTTTGTTGTGGATCTAGTCCAATCGATCTATCGGCCACTCGGCAGTGGACCAGTAGATCGCAGTTTTAATTCTTGGTGTGTATTGTTATTATTGTTCTGATTTTCTGTAGTTTTAATTCAATCAGTGAGGCCGGACCTCAGTACTACATACTGTAGTTGAACTGTTTTCTTTCGATATATAATATTTGGTTTAATTCTGATCCCAAGTGTTATTCTAGAAAAAAAATGGTTCTACTTTCTAGAATTTGAGATGAAGCTTTAAAAAAATTGTTGGACTCAATATGAGATGAACTAAATTGAGACGAACTAAATTGTGCCATGATTGTCTAGAATTATACTTTTATTATCTTATTAAACACAAAAATCATACATCAAATCATATAGATTTATCCTTTAGTTTCTTCTTAAGTAGTTCGTTTCTACTTTATTATTTGCTATTAAATGGTTCTAATTTTCTAGAATTTGAGATGAAACTTAAATTATTATTTTTTCTGGACTCAATATGAGACGAACTAAATTGTGCCATGATCGTCTAAAATTATACTTCTATTATCTTCTTCAACACAAAATTCATACATAAAATCATGTAGATTTATCCTTTAGTTTCTTCTTAAGTACTTGGATCGTTTCTACTTTCCTATTTGCTGTTGTTATAGTGCTTATGGTGTTCATAGTATTTTTTTTTTTTAATTTTTTTTTTTTTGGTCGAGAAAGTTCACAATATTCTTGCTTTGCATCCAAAAGTGTTCGGGTGACAAAAAAAGAAAAGAAAAAGGAAGCACTGTGCCGTTCTCAGTGAGATGAACATGTTTTTCCCCTTATTTGTTCTCTTTCTATGAACTAATTAATACAGTTATTCTGGATAGTTGCATAAAATGCAACTTTGCACTCTATCAGACGAAGTGCTCCATATGATTTACGATTAGGACGATTTATAGGGAACACGAGATTGATATTTTGAGATTCTAAACTACACATATGACATATGCTTACATATTTTTCCAGAGTTTTACTTTGGAATAGGATTATTATTATGTTCCCACAATGATAAGAAGAAGTATGTGACAAATGATTAGTAAAAAGAACTCCATGTACAATTCTACTTCCCTGACCGTGGACTGGAAAAAGATCTTGTGCTCGAGTCTTCTTTACATGTCCTTATAGATCCATCTTAGTTTGGCTTAGATGTTATTATACATAAGCTTAAATGTTCTTGGACTAATCCTTCCATGATATTAGTTATAAAATCTTATTCTGTGAATATCTATGTGATAATCTACTTCATGTGTCTCTGCATTGTTTCGTTAATCCTTTCTTCTATTCTCTTAATTAGATATAAATTTGCAGTATTTTTTGTTGAAATGATATATGCAATGATTGACTATATGATTTTATCTTCTGAGACAATTTGTGTACATCATAAGTTATTTCGCCGTGTTATTGTAGCAATAATTGTCTAATATCCCGCTAAATCTAGTCAAAACAATATTGTTACATAGTATATTTATTATTCATAGATATATAGCAAACTTGTAAGATTATGTATTAGTTGTAGATTTGTAATATGCTACTGTTCAGTTATATATGTATATATCTGTTGTATTCTTAAAATGTCCACATTCCTGTAATTAATGAAATCCCATGTTGAGAAAGGTGGCGAGCTCCCAACCCAGATCCACTTATACATGAGAGATTGGAACATACAATAACACACAAAAATATCCTTAGGAAAGGATACAACTACTTCTAAATAGACAACATCAATCTCACTGGAAATCCTATCAGCAGAAAGCCACCCTTCCGAGTACCCTCAAACCTTGTTAAGTCGATTCTCTCAAATGTTCCTCTCCCCTTCCGATGTAATCTCGCACATCAACATGACCTCGATGTCAAATTCCAACTAGGCTTTTCCTCCATCGCCCACCTGGAATCCTTGCATACCTTGATCTACTAATTAATCCGTAGGTTCGCGCTGCAACAGATCTTGCGAACTTGATGCTGTGGGTAGAGAAGGTGGATTCCTTCTCCTGCCAGTGCTCCTTTCTATCACTGTTGACGATGAAACCATCTCACATTTATAGTCATTATGTTAAATTTTCAAAGATTAAATTGCAAACAGTGAGTTGTCTTCATTTCATAGGGAAGATACTAGTACACAGTTACTAAAATTTTATTTTAGTCTAAGACATGCTAGAGAAAAGTGTTATATGAATTATTATGCACCCAACAAATATATATGGACATAAAAATTTAATTTTAGTTGTCTCATTGTTCTTTGAGGTAATGCAACTTAAATCATACTAAAATATTTATATCATTGCCATTGTGAACAAGTCCAAACTTATCTTTCACGCAAGAAATACACAACAAGAACTATGAAGAAAACCATATTCAACAATAGGTCAAAGAATGAATGGAAATCCGATATAAAGAAACTATCTAATTCGTTAATATCATGCTTCCTAGTTAATACCATGCTTCCTTAAATTCCTAATATACAGCAAGTATATGAGGAATTTAAGGAATGATCATTCAAGGAGCATATATAGATAGGAAGATCCAATCAAAGTAATATAATTAGGAAAAAGAGTTTTTTATGACTCTTTAGCTATAAAATTTAGATATATATTATAGAGGAATAACATAGATTGTACATAATAAAAGATTTTAAATTTATATATCATTTGTTAATACCCCTCAAGTGAAAAAATGTGGGTTGAAGGCCGAGCTTGATTCACAAAATTACAGAGGGGATTGATCAATGCCTTTAGCTAGTGATAATATCATGCCAATTGTAAGGATCAAATTGCAAGAAAATAGCTCCACTGCCATTACTAATCAATTTCAAGGTGCCGAGTTTGAGTATGAATGACTAGATTCTGCCACAAAGATATGAGACATGGTCATATTGAGTGAGAGGTGACAATAAGAAGAAGACTAATGTCAACTACTGCAAAATATAGATAAACCATCGAAAATTAGAGAAGGCCTTTACTCTTCTCCCCTCCCTTATAGCAAGGCCTCAACTATCTGGTTGCAAGTCTTGTTCTTGTAAGTTGCATCAAGTATTATCTTCCAGGTTGGTGAAAGAGCAAAGTTCAATCCCAATTGAAAGAGTAAAAATATATTCCTATTTAATGTTCAGTAATTTATCTACACTTTCTTCTTTGTCCACATTGTAGTCTTGGCAAAATAAACCATTAATTCAAAAACCTTATAATAAATTTATGTTCAAACAACATAAATATATCCCTCAACCGTTACCTTTACCACTCTGGAGTTCTGGTGAAATTGTAATGAAGAACTCAGGTTCAAATCTCAGTCACGAGTACTTTATGCCGATTTAAGAAACAAATTATACTGCTAAAAGAAAAGTTGGGAATTCGTCTCGCTAAATTGTTCACATAGAATACTTACAAAAGCCTCCTAAAGGAGAAAGATGGAAAAGTTTAATATTTCATGTACCCCAGAAAAGTGAAAATTTCTATATTTCCATCCTCCAATTTGTTAACAATATAGTTGTCTTCCTCTTATTGTACTTGTTGACTTTCCTTTTAAGAAAATTTATATAAGACTAATGACCGAGGGCTATTAGTACCATGACCCCCTTGCACTTTATTAAAATTTTGCCTCGATTTTACATTCGAATCCACGTCCACTTCTCCCCTCATATACTTTTACCCTTTCTTCTTTTATTGCCTAAAATCATCTTATGAGAATCGAATCAGAAGCTATGAACATCTTAAGTATATCTTCTCCTTACTTCTTTTCTTCAGCTTCTTCATTTGTACAGGGAATTATAGTTTTTTTTTTTCCCTTTGAATGAGTACAGGGAATTATAGTTTGAACAACACATTTTTAACAAACGAAAAGAGAAATTATGTTTATGGTTAATGGTATGTATATGTGTGGTAAGTTATGAATGTAAGTGAAGACTTATGGACTTTGAAGTGACATGGGTTAGTCAGTTCGTAACGTGCAATGTTAAAGGTCAGAGACCTGGAGTTGTTAGTTAATTGCTTTAGGCCCTATAAAATGGTATGTGTGACGTAATAGAAGAAGTGTAGAAGTACAATTTTATTAGATCCCAACCCCACACAAACAAAAATAGAAAGGTTATAAAACTCCCATCCTATATTAGCTACCGCACAATCAAAGAACAATTATCCTTACTTTTGAACATGGTATTATTACTAGTGAACTTGAAATTACACAATTTCGATATCATCAATATGGTATAGAGATGACAATGTAAGTTTTGAGCACACAACCTAACTTTAAAAATAATAAAATGTAAATGCAACATGATAAAATAATTACACTAGGTGATCATATATAGTACATCTAGAGTTTTAATTGAACACTTCACGGTTTGGTGGTATAACACAATATTATATATATATATATATATATATATATATATATATATATATATATATATATATATATATATATATATGTGATGCAAAAGATCCAATAAATTCATAAATTGCTGAAGGAATCAGCATCTAAAGTGTTACACATTGTAGCATCAGCCAAAAGTAACTGATTAATACATATAGGTGCAAACTGCACATTTTCATTCTTTCAATAATGGAGGGCTTCATCAGCAAACTTATCTGCAACTGCAATCCCACATCTACGAATGAATGAATGAGAACTTGATTTTATTGTATGAAGACAGTAAGGATCTGATGTACAAATTTTTTGATGCAAAATACATGTACAAGTGTTCACTTTATAGCACCAACATTTTACTATTATTATTATTTCTTATTTAATGAGGGTCTTATGTACAAATTTAGTTTATTAATGTTTGTACTTGTTATACAGCTCTACGTACATCAAATCTAGTGTTTGGGCAAAGTTGCATGAACATTAACATGGCATCTAAACAAGTTATGGTCAAATGACTCAAATCATGTCTAGAACATGATTGAAAGTTACATAAACTGCTGTGAAGATAACTCTTAATCCAACAAAGAAGAATGTGGGAACATGTCGGAATAATTAATATAAAAATATATTCCTCAAACCTGCCCTCATTTCAGTTGTTTTGAGTCAATCAAAAATATGTTTGATTCTCTAGTGAATACAAATTTTACAGCTGGTAATTAGTTGTTTCTATATATTTTCAATACAGAACTACCGGTCATCCATGCAATGACTTATAATGTATATATTAAGTGTTTGAAGGCATAAATGACAGTTTTGATATGGTAATTGCTTAGCTCTTCTTTATATGAAGCTTAAAGATTGATGTCAAAGTAGTATTAATTTGGTATCTTGATACATTTCTTTGATCTCATCTTTTTTTTTTACCTTCCATTTCACTTCACGGGTTTTCTTCACAAAATGAATTATATGCCACAAGAATAAAGTACAAACTTGACAATCAACTTTGAAAGTTACAATCCTCTCATCACTCTGTGATTGGTTATGATTAATGAGCCTGGAAAAAATTTAGAACACGTTTCAAGAGGTATAGTAGTTTCATATGCATATCGGAGATTTTCATTGTTGAACTTTTATTCTTTTAGGAATAGATGGGTTGCACTTATTTTTTGTTGTAATTTTTTTTCTTCAATTTTTAAATGTATATTTGCATTACAATCCTTATTGTAAGAGTCTAAAATATTTTGAAGTAAATTTATTTTTGAGATTGTGAACATTTATTGTAATCAGAAGTGTATAATTATTAGTGGTTAGTAATTATATTAGTGATGAGGTGTGTAATTTACGTGTTTTATTCCTAATTCGTTTATATATATATATATATATATATATATGAAAGTTCTACGGTGAAGCTTAAAACTTTTTCTATTATAGATAAGATGTTGTCCAATTTGTTGCTATCCACAATTAATATTGTTGATAATATACAGCCACAAACACCAATGAGAAGCTCTCATAAGAATTAAATTGCTTAATATTTATACTATTATATAATAGGAAAAGGTGAGGCTTCACCGTAGAATTTTTTTTCTTCCAAAAATGTTGTTATCTATGTTTACTAAATAAAATTGTTTATAAAATTTAACATCGATAATTATGTAGTTATAGGAGGAATGTTGCTTTCTCCAAAATTAAGAGACTGTTGTTTGTTCTTTTCAAATAATGTGAAATATGTGTGTTACGTACATATATACTAGTCTTATATATAATACCAAAAGTTCTAGGCTTCACCGTTGAACTTTTTTGTTCCAAAATGTCCTTCTAAAAACCTTACATATGTATCAAAATGTGTTAAAATTAACTATGAGTGAAATATGTATATTAGACATCTTCCCAGTAATATAATTATTCACCACTAATAATTACACACTTCCAACTACAATAAATGGTCACCTTCTCAAAAAATAAATTTACTTTAAAATATTTAATAAGTTTGTCATGCAAGTATATATTTTTTAAAAAAGAGAAAAAATACAAACAAAATAAGTGCAATGCAAATGGAAAATTTTAGATTTCACTGTGAAACTTTTTATATTCTAAAGTTGTCATTTTCCAACCTTATATATCAAAAAATATGCTTAGATTAATGAGAGATAAAATATGTAAATTATACACATTTCTGCTACTTCCAACTGTAATAAATATTCACCTGTCTCAAAATTTAATTTATTTCAAAATATTTTATACTATTTCAATATGAATTTGCCATTCAAGTGTATATTTAAAAAGTGAGGGAAAGTGGTGCGCATCTTCTACTTGCAAGTAAAATCAACCATTAAGAACCAACAATCTGTGCTGGGTATAGATATGAATACATTTGAGTATCAATATAATTTATTGTAGTGGTGGTTACTAAAAATGATAGATTAAAATTACTTGGTCACATGCATAATTTCTAAGAAAACAAATTAACGTAGGTACAAACATAGTGTTTGATTTTGATATAAATATCCTTTACACTGATACATAATGTTGAAAAATGCTGGAAATTAAACTAATGACTCTTTCGTGTTCATTCTCAGGTCACTGTTCAAGTTAGCTTAATATGAATACATTTTCACATGTACCGCCAGGTTTCCGGTTTCATCCCACTGATGAAGAACTTGTGGATTATTATTTGAGGAAGAAATTAGCTTCGAGAAGGATCGATCTGGATGTCATAAAAGATGTTGATTTGTACAAGATTGAGCCATGGGATCTTCAAGGTATATATATATATATATATATATATATATATATATATATATATATATATATATATATATGAGAACACCAATCCTTGAATATATGTATGTATGTAATTAGCTGCAAATTTATACATTCGAACTGACTCTGGCATTGAACATGCAGAATTCTGTAGAGTGGGAGCGGAAGAGCAAAATGAGTGGTACTTTTTCAGTCACAAAGACAAGAAGTATCCAACTGGGACACGCACAAATAGAGCAACAGCAACAGGATTTTGGAAAGCAACAGGAAGGGACAAACCAATCTACACAAAACACAGCTTGGTGGGCATGAGGAAGACCCTAGTCTACTACCAAGGTAGAGCACCAAACGGCCAAAAGTCAGATTGGATCATGCATGAGTATCGACTAGAAACAAATGAAAATGGAGCCCCCCAGGCAAGTAATTAATACTTATTCACTAGTGGAATTTAATCACCATTAAGCTTATACTATCAATTATCAATTTATTATGAATTGCCTAGACTTGATGATATATTAATCTAAAGGTTCCTACCAACTTATCTAATCCAATTTCACTGATGAAAATGTGCTAAAACTTGAAGTGTGATAAAACTCTTCAGGGTCTGCTTGGTAATGATGTTTTTACCGGTTTTGGAATATTTTTGAACAAATTGTTTATGAAGTGTTTTTTTTTCCTTCATAATGTACTGGTTTTGGTCGACTCGAAAATCTTTCAAAATCGGTGTAATGTAATTTTGGGTGTCTTATAAACACCCCAAATAGATAGATTTTAAAATTATTATTATTTTATTCCATTTATATTATTTTGCTCTATTTATATTCTCACAAAAAATATGTAATTATAACTACTAATACCCTACCCTATTTTTTCTTTCTCATCTTTGTTTCTCTTCTATTTCTTCCAAACTACGATTACTTTTTTCGGATCATAAATCTCTCTCCTACTTTCATATAGGCGATTCTATTATTTCATGTGTTTTTATTATTTTGATTAAATATTGACTTATACTTAAGCGTGGGTTGGGTGACAGTTCCCGCGCTCGGGACCGCTCATAAAATCAAACATACTTCGGCATTAGAAATAAAACTTAAGGAGAACTTTTGTTTATATATGGACATATAGATAATTTTATTCATGTAAAATGAATTCAGAACCGCTCGTTAACAAATTATCAAACATGTGTTCGACTAGTTTAAAAGTCGCTACATAAAACCATCCAAAACTAGACCCTTCATAATGCTTATAACCACAATACTCTAAAAATACCTCAGAACACTACCCCTACTGTTGTCAAGCGGAACTGAGTGAATTTGATTTTTTTCTTTTTCCATTCATAATGTATTCAACCTTAAACATTATATCCCAATAACTTTCTTTTGTAGGATATTTGATGTATTCTTTTTTGATAATCAATTATACTTCAAGTACCTTGAATGAACTCAATAATGCCATCATTCTTTGTTTTTTTTTCATACGTATTTACCATTAACCTTCACAATGTTTGTCTTGTTTTATGATCGCAAGCCATTTCTTGTTTCCTGTTGCAGGAAGAGGGTTGGGTGGTATGTAGGGTGTTTAAGAAGCGAGTGACACAAATGAGCAAAGGGGGCGAGCACGACTGGTTCGACGAACATGTTTCCTTCATGCCAGATCCCGGATCCACAAATTTACACAACCTCCTATCCCATGATCCTTTCCATCAGCTTCCTCAACTGGAGAGCCCCAATGTTTTGAATTACATCAATGATCAAGGAAGTTCCCTCCAGTCCTCTACCATTTCACACAGTAAGCTTCACATGATCTCAGTTTTTGGTGGCAAAGGAAATAAAGATGATCAAGTTAATTCAGACCAAGTTACGGACTGGAGGATACTCGACAAATTTGTTGCATCTCAACTTAGTCATGATGACAATTCCAAAGAGCCTAAATATTATCCCGACGAACATGACAACATTCAAGTTCCAGCTGAAAAGCAAGAAGATTCGGTTGAATATGCATCAGCGTCTACCTCTAGCTGCCCGATTGAGCACTGGAAGTGAAACGACGTGATCGATCTATGGTCTATTTATAATTTCTTAAGCTACATATATTGTGGGAAATTGAAGAAGCAATTATGCTTGGTCATGTAAATAGCTAGGAATTCGGTATCAAAGAGTTTCTGGCCTTCATTGTTAGCTAATCAATACCTAATTACGTATATGATGTAGTATATATGAATAAGGGCCTCTTGGTTCCTGCAAATTGAACCTGGTACTATTTGTTAAAGTATGAATGATTTATCTAGATAATTTGTAACCTTTGGATTTGATGTTTCTATTATGTGAAGTAAAATATATGCTGGATGTTAGACTTCATCTTTCTCAAGGAATTTGGTATATAATCAGTGGGTTTGGGCATGCATGATGAACCCGAGTCCATGGGGAATCTGAAAAATGCCAAAGAACAAACAAGTAGAAAAAAAAAAAGCAAAACTATGAAAATAAATCTCTTGTTCTACAAGAAGTTTCAAATACTTTATAGATTGCACAAAGCCAATGGAAGCATGGAGACGGTTGCATCGAACTGGAAAGTTAATCTCAAGAGAGGTTGAGGAATCACAAGAAGAGTAAATGAATGGCAAAGGAGGGAAAAGATATATATATATACCCTTGTATTGATCCAACTAAGAACCAACCTGCAGACTAATTTTCAATAAGGGATATACATATGTTGTTTGGATTTTCTTAATTTGTTCTCATCCGAAATGACTAGTGATGGGGCCAGGAGGAACATAGGGTTTATGTGAGCTCTCAAGATCATAATCTCCAGGATGGGAGATCAGAATAGGGATTTTTCATGCCTATTGTAGATGATCAGGCCCGTATAATTGGTATACGGTCCGATTAAATACATAAACGTTCAGCACAATCTGTTTCGAACCAATTAAAACCACCCAAATTAGCCCTATAACTATGGGCTCTGATACCACTTGTTAGAAACGTGGTGTGATCCGAACTGGAATTGGTCAATGATGTGCGATATTAGATTGGGCACATATGCCTTAAAAGAGAATTTTCATGTAATATTTGAACCAATCGCAATTATCTACAGCTCATGATCTCACTTCCTATCCGATGTGGGACTAAACTATCAACTCCATTGTCACCATCTATTAAGAACTCAATCAGAAACGAGATACAATTCAACAAGTTTTCATCTTCTCATTTATAGTTGTCTTGTTTTGTATCCTCTATTCGGTGCATCTTGTTTTGTATCCCCTATTTGGGTCACGTATTCAACTATTTTCTATTATTTTGAATAAATCATGCGTCGGATCCTTAGACATTACTTTTTATAAAAAAAGAAAAAATAAGAAGTTATATCTCTACTAATATAAAATGGCTTTAAAACGGCTTAAAATTGAGCCATCTAAGTCATTTGTAGATATTCTATTAATTATTTCAATAAAATTAACTAATTGTTTAACTACCTAATATAATTTAATTGTAATTAAAATTTTTTAACTCAAATGGTTAAGATGGAATATATTTTCTTCAACTCATAGGAACAACAATATCTATAATAAATTTATATTTAATTTTTTTAACAATTTTTTTACACACGCACTGCAATGCAGTGCACGATAGTAGTCACAATATTATGTTATGGAAGAATGAATTTGTACCGCATATTCTTAGTCAGAACAAGATGAAGTTCTTATATGAGTAAGCATATATGCAATATATACTCGTACTTCTTGTAGCATTTAATAATTTTTATTCAAGTACTTAAAGCCATAGTAGCTTAGTCCATCGTAAAAATGTGTGTTAAAAAGAAGAAGAGAGAGAGAAGAGTATGTTACATTTAAAATAAGCTAAATTATAACTTGATACCCTCAACTATTACAAATGTTTAATATGATACTTTTAATTTTGATAGATGTCAATTTGATACTCTAAAATTTAAAAATGACCAAATTACTCTCGTTCCTCTCTCCCTCCCCCGCCCTCCCCTCTCCCTTCCGGCGGCTGCAGTACCCCCCTCCCGGCGGTTGCACCCCCCCCCCCCCCCCCCTCTCTCCTGCGCGTCGTGCTCCCAACCCCGCCACCCCTCCTCTCTCCGCCCGCGGCAGTGTCGGCAGCAGCCCGCACACGACGGGGAGAGAGAGAGAGAGAGAGAGAGAGAGAGAGAGAGGAGGGGGGAGGGTTGGGGGCACAGTGCGGGGGTGGTGCAGGTGCCGTGGGGTGCAGCGGTGGAGGAGGGAGGAGGAGAAAGAGGAGGAAGCAGGAATAATTTGGTCATTTTTAAATATTATGGTATCAAGTTGACGCATATCAAAGTTAAAGGTATCAAGTTGAACATTTGTAATAGTTGAGGATATCAAGTTCTAATTTAGCCTTTAATATATCTTCCTTTCTTAATAATGGTAAAACAGTTTCATTTTTATATAGTCAATGTTAATAAACAAAAATGTGACATTTAAACTAGCAATTTGGTTTGCATGATGCGCTAAAGTAATGTGTATAGTCATCGATGAAAACTAATTTGCAACTAGCCAAAGTAGATTTATATTCTTCACATAATGGATAGAATAAAACTAGAGTGATATATAATTCTCTTTACTAATTTTTGATAAATCTTTCACTACCCTCAAAATGCAAAAGGAACTTGGAAGATGAACATACCTACATGATATCCATGTGGAATATGATTCCAATTAATTCGATAATTGCAAATGATGCAAGCTCATAGATAACTAAATAACACAGTAGCAATAATAAGCCAAATTACTATTAGAACCATAACATCTAAATTAGATAATTGCATCATTGATATGATGGATCCATCAGTATCATAGATAATACACATTAACAGGCTAATATTTGAAGAAGACAAAAAACAATAGCAGTTACTGCAAAAAACAATACTCACACTAATTTTAATTGATGTGCAAATATTATATGACACTGCAAAGGAAATTGACCAAATACTGAAAGCCATCTAACAACTAAATAAAAGAACTTTGAGCCAATGCACAGTATAGAGATATCTAGACAAACCTGACTATAGGCAAGGATGTGGCAAGAAGATTAAGGTTTCATGAGAAATAGAGCTCTTGCATGAAGTAAAGAGTAGTAGAACTCTTATAAGAAACAACTGAAGTACCTGGTTGGAAAAGTTATGGACACTCTAGGAGACTTTGTTGCTCTTCCATGCATCATAGGCAAGTTGGTAGGAAGCAAAAGCCAAAAGTGAGATCCAAGAGTATGACAATTAAGTTGCTCAAACCACATAAAAGTTGAGTAGAAAGACCTTAATGTAACTAAAGAAATCAAAGATATTTAATTACCAGATGAGTAAAAGATTGTCCAGAAAGTACAGAAAGCATTACTTAAAGGATGACATTGCTTCTAGTAGAAGACATGCAACGAAAAAGCAGAGAAAGCAAAGTGAAGTCCCACAATCTTTGGGCTGTCTGTTTGTAAAACCCGACTGTTGGTTTTGTTCTTTGTACCCATATCCGACCTAAACTCGTTTAAATTCTCATTATTAACACTCCAAACCCGGTTTTTATTTATTTATCCAAATGTCAGATAACATTAGATTATATACAGGAAAGAGAACTTTCGGATTTAAAAAAACCAATTATATCCTAACCAAATAATATTCCATTTCATATTTTGTACTGAACCCGACCCAGAAACGTTCAAACACAATTTCTTTATTTTAAAAGAAAATAATGTTATTGATACCTATAAAGTATTCCTCAAAAGTATTTCTCCTTACGTGACAACCAACGTGATGGTTAATATGGCAGCCAACATGACAAATTTTAAAATTAACATTAATATTAACATTAAAATTAAAATTAATATTTGTTGGTGTTTTTGTCTTTGGACTATAAAAGATAGTCTCACATTGGCTACACCACCAAGTGGGTATATCAATATAATGCTTTGTTTGTGTTGAGGTGTGCACATGGGGTGTGCTGAGGCACATGAGTGCCATGTGGGGGTATTTTATTAGGATGAAGAAGGATTAACTCCTTAATGAAAATATTTATGCATTTTGTCATTCTCTTGGAATTTATTCCATAGGAGCTAAGCCTCACTCTGACTCGGACTCGGGCTCGGGCTCAAGGGCGCAAAGTGGCGCTTTATTGGCGATATTAACATTAAAACCAAAATTTGTTGGTATTTTTGCCTTTGGACTATAAAAGATAGTCCCACATTGGCTACACCACCAAGTAGGTATCTCAATATAATATTTTGATTTTGTTAAGGTGTGCACATGGGGTGTGGTGAGGCACATGGGTGCCATGTGGGGGTATTTTATTAGGATGAAGAAGGATTAACTCCTTAATGAAGGCATTTATGCTTTTTGTTATTCTCTTGGAATTTATTCTATAGGTACTAAGCCCTCGGACTCGGACTCAGGCTCAAGGGCGCAAAGTGGTGCTTTGTTGGCGCAATTTGCACGTCTGCATCGGCGCAGGCGCTTGTGCGCATTTGATGCGCGGTCGCATGGGTTGCCGCATACGCTGCGGCTTGCATTGCCGCATGCGCTGCTGCTGCTGCAGATATATTTGAACGGTTATGGAAAGATACGTTTTTTATTCAGATCCATTTTTTGAGGGATTTAAAATTAATACGTGCCTATCTTTTAGGGATTCGTAATTAATCTGTTCATATATTTTCGTAACTGTTGGGGGCTAGGGTTTTCACGTACCCTCTCTCTATAAATACTCTCTTCGTGTCTATTTGAGTACTTACTTCGAAAAAGAGGATACGAAGAGAGTTGTTGCTGCCGCCACCATTGGAGTCCAGGAAGTTCGAACGAGTCCAGACAGAGGTGACAGCAAGCGTTCCAGAAGTTCTACGTGAACTTGCTGGTTCCTGGGAGCAGATCGTGTGGGGCGAATCTTGCTTTGAGCAACAGTGATCTTTATCACCATAGCAAGCAAAGTCTCTTCTTCTTTCTTCTCTTTTCTGTGAGTTGTAACTCTGTTCTGTCCGTTTGCAACTGTGATTGCAAGGAATAACGAGAAGATAGTTTTCTCTAATTCTCTGATTATCTTGTTTCAAGTTGTAATTAGATCATATATATTATCTTCTTGTCAGATCGAGAGATATCAGGAAGGAAACTCTTGTGTGAACTCTTGATCTCGACTTCAACTTCTAGTTCTACCATCTTTGATTATGCCTCGGGACTAACAATCTCAAAGCAAGATCCGAGTAATATAGAGAACCGATCAAACCTTCTCAATACTAGCTTTCACAAGCTTGAGAAGTTTGATGGCGAACACTACAACATTTGGAAGAGGAAGATCTTTCTGAATCTTCGTCTTGTCAAAGTTTTTTATGTGTTGGTTGATTCAGAACCTACCAACCCTAAAGATGAAGGAGAACTTGAAGTTGGTGTGGCGCAGAACGCGCACAACAAGTGGAAAGAAGACAACGACCTCTGTAGGCTATTGATCCTCAATGCAATGGAGGACTCTATTGCAAAGTCTTACAGCAAGAAAGAGAAGGCGAAAGATGTTTGGAAAGCTCTTGAGAAGCATTACAAAACTGATAAAAAGATGTCAAAAATCTATCACATTGAAAAGTTTTTCACTTTGCAATTTGAAGACGAGAAGGTAATGCTGTCGCAAGTCAAGGAACTTCTGAAGATGTAGCAGAAGCTGGAGGAATAGGGCATGAAGCAGGAAGATAAGTTCATGGTGGGGGCTATCATCACCAAGCTTCCTCCAGGCTGGATCAGGTTCAAGACGGACATTTACCGTAAGAAGATGGAGATCCAACTCGAAGATCTTCTTCACTGAATTCACATTGAAGATGAGGCCAGGGGACAACTAAAGTTGGATTCTCTGTCCAAACAGTTGGCAAAAGTCAACTTGGTGCATGCTGGTGATTCCAAGGGGAAGCAGAAGGCTTCTCACAACAAGAAAAAGAAGGACTTCAACCATCTGAAGGTGAAGTCGGCTTCGTTCAAACCGAAGCCAAAGCCCAAGTCCAAAGTGACAGAGCAAGGTGAGCCTAACAAGGTTGCTATAATTATGTAGGTTGTCACGATTGGTGTCGACTCTGACTGGTGGGTGGACACTGGCGCATCCTACCATGTTTGCTCAAAGAAGGAGTTGTTCACCATCTACAAGCCTACATCTGAGAAGGTTATGGTGGCGAACCAGGCACAAGCTGAAGTTCTAGGGACCGAAACGGTGGTACTGAACCTGACTTCGGGAAAGTCGCTGACGCTTCAGGATGTGAAGCATATACCAATGATAGCCAAGAATCTGGTCTCAGGAAGTCTTCTCTGCAACGCAGGCTTGAGCATGGACATTAATGCTAGATAGATGGTAATGTCTTTTAAAGGAACATACTTCGGAAAAGCTTTCTGTACCGAAGGGATGTTCAAACTTCAACTTGTAACTCCGGCTACAATGATAAATGCAGTCGCTTCTTCTGGTTATTCTCTTGAGTTATGGCATAATAGACTAGGACATGTTTATTATAAAAGAATAAACAAGATGTCTAGTCTAGGGCTTATCGCCAAATGTGGGGGTAAGAAGGTGGAGAAGTTTGAGATCTGTGCGCAGACAAAGATCACCAGAAAGCCGTTTAAACAGGTCAACTGAAGTACAGATCTTCTGGAGTTGGTGTACTCATTCATTAGAATCAATAAGAGACATCGAAGGTATCTACCGAATGACTCTATAAAATTACGTCGATACTTCCACATATTACGGGTAACGTAGGAGACATCTATATTTTTCCCCCGGGGAGACGGACCGGACCCATTCGATGACTTTCGCGGTCACCCTCACTGAACCGACTTGGATCTGAACTACGATTCCTTTTGGTAAGACCTGCATAAAAATATGCCACTAACGTCGTACTCAGATATCGGTGACTTCAAACAGTTCTCCACAAAGGCCAAGATGAAGTATTTTATTACATTCATCGACGACTACTCGAAGTATGCGTTCATCTATCTGCTCAAGTCAAAGGACGAAGTATTTGAGTAGTTCAAGAAGTTCAGGGCTGAACCTGAATATCAGACTGGACAATAACTCAAGAGACTTAGAAGTGATCGAGGCGGAGAGTATAAATTATTGAATTTGTATCATTCTGCAAAGAACATGGAGTTGTCAATGAGATGACTGGTCCGTATTCTTCTCAATCAAATGGAGTAGCTGAGAGAAAGAACAGGATGTTAACAAAAATGATGAACACAATGTTGTTAACTATGGGTCTTCCAAACTGCTTTTGGGGAGAAGCTGCGTGGACGGCCATATTCATCCTGAACAGAGTATCGTATGCAACATCCGATGTCACTCATGAACTTTGGTTCAAAATCAGACCCAACTTGAATGTCATTCGAGTGTGGGGGTGTTTGGCATGTGTGAAGCTCCCGGACTTGGAGATTCAGAAATTGGGTACGAGGACTACGAAGACCATCTTCTTGGGTTATACTGAGAAGAGTGATGCTCGAAGGTTTCTTGATATAGAATCAAATCATATCATTGAATCTCACGACGCATAATTCTTTGAAGATAAATTTGTAAGGCATAAGAACATTATTATCGCGGATATTTCGGAGAATAGTGTGGATGTACAGGAGGCTGAAGCTTCCAAAGAAGATGTAGTACATGAAGAAGTTGTCATTCCAGAGATAACGTTCGAACCAGAACTCGTAGAACTGAGAACTAAGTGGGTGAGAAGACAGAAGGACTTCAGAGAAGATTTTGTCACCTATCATTTGGAAGCAGATCCGCTTACCTATGATGAGGTGATGAAGACCAGAGAAGCTATCTTCTGCAGGAAGGCTATCAATGACGAGTATGACTCAATAACCTCCAACAATACTTGGGTGTTGGTCGATCTACCGGAAGGAGCTAAACTAATCGGATGCAAGTGGATCTTCAAGAGGAAGATGAAGGCCGATGGAACTGTTGACAAGTTCAGGGCAATGTTAGTTGCCAAGGGATTTTCTCAGAAGTAGGGGATCGACTACTTCGACACATATGCTCCAGTAGCACAGATGACGACTATCAGAATATTGATTGCTCTGAGTGAAATTCATAAGCTAGTTATTCATCAGATGGATGTCAAAACAGCATTCCTGAATAAAGAGTTGACGGAAGAGATTTACATGCAACAGCCAGAAGAATTTGTCGTCAAGGGGCTTGAAGACAAAGTCTGCAAGTTGGTAAAATTATTATACGGTTTGAAGAAAGCTCCCAAGATGTGGCACGAGAAGTTTGATAAAGTCATAAGATCAAACGGCTACAGAGTCAGTAAAACGGACAAGTGCGTTTACACTAAGTTTGATGACGGAAGAGGAGTCATCGTTTGTCTATATGTGGACGACATGAAAATCCTGGGTACGGATCTAGCACGTGTCACTAAGACAAAGAAGTTTCTCTCATCTAAGTTCAGTATGAAGGACTTAGGGGAAGATAATGTTATCTTGGAGATAAAGATCATCCGGACAGACACTGGAGTGGTGCTGTCACAGTCTCATTATATCGAGAAGATGCTCACACGCTATGGATATCAGGATCTTTCAGGGATCGATACTCCGTACAGGTGTGATAAGAAACTGAAGCCAAATTCTAGGAAAATAGTCAGGCAGTTGGAGTATTCAAGCATCATTGGGAGTTTGATGTATGTAACAACTACAACAAGGCTTGACATAGCTTTTGTCATAGGGAAGCTGAGTCGATTCATGAGCAACCCAGGTGTGGAGCACTTGAAGGATATGAAGAGAGTGATGAGATATCTCAGAAGGACTCTGAAGTATGCACTGCACTATAATGGGTATCCGACAGTAGTGGCAGGCTTCAGTGATGCAAGCTGGTATTCAGAAGTAGAGAGCGAAAGGTCCACAGGAGGATACATTTTTTCCATGGGTGGAGCTGCTATATCGTGGAAGTTGAAGAAGCAGACAATGCTCTCTCATTCCTCGATGAAAACTGAGTTTTATGCATTGGCTGCTGCAGTAGATGAGGCAGAGTGGCTTTGGGAGCTCATGTATGATCTTCCATTTGTTGGTGCACATATTTCGACGGTATCGATATACTGTGACAACCAAGCGACTGCAGCGGTAGCATCAAATAACCTCCTCAATGGTAAGAAGATGACTGTATGGTTGAGGCACAGGGAGGTGACTGATCTGATTAAGACTGGAGTTATTACCGTAATTGATGTTCGGAGTCAGGAGAACTTGGCGGACTTGTTCACCAAGGGTCTCAAGCGCCAGCTGGTCGAGGACACAACAACCAAAATGGGCTTGAAGACATTCTGATATTGTGCCTATGTAATTCTACTATAAAATTTTATGCTATTAGTTCAAAGAGAAATCTGCTAGGCATCTAGCTTTTAGTTCAAAGAAGGACCATTGACTGGGAGAATATGAGGAACATTAGGTATTCATTTGAGATATTGAGGGGTTACAGACCTAGAACCACTGTTGTTTACTTCTTGTTCTTTATGAAGAAAAATTTCCTGTGTAAGGATGGCTTTGACGCCTTAATGAGTTCTCGGACATAGTGAATGTCGGTGTGCTTTACAGGAAGCACGTAGTTTTAGTACTACAAGAGACTTTTATCCCATGCTACAGTGGTGTGACACCACAGAGGTAAAAGATGTAAATCATCGGAATTAAGTCACGTCACAGCGGCGTAGCACCGCACATAGGCAAGTAGCCTAAAACTGTAGAATAAAGAGTGGTAGGCAGTACTACAAAGAGGGAATGAACTTCATATTATAGTGGTGTGACACCACAGAGGTAAAGGATGTAAATCCTCGGTGGAAAGTCATATCACAGCGGCGTAACAACGCAAGGAAGCGCAAGACTTCATGCTGGGTAGTTTGGCACTACAAAGAGGGAGTGAACCTTATGCTATAGTGGATGACACCACATGAGGGAATGAACCTCGGCAGAAGGCCATGTCATAGCGGCATAGCACCGCAAGAAAGCGCAATGCTTCATACCAATGACTCTTTAAGAACTCACCTATAGTATATGAAAAGAGATACAAGCCGTCTCTTGAGAAAAAACTTGTAGTCGCCCAAAATACATACACCAACGGCGTGCACAGGGCCTTTAATGTGCAACCAGAAGCATAGTTGATGTCATTGTGTGAGTGAAAAGAATTGCAACTATGATGCAGAATTCAAGGCTTAGTCCATTCTTGTATCATACTGTTATTTGACCCATGCGGGAAGATTCAAGTCAAAGCGACATCTATTCTAATGTATGATGGGCAGTCATTGTGAGGAACGCTCAACCTATATATTGAGATATGTGGGGATTGTTGGTATTTTTTTCTTTGGACTAAAAAAGAAAGTCCCACATTGGCTACATCACCAAGTGAGTATATCAATATAATGATTTGCTTGTGTTGAGGTGTGCACATGGGGTATGGTGAGGCACATGGGTGCCATGTGGGGTATTTTATTAGGATGAAGAAGGATTAACTCCTTAATGAAAGCATTTATGCTTTTTGTCTTTCTCTTAGAATTTATTCCATAGGAGCTAAGCCCCAAAGGGGCTTAGCGACTCTGACTTGGACTCGAAATTGGACTCGGACTCGGACTCGGGCTCAGGCTCGGGCTAAAGAGCCCAAAGTGGTGCTTTGTTGGCGCACTTTGCACTTAGCACATCAACATCGACGCAGATGCTTATGCGTATTTGATGCGCTCTCTCATGCGCGAGCGGCATGCGTGGTCGCATAGGCGGGCCGCATGCGCTGTCGTATGGGCGGTCACATGGGCATGCCACATGGACTACCACATGGGCTGACGTATGGGTTGCCGCATGCGTTGTCGCATGCGCTGCGACTTGGCTGCATCATGCGCTTTCGCATTCGATGCGGCTTGCGTTGCCGCATGCGTTGTTGCTGCTGCGGATATTTTTGAACGGTTATGTAAAGATACGGTATGTTATTCAAATCCGTTCGATGGGCGGTCGCATGGGCAGGCTGCATAGGCTGCCGCATAGGCTGTCGCATGGGCTAATGCAAGGGTTGCCGCATGCGTTGTCGCATGCGCTGCGGCTTACGCTGCTGCATGCGCTCGGGCTTGCGTTGTCGCATGCACTGCTGCTGCTGTGGATATATTTGAACAGTTATGTAAATATACGGTCTATTATACGGATCCGTTTTTTGAGGGATTTAAAATTAATACGTGCCTATCTTTTAGGGATTCGTAATTAATATGTTCCTATCTTTCCGTAACTGTTGGGCCGCTAGAGTTTTCACCCTCTCGCTATAAATACTCTCTTCGTGTCTCTTTGAGGACTTACTTCAAAAAAGAGGATACGAAGAGAGTTGCTGTTGCCGCCACCATTGGAGTCCAGGGAGTTCGTGCGAGTCCAGACAGAGGTGACAGTGAGCGTTCTAGAAGTTCTATGTGAACTTGCTGGTTCCTGGGAGCAGATCGTGTGGGACGAATCTTGCTTTGAGCAACGGTTATCTTTATCACCCCAGCAAGCAAAGTCTCTTCTTCTTCTTCTTCTTCCTCCTCCTCTCTTCCGTGAGTTGTAATTCTATTCTGGCCGTTTGTAACTGTGATTGTAAGGAAGAACGAGAAGATAGTTTTCTTAGTTTTCTCTGATTCTCTTATTATCTTGTTTCAAGTTATAATCAGATCCTATATATTATCTTCTTGTTGGATCGAGAGATATCAGGAAGAAAATTCTTGTGTGAACACCTGATCTCGACTTCAACTTCTTGTTCTACCATCTTTGATTAAGCCTCGGGACTAACAATATTAACATTAAAATAAAAATGTTAATATTAAAATTAACATTAACATTAACATTTAGAAAAATGAGGTGATTAATTTTTTGGGTTAAAATTGATATGTCAGATATTATGTCAAATGTCACATAATATTATTTAGCATGCGATGTCAGCTGCTATACAAGGAGAGATGATTTAGAGGAATACTTTGGAGGAATGAATAGCATTATTCTTTAAAAAAAATCGTTATACTAGCACGTTAAGCCCTCAGTTAGCTACATGAGAGAGAGAGAGAGAGAGAGAGAGAGTGTGTCAAAGTTTAGACATGCAATAGCATGGCAATGGAGGGAAGAGTGCGAATATGATTATGTGAAGATGCTGATAAGTGTTTGTTTGCAGGTGAAGTGAGCATCATTTATGCGTGCAAATGGCATGTGAAGTGGCATCATGATCCAACACTATTCCCCCCGCCCCCGCCGACCCCCCTAGACCAATCCCAAACCCCAAGCATTACCATGAATGGTATGGATAGGGATCAAGCTAATGTTAACATTGCCATGCATGGTGGTAGTGGTAAGGATCAAACTAATGTTTCCTGTGGGTTTTTACTGAGCAGACAGACCGACAGCCTTTCCATGGGAGTCTGTCCCTGATGATCACACCACCAGAGAGTTTGAGGGCATCCTTAGTTGCATGCTATGATATGTGCTGGTCCTACAACCTTCGACTGCGTGCTTCATCATACAAGTGTGCATGCAAGTTGATAAATTATGGGTCAAATCCAAGCTTTTGTCTCAAATCCGACATATAGTACGAGAATATTGGCTTAGATCAATGACAATTGTGGTTGCTGCGTACAAAAAAAGTCATCCACTGCAAAAATCATTAATCACGACAAACACTTAGTTATCCACTACAAAAATAATTGCTAAATAGCTACAGTTCAAGTGACGGATATAATTCAACACTGAGCTACCGACAAATCAGCGACTAACCAGCAATTGCTTGCTGAATCAGTGTAAACAAACACAACATTCCATTGCTAGTTTTTCGCTATCGCGTCAGAAGTTTACCTTGACTCCTTACAACGGACCATTTCCATCGCTATTCATATTAAAGTCACCGTTACCAACTTCTATTCCTCTTCCCAAACCGACAATCAAGCTCACATGTAAGACAACATGCCGTTGACATGTGGCAGCAGCGGTGTTGAAATAAACTCCAGCAAATAAACACAAACCAAGGTTTAAAGTATCGGCCGATATCGATACGGATCGGCAGTATCAGATTGGTTTTGAACGTAGCCGATCCGATACTCCAGTAAAATATCGGTATCGGCCGATACTTTCACGAAAAGTTAGGTATCGGTCAGTATCGTCCGATACGTGTCCGATACAGTCCAAAACAGACCGATACGGTGACGTAAACCCTAATATTAGAAAAAAGAACAGTAGAGAATCGAATATATTCCCTTTCCGACATAAACAAAAATCTTTGCAGACACATCAGATCAAATAATAGAAATTTTGAACAGTTCCTACTAGAAGTTCTATAAATAAATCAAAGTTCTCTACAAAAAAATACCACAACAAAGAAGAAAAAAAAATTTAGAAGAATTTCGAGAAGTTTGTGAAGAAGTTACCTAATTTCAGAAGGTATGAGTAGCTCCTCCGCGCGGTGGTGGACGACCGCGGTGGTGGACGCGGTGGAGAGAGATTATCTTCTCTCTCTCTCCGATTCCGATGTTAAAAAAAAAAAATACACATCAATCCCGGTGACAACCAGTAACGCAAAAAAAATTAATCCCCACCGTCCACGTCACCAATCCACGACCGAAATCTAACGGTCCAAATTGATTCTTATTTGAGAAGGAAAAAAAATTAGAACTGCAGCAGCAAGTTTCAAACTCGTGACCACTGGTTCGGTTGGATAAGTACTATCATTAGCCCTCTAGCGACAAAGCAATCTTAATTTTGTGTTCTAACTTGCCATATATATATATATTATGTATCAATACTAGTTGACTAACTAGTTTTTTTGGTATATAACCTTTTTTTCTTTGTATATATATATATATATATATATATATATATATATATATAATTTTTATGTCTAACTATATATATATATATATGTAATTATTGTACATATATATTGTATACACTAACTTATATAATATTGTATCTAACAATATTTATTATTATTATTATTATTATTATTATTATTATTATTATTATTATTATTATTATTATTTTATATATATATATATATATATATATATATATATATATATATATATACAATAATTACATATATATATAGTTAGACACAAAAAAATTATATATATACTACCTGTTATTGTTATCTATGTAATTTTTTATATTATTGTAATTTATTTATCGTATATATGATTATATATATACTATCTAACAATATTTATTACTGCATGTAACAAATTTTTTATTATTGTATGTAACACTATAGTTTATATAACTATATTATTGTATCTAATTATATTGAACATATACACTAACTTTTATATATATATATATATATATATATATATATATATATATATATATATATATATATATATATATATAACTTAGTGTATGTGTACAATATAATTAGATAATATATAGTATCTATTATTGTATCGATATTTCTTTGTATTTTTTGTCAGTAATTATTACTGGAGAATACACATTATTTGTCAGAGGCATCTATTATCTTTGTATTTTTTATTATTGCATCTAACAATTTTATACGTTTTTATTACTGCATGTAACATTTTTTTATTATTGTATGTAACGTTATATCATTTTAGGATTACTTAATGGCACCAAAAAGTCGTACGCTGGAGAAAATGGATGCTGGTTGAAAACATGAAAAATGTGTCAATCCTAATAATAAGAGGACGGTGGAATACAATTATTGTAGCAAACTAATGGACGGAGGGGTTACTCGGTTGAAACAACACTTAGCAGGTATTACAGGAAACGTAACATCGTGTCCTGATGTACCATTTGCTATAAAAAAAAGAAATGTTGTTGCTTGTTGAGGGTAAAAAAATGATAAAATAATGGCGAATCAAAGAAAACAACGGGTAGAGGAGGAGTTGACAAGGATAGCTCGAGTAGATTCCTCTTCAGAAGAATATATTGAAGACTTCACGAAACTTAGAAGGGACATGAGAGAAAGTAGGAGAGAACATGCAGCTGAGGAATGGGGTAGACGTTGAAGTGTCGGGGACAGAGAAACAGGGTCAAGCAGGGGTCCGACGTTAGGTGGCCGATCAAAGTCAGTCGCATATCGTGGGGAGGAGGTGAAAAATATTTCAGAGATAGAAGTAAGGAGTATGGACCCTTATGTCCTAAGAAAACAAGGGATAATGCAACCAAAATAAAGGGAACAATTAAGGCGATAAAAAATGTAAAAAATTATATAGGAAGATTTATATCAAAATTCTTTATATACAATAATATATCGTTCAATGCTGCTAAAAGTTTACACTATCAACCAATGATAGATGCCATAGTAACTTCCGGGGGTGGAGTAAAATGTCCAACTCCTTATGAGATTTCAAATACTTATTTAGATATGGAAATAAGTGACATGGAGGAGTACCTAAAATCTTTTCATAGGTATTGGGATGAGTATGGATGTACTATTATGTGCGGTGGATGGAGTACACAGAACAGAAAATGCATCATTAACTTTCTTGTGTATTCTCCACAAGGAACGATATTTTTTAAATCTGTAGATGCCTCTGACAAATACAAAGATAGTAAATACATATTTGGACTAATGAATGAAGTTGTGGAACATATTGGAGAAAATAGGATCGTCCAAATAATTACTGACAATAGCTCTAACTACAAGAAGGCGGGAATGAGGTTAATGGAGGTGAGATTGAACTTATACTGAATTTTTATTATTATAAATATGTTTTTATATATGTAATTTATTATTGTAAATATAGCTTCATTCTAAATAAATATGTATGTTTGTATGCAGGTGAGAAAAAAATTATATTGGACTCCATGTGCAGCACATTGCATAGATCTCATGTTAAAGGATATAACCAATGATCCACATATTAAACCACTAACAAGTTATGACTTGTTTCATATATAATCATGGTTGGGCTCTTAGCATCATGAGGACTGAGACTCAGAATGGAGAATTGGTTAGACCAGCCATCACTAGGTTTGCTACCAATTTTATTGCTTTTGATTACATCCTTAAACATCAGGCTGATTTAAAAAGGATGATAAATACACGGGGTTGGACAGATAACTACATGAGACTTAATCATAAAGATAGTGAAAATGCATATGTGGTTGTTAGTTTAATCGAGAGTCAAACTTACTAGAGGGATATTGCAGGGGTCACTACAATATTTTGACCTCTAGTAAAAGTTTTAAGGATGGTGGATAGCGATGATAAAGCGAAGATGGGTCATCTTTACGAGGCTATGGACAGGGCTAAAGAAATGATAAAAAAGAATATTGGTCAAGGATATAGGAAGTGGTAGAAAATGATTGATACCAGATGAAATTCTCAACTACATCGAGATATACATGCAGCTGGTAAGTACTCTATAAATTGAATACCCTTCAAATATTATTTTATAATGTTTGTATGAATTTTAAAACTAGTTATTTATTCAATATTGCAGGTTATTTCTTGAATCCCAAATACCAATAGTCTAATGATGTTATAAATGACGACGAGGTACTGAATGGTTTCCACCGTGTCGTTAATAGAATGGTGAATGACAATACAACATGCCTTAATATAAACAAAGAGATAATTATTATTTGATATTGGATTTTTTATAACTTTACAATATTTAATTTTAATGTCATAAGACCCATAACTTGTGTAATATCACTTTGTAGGCTGAAAAGTTCAGATTGAGAAATGGTGTATTTAGTTCAGATCAAATCCAAAGTGCTGTAAATAGATGTCTTCCTGGTAGTAATAGTTAATACTTTAAAATATTTATTAATTAAAATTATATAGTTACAAAGCTAATATATTTTATTATTTTGTAGCTGAGTGGTGGTCCATACATGCTAGGGAGGAAGCCTCAAATTTGACTCGATTAGCTGTGCGCATCCTAAGTCAAACAATATCTGTCACGACCCGCACCCGGATATTCGGGCACGAGTACGTGGGTACGTCCAGCCTACGCCGCAGTGTCGGCGGTAGTACGCTGTCTAGGTCATATTCACAGTTAAATTAAATCTAGCTCATTCACAATAACAAATAGGCAAGGATGATAACAGGAAAATAGGAATGCTAAGATTTCAAATAAAACAAATGTGACAAACAGATCCATAGTTATTACAGAACCAGAAGATAAATCGGGGACAAACCCGATTACTAGGCTGAAAGAAAAATAATAACAACTGCTAACTACTCCTCAGAAGTAGCCTCCTGAGTAGGAACCGGCTCCTCAAAAGTATCACCTGCTACCTCATAGGGACCATAATAGGTGGGGGCATAGTCCTCATCATCGCCTAATATCAACGGATCCAGTCAGGAAAGGAGCAAAGTACCAATACACAACAAGATTAAACTAAATATTTATGACAAGTAGAAAGAAACTGACTAAGTATCATGATAGAATGTGCACAACAAGTAGTGAAATTAACTAAGAATTAAGCACTAAAGATCAGGAATATAAGTAAAACAGGATTAATTGCTATAAACCAGAGACATGAGTAAACAGGAATATAATGAGACAAGAAAATGGAACTACAACCAGACAACAGGAACTATGTGTGTGTGAAATTGTGTATTTAGAATACATAGTTGGCATGTAGGGGGTTATAAGGCTAATCCGGCACGTCATAGACGGCTATTAGTCAGGAATAATCGAGATCCGGCTGATGGTACAGTCGTGTACCAACAGCTATTAGTCAGGACAGGGGGAAGGGTAAATTACATGCCTCCTAGTATTCTCCCTCCCGACATGAAAAGCAAGACATGAACTCCAAATCCTAACACTAAGTGTAATCATCCAATGGTACTAGTAGAGCAAGGAACTAATTATCATAATATAAAGATTAAACTTGAAGTGCAGGTACTTGCCTGATGTTTGGATTCCAACTACGGTTCTGTTACTCGGGAAATTTTCAGAAATGTCTCCGGATGCTGAAATAAATATTACCATCATGCTCAGAAGATATCAAATAGCTAGAAATGCTTGTCCTTGAGTCCAATTTGGAGACAAGGACAAAAACGACAATTTTGGGTCAAAACGGGGTCCACATGTGGGCCCGCTTTGCACCGAAAAATGTGTCAGGGTCAAAGGTCTCTAAATTTGCCAAACTTAGTGTCAACAGGTCAGGAACGATGATACGAACCCAACGGAACTTTCAGAATTGGATTCCGATGAGCCGATCATAAAATTGCCCGTCGAGTACGACCTGTGGGGCTCACGACACGCGATTTTGTCAACGTTCTCGGAATCGAACCAAACTTGGGTCACAGGACCAGCGTATCGCTACGAGTCCGATGGCGCAAGTTTCATTTCAATCCGACGTGTGTACACAAAGTAAGGACATGATTCAAAAAAGGCAGATACTGGGCGGTGTCCGCGGATACGCGTTGATCCCGGTGTGCACGCACACCCGAATCGACTTCTGCAAAATCCCACACGTCCGTATCAACGGCGCGCACGTATCTGTGAAGACCGCACGCGACCAAGTCATCCCGTTTGGCGGGGCGTACTTAGTTCCGGGGTGAATCAGGGCGTTGTTTTTCCTGTTTTTGGATCGCGGTTCGCGATCACCACAGGACGCGATGCCCCGAGCGGGTTGCACGGACACCGAGGGGGTCATGCAGGCTACGCAACGCAACTGACGGAATCAGAAACGGGTAAACGAGCAGAAAGATACGCATACCTGAACAGGGTCAGAAAACCCGAAGATTACCGTGTCCGACACGTGTCCGACACGTGTCCGACACGTGTCCTGTACACGTGTCCTAGGGTTAGGGTTAGGGTTTGGGGCTGCCGGAGGTGGGCGGCACGGCGCCGGGGGAGGCCGGAGGCGGTCGAGGACAGCTGGGGGCGGCGCCGGCGATGCTTGGCGGAGGCGGCGTTGCGGGCACGGCGGCCGGAGGCGGGCACGGCGGCCGCTGCTGGGTGCTGGATCGGGGAAGAGGAGTCGGGCGGAGGAGGGAGCTGTCGGGGGATGCAGCGGGCGGCGCGCCGCGGCGAGACGGCGCTGGGGGCGGCACGGCGTCTCGGCGAGGCGGAGCGGGTGCTAGGTGGTGGTGGGATGGCCGGAGGATTTCGAGGGAGATTTATAGGGGAGGGAGAGGGCGAGGGTGGCCGGGGAAGGCGGGGACGTGGCGGAGAGCGCGGAGGGGAGGCCGGAGGACGCGGGCGTGGGGCGTGGGCCGGGCGGAGCGCGGCGGATGCGGCGGTGAACGCGGGGGCGCGAGGGTCAGGGGAGAGGGGAACGGGTCGGGCGGCGGGTCGGGTTCGGTCGGGCGGACCCGACCCGACCCGTTAAGGAGGGGGCTGGGCCGGTTGGGTTTGGGCCGCGGGCTGGGCCGTTGGGCCGGGTTAAAAACAAAAACAAATAAATATTAATTAATTAATTAATAATAAATAAATAATAGTTTTTAAGTGATTAAAAATAGGTCCCGGGCCCGATAAATTCCAGAAAAATTATCCTAAGTCCAGTTTTTTATTCTACACCCAAAAATATTATTTTTATAATATTTTAATATTATTATTATCAATTAAAAATCATTTAATAATTAAAACCCTGATTTTAATTACAGAAAATTCCAGAAAATTGTGAAAAAAATCCCAATTTAAAATTCTTGCAAAATCAGGGGGTTACAATCTACCCAACTTATAAAAATTTCGTCCTCGAAATTAAAATATGGTAGAGTTCTCTCTATCCAATCTTACTTGATTACAGTCTAAAGGATTCATCTCAAGTGAACATTGCGGTCTCTACCCCACTTAGAATTTACCCATCTATCATCTAAGGCTATACATCTAATAAAGCTATGTCCCAACTTATTTAATCATGGTATTGAATCCTTAAGTCTTTAACACCAAACACATCACCTATGGTATTCCCTTAATCATGTATAAAATGATCATCATCAATGTGACCGGTCTGTGGGGTATATCTAGTACTATCTATATATCAAACTTATACCAAGCACGAGGTTTCGTCTTTCCGAAATAAGGGAAGAAGAAGATCAATAATAAAGAGTTCAAGGATGAGATGATATAATAGGAGTATCGGGATCAAGGCGTTTAAAGAATTCAAATGGGAATTGTCAGGCAGTTGTGGACTGAAATTCTATTCTGGTAATCACTTGTTCGCATGCTCGTATTAGTACAGTTATGTAACTGATATGATATGCTCGGACATATCTAGAGGGCAAGTATACTAGTCAACTATATATCTCAATCCACGTAAAGTAGTCGTGTGAAGTGCGAACCAAAATGCACTAAGGTTGATCAGACCGCAATACACTGATTCTGAATAGACACTTGTATTAGTGTGTTGACCCAATAATACATATGTCATGAACAAGCTTGAATAAAGGATAAGCTTGCAAAACTAGGCTATATTAGCAGCATAAGTCAAGTACAGCAAAATTAAGTACGCTAGATGATGATGAAAGGAGGTACAAATTATTCAAGTTCACAAAACAACACACAATAAGCACAATAACAAAAGACTCTACAATCTCTACAGTTATCAAATGTAAAAGCATACCAGGTTATTAGCAAGTTCAAAATTACTAGGTTGGGGCTGAGGTCACGAACCAATAGGCACGAGCTAAAACAATACTAGAAACGGTATCTACGAATCACTTACGCGCATTGGCTACTCCACGAGTCTGCGCTCTCTCCACGGTCATCGCGTAAGCTTGTCCGCGTCCTTGAGGTGGTGCCCTCTACTGTTGCTAGGCTAGCTGGGAGAGTGCTGCTTGTGGCACCATGGGTGGTCTCGGTTTGGGTGCTGGTAGAGCTTGCTGGTTTATCACAGCATCTCGTGGTGATCTTGTAGGAATCTCGTCACTTGCTGATAGATCCTTTACTCTGCATCCAAAATAAACGATAAGAGGCGCACAAGAATCAAGGCAGGATGCAAGTCAATAAAATAATTCAAAGTCGATATGGATATCAAGAACGATTCAATCAAGTGGATGAGCTTTTCCTAAAATCCTCAATCTTATTGCAGGCCTGTTCGGTCCCTAAGTTGAAACCGAACAATTTAGTCGTTGACCTGCATGGGCCACCATAAAAATGTGTCACGACCCGCACCCGGATATTCGGGCACGAGTACGTGGGTACGTCCAGCCTACGCCGCAGTGTCGGCGGTAGTACGCTGTCTAGGTCATATTCACAGTTAAATTAAATCTAGCTCATTCACAATAACAAATAGGCAAGGATGATAACAGGAAAATAGGAATGCTAAGATTTCAAATAAAACAAATGTGACAAACAGATCCATAGTTATTACAGAACCAGAAGATATATCGGGGACAAACCCGATTACTAGGCTGAAAGAAAAATAATAACAACTGCTAACTACTCCTCAGAAGTAGCCTCCTGAGTAGGAACCGGCTCCTCAAAAGTATCACCTGCTACCTCATAGGGACCATAATAGGTGGAGGCATAGTCCTCATCATCGCCTAATATCAACGGATCCAGTCAGGAAAGGAGCAAAGTACCAATACACAACAAGATTAAACTAAATATTTATGACAAGTAGAAAAAAACTGACTAAGTATCATAATAGAATGTGCACAACAAGTAGTGAAATTAACTAAGAATTAAGCACTAAAGATCAGGAATATAAGTAAAACAAGATTAATTGCTATAAACTAGAGACATGAGTAAAACAGGAATATAATGAGACAAGAAAATGGAACTACAACCAGACAACAGGAACTATGTGTGTGTGAAATTGTGTATTTAGAATACATAGTTGGCATGTAGGGGATTATAAGGCTAATTCGGCACGTCATAGACGGCTATTAGTCAGGAATAATCGAGATCCGGCTGATGGTACAGTCATATACCAACAGCTATTAGTCAGGACAGGGGGAAGGGTAAACTACATGCCTCCTAGTATTCTCCCTCCCGACATGAAAAGCAAGACATGAACTCCAAATCCTAACACTAAGTGTAATCATCTAATGGTACTAGTAGAGCAAGGAACTAATTATCACAATATAAAGATTAAACTTGAAGTGCAGGTACTTGCCTGATGTTTGGATTCCAATTAAGGTTCTGTTACTCGGGAAATTTCCAGAAATGTCTCCAGATGCTGAAATAAACATTACCATCATGCTAAAAAGATATCAAATAGCTAGAAACGCCTGTCTTTGAGTTCAATTTGGAGACAAGGGCAAAAACGACAATTTCGGGTCAAAACGGGGTCCACATGTGGGCCCGCTTTGCACCGAAAAATGTGTCAGGGTCAAAGGTCTCTAAATTTGCCAAACTTAGTGTCAACATGTCAGGAACGGTGATACGAACCCAACGGAACTTTCAGAATTGGATTCCGATGAGCCGATCACAAAATCGCCCGTCGAGTGGAACCTGTGGGGCCCACGACACGCAATTTCATCAACGTTCTCGGAATCGAACCAAACTTGGGTCACAGGACCAGCGTATCGCTACGAGTCCGATGGCGCAAGTTTCGTTTCAATCCGACGTGTGTACACAAAGTAAGGGTGTGATTCAGAAAAGGCGGATACGGGGCGGTGTCCGCGGATACGCGTTGATCCCGGTGTGCACGCACACCCGAATCGACTTCGGCGAAATCCCACACGTCCGTATCAACGGCGCGCACGTATCTGTGAAGACCGCACGCGACCAAGTCGTCTCGTTTGGCGGGGCGTACTCAGTTCCGGGGTGAATCAGGGCATTATTTTTCCTGTTTTTGGATCGTGGTTCGCGATCACCACAGGACGCGATGCCCCGAGCGGGTTGCACGGGCACCGAGGGGGTCATGCAGGCTACGCAACACAACTGACGGAATCAGAAATGGGTAAACGAGCAGAAAGATACGCATACCTGAACAGGGTCAGAAAACCCGAAGATTACCGTGTCCGACACGTGTCCGACACGTGTCCTGTACACGTGTCCTAGGGTTAAGGTTAGGGTTTGGGGCTGCCGGAGGCGGGCGGCACAGCGCCGGGGGAGGCCGGAGGCGGTCGAGGGCAGCTGGGGGCGGCGCCGGCGAGGCTGGGCGGGGACGGCGCTGCGGGCACGGCGGCCGGAGGCGGGCAGGGCGGCCGCTGCTGGGTGCTGGATCGGGGAAGAGGAGTCGGGCGGAGGAGGGAGCCGTCGGGGGCTGCAGCGGGCGGCGCACCGCGGCGAGGCGGCGCTGGGGGCGGCACGGCGTCTCGGCGAGGCAGAGCGGGTGCTAGGTGGTGGTGGGATGGCCGGAGGGTTTCGAGGGAGATTTATAGGGGAGGGAGAGGGCGAGGGTGGCCGGGGAAGGCGGGGACGTGGCGGAGAGCGCGGAGGGGAGGCCGGAGGACGCGGGCGTGGGGCGTGGGCCGGGCGGAGCGCGACGGACGCGGCGGATGCGGCGGTGAACGCGGGGGCGCGAGGGTCAGGGGAGAGGGGAATGGGTCGGGCGGCGGGTCGGGTTCGGTCGGACGGACCCGACCCGACCCGTTAAGGAGGGGGCTGGGCCGGTTGGGTTTGGGCCGCGGGCTGGGCCGTTGGGCCGGGTTAAAAACAAAAACAAATAAATATTAATTAATTAATTAATTAATAATAAATAAATAATAGTTTTTAAGGGATTAAAAATAGGTCCGGGGCCCGATAAATTCCAGAAAAATTACCCTAAGTCCAGTTTTTCATTCTACACCCAAAAATATTATTTTCATAATATTTTAATATTATTTATTATCAAATAAAAATTATTTAATAATTAAAACCCTGATTTTAATTACAGAAAATTCCCAGAAAATTCCAGAAAATTGTGAAAAAATCCCAATTTAAAATTCTTGCAAAATCAGGGGGTTACAATATCTTCTTCCATCTGTGAAAAAAATTGGACAACATTTTCTCTCATCCATATTCGTCCCCGCAATAGACTTTTAATGACATGACTAGAAAAATTAGATTTTGTCCATTATAATATGAGATTGAGGGTTCGAAATATGCAAAGATCGCGAGATGAACAAAATTTTATAGATTTGGATGAGATATTTCATGAAGAAGATCCACTCATAGCTTGGACTAGAGAAAGGAAAATACCACTCTTAGATGGTAGAGAAAATGAGTGGTTAGATGATAACTTGGATGTCGATCCACAAGATATTTTTGAAAATGCTCGAAGGCCTGGAAAAAGAAAGAAAATACCAGATGTACAATCTAGACAGGTCGACAGCGATAAAGACGACACTACTGATAGTGGAGGCAATGGAGCTACACTCGCTGCTGGTGCGGACAATACTAATAAATATGAAAGTCCTGGAGATCAGTCTCATGAATACTCTGAAGACTGGCCAAGTGATTATCAACCTAGAGAGCACCGCATGGATGATACATATGCTGGAGGATCTAGCCATCATGATATACCTAATCCTTCAGACAATCACAACAATACATATGATAGTTCATGCACAAGTTATTATCCATACAACACTCCAGAGGCGGAACAACATTCAACATTTGATGGCCTCATGACAAATTTTTTTCATAATACAGATATCAATCGCTACTACCTCATAACCAAGAACCATATCGGGACGATTATGATAATTATGAACAATTTTAGTGATATATTTGAATTTTTTTGTATTTGTATTCATTTTCGTATTTGTATGCTTTATGTAGTTCGTACTTATTGTAAAAAGACTATTATTCATGAAATTTAAATGAAGGGATAGGCCAGAGTCCCGATGAATTTTTTTGCCCAAGTAATTTTTTGTCGTACTTTTCAATTTAAACATGTAAATCTTGTTGCTAATTTTATTTCGATATATTATGAAACAAAATAATTGGTGTCATGGATCACATTGTAACAATTTATAACTATTCACTTATACTAAATTTCTGAATACAATTAAATTTTTATTTTTTTACAAAAATTTAAAAAAATATCTCGAGTCCTCAACAAATATAATTATGGGTCTTGTGACTTGTCACATGATCTCATCCTGCCATTTGCATTCCTTCTAATCTCTTGTGCCTCCCTCTATGCGTCTTAATTCGTCAAAATTGAAACCTACAGAACAAAACAAGATTCAATTAGTACGAATATAATGACATAGTAAGATTGTAACTAAAAATATGTAAAGGAAGAAAACTTATATATCGCAGGTAAACCATTCAGCAAGGATGACTATTGTTTTATTCAATTATAATTAAAAAAACAAACATAAAAAATACTTAAATAATGCATAAATATGTAAATTATTTTTTTCTATTTTTTTACTAATTTATTAATAATTATTTAAATTGCCGATACATCCGATACCAACAAATCCGATACTCCGATCCGATACCGCCGATACTGCCGCCGATACGGCTACTCATACAAACTGTTCGATACCGATACCGATACCGAGTTTTTGAACCTTGACACAAACACACAAGTGACGGACACTAAAAAAATGGTCATGGACAATTTATCCACAATTAAGAATATGCGTTAGTGCAGAATAAAATCCTGTCCGTTTCAACCAATGTTCTTCCTAGTGATAAAAAAAAAATTGGATGATGCTAGGCCACGGTCCATGTGGTGTCTTCCCATTAGCAGGTCAACAGTATACGAGTCCGTGCAAATAGGAGGGGAAGAGGGAGGGCTAATGGGGGTTCAAACACGTGGTCCGCGGTCACGTCCCACGGACAGAAACTGCAGACCAAATATCATTTCCGAAAAAAAATTCTCCTCTTCATTTTCTGCGCTATAGTTGCAAACCTCATATGTTTATTTGGCCCTCCATACCCCCACTTCTCCCCTTCCTCTCTGCCACCTTAGGAATTGTTTGGATGAAGGTTTTGTATTTCTGGGAATTCATTTTGTATTTTTTTTCATAGGAAAGGAATTCAAAATTTTCGTACCCATGTTTGGTTATGTTAGGTTAGAAATATGAAAATTGAATATTAATTTATTTAGTTTTCATAAATTTTTAGTATTCTTCTATTACCTAAATTTACATGTTTGAAATAAAAGTTAAAATTTTGAAACTAAAATGAAGGTATTATTGTCCAAACAAGATATTCAAATAACATTTTTAGAAAAATAAAACTATTTCCAAAGAGTACGTTGGGAATTACTTTTCCCACAACAATAGTAATATGAAGCCGTCATATTTCTTCCTAATTTTCAATCCTAAACACACTATAAGGAGTCTAAAATTCATTTCCAAGCCTTCAAAACATAAACCAAGCGCTCCCTTATTATAAATAAATTGGTAGTTAAATTTTTAGCAGCTTTTTGAAAGCAATGGCAACCTGCTTTCAAAAGCTTCTTTCGCTGTTGTTTTGAAAAATAGTAGAATCCAAGCCACCCTAACTTTTTATATATGCCGAGAGAAGAATGTAATGCTAATATCAAATTAAGTGTCCTGCCAATAACTCAGGCAATTGTTAGTTAAGGGAGACAACCGAAGCTATAGCAAAGGCGATTCTTAATATGACAAGTCATCCCTTAAATAAATACCCAAGTGCAGGATGGTCTATATAAATACCCAAGTGCAGGATGGTCTATAGACTATGCATGTCGATACTTAATATAAAAATACTGTTAAATAACGACGGATTTCAGCAACGAAAAATAATTCGTCGCTGAACGACGGATTTCAGTAACCAAAAATAATTCGTCAGTGAATTAACGACGGAAATTCGACAAAAAAAGACTAAGTTATTTGTGTAAATAAAATATATTATTTTTCGTCAAAAATCAGTCGCTAATCCATCGCTGTTATTTCAACGACGGATTAGCGACGAAAATATCCGTCGCTGCGAAAACTTAAAATTTTCAGCTGCGTTTCATTTTCTTCCATTCTAAATCTCTCTCTCTCTCTCTCTCTCTCTCTCTCTCGATCTCTTGATCTCTCCGAAGACCCTTCCCACCCCACCCCATCCCGCCTCGATCCCCTCCCCCTCTCTGGCAGCCCTCCCCCTCACTCCCCCTCTCCTCCTCCTCCTCCTCCTCCTCCAGCGTCCGACCCCCTCGCCTCCTCCTCCTCCATCGACCCCCTCTCCTCCTCCTCCTCCTCCTCCTCCTCCTTCGACGTCCGATCCCCAAGCCCTCCTCCACCACCCTCGACCCCCTCTGCCTCTGTCAGATCGCCTTCTACTCCGGCTAAGGTAATCATAACCCTCATTTAGATTTGGTTAATTATTGCATTTGGATTGTGGGAGTCTGGACACACGTACAGACACGATACGCTAGACACAGACACGAAAAAAAAAATGGTTTGGTATTTTTGATATGCTGGACATGGACACGTACAGACACGCAAAAAACGCTGGACATGGTCGCCCTATTATAGGACGTAAAATCCTAATTAATACTACATAAACCTAAACCGGGGGAAAAAGAATTAAAAAATATAATTTATGTCCTAAATTAGTATGTATTGGGGCTAAATTCATAAATTTGCCAAAATTTGTGTCTTTTACACAATTAAAAGAAACTTTGATGAGTTATTACTCAATACCTTAACTTATATAATACTTATATTTAAATACCCTCAAGTTATCCTTACCTCGTACCCATATCCTACACTAATATATCCCATATTGCCCTACTATCCACTCTTTGGTATTAACACTGGTACCTTCATCTAATGAATATCTACCTACTCTGGAATTACCTCATTACCCTTACTCTAATGCTCCACATGACTGCATCTCATTGGCACATGAATGTGCCTGAAAACATAGCACTTAGTTAACACATTTAATGAACTTTGTTGGAGCTAAATAAAGTTGGTATTTGATGTGGCCGGTCCAAGTTTTGATATTCATTAGAAAGGTAAAAATAACTAATCATTTAGAAAATATCTTAATTCATCTTGAATCTAATTAATCCATATTGTTTGAATTAATATATATGGTACATGCAGAATCAATGAGTCGATACTTAGTTGACCGATCATAGATGTACAAACGACGACATGAGAGTAGGATTGGTTTGACAAATAATTTCATGGCGGACGTTGTTTCTCAAATACATCCGTAGTCAACCACATTTCATGGATGGGAGGCTCATCAAGTATCCTTATGTCAAATAACGTAATATACCATATAAAGAGGTGTATCTCGTGAGGTAGCATCTCTACAAGAAGAATTTCCTACTGAACTACAAGGAGTTGACGGCTCAAGGAGAACCTTTATTTTTGCAATATCATCAACCCTCCTTCAATACGGAGGTAGAAGAGTCCACTCTCGGAAATAACTTTTAATATCAACCGCAAAACCTGGCGCGTGAGTTGGTATTTGATCCGGCCGGTCCAAGTTTTGATCCGGAGGGTCCTAATCCTGATGCGATGGAATTCTATGATATGTTCAAGAATGGCGATACTTCGTTATACCCGGGTTGTCATTCTCATTCTGTCTTGTCGGTGGTGATGCGGCTGTTGAACCTAAATTCTGATTCTAACTTGCCGCAGGAATGCTACGACCGGATAAATAAGTTTGTTAGAGAGTTGTTGCCAAAAGGATCGAAGGAGTTGCCTGAAAACTTCTACAAGTCAAAGATGATGATACGGAAACTCGGATTAGGCTACGAAAAGATAGATTATTGTCGAAACGGTTGCATATTGTACTACAAGGAGAACAATGATAAAGATAAATGTATTTTTTGTCATGCAGGCCGGTACAAGCCAATTTTGGGCAAAGAAAAATCAACTGCCCGAACAAGGTTGCGTTCCTACAAGTACATGCAGTTTTTGTCGATCACAAATAGGCTGCAGAGGATATATATATCCGTAAATACAGCACAACACATGATATGGCATAGCAAGGAACGAAAGATGGATGAAGAAGAATTATTTCATCCTTACGATGGAGAGGCATAAAAACATTTTGATCTGTGTCATCATGAATTTGATGCGGATCTCAGGAATATCCGGTTGAGTTTATATTCTAATGGATTCACTCCTTTCGTACAGTTGGGATCTCAGTACTCTTGTTGGACGGTGATTTTGACTCCTTATAATCTACCACCGTGGATGTGTACATGTTCTTGACACTTATCATACCAGGTCCAAAAATCCAAAGAAGAATATTGATATCTACTTGCAGCCATTGGTGGATGAGTTGACACAATTATGGCAATTTCGTGTTTGGACATATGATATTTCGAAGGAGCAGAACTTTTAGATGAGAGCGTCTCTCATGTGGACCATCAATAATTTTCTATCATATGGAATATTATCGGGGTAGAGTACTCATGATACTGTCTTGTCCGATATGTATGAAAAAGAGTAAGGCATTCCGTCTCCCGAATGGAAGAAAAACATACTTTTTTTTATTGTCACCATCAGTTCCTTCCTACGTCGCATCCGTGGAGAAGAAACAAAGATACCTTTAGAGCTAGTAAACAGGAACTATCTTCTCCCCCGTTGAGACTGACATGATACAAAGTTTGGAAGAGGTTGATGGATTGCCGACTGTGATGGAAGATCCGATATCGGCCGATAACTTTGAAGGGTTTGGAGGTAGGCATAACTAAGACGAAACAGGGTATCTTTTGGGACTTACCTTATTGGAAGGACAACCTCATAAGGTACATTCTTGATGTCATGTATATCAAAAAGAATATATTCGACAACATCTTAAATACGGTGATAGATATCAAGGAGAAAATGAAAGACAATGTCAAAGCAAGAAAGAACTTGGAAATTATTTGCAGGCGTTCAGATTTGCACCTAAAACAAAGTGGCAACAGCGATTGGGTCAAGCCTCCAGTGTCATTTACATTGAGTAGGGAGGATAAATTGATAATATGCAACTGAATTTCAAAGTTGAGATTTTCTGATGGCTACGTGTCAAATCTGGCAAGATATGTTAATTTTAACGAACGCAAGCTGATAGGGATGAAGAGTCATGATTGTTATATATTTATGGAGAGGTTACTACATATTTCTCTAAGAGACATGTTGCCTCATCAAGTATGGACTCCGTTGGTCGAATTATCTATATTCTTTAGAGATTTGTGTTTAAGCAAGTTGACGGTGCAACATATAATAGAACTTGAGGAGAAGATTGTATTGACATTGTGTAATTAGAAATGGTGCTCCCCTTCCCCCCCCCCTCTCCTATTTTTTTGATAGTATGGAGCATTTGCCGAATCATCTTGCATACGAAGCACGCGTCGGTGCTCCCGTCCATTATCGATGGATGTATCCATTTGAGAGGTATAAATAATTTATACTAATAAATTTTTTATTCAAATAATTCTTAGATTCAATATATTATCTATAGGTATCTATATTACCTGAAGAAGAAGGTTGGAAATAAGGCTCATGTAGAAGCTTCGATATGTTGACGAGGTTTTAAACTTCTGCTCCATCTACTTTGATATTCATGTCAGAACAAATCACAATAGAACCCCAAGGAATGATGACGGTGGAGTTGATGCCCCGAATAGTGTAATCCACATTATCTTCAAAATGGGAGGGAAGCATGTCATACCTCGGTCCCGTAAGGGCCGATCATCCTCGCTTGGTCCCTACGGAACCGATCGTCCTCGCTTGGGCACAATGCCATGCAAGCCTAAGTTGCGCTTGCACCAGGCATAGTACCTGCACAAGACACAAGTTAGACAAAAATCTAGATATATAGAGGCACAAGATTCAAAATACAGAGAACCAAGGTTGAAAATAATTGATAGAAACAAAAACTACTTTCTTTATTGAATACTTGAAGCTTGGATTACAAAGTACATACTTGGCTGAGTTATAAAATATGCCATAGAAGACTTACAACTCTTTTTACTAACCCAAAACTAGCCACAATGCCTATACATTATATCCTTTTAGTAGGACCAAAATCAAAACAACTAGCCGAAGAGAAGTTGCACACAGGAGAGGAAAGCTAAGGAAGCAGCACGAGCAGGTCCCGCTGGAAGGATGCACTAACACTGGTTCAAAATGCTCGCCAAGCTCTCGCTACCAGAACCTGGATATTTGCCCACAAACGTGGGTTATTACTACAACATGTACAAGTGAGTGACTGTGGCCAAACTCACCTAGAAATCCACACTAAGTAAGCATGTGAAGCTAGCATTATTAGGTAATTTTTTTAGTTGTCTAGTTTCTTTAACAATTCATGGAAGAAAACATAAACAATAGATAGACTATGCATATAATAAATCTTACCCACGGTCGAGCGGTTATCCCTGCAGCAGACACACAAGTTAGCAACAATTTGCATATATGTATAAAACTCATGTGTCTATCTGTATTGGCAACAAGTGTTAGGTATGCAAGAAGGTAAACCTAGCATGCGACCTAATTATCCATGGGAAGACCCATGAATAGCAGCTGGGACTATAAGCCCAGGCTAACTATTAGACAGGATACCCCCCTAATCGCGAGGACTACAAGCCTCAAGGTGTTTCGATTATCTCCTCCACGATAAACGATTCACAATGCCCCTAGAACTGTTCGAGAGACGGTACCTTGTGCACAAGTTGTCTAAGACCGATGCGATGAATACGCTCTATCAGAATCATAATATTTCTATAGCAACAGTTGAACAAAATGCATCAATAGGGACTATCTCTTTTCGATAGATCCTTAGATCTTTAATCTATCATATCGATCATTTCAAACAATAAGGAGTCTTCTATGAGTTATCTATGTACAACATTCGATAAGGGTCAAGTATCAGTTCTCTCAAACGAGTTCAAGGCATTTTTTATGTCTCAAACAGTATAGTTATTTTAACAAGAAACAAGGAAATAGCAGTTCTATAAATCTAGCATACAAATTTCTATCTTTTATCATATCTTGTTAATGAGTTAACATTTACCATAGGGACATATAATTCAAGTAAACTAGAGTTCATTTGTTAAAGCGTATGGACTGAAGGATTCATTGAAGGGCCTAAGCCACTCACCGATTGAATCGAACGAGAGGATGGAGAAGCCTTATGCAACGGTCACTCCTTGGTTATGCGTCCTAAAATTACAATAATACTTGGTTAGCATCCTTCAATCTCTTTCCCTTACGATTCGAAAAGAATGCGCAAGCGAGAAAAGCGAATTATGAAAACCAAGTCATCGAAAGAAAGACAAAACACAAAGCAACATAAAACCAAGCAGCAAAACAACCAACAAAAACTTTTGGACTCATTTTAATAGAAGCCGTTCCATCACTTTGAAGGGTTCATTGCATTTCGTCCGTGTTGATTTGGCGGTAAGGTTTCTCCGAGACTCGATTCTCAACCGAGTCAAAATAACAAGTGTTCCATAAGTATCCGTTAGGAGCAGGGCATTACATAATACCCCACTGAGAAGAAGTTTGTTCCGAAACTTAAGAGATCAAGGAGTCGATAAATGATGTATCAAGTCAAAGGAATCAGACTCACCAACATCGTGTCTGCTTGTATCATGCTTAATATTCAACTGATAAACTCTAGGCCTTCTAGTCTGATCAGTTTGTCCATTAGGTTGAACTAGGGCTGGCACGGTATTTTGATTCTGGCCACGTCCGGCATTCTCGTTGCGGTTACGTGGCGCAGGCCTCTTGGTTAGACAGTTTCTCAGAAGATGGCCCTTTTGACCGTAGTTGAAGCACTCCTCGTTAGCAACACGACAAGTTTCCACTGCGTGCCCTTGCTTGCCACAATAGTTGCACTAAAGCCTAGGGTGTTGTTCGATCTCTATCTTTTTTCTCCATCTTGGTATCTTTTGGAAGGAGGGTTCCGATTTGTTGATGCCCTTTCCGCAGTCCTTCGTGGTACGAATTGTTCATTCTGGACCGCTGCCTCAAAAGCCTTAATGTATGATGTACTCTCCCGATTCATAACTTTCTTTGGAATCAATGAGCTAGCGAACTTAGCAAGCATGGAGAACTTATATTCATAGTCCTCGATGGACTTGCTCCCTTGCTTAAGTTCGATAAACTCATTTTCCTTTCTCTGTCTGACGGCAGGTAGAAGGTATTGCTCCTGGAATGCTTCTTTGAACATTCCCCAAGTGATTTTGCCGTCCTGGCTTTGTGGCAAGATCCAGCTTCTTGATCTGCCACCAATCGTATGCTCGTAACTGCAGCTGCATGACTGCACACGCCACCCTCTTGTTCACAGGTATCCCAGTAAATTCGAACAAGTCCTCCAACTTGGCAACCCAGTCCATCAACTTATCCGGCGCGGTCCTGTCTTCGAACTCAGGAGAGTTCAATTTCAGAAACTCAGCACCTTTAAAGATAGATTTCATGACCGCCTGCAGAGGCTCATCAGATTCTTCTAGGTCTGCTTCTTGAGGCGCGGGTGCAGCTGCCACAGGTGTCGTAGTGGTTCCCAATGCACTGTTATTGGCGACCAAGGTTGTCAATATCTGAGTCAAAGAGTCTAACTGCTTCTGTTATGCTATGGCTCGAGCATCTGACCGTTGCTGCTGAGCCTCAAATCGATCATATTGGGCATTGAATCATTCTTGTTGATTTTCAAATATGCCACTCAGTCTATCGATTTGTTCATCGTTCACGCTCGCTGCGCGCGATGTCCCTTGGTTACCTGTTTTAGTCATCTTGCTAGAAAAGAGAGTAGCTTGTATTAGTCTCATAACGTATTATGGACTTATTTCATGGGACATTAGGTTTTTATACTTTTCAAGATCGGAACATTAACACCTTCGATTTACTTATATAGATTCGCAACCATTTTTGAATTCCGGGACTTTTGAAATCGCTTGAAAACTTATATCATTTTTGAAAATGATATTTGTAGAGGCCAAGAACGTAAAGCCGTGCTCTGATACCACATGTCACATCCCATTCCATAAGGGCTGATCGTCCTCGCTTGGTCTCTACGGAACCGATCATCCTCACTTTGGTGCGATGCCGTGCAAGTCTAAGTTGAGCTTGCACCAGGCATAATAGCTGCACAATACACAAGTTAGACAAAAAACTAGATATATAGAGGCACATGATTCAAAATACAGAGAACCAAATTTGAATACATTTGATAGGAACACAAAATACTTTCTTTATTGAATATTTAAAGATTGGATTACAAAGTACATGCTTGACTGAGTTACAAAATATGCCATAGAAGACTTATAACTCTTTTTACAAATTAGCCATAATGCCCATACATTATATTCTTTTAGTAGGACCAAAATTAAAACAACTAGCCGAAGAGAAGTTGTACACAGAAGAGGAAAGCTAAGGAAGCAGCACGAGCACGGTTTCGCTGGAAGACCCATGAATAGCAGCTGGGACTATAAGTCCAGGCTAACTATTAGACAGGATATCCCCCTAATCGCGAGGACTACAAGCCTCAGGGTGTTTTGATTATCTATCCCAGGATGAACGATTTCCAGTGCCCCAGGAACTGTTCGAGAGACGATACCTTGTGCACAAGTTGTCCAAACCGATGCGATGAATGCGTTCTATCAGAATAACAACATTTCAATAGCAATAGTTGAACAAAATGCATCAATAGGAACTATCTCTTTTTGATAGAGCCTTAGCTCTTCAATCGGTCATATCGATCATTTCAAACGATAAGGAGTCTTCTATGAGTTATCTATGTACAACATTCGATAAGGGTCAAGCATCAGTTATCTCAAACAAGTTGAAGGCAATTTTTATGTTTCAAACAGTATAGTTCTTTTAACAAGAAACAAGAAAATAGCAGTTTTATAAATATAGCATGCAAATTTCTACCTTTTAGAATATCTTGTTAATGAGTTAACATTTACCATAGGGATATGTAATTCAAGTGAACTAGAGATCATTTGTTAAAGCGTATGGACTGAAGGATTCATCGAAGGGCCTAAGCCACTCACCGATTGAATCGAACGAGAGGATGAAGAAGCCTTATGCAATGGTCACTCATTGGTATTGCGTCATGTAATTGCAACAATACCTGGTTAGCATCCTTCGATCTCTTTCCCTTACGATTCAAAAATAATGCGCAAGCGAGAAAAACAAATCATAAAAACTAAGTCATCGAAAGCAAGACAAAACACAAAGCAAAATAAAATAAAGCAGCATAACAACCAACAAAAACTCTTGGAATCATTTCAATAGAAGTTGTTCCATCAATTTGAAGGGTTCATTATTTTTCGTCCTTGTTGATTTGGCGGTAAGGTTTTCCTGAGACTCGATTCTCAACCGAGTCAAAGTAACAAGTGTTCCATAAGTATCCGTTAGGAGCAGGGCATTACAAAGCCTACAAGTGCTACTAAAGTATGTTGGTTGGAAGACGATGAGTTTGAAGCCGCTCATCGGTATATATTATTAAATAATGGTATAAAAGATATACAAGATATTGAGAAGTAAGCGACACATCTTTCCTAGATATTTCAATTTTGTATATACATGAAAAAGAATTTCTCTAACTAGAGAGGTTGATAAAAAAAAATTTATCGTGGTTCCATAATTATGTATGGATCCTAAACATTAAGCATTCTAAATTTAGCATTCAGAACAATATTTGTCTAATGTCTATATGATACGTGATGTTTCAGGTTTTTCGTCTTGGTACAGACTTACAGAACGAACGACTTCGAGCATTAGCTATCGGACCATGCAAGGGGACAAAGTGTTGCGATGGATACACCATTAATGGCTTCAAATTTAGAACCACTGATAAGTCTATTAATCAATCATTTGTCGACGATGAGGCTAATTATACAAATAATTCTGGAGTATGTGTGAGGGGTTCAGTCTACGATGCCGATCCAGAATTTGACTATTACAGTGTACTAAGAGAGATCGTGGAGCTGGATTACTATTATGAGACAAAAATTGTGTTGTTTAAATATAATTGGTTTGACACAATACCCAAGCAAGAAGGAAAAATTGATAAATAGTTTGGGTTTGTTGATATAAAATATGGAAAAATATATATATAGGTTTTGAACCATTTATGTTGGCAAGTCAAACGGTTCAAGTGTATTATACGAGCTATCCTAGTCGACGAGGCAATAATAAAGATTAGTGGGTTGTATGCAAAATTAAAGCTAGAAACATATATAATATTGGGGATCTAACATACCAAGAGGATGAGGTGGTCATACCTCAACTTGCATATAAGAGTTCGGTCGGTGTTGATGGTATGGGGGTCGACGTTACCGTAGAGGATGATAGAGTTGACAAAGAGATTGATATAAAAGATTTACCTCATATAGAGGAGAACTCTGATATGGAGGTATCGAGTAAGGAACAAGAATTGGAAGATGAAGGTGATAGTGATAGTGAAAATGAAAATGAAGAAGTAGAAGGTGAAGGCAATTCAGAAAATGATTTGGAAGACGATGGCGATTCAGAAGATGAAGAAGATTAGTATGTACATACATATATATTAGCTTAGATATTTATTTAATTATTTTATGACGCAATTATTATTTATTTTATCATCATACTAGTATTTACTTATTTCACCACAACATTAATTTAGGATTATCTGTTTGATGACACAATTTTTTTTATTTGCTGTATATTTACCTATAGTATGGCAGGACGAGGACAAGTTCAGAGAGGATCATCTTCTCAGCACCTCCGTCCACTACGCCTGCTACCCCAGATTCTCGCACACGACCTGAGGATGAGTTCGTAGATGCGGCGGATGGTTTATCCCCGCCATATACTCTCGTTCTTCAGTAGAGGAGATACTCCATCTCCCGGATTGCCATCAGATGCTACCCCTTCTTCTACTCCAGCCACGACTGGCACTACTACACCGACTACTCTACCAGTTGCTACCATAAGAGCAAATCTATTTTCAGGCCTTCTTGTGGACAATGGAGTATATATCCGTCGTCCAGGATTTGCAGACCATTCAGTCTACCAGAGCGGCCAACCAATATCTGTCGTCCCGAGCTATGGGCCGATGGAGCGATGTAAGCATTTATTTGTCAATTCACACATTTATTTTAAAAAATTTATTCTAATTATATATTTTCTACTTATTTTAGATTCTACTCGATCACGGCTGGGAATAATCTGGGGAAGATCATATGGGGCTACTATGATGCCCCTTATATCAACTTCAGTAACATCCTGCTCGATCGATGATTCACTTGGCTGAAGAAGCTCGGGGTATGTATATAAATTTGATTTATAATAATTTTTTTTTATTACAATAATAAAAAAAAATTCTAATTTGCAGAGGTTGTACTGGTGGCTGGATCATTGAGATAGTGATATCCGTAAGTGCTACAAGACCGTTGCCAGCAAGAGGTTGAGAGATATGATCAATGACCAGAAGGTGCTGGCATCACTTGGACCTGATCACCGCATGGAGTGGTTGAAGGCAGAGTACTGGAAGGAGATAATGCCACCCCCACATTTTAGATTAGGGGTATTTTTGTCTTTTCATAATTAATGTGTAAATAATTGCATGATAATTAATTATATTTAAATTGCTGTGATTTTATTTGGTTGTTGCGCTTTACCGTTGCTTCGATAATTAGAACACTACACTAGCCATTGTCTTCCAACATATTTTACACCCTTGTCCTAGACGTGCCAGACTGTTATTTTGATCCTTGTGTGACTCATAATTATGTCTTGTTGTGTTTCATTTTAGTCACACAACATTCGTCGCAACCGACTACATTTAATTCTATATAAATCTAACTTTGTATCATTGTGTGTTCTAATCGAAATTGGAGGCACAATATCGACCTATTTTGAGCAACCCAAATTACAGTAATATTATATTCTGAGTCTACTTCATTCATGACACTTGTGTCCCACATAATTTCAGCCCCTTGTACTTCTAATTAATTTTAGAACACCATTTGTATTTATTTTAATTAAATTAAACCATAAATCTATCTTTGTGCAATTTTCCAATTGTTGGGCACTTTTATGCAAAAGTGCATTAAGGTATCCATCCCGTTGGACACAACACGTAAATAAACCCATTTCTCCTTCATGTATATTTTTCCATAATTTTTGTGAATGTGCAATGCAACATCAACCTCTTTGAACCATGGCCCTTCAAAATCTTGAACCAATGAAATTCTAGCAATTTCATTTGAATCCATTTGAATCCTAGCCTTTGAAAATACCCATGGAAAGCCCAATACCAAGAGGGCTTTGACCAAGCCAAATTCTAGGTCAACCCAAACTCTATACCTATATATAGATAGTATTCTTTTACTTTTCCTTTTCCCTTTTTCTCAAAACCATACAGCCGACCCTATTTTTGTTCCTTGTTCACCCATCTTCCCCGACCCTTCACCGCCGGACAACCCCTCGCCTGAACTCGCAGCCGCTGTTCCCTTCCACGTACACCACCAGCACCCTACCGCATACTTCACCGCCTCCACACAAACAACCCCCGCTTCCACCAGAGTTTCGACCGCCTCTCCATCTCGACGACGACGAACTCGCCCATCCCTGCCTGTACAATGCCGGAGAACTCATCATCTCCGCCTGAACCGACTTCCAACTCGCTGAACGCACCACTCGCCACCTGCGGTCCAGACCACCGACTTCGACCAAAACCTCTCGCCTGAGCCGGGTCCCTCTCGTCTGAACCACCGTGAACCCAGCCGAGCACGCGCCACGTCGCCTGAAGCCGATGACCCGTTGCACCTCCAGACTCGTCGACAACCCACTGTCCACGAATGCACTCGACCAGATCAACCGGGAACTCGCTGCACCTGAGATACGCCAGAGAAACACATGTTGTCAACCCTTCGACGAACTGAACCGAGCACTCCGCGACGACCTCGACACGCACGACTCATCCCACGTACCCAGGTTCGAGTCCCCTCTCACGTACATGTACACGTACACACATGCGTGCATTCCTCGTTTGTATGCATACGTATATTTTAGCTATGTTAATATATGTGTATTGTATAGTTAGTATATGTTGGTATATGGATATAATTGGTATATACGTATTGGCATACGTATTAGTATATGTTTAAATGTATATTAGTATATATATATATATATATATATATATAGTATAATTCTAAATTAGTATATATACATACGTATATGTATTGTACATGTATCCCTAGTACATGTTTAATATATATATATATGTACATAGTATAAATTCTATTAAGTATGTATATACATATATCTATTATATGTGTAATTAATTAGTATTAATGTATATGATAGATAATAATATGTATTATATGTCTATGTGCTAGGTGACCCGAGTGTAACCACGGATACCCCGTAGTTACATTGACCTGTGACCATGTAATATGTTAGCAAACTACCATACGTACACTGACGTACTGGCAAGACCGTATCATTGACTGTCTGTTATGCACATCAAATACATACGTGACACCCCTAGCGTAGTCTCTGAGATCACTGTGTTTTGATTGTGTGTGTTAGTGTAATATTTGATACAATATTGTATTATATGATATGTCTATAGGACTGTTGGATCTCTCAGACGATACTTTGGAACCAGGATATTGGTATTGCCAGCTAAGGACCACAGGCGAATACATTCTCTGACAGTTTTTATTATGTTGATTATCTCTATAATTCTAGTTGTATAGCGTACATGACTCTGATACTGTTATTTACAAGAGTTGGCAACATCGAGACCTGTCACGAGGAGTCGTGATTTGGAATCCATTGTGCTAGCTGGAAAAACAGGGAAATATTAGTAGATTATGTGATCATACCCAACTCTAAATGAATCATAGCTCACCCACACCTCACGTCGGTGCAGCCTTACCATTACATGCCTCATAGCCTGTTGTGTATGATTAGCCTGACTATTACTTGCATCATAGCTATCCGGATGGTTAGCCTGACCTTACATGAATCATAGCTAGTCATACATAGCAAGCCTGATCAGTCCCAAGCCGATCACATGATATGCTGATGTTTCACACACTTAGTTAGATGTTCTTGACATGTATCTCTAGTATATTGATCTAGCATTCCTTATGTTCTAGTCATGATTCTAGCATTCACTTATATACCAGTTCATTGTTCTAGCATGCACTTGTATTTCTATTTCATTGCTAGATGTACATTGATGATGATATATGCTCCAGTACTTCTTTATTCCAGTATTTCTTATTGTCAGTATTCATATATGTCTTGTATTTCTTTACATTGTGTTATAGTTTTTGTCAATATATGTAGAACTGCTGTTAGTGCTTGTACTTCGTTCCAATCCTGACTGGATATTTTTTCAGAGGATCTTGAGGATTTTTGTACCATACACTATAGACCGGGTATAGATGCAGACTACACACCAGAGATCTTAGAGGAGACTATTCCTTTAGAAGAGACATTACCTGCAGCTATCTAGGCAGTATTTATCTTATGCACTGAGACTTATTGAGGTTTATTGAGTTTATGTTTAGACTTATTCTTAGTTTATGTTGAGACTTGTGGAGACTTTATGTTGGACAGATAGACTGTGGTTTACCTTTATTTTGAGACATTGTGTTTGACTATGACTTTCTTCTTATCTCTTATCGTGCCTTATACTTTTATAGTTGTTGTGATTGAGTTTACATTATGAGATATCGTGAGATATATATTTTTCTCCTTATGGAGATGGATATCATTGACAGGTATTTAGTTATATAGTATTATGTTGGACAGGTATTTAGGTATATTTTTCTCCTGCGGCGTAGGCTGGACGTACCCGCCCACTCGTGCCCCTATACCGGGTGCGAATCGTGATACATTTTTAGTGGTGGCCCATGCAAGTCTAGTTTCGCAAATTGTGCGATATCATGGTAGTGTGACAACTTAGTTTTACTTCTGCGAGCCTGTAATAGGATATAGGAAATAGGATTTAGGATAAGAGTATGCGCAATCACACTAGAAAATTCGGATCTTCACAATACTATCCTAATTGATTGATTCTTTAGCATTTTACTGTCCTTCCTTGATGATATCGTATCTATCACCTTAATTGATTCTTTTGATCTGTATTCAGGATGTCGCCGAATACTAGATCTATGAGAGTGGGAGCATCAATTTCAGAGAGGTCTGCCACCTCTCGGCCTGACAAACAGACACCTAGAGTTCCTCCTACATCTCCTGTTCATGTGGGAGTATCTGCAGCTAACAGGATTCCTCCTCCACCTATTCATAGGATTGCCCCAGCTATGACGGACAACCTTCCACCACCACCGACACCGATTCCCGGAGGAGTGTCCACTGACGGGGCACAGATGTTCGCACTGATCCAGGGCATGCTAGAGGCCCAGAGAGTAACAGCAGAAGCTCAGCGTGTTAAAGCTGAGGCTCAGAGAGTGCAAGAAGAAGCACACCAGGCGCAGACAGAGCTGATGAGAGAGAGCATGGAGAATGCTCATCAGGTGGCTCTCCAGGCTGTGGAGAGAGTAGCATGACAACCGCAGCATCATGGCCAGCAACAACAGAGGCCAGGTACCATAGAGGACTTTAAGAGGATGATGCCTCAAGAGTTCAAAGGCATAGAAGGAATACTCTATGCTGACGATTGGTTAGAGGACATAGAGAGGAACTTGCGCTTAGCACAGATTTCGGAGATTCTTCAGATCGAGGCCGCTGGCAGTCAGATGTTTGATATCGCGTTGACATGGTATCATACAGAACTGAGACTCGCTGTCGAAAGACTTACTTGGGAGGACTTCAAGGAGCTCTTCAAGGAGAAATTCTTTTCTAACGTAGCTTTGGGAGCATTGGAAAGTCAGTTCCATGACTTAATCCAATGAGGCATGTCAGTCGACGAATATGCCGTAGAGTTTTGTCGGTTGAGTCGATTCGTGCCATCGATAATTCGAGACCCCGGAGACAGAGCACGAAAATTCAGAAAGGGATTGAATAGAGAGATCAAGTCTCGTACTTCGGGATGATGCACCGCTACATTTGAGGGTATTCTGATGGATGCCCAGATTTCCGAAGATGACTTGGACCTCAGGCCCAAGACAGGACGCGACACTTCTGGAGCAACAGGTGGTAACACAGGACCGGCCAAGTGCCCACACTTTCAACAACAACAATAGCAGAGGCCAAACCAGCAGCAACACCAGCAACAGGAACCAGTTCGAGGACATATCCAGTGGCAACCACAGAGACAGAATCAGCCCGTTGCCCAGTGTGCATATTGCGGAAAGATGGGACATACTAGAGACATCTGCCTGAAGAGGCTGGGAACATGCTTGTCATGTGGATCGTCAGCACATCAGCTGAGAGACTGCCCAGCTGTTCAGACTCGCCAAGGAAGAGCAGCAGCTCAGAGAGGACCAGCCAGAGTTCGAGATCGCCAGAGGAGCAGAGGAACGGAGCAGAGGCACTTTTTGTGGAGCCAGAATAGAAGTAGAGGAGTTACCACATCCACTGATAGAGGAGTTCCTGGATGTATTTCCAGAGGAGTTGCCAGATTTGCCGCCAGACAGAGATGTTGAATTCTCTATAGACTTGATACCAGGAGCGGAGCCTATTTCGCAACATGTCTATAGAGTCAACAAAAATGAGTTGGTAGAACTGAAGAAGCAAGTTAAGGAACTGCAAGACAAGGAGCAGCTTCTAAGAGGTCTGTGACTTCCCGAGGGCCTATACCAGTCACTTCTCCCGTGATTGGCATATCAGCTATGTTTGGGGGTCCACTTCCTACTCAGATGACTGTGTCGGCTGTATCTGAAGGACTTCCACCTCCACCTTTCGTGCCGACAGATGTGACACGGATGTTCACACGGTTTTATGAGATATTGGAGGCACAAAGGGTTCAGTCTGAGGTACACCAGAGGCAGACTGACGTGTTACGGCAGTGCATCAAGAGTGCTCATAAGTTTGCTCGTGTCGTAGTAGAGAGAGGAGTTCTGGTCCAGCAACACGTTGGTCCTCGGGTTACTCAGCTTCGACCAGGCAACATTCAGGACTTCAAGAAGCTGGAGCCTAGGGTCTTCAAGGGGACAGAGGACATCGTATATGCTGATGATTGACTCGAGGACATTGAGCGTCTCATGAGGGTGTCCCGTCTTTCTGAGGATCTGAAGGTTAAGGCAGTAGGACTTTAGCTGTTTGACGTTGCCCGCACTTGGTTCAAAAATGAGCCAATTCTTGCTGATGCAGGACAGTCTTGGGAGATATTCAAGGACCTCTTTAAGAAGTAGTTCTTTGCTCGGACAGATAGGTTAGACTTGGGGAGGTAGTTTGAGAGACTAATTTAGGAGAGCATGGCTGTGGAGGAATACACTGCAGAGTTCGGCAGGCTGAGCCGATTTACGGAGTATTTGGTGAGAGAGCCGGAGGTTCGAGCTATTCGTTTTCATGAGGGTCTAAACTGGAAAGTGAATATCCTTATTTCGTCTTATTATGAGACCTACTCGAAGATACTTGCGTGGCACACAAGGTTGAGCGAGAGTTGGGTTTGAAGCCCAAGAGAGATCATGATTCTTTTCTGGGGGCAAACAACAGCACAGTGACTGCCAACCGTCCTTATTTCTAGTCCAGGCCTTTTCAGCTGCCGCAGCAGCACCAGACTCCAACTAGGGCACCATTTTACCAGGCACCACAGTAGGAGAGACAGTTACAGCAAGCTTTCTACCAGTACTACAAGAAGCCTGGCCACATCTGGAAAGTTTACAGGAAGAGGTTAGGGGTTTGTTTATATTGTGGTACCAAAGGGCATCAACTGAGAGAGTGTCCTTCCAATCCTCGTCGTGCAGTTCAGGGAGCAGCTCCAGCTCCGAAGGCACAGTCAAGACCAGCTGCAGTACAGTCGAGGGGACCGCCGCTTCCGACCCAGCAGTAGCGTTATGCCCAGCACCAACATCAGGTTGGTGCACATCAGGGATGAGCATTTTCTATGACAATCGAGGAGGTCGAGCCTACCGGAGATGTTATTGCAGGTTCTGTTTTTCTTGATTCTATTCCAGCTTTAGCTTTGTTTGATAGTAGTGCTTTCCATAGTTTTGTATTTGTTTCTTTTGCTCTGAAGCATAGTTTGGTAGCTCAGTCTTTGCTTAGGACTTGCAAGATCATGATCGGAGGACGCATTATCCTGGTTAATGATATTTGCAAGGATCGAAGAGTTTCTCTGAAAAGCTGGGAGCTGAGTGCGTGTCTACTTGTAATGCCACTTTCGAGCTACGACATTGTACTCGGGATGGATTGGTTGAGTAGGCACCGTGCTAGTATAGATTGTAGATGAGGTAGAGTTTTGTTTAGCACACTAGGAGAGCCAGAGTTTGAGTTTGCTAGAGGAGATGCAGAGCCGGGAGAAGGCATTATCTGTGGAGCTATGGTGGAATACAAGGAGTTGCAGCATCCGTTGATAGCAGAATTCTTGGATATGTTTCCTGAGGAATTGCCAGGATTGTCGCCAGATCGAGATGTTAAATTCTCTATAGACTTGGTGCCAGGTGTAGAACCAATTTTACTGTATGTCTATAGAGTAAACAACAGTGAGCTGGTCGAGCTGAAAAAGTAGGTGGATGAATTGCAGGATAAGGGATTTATCAGATTGAGTTCTTCACCGTGGGGAGCCCCGGTATTGTTGGTACCAAAGAAGGATGGATGGTCGGCGCCGGAGGGAGTCACGGGGGTCGCAGAGAGAGAGAGAGAGAGAAAGATAGAGAGAGAGAGGAGAGGGGGTTTAGGGTTTACCGTCGGAGTCTGAGGGAGTCGTGGGGGGGAGAACCGTCAGCCGAAGGGGGGTTCGAGGTCGGGGTCGCCGGAGGGGTCGCGCGGGGTTGGGGGGAAATGAATTTGGAAATTTTAGGAATGGGAGAAATAAAATCGGACTGTAAACATATACAAAAACTTTTAGCGACGTTTGAAGAACACGTCGATAAACGTCGCATAGTTTAGAATATTTAGCAACGTAAGGAATACCACGTCGCTAAATATCACAGAGTTTATAATATTTAGCAACGTAAGGAATATCACATCGCTAAACGTCACTATAATAAAAATAATAGCGATATTTTACGACATCGGACGATATCTGCTTCCTTAATATTATTTATAGTCACCAAACGTCGCCGGAGGGGTCGCGCAGGGTTGGGGGAAATAAATTTGAAAATTTTAGGAATGGGGGAAATAAAATCGGACTGTAAACCTATAGGAAAAAATTTAGCGACGTCTGAAGAACACGTCGCTAAATGTCACATAGTTTAGAATGTTTAACAACGTAAGGAATACCACGTCGCTAAATGTCGCAGAGTTTATAATATTTAGCAACGTAAGGAATACCATGTCACTATAATAAAAATAATAGCAACATTTTACGACATCGGACGATATCAGCTTCCTTAATAACAGCGACATCCTGCGACATTATTTTCAGGCTTCGCTAAATTCATAAAAGATAGCGAAGTCATTAAAGAACGTCACTTAAAACGTCGCTAATTCAACATATTTTAGTAGTGAACCCCAAATGACTTAAATCCATGCTTCATCAGACTTGTCTTCAATCTGCTCCCATTTCTAATTCTATGACAACTTTTAGTTCGACAAGGAAGTATAATTCTTCTTCATAATCTTTCATCCACTTCCATTATCGATCACATTCGTCAGCAGCAACAACAACAGAATCCTTCACATTCGTCTACAGCTTAGATCAAACTGCTCCCTTTTATATATAGCCTACCACACCTATTATCATATCTAACAAAGCAATGATAAGAATATATCACTTTTTATATAAATCCTTTAACAACTGTGAATTGTGTAGCAAAATATTAGAAGAGGAAGAAGTAAGTTCAAGCAAGTTCCATCTATGAAGCCTAAGAAGCTGAGGCATCCGACTAATTATTTTTTTATACTCCTTATGTTGTGTTATTGCCTGTATAGTTGGGGAACTTCATGATCTTGGTGGAGACGGAGCACGGAGAGGAAAGAAAGTAGGGCGGTGGAGAGTAAGAAAGTCCGACGGGGTTAAATAATGTATTGTCATTTGTTAAAATCGGAATGTATTTATCTTTTATTGTCAATAATTTATTAATCTTTCCTAAATACATATTAATACTTACAACCATTAGATATAACTTAGATAAAATCCTATGGAGAGAAATAATTATGCTTATTGTGCTTATTTAAGAGGTGCTCATTGGATACGATATATATATATATATATATATATATATATATATATATATATATATATATATAAAGGATCGATATCCCGCTATCTTTGTACCCCCATCCATCCCCATGATAGCATCCGTTGGATGTTGTTTAAGTCATTTAATCTTAACTGTTGAGTTGAACCATTCAACTCAACGGTTAAGATTAAATGACTTAAACAATATCCAACGGATGCTATCATGGGGATGGATGGAGGTGCACTATTTGCAGGGATGCCGATCCTTCCTCATATATATATATAACTTATGTTCTCTGAGAGTTTAAAGAATTGCGTGAAGATGTTGATCGTACTTTGCTTCACTTCGACTGTATACCAAGATGTCGTCAAAGAACACTATCACGAACTTGTCCAAGTATGGCATGAAAATATGATTCATGAGATCCATAAACACTGCTGGCGCATTGGTTGCTCCAAATGGCATTATTAAAAACTCACAATGTCCATATCTCGATATGAACGTCGTCTTGGGTATATCCGGCTTCCTGACTCTGATTTGGTGATATCCCGACCGCAAATCAATCTTGGAAAACACCGCTGCTCTATTAAGCTGATCGGATAAATCGTCGATCATTGGCAAAGGATACTTGTTCTTGATGGTTACCGCATTGATGGTACGATAATCAACACATAATCATGGTGTTCTATCATTATTCTTTACAAGTAGCATTGGTGCTCCCCAAGGCGATCCACTAGCATGAATGAATCCCTTGGCTCTCAATTCTTCAATCATCCGGTACAAGACTTCTAACTCTGAAGGTGCCATCCGGTAGACTCTCTCTAACACTGGTGTTGTTCTTGGAAGTAGATCAATGGTAAACTCGATCTCTCTTTCTGGTGGCATGCCTGAAAGTTCTTCTAGGAATACATCTGGAAATTTATTAACAAATATGGAGAATTTTACTTCCTTTGTTACTGTCATCCTCATGATCGCTGATGAAGACTCGGTCTTGCCTCTAAAAATAAAAAATTCCTTCTCACCAGGGATATGAAAGATAACCTTGCTATTATGGTAATCTATTATCGCGTATCGGGCACTCAACCAATCCATGCCTAAGACGGCGTCATAATCTCCCATAGAAAATTATTTTAATCTAGCGGGGAACTCTCGCCCGTACACTACGACTCGACACGAGGTATAAACTCTATCGACTCCCACGATACCATTACCAGTAAGTATATTGAGTCATACAGATAATGATTCGGGTTCTAATCCAACTCGTGTCGCAAATCGTGCAGACATAAAAGAATGTGATGCACCAGAATCAAACAATATTGAAGTTGAATAAGAGTTGACGAGAATGGTACATGCCACCACTTCCCCCAAAGCTAACTGCTCTTCCATAGTGAGTGTTATCGCCTGACCTCGTCCTCTCGGTTCTGGTCCTCTCTGCTATGGACCTCCTTGCCTGGCCTGTACTTGAGATTGGGCCTGCGCATACTGATGTGGCCTTTGTTGCTGGAATACTTTGGATTAGGTTTTCAAAGGCCTTTAACCCTGGTGTTGCTAAATCGATACTGGAGCCCTATACTGTACTTCTTCCAGGAAAGTTGATGATGGACTAGCTCTGTGTGGGCAAGATCCCACTCTGTGGCATGGAGCTCCACAAGTTAAGCACAGTCCTTGTACTCTGCGACATTCAGAAACTACGTGCCCAGGCTTTCCACAATGAGAATACCCTGCTGAAGAAGATGTCATTTGTTGTTGAGTTCGGGTTGGGGTTGTTAGCTGAACTAAGGCTGTCAAAACTGGCCTCCTCGGAGATCCGATGGTTAAAGCCATCATTGTCGGTGTCACGACCCGCACCCAAAATTTGGGCATGAGTCGTGGGTACGTCCAGCCTATGCCGTAGCATCGGCGGTAGAACGCTTTCTAGGTCTCAACAATATACTAAATAATACTCACAATATATTAATGATATCAACTCCATAAGGAGGAAAATATACATCTCACAATAGCTTATAATGCAAACTCAATTACAACAACTATAAGAGTATAAAGGCACGATGAAAGATAAGAAGAATGACATAGTTAAACACTATGTCTCAAAATAAAGATAAACCACAGTCTAGATGTCTAACATAAAGTCTCCATAAGTCCCAACATAAACTCAGAATAAGTCTAAACATAAACTGAAATAAACCTCAAATAAAGCTCAGTGCATAAGATAAATATTGTCTAGATAGCTGCAGGTAATGTCTCCTCTAAAGGAATAGTCTCCTCTAAGATCTCTGGTGTAACGCCCGCAACCGCACGGTGTGTTACGCTGAGTCAGATTGAATAAAATAAATGCTGGTTACATTTGATTTGTTGGATTTTGGGAAGAAGGATTAATCGAGTTGGTTTCAATGTGCAGATGGCTAGCGGGTTCGATAAAAATCAGGTGTTCATTCAGAACAGTACTGAATAGCTGGATGGAAGCGATAATGCCGTCTTCCTTAGTCCGATCGGTCGGATAATTTGGAGAGCACGGCCTGCTCGTACGGTCATACCAGTTGAGTAGATCGCGCTTGCATCGGACCACGGGTTCAAGGGATTGGCCGTATCGGCAGGACAGGATGCTTAACGGGATCAAACATTGTGAGTGGGCTCTATCCCTTCTCCTTTACTCCTTCATGCCTAATAATATGGAAAACACGTAAAGGCTTGAACACTTGGGCTGAAACATTGAGAATCACTACACTGAGGCGTGCATAGAGTGTACGTCGTGGCTTGGATAGGATTGTGGCTTGAAATAATTTACGCGTTGGATAGTTGGAGCTAGAGTTGGAATATTGCATTTGAGGCAGTTGGTTGGATAATTGGGATTATGCTTGGACAGTTGGGATGATACATTGAGGCACTTGGGAATAACGGGAATTCGGGCGAGCGAGCGTGCATCCGTGCACGAGTATCATTTGGTCGCTTTGTCTTGTAAAGCGAGCAGTTGTGGTTCAAAACCGAACAACTGCATCGGCGAGGGCATTGTGCCACTGTTGCGGCATTGTGCCATGGGTTTGTTCTGAGCGAGGGGTGTTGCACCATTTGGAACACTGTGTTGAGAAGAGGCATTGTGCCTATGGGATAACTTGATATTTGGTGCCTTGGGCAATATGTTGGAAAAATGGTTATGGATTCTTTGGTTGGATGTTTTGGTTGGATATCGGTTGAACGAGTCTAGGATCGCTTGGTGGGACGAGAACGTTCGATCCTCTCGTCATACCTACGTGTGTCTGCATGTCACAGACAACCTGTGTTGCACAGGGTTTCGTTTCCTCGAACGGAATGGACTCCGGGGCACCTGGACCGTTCGGCCATGGAGGAGACATGGGCATCACGTCTTGGGCGCAGTGCTGGTAGTCCGATACCACCAGGAGGGAGTAGCTGCCCAGCCCTGGATCGGGTAGGACTACCCTATTGATCTTGGTCCGATCAATGTCCTTTATGGCTTAGCCAGTGACTTCATATAGATTAGTGTTGGCTTACTTTTCTTTTGTTGGTTTGGCTTTCGTGTAGGTGCGGCCACCTTGCCTCGGCAAGAGTGTGCACCTGAGATTGGAATATAGACTTTGGTTGAGGATGGATATTGAGGCGAGACTGATGGTTCGTTTATGTTATCGTGCAAGCGATGGCATTGAGTAAGACGGGTTGCGTGTTAGTTTCCTTCGGGTTGGATATATATATAAATGCTTGTCGTTTGGTTTGAGTTGAATGCTTGCATGCTTAAACTGCTTTACAGCTTTCCTTAACATGTCATCCCTATGCCATGAAATGAATCTAGGATTCAACTAGAAAGATCACCAAATAACTGTTTGTATTCACTATTTTACTTAGTGTCGGCTTAGGCGAGTGGGTTACCCCGCTCACCAGTACGGTTGTGTACTGACCCACGTTTGTGGGCATTATTTCAGGTACGCAGGCGTAGTGGCGCTGCTTGGATATACAAGGCGTGATGTATGAACTGTAAGTACCTTTGTGGGCTAGAGAAGAGAGCAAGAGCATTTCATCGTCTCCGTGGCATCGTCTTTGTGGCATTGCCTTCGGGGCATTTCATTTGGACCCTATCGAGAGCTTCGCTGTGTATTACTCTGATGTGTGCTTGGTACACAATACTTGACTTCCGCTGCAACTTGGTTATTTCAATGATAGCATTTGGTGTTTGACAACATCGCCTTGTACGAGCGCAACTCCAAGCTCGTACGGCATCACGTCCCGAGCAGAACGATAGTCCTGCGGGAGAGCTGTAATCGTGGTGATTCACATTCAGCGGGGACTATTGAGCTTGCGGGAGATTGGGGTGTGACATCTGGTGTGTAGTCTGCATCTATACCTGGTCCATAATGTGTGGGACAGAAGTCCTCATGATCCTCTGGAAAAAATATCCAGTCAGGATTATAGCAAAGTACAAGCACTAACAACAGTTCCACATATATTGACAAAAACTATAACACAGTGTAAAGAAATACAAGATAGATATGAATACTTGTAAACCCCCCCTCAACCAACTTAGGAATTATTTGGAATTTAAAACTAGAGACTAGGGATAATTAGATTTAATTAGGATTATCGTGCAACAACTATAGGTCGTATTTTACCCCGTCGTGGCTACGAGGTTGGAAAGCCACACTAGCATGTACCTTCAACCCAATGTCACGAACATCTTTTAGACATACCAGACTACCCCTCTGACCATTGTGCAAAAATAGATACTCGTTATTTCGTTTCGACTTAGCTATGCAACATACCATAGAGAACACCTTGCAACTACTAATTTAATTTAAACTCGAGATCAATCCCACTTCAAACAAGCCGACCAAGCCACTTTGTACTGCTACATGGACCAACCTCAACCAGGTAAGACAAGCCCACCCGCAAGGCAGCCCATATTCACCATCAACACCTATAAATACCAACCCCCATGCAAAACCCTAATAAACCAATATTCTCCCTGCCCCCATATCCGCCGAAACCCCCTGCCGAACTGCTTCCCAAACCCGCTGAATCCCTCGGCCAAACTGCTTCCCAAACCCGCTGAATCCCTCGGCCAAGCTGCTCCCAAACCCGCTGAACCCCCACGACCGGCGCACACCCCAGCCCGTCGGTTCCGGCCAGGCAGTGCAGCGAGCCAACGCCGACCCGCGTCTGGACGACCGCCCCTGCGCGACTCCACCCGACAGCGCCAACGCCGGAGCGGCTACTGCTGCTGCGATCCCTGCTCTTGCGGATTCAGCTGCTGCCGCTGACGTTGCTCGCCGACCCACACCGAAGTTCCACTCACCGGAAGACGGTCAGACGACGAGAAGAGCCTCGCACGCCATCAAGGTAAATACAGGTACCCTTGTGTCGAGTTCATATGTGAGTATCGTGTCATTGCGAGAGTCATATTCTGGACACAACTTATTTAACCCCAACTTATATTTATGGAGGTGACATTTAGCAAGAAATTAGAACTCATCTAATAATTAGTGAATGCCCCAATCTTGAAGCCTGACATCAACGACCAGTATTTCACCTGGACCCTGGGCATGAATCTAGCCTGTTGAGTAAGGAAATCAAAGACATATTTCCAAGTAGAGTAGAAGTCATTAGCAAACCTTAACTCGGTAAATTATTGTGGCAAGATGAACGTGGACCAAAGACAGAACACTGTACACCCTAGCTACGTGTACATGTGACGCTGTATTGGGTCCGCAGTAAACTAGCAACAATACCTAGGAACAACGCCATAATTACCTATGTATCTCTTAGTGACTGATATTAGATTGCTATATTATATTTTGTGTTTAGGAACTTTGGATCCGCCAGGAGATATTGCAGGAACCAGCTTTTGGCATTCCCCGCTTCAGGACACAGGCAAGATACCTTGCTATATTTACTGTCTAAATTAAATATGCATATGTTGTATTGTATTCTTGTTGTTGGTACCACTGTGCGCGTCCGAGTTGTCTCGGTTGCATTCGACGGTTACGTCGATGATTAGTATAGATGGACTTAGATCTTAGCAGACTCAACCCATTGGACGATACTCTGTGATTGTCTGAGACTTGACACCTTACACGCACACTGAGATACATTCATATTGGGATGCGGGCTTGCGCACTCGACTAGCTATCGTTGCGTACATCCTACATCACGGCTAGCATGTAGTCAGGATAATTTAGTGACTTGGCATATAGATTCATGATATGTACGTCGAGTAGTCGACTTGCGTATCTACATTGGGCGGGGAGGACAACTAGGAGGCATATGGGATACACACATTGGAGCCGTAGTTCGGAGGAACCCGGACCCAATGACTTTTCCTTTATACTGATGCCACGTTCTTCGGAGCGATATGGACGATATACTGTACAGATGCCACTCTCTTCGGAGCATGGACGTTATGCCTACACCTACCTATACGCACCAGCGTTGTCCTCACATTGCACTCACTTAGATGGCTAGCACACCCTTATTGTATTTATTTTATTCAGTATTCATATATAGCATGTTATTTTCTTGTATCTTGTTACGTCCCTCTGAGGACCTGGTACCTTTCCAGATTTAGACGAGGCTTACTACCCCACAGTATACGGCCCAGGACAGGAGACGAGATTTGCTTCAGCCGAGGAGTTGGAGGTGCAGCCGTCAGAGTTTCCGTGACCAGTTGGTAGGCCTTCAGCCTAGATTGGGTGCATCATTATCTTTCCAGTCGATGCCCTAGTCATTCTTTTATATCTCATTTCAGTACTTTATTTCGTCAGAGTAGTGGGTTTGTTCCCACCAGACATCATTAGTTGTACTATGATATCTTGAGACTGGTATTTATTAACCAGCAGTTTATTTAGTGTTTCTTGCTCTTTATATGGTGGATGAGATTAGTTTACCTGTTATTGACTGATATTGGACATGTTAGTATCATAGGACAGCGTAGCACTCTTCGTGGATCCATTAAATTGGGATATTCTCGGAGATGTGTCAGCTGGCTATTGCCACGTGGCCTGGTTCCATATATTTTGGGACTGGGGCGTGACATGGTTTTAGTGGTGGCCCATACAGGTCAACTTTTTCGCTTGTGGTATGGTAACATGCCCAGCGAGCCTGCAATAGGATAGAATTTGTTAGGTCTCATCCACTTTTGTTTCGTCTTTGAACTTGCTTCATACTGCTTCTAAAAATATCTGCATCCTGTTTGTTTGTTCTCGTACTCTTTTAATGAAGCTCTATCCCTTGCAGCAAGATGAATTTGCGCAGTGGACGAGGAGCACCCCGTGCCGCAGTACCAGACAACACCACTCAAGGAGATGAGGTACCCCAAGGGCAACCACCGCTGCAGACACCCCTGATACATTGGCACGAGACACCACAGGGCGATCCTACACCACCACCTGAAGGACAGACTTCCCAGACCATCCCCACGCAACATTATGAGGGCCAGACTTCAGGAGCTACACCGATGCCGCAGACTGAGAGGCCGACATCTGAGGAGACGCCTACTGCACAACCAGAGATTCCACTACCACCACCTCCACCTTATCCGCCCCAGATGCCGCAGCTAGATGGCCAGCCACAGATGCTTCAGTTCTTCCAGGCAATGATACAAGCACAGTGGCAGCAGACAGAGACATTACGACAGAGTCTGATGGCAGTACTAGAGAGGACACCTGTCACGACACCAGCACCAGCACCAGCACCTCCACCAGCCCCGACAGGTGGCACCGTTAGATGGTTCCGACAGATGGGACCAGATACCTTCTCAGGCAATGAGACTGCAGAACAGATCTCCGATTGGATCGCCAACACGGAGATGCTATTAGAGGCCTCACAATTGCAACCAGACCTTTGGATGACCGCAGTGAGGGCCCAACTAAAAGGCAACGCCCATCACTGGTGGGATTCCATTGAGCGCAGTGTAGGTAAGAACCAGACTTGGGAACAGTTCCTAGAGTACTTTAATGCGAAGTATTTTCCGGCAACAGTCAGAAATGCCCTATACTCCCAGTTCCTACATCTAGAACAGGGGAATATGACCGTTGACGCATATGACGCAGAGTTTAGCCGCCTTAGCAGGTTTGGAGCCGTTCTGATACCCAATGATCTAGAGAAGGCTCAGAGATTCCACCACGGCCTCAATTTCGAGCTACAGAGATATACCACCGCACAGGCGAGGATTTCTTATGAGCAGGTCCTAGCAGAGGCAAGGATCCAGGAGGCCATTGTCAGAAGATCTAGACGTTCCAGCACGACCACGCCAGCTAGAGTACAGCCCGGAGCAGGAGGACCCATCCGTCGTCCAGGAGCGCAGACACAGCAGAGAGCAGCACCATATCCACACCAGGAACTCCCGACTTGCCACTTCTGTGGTAAGAGAGGTCACTTCGAGAAGGACTGCCGAAAGAGACTTGGGACATGCATGATTTGTGGAGCCAGTCAGCACCTTGCCAGAGATTGCCCACAGCGCAGGGAGGCAGCCCCACAGGCCGGACAGAGGCCAGCCGCACCAGCCCCGAGGATACTACCCCCACCAGGAGGCCAGCGTCCACCAGCACCCGGAGGATTCCAGAGGGGACCACCCTTGCCCCCACAGCAGGCACGGTTTGATCGTGCCCGACAGCAGCCAGGAGGACAGAGACAGGGACAGGCCTTTGCCTTAGCAACCACCGAAGAGGAAACAGAAGGAGAAGCAATCACAGGTACCATTTTAGTCGCATCCTTACCTGCGACAGCATTGTTTGATTCTGGTGCTACATTGTCATTTATATCTAGTAGATTTGTAGCAATGCATAGAGTAGCGACTTCCCCCTTACCTAAGAGTTAGAAAATTCTTACCGGAGGAGGTATCGTGCCGGTTACCAGCACTATTAGAACGTGCTCGGTAGTCGTATGTGGTAGAGAGATGAGAGCGCGATTCTTGGTATTGCCTATGCCGTACTTTGATGTTGTGTTAGGTATGGATTGGTTAAGCCAGTATAACGCCATACTGAACTGCCGGAAGGGTAGCGTCACTTTTAGACCACCAGATCAACCGGAGTTCGAGTACATGCGAGGGACCGTCGAACAAGGAGTAGGGCAGACAGCTGGGACTTGCATGGCTATGGAGATTGCGCCCCCACCTATAGTTGCTGAATTCGAGGATGTTTTTCCCGACGAATTGCCAGGCTTACCCCCAGATAAAGACGTGGAGTTCACCATTGAGCTAGTACCAGGAGCAGCACCGGTATCTTCTAATGTGTACCGATTGGCGAAGAAGGAGTTAGACGAGCTAAAGCTACAATTTGAGGAGTTGCAGAGCAAGGGATTTATCCGTCCTAGTGCATCGCCATGGGGAGCACCAGTATTGTTTGTGCCTAAGAAGGATGGAACAGTACGTATGTGTATTGATTACAGAGCCCTTAATGCTTTGACCCTCAAGAACAAGTATCTCCTGCCGCGGATTGACGATTTATTCGACCAGTTGACAGGAGCAGTAGTGTTCACAAAGATCGACTTGAGATCGGGTTATCATCAAGTGAAGGTGCGAAGAGAAGACATTCAAAAGACAGCATTCAGGACTCGCTATGGTCACTACGAGTTCTTAGTGATGCCTTTTGGACTAACGAATGCGCCAGCTGTATTTATGAACTTGATGAATAGAGTATTCCACCAATACTTAGACCGATTCGTGGTAGTCTTCATCGACGACATTTTGGTGTATTCGAAGAGCCACGAGGAGCACGAAGAGCACTTGAGATTAGTGTTAGAGACACTGAGGAAAGAGAGACTTTATGCCAAGCTTAGCAAGTGTGAGTTTATCCTAGATCGTGTCGCTTTCCTTGGACACGTCATCTCAGGAGACGGTATCTCAGTAGATCCGGCGAAGATTTCATCTGTAGAGACATGGCCAACCCCTACCAATGTCTCAGAGGTGAGGAGTTTCCTAGGACTTGCCGGATATTACCGGAGGTTCGTAGAGAACTTCGCGAAGATTGCAGAGCCAATGACCCGCTTGACCCGTAAGGAGCAGGAGTTTACTTGGACAGAGGAGTGTCAGAAGGCATTCGATGAGCTGAAGAAACGTTTGACTACAGCAACTATCTTGACCATACCTTCTGGACCCGGAGGATTCGTAATCTACAGCGATGCATCCGGGAAAGGATTAGGATGTGTCTTGATGCAGAATGGAAAGGTTGTAGCTTATGCTTCTAGACAGTTGAGGACACATGAGAAGAACTATCCCACCCATGACTTGGAACTTGCCGCGGTGATCTTTGCTTTAAAGCTTTGGAGGAATTACCTATATGGAGAAAGAGTGGAGATATTTACGGATCATAAAAGCCTGAAATATGTCTACACTCAGAAGGATCTTAATCAGAGGCAGAGACGTTGGCTCGAGGTGATGACAGACTTCGAAATTGAGCTACAGTACCACCCGGGAAAGGCCAACGTAGTAGCAGACGCATTGAGCAGAAGACCTATGGCATTCTTCTTGACTACCCAACAACATCTGTTAAGAGATCTAGAGCAGATGGGTATAGAGGTTGTCATACCCGGAGTAGACGGACAGTTGTCGAGTTTCCAATTGCAATCGACACTGGTAGAGAGAATCAAGGCTGCCCTGCCAACAGATGCCAGATTTCAGAGGCTCAGACAGAGGACAGAGACTGGATTACAGACAGGACTGCGGATACATGAAGACGGAACACTGAGATGCGGAGATCGTCTCTATGTTCCAAATGGAGAACTTCGGCAGGAATTGATGACAGAGGCTCACAGTTCCACCTATTCCATTCATCCAGGAGGCACGAAGATGTACAGAGATCTAAGACAGTACTACTGGTGGCACGGAATGAAGAGAGAGATAGCACGTTTTGTGGCCAAGTGCCTGGTGTGTCAGCAAGTCAAGGCCGAGCACCAGAGATCTGCAGGATTGCTTCAACCACTTCCTATACCGGAGTGGAAATGGGAGCATATCACTATGGACTTTGTTACTGTCACGCCCCGATCCCGAAAGGGTCGGTCGTCCTCGCTTGATCCTTTACGGAACCGATTCGTCCTCGCTTGGGGCGTGATGCCGTACGAGCCTGGAGTTGCGCTCGTACAAGGCAAGGACTAGCAGTTATAGGAACCCATTTTGAAACACAATTTATAAAACACATTCACAGAGATTTGAACACAGTGCAGGAAGAAACATGCTTTTTCATTGATAATTCAGAGTAATTTACATAGAGTTTACATTGATGCGCCTCTCGGCTACTTGATTTGTATTACAAAAGATAAACTCAAAAGGCAGGGCGCGCTCCATCAGATAGTCCACGTCGTTCATACATTACGCCCTTGTATAGGTTGAAAGTCCAAGCCTCCAAAATGATCTGACTCCAACTATACTTCAAAATAGAGGTGCTCCTAACGCCTCCTCGTCTATCCACTAGCGTTGCACCGTCTGAGTGCCTGAAATAGTTGCCCACAATGTGGGTCAGTACTCAACTTGTACTGGTGAGCGGGATGAACCCACTCGACTAAATCGACACTAGCTTATTAGGGGCGAGCATGCATTAAGATGACTTCTATAAAGTGGCAAGTGAATTCAATTCATATCAGTTGTATGTTTTGATAGGAATGAAAATAATAGCGAATCCAACCAGTGCATCGATTGCTTACTCAACCGATGCACGCCTTCCCTGCAACGAAACACAAGTATACTTACCATCTGCACAAGACAATAGATTAGCATGTGTTCTAGTCTATGCGGTCATTGGTGTGATCGACACCTTAGGGACATATTCAAGCATTAGCGGCGCGCCCTATCAGCCCGGGTAGCAAGCCCTGCTGGAGGTCCCGCAATGCATCGTGACGAGCACGAATCAAATATTTCCCTCCGGATCGATACGGTTCCAGTGCCCCGGAAAGCCGTTTCGAGGAAATGATAAACCTTGTGCACAAGTTGTCCCAGACCATGCAAATGCATGAACAATTCATATATCATACAATGCATCGATTGAAACAGAAAGAAGTTAAGCAGCAATATATATCTCATGCAACAGTTCATATTTTCTCAATGCGGTGTTCCGATTTTGATATCCCATAGGTCCAAACTCCGTCCGAGGCATTAGGCCACCACCAACAACCAATCCCCATTATAAACAAACTCAGTTATAAGGTGTGCAAGCATATAGAAATATTAGTCTACAAAAATCCCCTGTTCCTTTCTTAGTGGCTGGCATGCATTGTGGCAAGGATTTCCTAGGCGTCCAACCGGGCATCATCGAGTGAACGTTTGAAACATTAAAGATGTTGGCGTGAAGAAGTAGGAAAGAAGGGTCCAAACCACTCACTGGTTAAGGAAAAGGTAGCTGAAACAAAGATTCCCGCATAGCGACGATCAAACGTCAGTTACGCGGACCTGCACAGCACGAGCACCAATTAGAATCTTGCCTATCCTTCCTTGCCGAACTCCCCAAGAATCAAAGCTCCAAACGATAAAACCAGCAGCAAAAACCAAGCAACCAAACACGAAAACTATTGGACTCGTTTCAATAGAGGCCTTTCCATGAGTTGGAAAGGATCATCGCATTTTGTCCGTGGCAAGAAGATGCCGAAGTTCTAAGTTATGACTCAAACGGACTAGCCACAAGCCCAATTACGTAGTGCACATCCCGGTCGGATCGGGATTTGAGGCACTACATAATATACCACTAAGAAAAAGTTTCGACCCGAAACTTAAGAACAAGGCCGACCCGAAACGTAAGAACAAGGCCCTACCTCCGACTGAATGAACAATGAAGGGTACTTCTCCTTCATCTCCGATTCCATTTCCCAGGTTGATTCCCCAGCTGAATGGTTCCGCCACAGCACGCGAACCAAGGACATCGTACGGTTGCGAAGTACTTTTTCCTTACGATCCAGGATCTGCACCGGTTCTTCTGAGTATGACAAGTCCGCGCGCAGTTCCAACTGTACAAAACTAACCACATGACTTGGGTCATGCACATACTTCCGTAGTTGGGAAACATGGAATACGTCATGCACTTCTGCCAAGGCGGGAGGTAGTGCTATCCTGTATGCCACAGCTGCAACTCGTTCTAGTATCTCAAAGGGGCCGACAAACCGGGGACTCAGTTTGCCCTTCACGCCGAAACGCATCACACCCCGCATCGGCGTCACTTTCAAGAAGACATGATCCCCGACCAAGAATTCCAAGGGTCTTCTATGTGCATCAGCATAACTTTTTTGTCGGCTCTGTGCTGTGCGGAGTCTTTCCCGAATCAAGCGAACTTTCTCAACTGCCTGCTCTACCAGCTCTGGCCCGAGTACCTGCCGCTCGCCGACTTCGTCCCAACAGATTGGAGATCGACACCTTCGCCCATATAGTGCTTCGTACGGTGCCATCTGGATGCTTGATTGGTAGCTGTTGTTGTACGCAAATTCTGCCAAAGGAAGATGCGTGTCCCAACTAGTCTTTAAATCAATAGCACACAGCCGTAACATATCTTCGAGTATCTGATTTGTCCTCTCTGTCTGTCCATCAGTCTGCGGGTGGTATGCGGTACTGAACTGTAGCTTGGTTCCCAAAGCAGCTTGTAGACTAGTCCAGAAACGAGATAAGAAGCGTCCGTCACGGTCAGAGACGATTGAGGCAGGTACTCCGTGTAATCGGACGATCTCATCTATGTAAATTTGTGCTAACCGATCGACGCTCCAAGTAACTTTTATGGGAAGAAAGTGGGCTGATTTGGTCAAACGATCAACTATGACCCAAATCGCATCGTGCCCCCGTGGCGTCTTCGAAAATCCCACAATAAAATCCATAGTGATGTTGTCCCATTTCCACTCGGGAATAGCGAGGTTCTGCAGTTCCCCGCCGGGCCTCTGATGCTCAGCTTTCACCTGTTGACAGGCCATGCACTGTGACACAAAGGTCGCCACATCCCGCTTTATACCGTGCCACCAGAAGGTCCCGCGCAAGTTCTTGTACATCTTAGTACTCCCCGGATGTAAGGAATACTTCGCGTAGTGTGCTTCCGCCATAATTTCCCTTCGGAGTTCTGGGTCGTTAGGAACACATAGCCTCCCTTTCATCTGTAAGGCCCCATCTTCGCCTGCCACAAAGTCAGACGTCTTCCCCGCCGAGATCAATCCGCGCACCTTCGCTAAGAACTGATCGCCCTCCTGAGCTGATTTGATTCTACCACGTAAACCCAGTTCAAGATGGAGTGGTGCCAGCTGCACTCCTGGATGCCGAACTCGAAACTCGATGCCCATCGCCTCAAGATCTCGAAGTAAACTGTTGTCTATAGATAACGAGCCCACGTGCTTCCGACTCAGAGCATCAGCAACGACGTTTCCCTTGCCCGGAGTATACGCGATCGTTAGGTCATAGTCCTTAATAAGTTCTAGCCAACGCCGCTGCCGGAGGTTCAATTCCCGCTGGGTAAAAAGATACTTGAGGCTCTTGTGATCTGTGAAGATTTTGCAAGCAACACCATAAAGATAATGCCTCCACAACTTCAATGCAAATATAATCGCCGCCAATTCCAAGTCATGCGTCGGGTAGTTCTTCTCGTGCGGCTTCAGTTGCCTGGAGGCGTACGATATTACCTTGTCCCTCTGCATGAGCACACACCCTAAGCCGAGTCCTGAAGCATCGCTGTATATCTGAAACTCTTCTACCCCATCTGGAAGTGCAAGGATCGGAGCTGAAACAAGACGCCGCTTAAGTTCCCGAAAGCTGGCTTCGCAGTCATCACCCCATTCGTATGCAATCCCTTTTTGAGTAAGGCGAGTCATAGGCGAGGCCAGTTTAGAGAAATCCTTCACGAACCTACGGTAGTATCCCGTAAGGCCCAGAAAGCTTCGAACTTCGCTGGCTGACGTAGGTTGCTTCCAGTCCACCACCGCTTCTATTTTCTTCGGGTCTACGGCGACGCCTTCGGCCGAGATGACATGACCAAGGAACGCCACGCTGTTCAACCAGAACTCACACTTGCTGAGCTTAGCGAACAACTGATGGTCTCGTAATGTCTGCAGCACGATCTTCAGGTGTTCCTTGTGCTCCGCCTCGTTCTTGGAATAGATTAGTATGTCGTCTATGAACACGACTACAAACTTATCCACAAACGGCCGAAATACGCGGTTCATCAGATCCATGAAAGCTGCAGGGGCATTCGTCAAACCGAACGACATCACGAGGAACTCATAGTGTCCGTAACAGGTTCTGAAAGCAGATTTTTGAATATCTTCTGATTTGATTTTCAACTGGTGATACCCTGACCTGAGATCAACTTTAGAGAAAACTCTTGCACCTTGCAACTGATCAAACAAGTCATCTATTCTTGGCAAAGGGTACTGATTCCGCACGGTCGCTTTATTCAGTTCTCGGTAGTCAATGCACAGCCGCATGGATCCATCTTTCTTTTTCACGAACAGCACCGGAGCGCCCCAAGGAGAAACGCTTGGACGAATGTATCCTCGGTCCAACAGGTCTTGCAACTGAACTTTAAGTTCCTTAAGCTCTGCTGGGGCCATGCGATAAGGTGCCTTTGATATCGGTCGCGAATCCGAAAAAGTGTCGATGCTGAATTCGATCTCACGATCAGGAGGCATTCCAGGCAGCTCGTCTGGGAACACGTCGAGGAAATCTGCAATGACTTCAGCCTGAGCTGCATCTACACATTCCCGCCGGGTGTCTCGAACAGAAGCTAAGTACCCTTCACAGCCCGAATGCAACATACGCCTAGCCGAAATTGCTGATATCACCATTGTCGTCTTCGGTGCAGCGCTGCACGAATAGTAGAAGTCTGCCTCGCCGGGTAGACGGAATACGACTCGCTTCTCCGCGCACTCGATTGTTGCATGGCAAGCACCCAACCAGTCCATACCGAGAATAATATCATAATCCTTGATGTCTAGTACAATGACATCTAAGGAAAGCTTCCTACCTCCGATGCAAATGTAACCATCCCTACAGATCGCATGGGCGGGCATATCGACTCCCGAAGGGGTACTTACGCAAAGGTTCATATTTAAAGCAGTAGAAGCTAATTTATGCTCAACAGTAAAATCAGCAGATATGAAACTATGCGTAGCACCTGAATCGAATAAGACTCTAGCGGGTAATTCTCGGTATAGTAGAGTACCTGTTACAACAGTGTCGGATACAGATGCCTCATCCCGAGTCAATGCATAGACTCGGCCCTGAGCACCCTGGCGTTGTGGATTTACTGGCACAGCATTGGCATCACTTGCTGGAGGCCCTTTGTTTTGATTTCCATTATTCTGATTCGGCTTGCCCTCTCTGCAGTTAAACTGTTTGTGACCCAGGCGACCACATTTAAAACATCCTTGAACCCGACAATCATTCACTTTATGCCCTGATTTGCCGTACCGGCTGCAGTTCAGTGATTGGGATTGGCCCCTATTATCAGACGTGTGCGAGCGCTTGTGTGCTCCAGACCCTCCCGTTTCATGAGGACGCTTATTGTTATTGGCACGGGGGGTTTGCACCTCGGTCTTTGGGAGAGGGCGCCCGAAGATCCGTTCGCTGTTCAGAGCCGCTTCATAACATTCCCTATATGTTTGGCATCTTTGGTTGATGACGTCCCTACGTAAATCGTCATTCAAACCTTTCTGAAATCTATAGCACCACGCCTGCTGATTAGGCAAGAATTGCCCAGCAAACTTTGCTAGCTTAGCGAATACTGAATCATAATCATCCACAGACAGACTTCCTTGGACCAGATTGCTGAAGTCGTCTTCCTTTTGCTGCCGGACTGCTCGGGGAATATACTGTTCAATGAATGCAGATTTGAACATTTCCCAAGTAATCTTGCAGTTGGGATTGGCATCGTAAATTCCTTGCTTCGTTGCCTCCCACCAATCATGCGCACGCAGTTCCAGCTGAACCGATGCACAGGCAACTCGCTTGGATCCCCGGATGCCAACCAGGTTGAAAAGTCCTTCCAGCTTAGCAATCCACCCCAATACCACGTCCGGTTCCGCTCGTCCGTTGAACGTAGGGGGGTGCATTTTTGTAAACTCAGCTGCTCGGCAGGAGTTCCTTGCTGTAGGCTGAGTCTCTTCTGACTCATCTTCTACCGCCACGGCTGGAGGCGTGACAGGCGTTGCTGCGGATGTCCCGTTGCTCGGTACCAGGGATGCAATCAGTTGCATCATTGTATCCATTTGCTTCTGTTGAGAAGAAAACTGCGCTTGTATGTTAGCTTGTTGGGTAACAGCTTGTTGTTGCTGCGCCTCCATGAGGTGCATAAGCCGTTCCGCCATTCCGGTTGAACCCGCTCCTCCGGATTCTCCAGAGCTTGCTGGATCGCTCTGAATGGGTTGAGCACTGCTGGCAGTTGCAGTGTTCTTCTTAGCCATGGCTACAAAAGAGAGTAGCTTGTTAACACTCCAAAAACGATAGATTTTATATCTATGGGCTCATTGTATAAGCGACTCTTCCCATGCAGCGGACGCCGAACGCAACTCAATTGAGAGGCGCATCAAACTCCTTTATAATCTTTTGAAATCCCGTGGAAGTAAAACCTAGGCTCTGATACCAATATGTCACGCCCCGATCCCGAAAGGGTCGGTCGTCCTCGCTTGATCCTTTACGGAACCGATTCGTCCTCGCTTGGGGCGTGATGCCGTACGAGCCTGGAGTTGCGCTCGTACAAGGCAAGGACTAGCAGTTATAGGAACCCATTTTGAAACACAATTTATAAAACACATTCACAGAGATTTGAACACAGTGCAGGAAGAAACATGCTTTTTCATTGATAATTCAGAGTAATTTACATAGAGTTTACATTGATGCGCCTCTCGGCTACTTGATTTGCATTACAAAAGATAAACTCAAAAGGCAGGGCGCGCTCCATCAGATAGTCCACGTCGTTCATACATTACGCCCTTGAATAGGTTGAAAGTCCAAGCCTCCAAAATGATCTGACTCCAACTATACTTCAAAATAGAGGTGCTCCTAACGCCTCCTCGTCTATCCACTAGCGTTGCACCGTCTGAGTGCCTGAAATAGTTGCCCACAACGTGGGTCAGTACTCAACTTGTACTGGTGAGCGGGATGAACCCACTCGACTAAATCGACACTAGCTTATTAGGGGCGAGCATGCATTAAGATGACTTCTATAAAGAGGCAAGTGAATTCAATTCATATCAGTTGCATGTTTTGATAGGAATGAAAATAATAGCGAATCCAACCAGTGTATCGATTGCTTACTCAACCGATGCACGCCTTCCCTGCAACGAAACACAAGTATACTTACCATCTGCACAAGATAATAGATTAGCATGTGTTCTAGTCTATGCGGTCATTGGTGTGATCGACACCTTAGGGACATATTCAAGCATTAGCGGCGCGCCCTATCAGCCCGGGTAGCAAGCCCTGCTGGAGGTCCCGCAATGCATCGTGACGAGCACGAATCAAATATTTCCCTCCGGATCGATACGGTTCCAGTGCCCCGGAAAGCCGTTTCGAGGAAATGATAAACCTTGTGCACAAGTTGTCCCAGACCATGCAAATGCATGAACAATTCATATATCATACAATGCATCGATTGAAACAGAAAGAAGTTAAGCAGCAATATATATCTCATGCAACAGTTCATATTTTCTCAATGCGGTGTTCCGATTTTGATATCCCATAGGTCCAAACTCCGTCCGAGGCACTAGGCCACCACCAACAACCAATCCCCATTATAAACAAACTCAGTTATAAGGTGTGCAAGCATATAGAAATATTAGTCTACAAAAATCCCCTGTTCCTTTCTTAGTGGCTGGCATGCATTGTGGCAAGGATTTCCTAGGCGTCCAACCGGGCATCATCGAGTGAACGTTTGAAACATTAAAGATGTTGGCGTGAAAAAGTAGGAAAGAAGGGTCCAAACCACTCACTGGTTAAGGAAAAGGTAGCTGAAACAAAGATTCCCGCCTAGCGACGATCAAACGTCAGTTACGCGGACCTGCACAGCACGAGCACCAATTAGAATCTTGCCTATCCTTCCTTGCCGAACTCCCCAAGAATCAAAGCTCCAAACGATAAAACCAGCAGCGAAAACCAAGCAACCAAACACGAAAACTATTGGACTCGTTTCAATAGAGGCCTTTCCATGAGTTGGAAAGGATCATCGCATTTTGTCCGTGGCAAGAAGATGCCGAAGTTCTAAGTTATGACTCAAACGGACTAGCCACAAGCCCAATTACGTAGTGCACATCCCGGTCGGATCGGGATTTGAGGCACTACAGTTACAGGCTTCCCAAGGAGTCCTAGTGGGCGCAATGCAGTATGGATAATCGTGGATAGACTCACCAAGTCCGCACACTTTTTACCCTTTAGAGTTGGGCAATCGACGGAGGCTTTAGCAGATATGTACATGAGGGAGATTGTGCGCCTACATGGAGTGCCAGTTAGCATTGTGTCTGACAGGGATACGAGATTTACGTCTTACTTTTGGCGGAGTATGCAGGAGAGCCTTGGTACTCGCCTAAAGTTTAGCACAGCGTATCACCCCCAAACAGATGGCCAGTCGGAGCGCACCATTCAGACGTTAGAAGACATGTTGAGAGCGTGCATGCTTGACTTCGGAGGATCATGGGAGGACCACCTACATTTGGTCGAGTTTTCCTACAACAACAGCTATCAAGCGAGCATTCAGATGGCTCCCTATGAAGCATTGTATGGCAGGAAGTGTCGTTCTCCAGTATGCTGGAGTGATATAGGTGAGCGACAGATTCTCGGACCAGAGTTGGTTGTTCGGACGGTAGAGAAGGTAAAGAAGATCCAAGGACACCTTCGAGCAGCACAAGACCGACAGAAGCATTGGACGAATGCACACCGCCGACCCTTAGAGTTTCAGGTTGGAGATCACGTATTCTTAAAGATCTCACCTACTCGAGGGACTATCAGATTCGGAGGCAGAGGGAAGCTGAGTCTGAGGTTCATCGGACCATTCGACATATTAGAACGCGTCGGAGAGGTTGCCTACAGATTAGCGTTACCGCAGACCTTGGAAGGAGTCCACGACGTCTTCCATGTATCTCAATTGAGGAGGTACATATCGGATCCTAGTCACGTGCTTGACCATTCCGAGATCACAGTCGGCCCGAGCTTATCATACCAAGAGGAGCCTGTAGAGATTCTAGACAGAAGTGAGAAGGTACTACGAGGGCGGACCATTCCCCTAGTGCGTGTTGCATGGAGGCATCATGCACCAGGCGAGTCGACTTGGGAACGCGAAGAGGACATTAGACAACGTTACCCCTACCTCTTCGAAGGACTAGGTACGTATTAGCATTTTATTTCGGTCAGTAATTCTTGCCATGCGTATATTTTAATTTCGAGGACGAAATGCTCTAAGGAGGGTAGATTGTAAACCCCCCCCCTCAACCAACTTAGGAATTATTTGGAATTTAAAACTAGAGACTAGGGATAATTAGATTTAATTAGGATTATCGTGCAACAACTATAGGTCGTATTTCACCCCGTCGTGGCTACGAGGTTGGAAAGCCACACTAGCATGTACCTTCAACCCAATGTCACGAACATCTTTTAGACATACCAGACTACCCCTCTGACCATTGTGCAAAAATAGATACTCGTTATTTCGTTTCGACTTAGCTATGCAACATACCATAGAGAACACCTTGCAACTACTAATTTAATTTAAACTCGAGATCAATCCCACTTCAAACAAGCCGACCAAGCCACTTTGTACTGCTACATGGACCAACCTCAACCAGGTAAGACAAGCCCACCCGCAAGGCAGCCCATATTCACCATCAACACCTATAAATACCAACCCCCATGCAAAACCCTAATAAACCAATATTCTTCCTGCCCCCATATCCGCCGAAACCCCCTGCCGAACTGCTTCCCAAACCCTCTGAATCCCTCGGCCAAACTGCTTCCCAAACCCGCTGAATCCCTCGGCCAAGCTGCTCCCAAACCCGCTGAACCCCCACGACCGGCGCACACCCCAGCCCGTCGGTTCCGGCCAGGCAGTGCCGCGAGCCAACGCCGACCCGCGTCTGGACGACCGCCCCTGCGCGACTCCACCCGACAGCGCCAACGCCGGAGCGGCTACTGCTGCTGCGATCCCTGCTCTTGCGGATTCAGCTGCTGCCGCTGACGTTGCTCGCCGACCCACACCGAAGTTCCACTCACCGGAAGACGGTCAGACGACGAGAAGAGCCTCGCCCGCCATCAAGGTAAATACAGGTACCCTTGTGTCGAGTTCATATGTGAGTATCGTGTCATTGCGAGAGTCATATTCTGGACACAACTTATTTAACCCCAACTTATATTTATGGAGGTGACATTTAGCAAGAAATTAGAACTCATCTAATAATTAGTGAATGCCCCAATCTTGAAGCCTGACATCAACGACCAGTATTTCACCTGGACCCTGGGCATGAATCTAGCCTGTTGAGTAAGGAAATCAAAGACATATTTCCAAGTAGAGTAGAAGTCATTAGCAAACCTTAACTCGGTAAATTATTGTGGCAAGATGAACGTGGACCAAAGACAGAACACTGTACACCCTAGCTACGTGTACATGTGACGCTGTATTGGGTCCGCAGTAAACTAGCAACAATACCTAGGAACAACGCCATAATTACCTATGTATCTCTTAGTGACTGATATTAGATTGCTATATTATATTTTGTGTTTAGGAACTTTGGATCCGCCAGGAGATATTGCAGGAACCAGCTTTTGGCATTCCCCGCTTCAGGACACAGGCAAGATACCTTGCTATATTTACTGTCTAAATTAAATATGCATATGTTGTATTGTATTCTTGTTGTTGGTACCACTGTGCGCGTCCGAGTTGTCTCGGTTGCATTCGACGGTTACGTCGATGATTAGTATAGATGGACTTAGATCTTAGCAGACTCAACCCATTGGACGATACTCTGTGATTGTCTGAGACCTGACACCTTACACGCACACTGAGATACATTCATATTGGGATGCGGGCTTGCGCACTCGACTAGCTATCGTTGCGTACATCCTACATCACGGCTAGCATGTAGTCAGGATAATTTAGTGACTTGGCATATAGATTCATGGTATGTACGTCGAGTAGTCGACTTGCGTATCTACATTGGGCGGGGAGGACAACTAGGAGGCGTATGGGATACACACATTGGAGCCGTAGTTCGGAGGAACCCGGACCCAATGACTTTCCCTTTATACTGATGCCACGTTCTTCGGAGCGATATGGACGATATACTGTACAGATGCCACTCTCTTCGGAGCATGGACGTTATGCCTACACCTACCTATACGCACCAGCGTTGTCCTCACATTGCACTCACTTAGATGGCTAGCACACCCTTATTGTATTTATTTTATTCAGTATTCATATATAGCATGTTGTTTTCTTGTATCTTGTTATGTCCCTCTGAGGACCTGGTACCTTTCCAGATTTAGACGAGGCTTACTACCCCACAGTATACGGCCCAGGACAGGAGACGAGATTCGCTTCAGCCGAGGAGTTGGAGGTGCAGCCGTCAGAGTTTCCGTGACCAGTTGGTAGGCCTTCAGCCTAGATTGGGTGCATCATTATCTTTCCAGTCGATGCCCTAGTCATTCTTTTATATCTCATTTCAGTACTTTATTTCGTCAGAGTAGTGGGTTTGTTCCCACCAGACATCATTAGTTGTACTATGATATCTTGAGACTGGTATTTATTAACCAGCAGTTTATTTAGTGTTTCTTGCTCTTTATATGGTGGATGAGATTAGTTTACCTGTTATTGACTGATATTGGACATGTTAGTATCATAGGACAGCGTAGCACTCTTCGTGGATCCATTAAATTGGGATATTCTCGGAGATGTGTCAGCTGGCTATTGCCACGTGGCCCGGTTCCATATATTTTGGGACTGGGGCGTGACAATACTGGCAATAAAAAATACTAGAATAATGAAGTACTGAAATAAAGAAATACTGGAGCATATGTCATCATCAATGTACATCTAGCAATGAATAGAAATACAGGTGCATGCTAGAACAATGAACTAGAATATAAGTAAATGCTAGAGCAATAACTAGAACATAAGGAATGCTAGATCAATAAACTAGAGATACATGTCAAGAACATCTAGCTAAGTATGTGAAACATCAGTATATCATGTGATCAGCTTGGGACTGATCAGGCTTGTTACATATGATTAGCTATGATTCATGTAAGGTCAGGCTAACAATCCGGATAGCTATGATGCGAGCAATAGTTAGGCTAATCACATATAACAGGCTATGAGTCATGTAATGGTCAGGCTGCACCGACGTGAGGTATGGGTGATCTATGATGCATGTAGAGTTGGGTATGATCACATAAGCTACTAATATTTCCCCGTTTCCCCAGCTAGAATGATGGATTCTAAATCACGACTCCTCGTGACAGGTCTCGATGATGCCAACTCGTGTAAACAATAGTGTCAAAATCATGTACGCTATACAACTATAATTATAGAGATAATCAACATAATAAAAACTGTCAGAGAATGTACTCGCCTGTGGTCCTCTGTTGGAAATACCAATGTCCTGTTTCCAAAGTCTCGTTTGAATTATCCAACAGTCCTATAGACATATCATATAACACAATTCTGCATCAGACATTACACTAACACACAATCCACACAATAACTCAGAGACTATGCTAGGGTGTCACTCTGTAGTTGTTGTGCATAACAGACAGTCAATGATACGGTCTTTCCAGTACGTCGGTGTACATGTAGCAGTCTGCTATCATGCAACGTGGTCACAGGTCAATGTAACTACAGGGTATCCATGGTCACATTCTAGTCATCTAGTACATATAATACATAGTACATACTATGAACTAACATATACATAATATCCATTGGTTATAATTATAATAGATATATGTATATATATATATACTTTAAATGGAATTAATACTATATATGTATATATACTTATATACCTAAAATATATTTGAATATATACTAGTACATATACCCTACATATATATACCAATTAGGTTCATATACATATAGATATATAATATGTACGTACAACACACCAATATACCAATACATATACCAATACCAACTACAATACGCATGTATACAATGAAGAATACGCGTATGCGCGTGTACACGTACATGAAGGGCTCGAACCTGGGTACGTGGGATGAGTCGTGTGCGTCGAGTTCGTCGCGGAGTCGAAGTCTTTCAGTCGAGCGGGTCAGTCAAGGCTTCTCCGGTGAGTTCCTGGTGGATAACGACTCGGGTTCAGCGGTCGTCGGCGGTCGTCGACGGTCGTCGAACAGGCGGTCTTCGGTTCAGCGGTCAGTCCGGCGTGCTCTGGTCGTGTGCAGACGAGTTGTAGCCAGTCGAGTGCAGCGGTCGGGGTCATCAAACTCTGGGGCTGAGTCGAGACGAAGCAGGGCTGAGTCGAGGCAAAGCGGGGCTGCTTCGGCATTGTGGAGGCGAGTCTGGGCGACGTGTACAGCGGGGATGACCGCGGGCTTCTGGTGCAGCGTCGTGCAGTGGGTTGGAGGCGGTGTAGGTCGAGGTGGCATCGGCGGTTGATCGCAGCGGGATCCGGCGGGAAGAAGGGGTTCATGGTCGGGGCAGATGGTGTCGACTGCAGTCGGTCAGCGGATGGGAAGGGTGAATGAACAGTAAAGGGGAGGAGGGGTTACGGCTGTGGTTGGTTAAAGAATAGGAAAAAGAAAAGTAAAGTAGAAATATTACTATTTATATAGGTATAAAGTTTGGGTTGACCTAGAATTAGGTTTGGTCAAAGCCCTCTTAGGATTGGGCTTGCCGTGGATAATTTCAATGGTTAGGATTTAAACAAATTAAAAAAATGAATGGCTATGATGCATTGGTTCAAGGTTTTGAGGCCATGGTTTCAACGAGGTTGATGTTGCAATTGCACACTCCCAAAAATTATAGAAAAATACACATGAAGGGAAAATATGGTTTATTTACGTGTCGTGTCCAATGGGGTGGATACCTTAATGCATTTGTGCACCAAGGTGCCCAACAATTAGAAAATTATACAAAGTTGGGTTTATGGTTTAATTAATTAAAATAATGCAAGTGGTGTTCTAAAATTAATTAGGAGTACAAGGGCTGAATTGAAGTGGGACACAAGGGTCATAAATGAAATAGACTTGGAATAGAATATTATCCTAATTTGGGTTGCTCAAAATGGGTCGAGATTGTGCCTCCAATTTCGATTGGAACACACAAGGATACAAAGTTGGATTTATATAGAATTAAATATAGTCGGTTGCGACGAATATTGTGCGACTAAAATGAAACACAACAAGGCATAATTATGAGTCACACAAGGATCAAAATAATAGTCTGGCATGTCTAGGACATGGGTGTAAAATTTGTTGGAACACAATGGCTAGTATAGTGTTCTAATTATCGAAGCAACGATAAAGTACAACAATCAAATAAAATCACAACAATTTAAATATAATTAATTATCATGCAAATCATTTACACATTAATTACGAAAAGACGAAAATACTCCTAATCTAAAATGTGGGGGTGACATAGTCAATCAAGTCCGAGGCGAGTACAAAGTCCGGAATAAAGACCTACTCCCCTACCACCAAGTTGCGCTTGGAATAATCTCCACCTTCGGGGCATTCTTCATAGAGCACGTCCCTCGGCTACAAAATATTAAGGCTAATGCCTTGGTCGGCTTTGCAGCCTCTCTAGCTATTCCGGTCAATACTCATAAACTGATCACCATGATCGGTCAAGAGCTGGTCTACCCTAAGAACAACCTCTTTCTGTACCGGAGCTACTTAGTAGAGATGAGCGCTGACTCACAAGACTGGAGACTTTCATTCATCGACTACGCAATCTATAGAATTCATCCAGAGAACCCAAAGGAAGCCACTTCGATCAGAAGGCGTTTCCTCCGGTTCTATTACGATACGGCTACCAAAATGCTGTATCGTCGCCCCTATGACGGTCTTCTGCTATGATGACTATCGAATGCAGAAGAAAAGCAGGATATCCGTGAGGCTCACTGTAAACACCCTGATTTTTGGGAAAAAAATTTTAAAATGAGCTATTACGAAATTTTGGTATTTTCTGGAATTTAAAGAGAAGATGATTGTGATTTAAAGAATTTTAAGTGTGGCTAATTGGTGTTAAAATATTCTGGAAATAATATATTCTGACGCACAAGGGAAAGCCGGACATGTGGTATTTTTTGACGAATTATTTGGGCTTCAGGGACGCGTTTAACGCCTTAGAGACTTGGCTTACCAAACCAAGCCAATTTGGACCAATCTCACTGTAGTGGGTCGGATCCAGGACCGACCAACCCGCTGAGAACCCGACCCATTGCAAACCCTAGCCGTACTTACTGTAGCGGCTATTTAAGCTAGCCTAGGGATCCGTGCCACCGCCATCCACAGCCATCAATCTCGCCGCCGACGCAGTGATCAGCCGCCGCCGCTCCGATCACTGTCGATCAGCCATCATCTTCCCCAAATCCGACGCTGTTCTCCGCCCAAACCCAGCCGACCTAGCCGACTCGAGCGTCGCCCCGGCCAAGCCCCTCCGCACCGCCTGGCGAGCTGACCTCGGCCCATCTCAGCCCTAGACTTCTCGACGACGGACCCGCGGCCTTCCCCGAGCACCGCTGAGTCGCAGAGGACCGGAGTTGACCCCGCTGTCGTCTAACTTCGACTCTCGGCCGACTCCACAGCGGCCATTCCCCCGCTGTGTCCGACCTGACAACCATGGTACACGCGGCCACCCTCTGAACCGGGACAGTAGACACCGGACACACCGCGAGGACACGACCAGGACTCGGCTCGCGTCAATTTGGATTTCGGACACTCAGAATTCAGAGCTCACGAGGCCCTGTTCAGGTACCGATTTCTGCCTCATCGTAGTACCATTTTCAATTCCGTCAGTTGCTATGCGTAGACTGTGTAACCCTCTCGGTGCCCGTGCAACTTGCTCGGAGCATCGCGTCCTGTGGTGATCGCACACCGCGATCCAAAAATAGGAAAAATAATGCCCTGTTTCAACCGGAACTGAGTACGCCCCGCCAATCGGGACGACTTGGTCGCACGCGATCTTTACCGAACCGTGCGTGTCATTGATACGGTCGTGTGGGATTTCACAGAAGTCGATTCGGAGGTGCGTGCACCCCGGAATCAACGCGTATCCGCCGACGACACCCCGTATCCGACTTTTCTGGAATATGCTGTAACTTTGTGTACACACGTCGGATCGAGACGAAACTTACGCCATCGGATTTGTAGCAATACGCTGGTCCTGTGAGCCAAGTTTGGTTCGATTCTGAGAACGTTGACAAAATCACGTATCGTGGGCCCCACAGGCTCTACTTGACAGGTGATTTTGTGATCGGCTCATCGAAATCCAATTCTGGAGGTTCCGTTGGGTTCGTATCATCGTTCCTGACTTGTAGACACTGATTTAGAGTAATTTGGAGACCTTTGACCCTGGCACGCTTTTCGGTGCAAAGTGGCCCACATATGGAACCCGCTTTGGCCCGGAAATGACCTTTTTTCCCCTGTGTCCAAATTGGACGTAAGGACAGGCATTTCTAGCAGTTTACCATCTTCTGAGACTGTTGGTGATGTTTATTACAGCTTGTGGAGTAGCACCTACCGGATTCACCGATACCAGGACGACGGTTGATATTCAAACATCAGGCAAGTGTACCTTGCCAACTCTGCAGTTTGTTGCCTATTTTTTTATCTCATTATATTACTGTGCATGCCCACCCTAGGACCGTTTGACATACTTAGCGTCCGATTATCAGTCGGGTGCCAACATCGTACGCGGTGTTGGGTAATATCATCTAGATATGGACATACGTGACACTTTATCTTCTCGTACTTGTCATACCAAGTACACTTGACCTAGGACACTGGACACTGATCATGAGACAGGATCTTCCCGAGATGTTCGAGGTGATTCTGTATAGGACTTGGCATAGATTCTATATTCTAGATACATTATGACTTGTGCATTAGTTATGACCCCGCTGACATGGACGTGAGACGTTATGTTCATGATTTGTGTGGTTACATTGGGTGGGGAGAGACACACAGACTACAGGCTGATTATATATATACACCCCTACTATTGTGAGGCCCAAGACTCTGAAGCCCGAGCTTGGCCCATTACTCATTATTACTGCTGCTACCGGCTCCCCTACACAGAGCTTGTAGTATGCTTCAGCCTGAGTTCTAGTGCTGCTCTCATCTTGCATATCACTTAGCTGGTTATTTAGCATTCCCTTTGTAAACTCCCTCGACCAAATTTCAGTAATTTAGGATTAATTTTGACTAATTAGAATTAGTGCAACTTTTTAAAATTTTATTTATTATTATATTGATTGTGCACCTGTTCATTACACAATTAACTAGGGCATCACACTAGCTGTTAACCCTAAACAAATTTCACATTCCTGCTCTAGACTAGTCAGACTACTTTTTCTGTATTCTGTGCAACTTCCAGAAACCTCGTTTGATGCTTCGTTTTAGTCGCACAAATATCGTTACAAACGTATGTATTTATTTCCTATTTAATTTTCTGCTCTTTACCCATCTCTGTACCCTTAGAGATTTGAGGACCAGTAGGCACCTGATTGCCCAACCAAAAATACGATAATATTCTACTCTAATTATACTTCAATTATCGTTTTGACACCGTAGAGAAATTATGACTCTAATAGCCTCTAAATAATTAGTGAACACCGTGCGCAGTATTTATTAAATAATAAATACGATGACTGTATCACCTGCAATATCAGACCCTGCACCTGCCCAGAATCACCCCACACTGTCCAAAACATTTTTCCCCAGCTAATTCCCTCATTTTTGTACAATTTAGAATTTCGGAAAATCAGTATTTAAAATCAGGTAAATTGCGAAATTACGCAAAATACAATTTTATACATTTATGCAATTATTGAAAAGTTAGGGGTTTATATGCAAAATTGCATGCTAGGTGGCCAAATCCTATTGGCTAGACCATAGGTGGGTAGGACCCACCATAAAATCCAGAAATTTCTGCTGGAAAATATCTCCAAAATACAAAATTACCCAAATACCCTCACACTTCAAAATATTTACAACTTTGCCATTACCCCTAATCCTATATAAACCCTAACCCTTCTATTCAAAATTCCTACAACCCTTCCCTCCGGCCACCTCCGACCACCGCCTCCGGCCAAACTCGGCCCAACCCTTCGCCACCCTCCCCTCTCCCCTCCGGCCAAGCACCACCGCCGGCGCCGCCCTACTCCGCCGGCTACAGCCCCCGCACCCTCCCCCTCTTCTCACTGTCCACAGCAGCACCACCACTCCCATTCACCTCCCCCGCCGCCTCCGGCCGTCGCCGACCACCGCCAACCTACCCAACCGCCTCGCCGTCGTCCCCTCCACCGGACCACCAACCCCCACCTCCCCACGACACCGCCTCCGGCCGCCCTAGCCCCCGCAACACCCTCGGCCACCCCCAACCCTAACCTGCCACTTCTCTCCCCGACGCCTCTAGCCGCCACCACCACCGCCGTAGACCCCCGCCACCACCGCCAACCTCACCGCCGTCCTCCCCTCTACCGAACCCTTCGCCTGACCGGCCACCTCCGCCGCTCCTCCGCCGGCCAGCGCCCCCGCAAGCTGCAACTGCTGCTGCTGCTGCCAGTGTACACTGCTACTGCTGCTGCTCCTCCGGCCGCCTCCGGCCAGCTCCGCCGCCGTCCTCCCGCCGGCGACACCGCGTGGGACCCCCCTTGCCATCTGTACCTATACTATACTAAAATACGTAAATACACTCTAATACATAAATATATGTATATAATACATGTATATATATGTATATATATGTATATATATATATGTATATTACTATGTATATTTATATATATATATATCTATATATATATTATATTATAATATATATACTATTATTATACAGTATATATTATAATATATACTATACTTTATATACTTATATTATATACTATACATATATAATTATATATGTATATATGAATATATGTGTATATGTATATATGAATATATTATATCATAATTACTATTATGTATATATTTAATTCTGTTAAAATATATAAATATATGTGTATACATATATTTATATAATTGGTATATAACATATATATTATTCTATGCATTTTTTTCTATTTATTTCTTTTCTGCATTTAATTTCCTGCACCTATATTATATATATATATATCTATATATATATATATTATCTATATGTATATATATTAAATATCAGCTGGATAATACAGCTTAATTATTTATATTATATTTCAATTACTGCAATGTCATTTATTACATAATATTATATGCTGGATATTACAGCCTATCTATAATTATATAATTATTAACAGTGGTCACATATAGACCCTGAATATATATGTATTTAATATTCTGTCCTGTCATTTTAATCTATCTATATTATTATATCAGAGGATAAACCCTGATAATACTATATTATAATATATTGTATAACAGCAGTGGATATACCCTGCCACTAATACCTGCATTTCTTTACTATTCTTTATATATTATACATACTGATATATATATATATATCTATATATATACATACTATATCTATACTATATATGCTTTATATTACAAACTATGATATTCACGAAACCTATCTGTTTTAACAGAAACCAACTTCAGCACAGCTAGTGACCCCCTGTCACCAGCACCTTCACAACTGACTGTAAAATCAGGGTTTCAACACTATCAGGGAGTAGGCAAGTATACCTTGCCAAGTTAAATGTTTAAATTCTCAAATATTGTTATATGCTTCTTGTTTCTGAAATTCATATACCATGACCACCTGAGACTGCCTTGGGTACAGTCAACTGTTATGTTGACATGATATTACAGACTCACCAACAGCTGAGAGAATATCCTAATATATTCTCCTAAACCCTATCACGGAAACACGCAACATGGTTGCATTTACATATATGGATGTGAGCTGCGTATTTGGTTAGCTACCAGTACGTGTGACCCGCATCACGGATTAGAATAACTTAGGAAATGTACGATTTGACATTTAGATTCATTGGGATGGGAAAGATAACTAGTTGACGTATGGGACACCCCCTCCAATAATGTTTTATACCTTCGTACCAATGATGGTCGATTGCAGAGTTCCCTGAGTCGGGGGCATACGACACCTATACTAGCCAGTCGCCACGATTGGTGAATTACGTCAGCGTATGTCTAGCCACACATTCCCATGCGTACTACTGGATCTTTACTTGCATTTTCACTTAGTATGGTTAGCACCCTGTATTTATTTTATTTCTTTATTCAGTATTTTTACATTACATGGCATGTCATTTTTCTGTATCTTGTTACGTCCCACTGAGGACATGGTTCCTTGCCAGATCTAGATGAGACTTTCTACCCCACAGTGTACGGGCCTGATCAGGAGGCCAGATGTGCTACCGAGGAGGAGCTCGAGGAGACACCCTCAGAGTAGGCTTGACCCTAGATGCTGCTACCTAGAGATGGAGATGTTTTGATCAGATAGACACTGCTTAGCCTATTTGATTTTTCTGCGCTATTATCAGTTTTTGTAGTAGACTTGTAATCTCACCAGTTGTGTACTGTATCAGACTCAGTTATATATATATATATTTCAGCATTTGTTTTCTGACATTTTGTTGTGGATGAGATAGCTTTACCTGTTCTATACTTGTAGTATTTTAGGACAGCGTAGCACGTCCCTTTGGGTCCATCAAAGTGGATTAAGCCCTTAGTGACGTGTCAGCTGGCCAGTGACACGTGGCCTAGTTCCTGACATTTTGGGACTGGGGCGTGACATGGTTTTAGTGGTGGCCCATGCAGGTCCAGTTTTATTTGCTAGTAGGTATGATGACATGCCCAGCAAAGCCTGCAATAGGATAGAAATAATAGGTCTCATCCACACTGACACCATCCTTACAAATTCTATTATTGCATCTTGCTTGATTATCATTATTTATCTCTTTTGTGTTTTCTAATTATCCTATTTTCCTCAGAAATATGGACATACCCGGGAAACTTGCGAATAATGGGGCTGACCAAGCAACAGACCCTTCGCCAAGTGCCCAAGGAACTCCGTCCAATCACCAAAATTCTAGCCAGGAGACGACACCAACTCCACATGCAGAGACACCTTTGTCTCCACCTCCAGCCTTGCCTATCCAGATGCCACAACTTGAGGGTCAACCTCAAATGTTGCAGTTTCTTCATACTATGTTGCAGAACCAGTGGCAACAAACTGAGGCCCTGAGACAGTCTCAGTGGCAGCAAACTGAAGCTCTGCGACAGACGTTGATGACGGCTTTGGAGAGAACTACTACTCCGACACCAGTACCTGTCCTACCAGCGGGCACAGTTCGAGGCTTCCGTCAAATGAGCCCGAGGGATTTCAAAGGCAACGAGACTCCTGAAGAGATCTCCGATTGGATCTCCAACACCGAAATGCTGCTAGAAGGATCGCAACTCACTCCCGACCTATGGATGACCGCTGTGAGGGGCCAACTTCTTGGCAACGCCCATCACTGGTGGGAATCCATAGAGCGCAGCGTCGGCAAAGACCAAACTTGGCAACAATTCCTGGAGCATTTCAACGCCAAGTACTTTCCAGCGACAGTCCAGAATGCCCTATACTCCCAGTTCCTGCACCTGGAGCAAGGAAACATGACGGTAGATGCCTACGACGCGGAGTTTAGCAGACTAAGTCGTTTCGGTGCTGATCTGATCCCGAACGAGCTGAAGAAGGCTAAAAGATTCCACCATGGCCTTAACCACGAGCTTCAGAGGCACACAACAACGCAGTCGAGAATCTCCTACAACGAGGTTCTTACCGAAGCCAGGGAGCAAGAAGCCATTGGCCGAGGAGCCAGACGCTTAAATCCAACCTTCCCGGCCAAGAATCAGCACGGAGCAGGAGGACCTATACGTCGTCCCCAATATCAGACGCAACAGACGACGGGGCCTTACCAGAAGAGGGAGCTTCCGATTTGTCACTTTTGTGGCAAGAAGGGGCATTTTGCCAATGACTGTAGAAAGAAGCTGGGATTATGCCTGCTATGTGGAGCTAGAAATCATATGGCCAAAGACTGCCCACAACGTAGAGATGCAGCACCTCAGCAAGGGCAGAAGCCAGGAGCACAAGCTCAGAAGATGCTTTCCCCCACATCAGGAGGATATCAGAGAGGAGCACCTCTGCCTACTCAGGAGACACAGTTCAAGGCCAGACAACAAACCGGTGGACAAAGGCAGGGACAAGCCTTTGCGTTAGCTGCCGTTGCAGAAGAACTTGAAGGGGAAACTATAACAGGTACCATTTTAGTTGCATCATTACCTGCAACTGTATTATTCGATTCTGGGGCTACTTTGTCTTTCATATCCAGTAGATTCGTAGCCATGCACAAGCTATCTACTTCCCCGCTACCCAAGTGTTGGAAAATACTTACTGGAGGAGGTATTGTTCCAGTTACCAACATTATCAAAACCTGCCCAGTAGTTGTTTGTAGTAGAGGACTAAGAGCGCGATTTTTGGTACTTCCAATGCCAAATTTCGATGTTGTCTTAGGCATGGACTGGCTAAGCCAGAATAATGCTGTCCTAGACTGCCGAAAGGGTAGTGTTATCTTTAGACCCCCAGATCACCCAGAGTTCGAATATGTCCGTGGAACCATCGAGCAAGAAGTAGGCCAGACTCCTAGAGCTTACATGGCGATGGAGACAGCACTTCCCTCAATTGTAGCAGAGTTCGAGGACGTATTTCCAGAAGAATTGCCAGGCCTACCGCCTGACAGAGAAGTGGAGTTCATTATTGAGCTGATACCCGGAGCTGCACCAGTATCCTCCAATGTATACCGACTGGCGAAGAAGGAGCTTGACGAGCTGAAGCTTCAACTGGAGGAACTACAGATCAAGGGATTTGTTCATCCTAGTGCATCACCCTGGGGAGCACCAGTGTTGTTTGTACCAAAGAAGGACGGAACATATCGCATGTGCATTGATTACAGAGCCCTCAACGCGCTGACAATCAAAAACAAGTACCCCTTGCCGAGAATTGACGACCTGTTCGATCAACTAACAGGAGCCGTAGTATTCTCGAAGATAGACTTGAGATCAGGCTACCATCAAGTTAAGGTACGAAGAGAAGACATTCCAAAGACAGCATTCAGAACTCGTTATGGTCATTACGAATTTCTGGTGATGCCGTTTGGATTGACTAATGCACCTGCTGTATTCATGAACCTGATGAACCGAGTCTTCCACCAATATCTGGACCAGTTCATGGTAGTCTTCATCGACGACATTCTGGTGTATTCAAAAAGCCACGAGGAGCATGAAGAGCACTTAAGGTTGGTATTAGAGACGCTGAGACGGGAGAGCCTTTATGCTAAGATGAGCAAGTGTGAATTCTTCCTGGACCGTGTCGCATTTCTTGGACACGTTATCACAGGAGAAGGCATCTCGGTAGACCCAGCAAAGATCTCATCTGTTGAGACGTGGCCAACCCCGACCAACGTCTCAGAGGTGAGAAGCTTTCTAGGACTTGCCGGATATTACCGGAGGTTCGTAGAAAACTTTGCAAGAATCGCGGAGCCGATTACCCGTCTTACTCGCAAGGAGCAGGAGTTCATATGGACTGAAGATTGCCAGACAGCTTTTGATGACTTGAAGAAGCGTCTGACTACAGCTCCCATTTTGACTATACTATCTGGATCCGGAGGTTTCGTCATATATAGCGATGCATCCGGAAAAGGATTTGGTTGTGTCTTAATGCAACATGGGAAAGTTGTAGCTTATGCCTCAAGACAGTTGAGGACTCATGAGAAGAATTACCCCACTCACGATCTGGAGCTTGTCGCAGTAATCTTCGCCCTGAAGCTATGGAGACACTATCTATATGGCGAAAGAGTGGAGATATTCACCGATCATAAAAGTTTGAAGTACGTCTACACCCAGAAGGACCTAAATCTGAGACAAAGACGATGGCTCGAAGTGATGGCAGATTTCGAAATTGATCTACAGTACCATCCAGGGAAAGCTAATATGGTGGCAGATGCTCTAAGCAGAAAACCCTCGGCATTCTTTATGATCACCCAACCAGATCTGCTGAGAGATCTAGCAAAGTTGGGAATAGAGATCATTGTGCCAGGAATTGATGGTCAATTATCAAACTACCAGCTGCAATCAACCTTGGTGGAAAGAATCAAAGCTGCTCTACCAGCAGATGCAAGATTTCAGAGGCTTCGACAGAGAACAGAAGCTGGACTCCAGACCGGTTGTCGCATACACGAAGATGGGACTCTAAGATGTGGAAATCGTCTTTATGTTCCAAATGGAGAACTTCGTAATGAGCTAATGTCAGAAGCTCATAGCTCAGTATACTCTATACATCCAGGAGGCACAAAGATGTACAGAGATCTGCGGCAATATTACTGGTGGCATGGAATGAAGCGGGAGATAGCACGCTTTGTGGCCAAATGTCTGGTGTGTCAGCAAGTCAAGGCTGAGCATCAGAGATCTGCCGGTCTACTTCAACCCCTCCCAATACCCGAGTGGAAATGGGAACACATTACGATGGACTTTGTTACGGGCTTCCCAAGAAGTCCTAGTGGTCGTAATGCTGTCTGGGTAATTGTAGACAGACTCACTAAGGCTGCTCATTTTCTACCTTTTAGAGTCGGGCAATCCACAGAAGTCTTGGCGGACATGTACATGAAGGAGATAGTGCGTCTGCATGGAGTGCCAGTCAGCATAGTATCTGACAGAGATACGAGATTTACATCTTACTTTTGGCGAAGTATGCAAGAAAGTCTTGGTACCCGCCTCAAGTTCAGCACCTCGTATCACCCACAAACAGATGGCCAATCAGAACGCACCATCCAGACACTTGAAGATATGCTGAGAGCCTGCATGCTTGATTTCAGCGGATCATGGGAAGATCATCTACACCTGGTGGAATTTTCCTACAACAACAGCTATCAAGCGAGCATTCAAATGGCTCCCTTTGAAGCTTTGTATGGAAGGAAATGCCGTTCCCTAGTATGCTGGAGCGATGTTGGCGAGAGACAGATCTTGGGACCAGAACTGATTATTCGTACGGTGGAGAAAGTAAAGAAGATCCAGGGACACCTTCGAGCTGCACAAGACAGGCAGAAGCACTGGGCCAACATTCACCGACGACCTCTAGAGTTCCAAGTAGGGGAGCATGTGTTCTTAAAGATCTCACCTACTAGAGGAACTATCAGATTTGGAGGAAGAGGGAAGCTAAGTCCAAGGTACATTGGACCCTTCGATGTGCTAGATCGCGTCGGAGAAGTTGCTTACAGACTAGCTCTACCTCAGACTTTGGAGGGAGTACATGACGTCTTCCACGTATCTCAGCTGAGGAGGTACTTTCCAGACCCGAGTCATGTGCTAGACTACTCAGAGATCACCATCGGGCCAAGCTTATCTTATCAGGAGGAGCCTGTAGAGATTCTGGACCGTAGCGAGAAAGTGTTGCGAGGCCAGACTATTCCTCTCGTTCGTGTTGCATGGAGACATCATGCACCAGGTGAATCCACTTGGGAACGAGAAGAGGATATTCGTCAGCGTTATCCCCACCTATTTCCAAACCAGGGTATGTCCAATATTTCAAATTCAATCTTTCTTAATCATCATATGTCCTTTTTCATTCTCATTATATGGTTATTTTTATTTCGAGGACGAAATATTCTAAGGAGGGTAGATTGTAAACTCCCTCGACCAAATTTCAGTAATTTAGGATTAATTTTGACTAATTAGAATTAGTGCAACTTTTTAAAATTTTATTTATTATTATATTGATTGTGCACCTGTTCATTACACAATTGACTAGGGCATCACACTAGCTGTTAACCCTAAACAAATTTCACATTCCTGCTCTAGACTAGTCAGACTACTTTTTCTGTATTCTGTGCAACTTCCAGAAACCTCGTTTGATGCTTCGTTTTAGTCGCACAAATATCGTTACAAACGTATGTATTTATTTCCTATTTAATTTTCTGCTCTTTACCCATCTCTGTACCCTTAGAGATTTGAGGACCAGTAGGCACCTGATTGCCCAACCAAAAATACGATAATATTCTACTCTAATTATACTTCAATTATCGTTTTGACACCGTAGAGAAATTATGACTCTAATAGCCTCTAAATAATTAGTGAACAACGTGCGCAGTATTTATTAAATAATAAATACGATGACTGTATCACCTGCAATATCAGACCCTGCACCTGCCCAGAATCACCCCACACTGTCCAAAACATTTTTCCCCAGCTAATTCCCTCATTTTTGTACAATTTAGAATTTCAGAAAATCAGTATTTAAAATCAGGTAAATTGCGAAATTACGCAAAATACAATTTTATGCATTTATGCAATTATTGAAAAGTTAGGGGTTTATATGCAAAATTGCATGCTAGGTGGCCAAATCCTATTGGCTAGACCATAGGTGGGTAGGACCCACCATAAAATCCAGAAATTTCTGCTGGAAAATATCTCCAAAATACAAAATTACCCAAATACCCTCACACTTCAAAATATTTACAACTTTGCCATTACCCCTAATCCTATATAAACCCTAACCCTTCTATTCAAAATTCTTACAACCCTTCCCTCCGGCCACCTCCGACCACCGCCTCCGGCCAAACTCGGCCCAACCATTCGCCACCCTCCCCTCTCCCCTCCGGCCAAGCACCACCGCCGGCGCCGCCCTGCTCCGCCGGCTACAGCCCCCGCACCCTCCCCCTCTTCTCACTGTCCACAGCAGCACCACCACTCCCATTCACCTCCCCCGCCGCCTCCGGCCGTCGCCGACCACCGCCAACCTACCCAACCGCCTCGCCGTCGTCCCCTCCACCGGACCACCAACCCCCACCTCCCCACGACACCGCCTCCGGCCGCCCTAGCCCCCGCAACACCCTCGGCCACCCCCAACCCTAACCTGCCACTTCTCTCCCCGACGCCTCTAGCCGCCACCACCACCGCCGTAGACCCCCGCCACCACCGCCAACCTCACCGCCGTCCTCCCCTCTACCGAACCCTCCGCCTGACCGGCCACCTCCGCCGCTCCTCCGCCGGCCAGCGCCCCCGCAAGCTGCAACTGCTGCTGCTGCTGCCAGTGTACACTGCTACTGCTGCTGCTCCTCCGGCCGCCTTCGGCCAGCTCTGCCGCCGTCCTCCCGCCGGCGACACCGCGTGGGACCCCCCTTGCCATCTGTACCTATACTATACTAAAATACGTAAATACGCTCTAATACATAAATATATGTATATAATACATGTATATATATGTATATATATGTATATATATATATGTATATTACTATGTATATTTATATATATATATCTATATATATATTATATTATAATATATATACTATTATTATACAGTATATATTATAATATATACTATACTTTATATACTTATATTATATACTATACATATATAATTATATATGTATATATGAATATATGTGTATATGTATATATGAATATATTATATCATAATTACTATTATGTATATATTTAATTCTGTTAAAATATATAAATATATGTGTATACATATATTTATATAATTGGTATATAACATATATATTATTCTATGCATTTTTTTCCATTTATTTCTTTTCTGCATTTAATTTCCTGCACCTATATTATATATATATATATATATATATATATTATCTATATGTATATATATTAAATATCAGCTGGATAATACAGCTTAATTATTTATATTATATTTCAATTACTGCAATGTCATTTATTACATAATATTATATGCTGGATATTACAGCCTATCTATAATTATATAATTATTAACAGTGGTCACATATAGACCCTGAATATATATGTATTTAATATTCTGTCCTGTCATTTTAATCTATCTATATTATTATATCAGAGGATAAACCCTGATAATACTATATTATAATATATTGTATAACAGCAGTGGATATACCCTGCCACTAATACCTGCATTTCTTTACTATTCTTTATATATTATACATACTGATATATATATATATCTATATATATACATACTATATCTATACTATATATGCTTTATATTACAAACTACGATATTCACGAAACCTATCTGTTTTAACAGAAACCAACTTCAGCACAGCTAGTGACCCCCTGTCACCAGCACCTTCACAACTGACTGTAAAATCAGGGTTTCAACACTATCAGGGAGTAGGCAAGTATACCTTGCCAAGTTAAATGTTTAAATTCTCAAATATTGTTATATGCTTCTTGTTTCTGAAATTCATATACCATGACCACCTGAGACTGCCTTGGGTACAGTCAACTGTTATGTTGACATGATATTACAGACTCACCAACAGCTGAGAGAATATCCTAATATATTCTCCTAAACCCTATCACGGAAATACGCAACATGGTTGCATTTACATATATGGATGTGAGCTGCGTATTTGGTTAGCTACCAGTACGTGTGACCCGCATCACGGATTAAAATAACTTAGGAAATATACGATTTGACATTTAGATTCATTGGGATGGGAAAGATAACTAGTTGACGTATGGGACACCCCCTCCAATAATGTTTTATACCTTCGTACCAATGATGGTCGATTGCAGAGTTCCCTGAGTCGGGGGCATACGACACCTATACTAGCCAGTCGCCACGATTGGTGAATTACGTCAGCGTATGTCTAGCCACACATTCCCATGCGTACTACTGGATCTTTACTTGCATTTTCACTTAGTATGGTTAGCACCCTGTATTTATTTTATTTCTTTATTCAGTATTTTTACATTACATGGCATGTCATTTTTCTGTATCTTGTTACGTCCCACTGAGGACCTGGTTCCTTGCCAGATCTAGATGAGACTTTCTACCCCACAGTGTACGGGCCTGATCAGGAGGCCAGATGTGCTACCGAGGAGGAGCTCGAGGAGACACCCTCAGAGTAGGCTTGACCCTAGATGCTGCTACCTAGAGATGGAGATGTTTTGATCAGATAGACACTGCTTAGCCTATTTGATTTTTCTGCGCTATTATCAGTTTTTGTAGTAGGCTTGTAATCTCACCAGTTGTGTACTGTATCAGACTCAGTTATATATATATATTTCAGCATTTGTTTTCTGACATTTTGTTGTGGATGAGATAGCTTTACCTGTTCTATACTTGTAGTATTTTAGGACAGCGTAGCACGTCCCTTTGGGTCCATCAAAGTGGATTAAGCCCTTAGTGACGTGTCAGCTGGCCAGTGACACGTGGCCTAGTTCCTGACATTTTGGGACTGGGGCGTGACATGGTTTTAGTGGTGGCCCATGCAGGTCCAGTTTTATTTGCTAGTAGGTATGATGACATGCCCAGCAAAGCCTGCAATAGGATAGAAATAATAGGTCTCATCCACACTGACACCATCCTTACAAATTCTATTATTGCATCTTGCTTGATTATCATTATTTATCTCTTTTGTGTTTTCTAATTATCCTATTTTCCTCAGAAATATGGACATACCCGGGAAACTTGCGAATAATGGGGCTGACCAAGCAACAGACCCTTCGCCAAGTGCCCAAGGAACTCCGTCCAATCACCAAAATTCTAGCCAGGAGACGACACCAACTCCACATGCAGAGACACCTTTGTCTCCACCTCCAGCCTTGCCTATCCAGATGCCACAACTTGAGGGTCAACCTCAAATGTTGCAGTTTCTCCAGACTATGTTGCAGAACCAGTGGCAACAAACTGAGGCCCTGAGACAGTCTCAGTGGCAGCAAACTGAAGCTCTGCGACAGACGTTGATGACGGCTTTGGAGAGAACTACTACTCCGACACCAGTACCTGTCCTACCAGCGGGCACAGTTCGAGGCTTCCGTCAAATGAGCCCGAGGGATTTCAAAGGCAACGAGACTCCTGAAGAGATCTCCGATTGGATCTCCAACACCGAAATGCTGCTAGAAGGATCGCAACTCACTCCCGACCTATGGATGACCGCTGTGAGGGGCCAACTTCTTGGCAACGCCCATCACTGGTGGGAATCCATAGAGCGCAGCGTCGGCAAAGACCAAACTTGGCAACAATTCCTGGAGCATTTCAACGCCAAGTACTTTCCAGCGACAGTCCAGAATGCCCTATACTCCCAGTTCCTGCACCTGGAGCAAGGAAACATGACGGTAGATGCCTACGACGCGGAGTTTAGCAGACTAAGTCGTTTCGGTGCTGATCTGATCCCGAACGAGCTGAAGAAGGCTAAAAGATTCCACCATGGCCTTAACCACGAGCTTCAGAGGCACACAACAACGCAGTCGAGAATCTCCTACAACGAGGTTCTTACCGAAGCCAGGGAGCAAGAAGCCATTGGTCGAGGAGCCAGACGCTCAAATCCAACCTTCCCGGCCAAGAATCAGCACGGAGCAGGAGGACCTATACGTCGTCCCCAATATCAGACGCAACAGACGACGGGGCCTTACCAGAAGAGGGAGCTTCCGATTTGTCACTTTTGTGGCAAGAAGGGGCATTTTGCCAATGACTGTAGAAAGAAGCTGGGATTATGCCTGCTATGTGGAGCTAGAAATCATATGGCCAAAGACTGCCCACAACGTAGAGATGCAGCACCTCAGCAAGGGCAGAAGCCAGGAGCACAAGCTCAGAAGATGCTTCCCCCCACATCAGGAGGATATCAGAGAGGAGCACCTCTGCCTACTCAGGAGACCCAGTTCAAGGCCAGACAACAAACCGGTGGACAAAGGCAGGGACAAGCCTTTGCGTTAGCTGCCGTTGCAGAAGAACCTGAAGGGGAAACTATAACAGGTACCATTTTAGTTGCATCATTACCTGCAACTGTATTATTCGATTCTGGGGCTACTTTGTCTTTCATATCCAGTAGATTCGTAGCCATGCACAAGCTATCTACTTCCCCGCTACCCAAGTGTTAGAAAATACTTACTGGAGGAGGTATTGTTCCAGTTACCAACATTATCAAAACCTGCCCAGTAGTTGTTTGTAGTAGAGGACTAAGAGCGCGATTTTTGGTACTTCCAATGCCAAATTTCGATGTTGTCTTAGGCATGGACTGGCTAAGCCAGAATAATGCTGTCCTAGACTGCCGAAAGGGTAGTGTTATCTTTAGACCCCCAGATCACCCAGAGTTCGAATATGTCCGTGGAACCATCGAGCAAGGAGTAGGCCAGACTCCTAGAGCTTACATGGCGATGGAGACAGCACTTCCCTCAATTGTAGCAGAGTTCGAGGACGTATTTCCAGAAGAATTGCCAGGCCTACCGCCTGACAGAGAAGTGGAGTTCATTATTGAGCTGATACCCGGAGCTGCACCAGTATCCTCCAATGTATACCGACTGGCGAAGAAGGAGCTTGACGAGCTGAAGCTTCAACTGGAGGAACTACAGATCAAGGGATTTGACCCTGAAGAGGCATATCACATCAGCACCATCTAGGACAGCACATGGGAATTCAGAAAAATGGTCCCAGAGGAGTATGCCAGAGAGGACAGCGCATAGGGCCATATCTCTCCCTACTTGTCACCACTGCGGCAAGATAGGTCACATTGAAAGAGAATACAGACGCAAGTTGGGACTCTGCCTAGCTTGCGGTTCCAACCAGCATCAGACCAGAGAGTGCACCGAGCGCAGAGAGGGAGCACCGAGATTAGCTTTGCCTGTACCGCGACCAGTTTATCCAGCAGTAGGAGCACAGCAGACAGGAGTTGGTGGAGTCAGACCACCAGCCCCAGGAGGGAATCAGCAGAGACCACCCCTGGCACCGCAGGCAGCTCTATTTCAGCAGGCTCAGCAGCAGAGAGGCCAAGCTCAGGGACGAGGCCAGGCATTCACATTAGCTGTTGAGGAGGAGGCTACAGCAGGCGAGGTCATCGCAGGTACTATTTTAGTAGCTTCATTACCAGCTGTAGCATTATTTGATTCTGGAGCATCGCATTCATTTATAGCAGCTAGCTTTGTAGCCACCCATAGAGTAGCTACCGTACCCCTTCCGAAGATGAAGAGAATTCTTACGGGAGGTGGAATTATTCCGGTTAGTGACGTCTGTAGATCATGTTCTGTAGTAGTTTGTGGCAGAGAAATGCGTGCTCAATTTCTGATCTTTTCCATGCCGGACTATGATGTCGTACTTGGTATGGACTGGTTAAGTCAGTATCATGCGACTCTTGATTGCCGACTTGGGCGGATTATATTTAGACCGCCTGGACATCCAGAATTCGAGTTTCTTCGAGGAGCAGTAGAGCAAGGAGTTCAGCCTACTCTTAGGGTACTATCTGTAGAAGGGGAGACAGGTTATCCAAGAGTCATCTTAAAATTTGTGGATGTATTTCCCGATGATCTTCCAGGTTTACCGCCTGATCGGAAAATAGAATTCACAATAGATTTAACTCCAGGAGCAGAGCCTATCACTTCATCAGTATATCGGCTAGCACCTAAGGAGTTAGTGGAGTTGAAAGAACAGGTTGATGATCTTTTGGAGAAGGGTTTCATTCGACCCAGTATTTCACCTTGGGGAGCACCCATATTGTTTGTGCCGAAGAAGGATGGAACAGTACGATTGTGCATTGACTACAGGGCACTGAATGCTGTGATTATCAAGAACAGGTATCCCTTACCACGCATTGATGATCTATTCGATCAATTGAGTGGTGCAAGGGTATTCTCGAAGATTGACCTTAGATCTGGCTATCATCAGATCAAGGTGAGGAAGGAAGACATCCCGAAGACAGCTTTCAGGACCAAGTATGGACATTATGAGTTCTTGGTAATGCCGTTTGGTTTAACCAACGCGCCAGCAGTATTTATGAGTTTAATGAACAGAGTCTTTCATCAGTTCTTGGATAAATTTGTGGTTGTTTTCATTGACGACATTCTCGTATATTCCAAGAACCATGAAGAGCACGAGGAGCATCTCAGAATCGTGTTAGAGACCTTGAGGCAGGAAAAGTTATACGCCAAGCTCAGTAAGTGTGAGTTCTGTATGGACAAAGTACCTTTCTTGGGACACATCATATCAGGAGAAGGACTTTCAGTGGATCCAGAAAAAGTTGCGGCAATAGAGACTTGGCCTACACCCACATCAGTTGCAGAGGTGAGAAGTTTCCTTGGACTTGCGGGATATTACCGAAGGTTTGTGGAAAATTTCTCAAGGATTGCAGAACCAATGACGAAGCTGACACGAAAAGACCAGGAGTTTATATGGACAGAGGACTGCCAGAAGGCCTTCAAAGAATTGAAGAGAAGATTAACAACAGCACCTGTCTTGACTCTTCCTTCGGGGTAAGGGGGTTTTGTTGTTTACAGTGATGCATCAGGTAGTGGACTAGGATGTGTTTTGATGCAACATGGCAAAGTCATTGCTTATGCATCGAGACAGTTGAAGGTCCACGAGAAGAACTACCCAACACACGATCTGGAGTTAGCAGCAGTTATATTTGCATTAAAGATTTGGAGGCACTACCTTTATGGGGAAAAAGTGGACATCTTTACAGATCACAAGAGTCTGAAGTATGTATATACTCAGAAGGAGCTTAACATGAGACAGAGACGCTGGCTGGAATTGATGGTAGATTTTGACATAGATCTGCAGTATCATCCGGGAAAGGCGAATGTTGTTGCAGACGCACTCAGCAGGAAGCCTACGGCTTATTTCTTGACGATGCAGCCCGAGTTGTTGAAGGACCTACAGGAGCTACAGATAGAAGTGGTTTTACCGGGACATAATGGCTTGATGGCTAACCTTGAGATTCAGTCATCACTCGTGGAGAAGATTAAGGAGGCATTGCCCACCGATGCGAGATTCCGAAGACTCAAAGAGAGGACAGAAGCAGGCATGGAGACAGGACTTCGCATACACGAAGACGGGACATTGAGGTTTGGAAATCGCCTGTATGTTCCAAATGGAGAATTATGACAGGAGTTGATGACGGAAGCACATAGCTCTATGTACTCTGTTCACCCAGGAGGAACCAAGATGTATCGAGACTTGAGACAGTATTACTGGTGGCATAGAATAAAAAGAGAGATCGCAAGATTTGTGGCTAAATGCTTAGTTTGCCAGCAAGTGAAGGCCGAGCATCAGAGGACTGCAGGTATGTTACAGCCGCTTCCTATACCAGAATGGAAGTGGGAGCACATCACGATGGATTTTGTCACAGGATTTTCGAGGAGCCCCAGCGGAAAAGACGCAGTATGGGTTATTGTGGATAGACTCACTAAATCGGCACACTTCTTGCCATTTAGAGTTGGACAGTCCACAGAGGTACTAGCCGACATGTATATGCGACAAATTATCAAGTTACATAGAGTGCCTGTTAGTATTGTATCGGATTGAGATTCGAGATTTACCTCTCATTTTTGGAGAAGCATGCAAGAGAGTCTGGACACCAGACTCAAATTCAGCACCGCTTACCACCCGCAGACAGATGGCCAATCGGAGCGCACCATTCAGATCTTGGAAGATATGTTGCGATTATGTATGCTAGACTTTGGAGGATCTTGGGAAGATCATTTGCACTTAGTAGAGTTCTCCTACAACAACAGTTATCAGGCCAGCATCCAGATGGCACCCTTCGAGGCATTATACGGGAGGAAATACAGATCGCCTATATGTTGGAGTGATGTTGGTGAACGTCAAATACTGGGTCCAGAATTGGTAACGCAGACAGTGAAAAAGGTGAAGCAGATTCAGGATCATCTTCGAGCAGCTCAAGACAGACAAAAGCATTGGGCAGATACGCACAGACGTCCCCTAGAGTTCAAGGAAGGAGATCACGTATTCTTGAGGATTTCGCCCACTCGTGGTACTATCAGATTCGGGAGCAGACGCAAGCTGAGCCCAAGATATATTGGGCCATTTGACATTCTAGAGCGCGTTGGTGAGGTGGCTTATCGTCTTGCATTACCACCATCCTTAGAAGGAGTGCATGACATATTCCACGTCTCACAGCTGCGAAGGTACGTGACCGACCCAAGTCACGTAGTCGATCATTCAGAGATCGTAGTAGGCCCAAGCTTGAGATATGAAGAACAACCAGTTGGCATCCTCGACGTCATTGAGAAGACATTACGGGGACAGATAATCAAACTGGTTCATGTAGCATGGAAACATCATTCACCTAGCGAATCAACTTGAGAACGAGAAGACAGTATGCGCCAGCGATACCCCCACTTGTTCGAGGAGGCAGTTGTAAACTGAGCAACCTTGTATTTTCATAATTCTTCTTGGGTAGCGTAATCCTTGATTGCGAGGACGCAATCCTTTTAAGGAGGGAAGATTGTAAACACCCTAATTTTTGGGGAAAAAATTTTAAAATGAACTATTACGAAATTTTGGTATTTTTCTGGAATTTAAAGAGAAGATGATTGTGATTTAAAGAATTTTAAGTGTGGCTAATTGGTGTTAAAATATTCTGGAAATAATATATTCTGACGCACAAGGGAAAGCCGGACATGTGGTATTTTTCGACGAATTATTTGGGCTTCAGGGACGCGTTTAACGCCTTAGAGACTTGGCTTACCAAACCAAGCCAATTTGGACCAATCCCACTGTAGTGGGTCGGATCCAGGACCGACCAACCCGCTGAGAACCCGACCCATTGCAAACCCTAGCCGTACTTACTGTAGCGGCTATTTAAGCTAGCCTAGGGATCCGTGCCACCGCCATCCACAGCCATCAATCTCGCCGCCGACGCAGTGATCAGCCGCCGCCGCTCCGATCACTGTCGATCAGCCATCATCTTCCCCAAATCCGACGCTGTTCTCCGCCCAAACCCAGCCGACCTAGCCGACTCGAGCGTCGCCCCGGCCAAGCCCCTCGTACCGCCTGGCGAGCCGACCTCGGCCCATCTCAGCCCTAGACTTCTCGACGACGGACCCGCGGCCTTCCCCGAGCACTGCTGAGTCGCAGAGGACCGGAGTTGACCCCGCTGTCGTCTAACTTCGACTCTCGGCCGACTCCACAGCGGCCATTCCCATGCTGTGTCCGACCCGACAACCATGGTACACGCAGCCACCCTCTGAACCGGGACAGTAGACACCGGACACACCGCGAGGACACGACCAGGACTCGGCTCGCGTCAATTTGGATTTCGGACACTCAGAATTCAGAGCTCACGAGGCCCTGTTCAGGTACCGGTTTCTGCCTCATCGTAGTACCGTTTTTAATTTCGTTAGTTGCTATGCGTAGACTATGTAACCCTCTCGGTGCCCGTGCAACTTGCTAGGAGCATCGCGTCCTGTGGTGATCGCACACCGCGATCCAAAAACAGGAAAAACAACGCCCTATTTCAACTGGAACTGAGTACGCCCCGCCAATCGGGATGACTTGGTCGCACGCGGTCTTTACCGAACCATGCGCGTCGTTGATACGGTCGTGTGGGATTTCGCAGAAGTCGATTAGGAGGTGCGTGCACCCCGGAATCAACGCGTATCCGCCGACGACACCCCGTATCCGACTTTTCTGGAACACGCTGTAACTTTGTGTACACACGTCGGATCGAGACGAAACTTGTACCATCGGATTCGTAGCAATACGCTGGTCCTGTGAGCCAAGTTTGGTTCGATTCTGAGAACGTTGACAAAATCACGTATCGTGGGCCCCACAGGCTCCACTTGACAGGTAATTTTGTGATCGGCTCATCGGAATCCAATTCTGGAGGTTCCGTTGGGTTCGTATCATCGTTCCTGACTTGTAGACACTGAGTTGGAGTAATTTGGAGACCTTTGACCCTGGCACGCTTTTCGGTGCAAAGTGGCCCACATATGGAACCCGCTTTGCCCCGAAAATGACCTTTTTGCTCCTGTATCCAAATTGGACGTAAGGACAGGCATTTCTAGCAGTTTGGCATCTTCTGAGACTTTTGGTGATGTTTATTACAGCTTGTGGAGTAGCACCTACCGGATTCACCGATACCAGGACGACGGTTGATATTCAAACATCAGGCAAGTGTACCTTGCCAACTCTGCAGTTTGTTGCCTATTTTCTTATCTCATTATATTACTGTGCATGCCCACCCTAGGACCGTTTGACATACTTAGCGTCTGATTATCAGTCGGGTGCCAACATCGTACGCGGTGTTGGGTAATGTCATCTAGATATGGACATACGTGACACTTTATCTTCTCGTACTTGTCATACCAAGTACACTTGACCCAGGACACTGGACACTGATCATGAGACAGGATCTTCCCGAGATGTTCGAGGTGATTCTGTATAGGACTTGGCATTGATTCTATATTCTAGATACATTATGACTTGTGCATTAGTTATGACCCCGCTGACATGGACGTGAGACGTTATGTTCATAATTTGTGTGGTTACATTGGGTGGGGAGAGACACACAGACTACAGGCTGATTATATATATACACCCCTACTATTATGAGGCCCAAAACTCTGAAGCTCGAGCTTGGCCCATTACTCATTATTACTGCTGCTACCGGCTCCCCTACACAGAGCATGTAGTATGCTTCAGCCTGAGTTCTAGTGCTTCTCTCATCTTGCATATCACTTAGCTGGTTATTTAGCATTCCCTTATTGTTCCATCTATTTTTGGAGAGACCCACAGGCTACAGGTTGATTATGTTATGCCGGCTACTCAGTCTTCCGCTGAGCTAGACCACCTCTTGACACCCTTGCTACCGGCTCCCCATCACAGAGCTTGTAGTTGTTGCAACCTGAGTACTGTTGATATTCTCTCTTGCATTTTACACAGATGTTTACATACTTGCCCTATTTATTCTATTTATTTTCTGTACTGCATTTATTTTGGCTTGAGCTTTCTTGTACCTTGCTATGTCCCCTGAGGACCTGGATCCGGATTTTGTCTCCAAATTTTGCAGACGAGGTTTATCCCGAGGTATACAGGACCGCAACAGGAGTTGTTACAGGAGCTGTACCGTCATCTGAGGACGAGGTGTTAGCCGAAGACTTCTTTTGAGCATCCATGATCATGCTCAGCTTTTATTTATTATTTCAGTCTTTTATTTTCTGGTTTGTTGAACCATTGTACTAGATATTTATCGGGTTGTTCCCCGAAGTACTTTGTGAGACTAGCTGATGATTTACATTCCTTATTTATTCTGTGGATCATATTTTATATCTTGTGTGGATGAGATTAGTTGTGCCATGATTGTCGTAGACTCGTTTCACAGCTTAAGTATGCCCTGATGGATCCATTAAATTGGGTTGTCCATCGGTGCGTATTGCTGGCCATTGCCACGTATTTAGTTCCACGGCATTTTGGGACTGGGGCGTGACACTCACGACAGGGTTTGCGATACCCATCAGTCAGGGCCCAAGCTACAGGACCGCCTCCGTATAATGGGTTACTATTGGCCGATAATGGTAGCAGACGTTGTTGACTACGCAAGGAAGTGCCAAGCGTGGCAAATCCATCCTGACTTCATCCACCAACCCTTAGAGTTTCTACACCCGACCGTGGCATCCTGGACTTTCGAAGCCTGGGGCATGGATATCATAGAGCCGATCATTTTGCCTTCGGATAAGGGACATCGGTTCATCTTGGCTATTACCGACTACTTCTTCAAGTGGGCGGGAGCCGTACCACTCCCTGAAGTCAAGACGTCCAACGTGATCATCTTCGTCAAGCATCACATCATTTACCGCTTTGGCTTTCCATAAAGGATTATCTATGACAATGGTCCATAATTCGCAAGTCATGCATTCTACCGATTTTGCAACAAAAATCGGATTCAGTATGTAGCGTCAACTGCCTATAACCCGGCAACAAATTATCTGTAAGAAGCCTTCAACAAGACCATTATAAATCTACTCAAAAAGTTTTTGTCATCCAACAAACGCGACTGGAATGAGAAGCTGGATAAATATCTCTGGGACTACCGTACAACGGTCCGGACAGCTACTGGCAATACGCCTTTCACTCTGGTGTACGAAAGCGAAGCGGTCCTCCCTTTTGAGATCCAAATTCCTTTATCCCGAGTAGCTCTCTCCAACCAAGTAACCTTCGACGACAATCACCATCGAAGGCTACAAGAGTTAGAAGCACTCAACGAGAAATATCTCTTAGCTCAACAACGGATTGAGCTATACCAAGCACGTCTCTCGAGAGCCTTCAATAAATGGATGAAGAATAGGACCTACCAAGTGGGTGATCTCGTCCTAACTATAAGGAGGCCGATGGTTATGACGCACAAGACGGCCGACAAATTTTAACCCAAATGGGAAGGCCCGTTCATTGTAGAATCGGTATTCTCCAACTGTGCCTACCGGCTCATGAAACCCAACGGCAACTTGTTCATGATACCTATCAATGGCAAGTTCCTGAAAAGGTACTATGTCTAAGCTAGACTTGTACTCTCCTTATCCCCAGCCGGGCAATCAAGATGTACAGTCTTTAAACTCTTGGTTCTTCATCCCCGGCAAGGGCCTATGTAGAATTTTTTCCTTCTTTACAACTTTCTATAAAATCCATTATCTGTATCCAGGAGTCCTGGATATGCAATAGATGATAGATCCTCAAAGTCTCCCCAGCGGAATAGTCCTCAGGTCCACCGACACACTCCTGCTTGGACCACCCAAAAACTAGCCTCGTTAGACTCTAGTCTCCCCAGCGAAGCAATCCTTAGGTCTATCTTCATTTTCAGATAGACCACACCCAGTAAATCACTCCTCAGTGAGTTTTTCGGACATTAGTTCACGTCCATATTACCTTTGAACTACTGTCCTAACATTCCTCTCCGGCCGAGTTTTCCATGTCCATATTACCTCTGAGAAAACCTCCCGGGTCTTGGCTATCGATCATTATGTCCTTATTACCTCTGATATCGGTTATCATCTACACTTATCACCCGTACTTACCAAGGTACACCAGCAGTGTTAAATCCATAAAATCTGTCACGTCCATATCACCTCTGGTAGGGCTTGTTCCAAATCTATTACTTGAACTCAGGTGCACAAGGAGTAATGGGTCCACAAAACCTATCACGTCCATATTACCTCTGATAGAGATTGCTTTTTAACTTATTATTTTCACCTAACATGCGCAACAAATAATAGGTCCACCTAAGTGCCCCAGTGGGACATCCAAGATAAGCGGTGATATTGTACTACGTCCATATTACCTCTAATACAATATCCAAAGTCCACACAAAACTCACACATAACAAGACAAATGAAGGAAAAAGTTCTGCAAAAAGAAACCTCTATTCAAGATCATGAGTACATATGATGGGAATCCACTACATTTTCAAGAGTTTTCATTAATATTCAAGGTCTCGAGTACATATGATGGGAATCCCTTTTAAGGATTTCTATGGGTTCTCGCCGACAAGAACCTCTTCCATTACAAGGCGCCCTTATGTTATTTCTGCCACGGACACAAGTGAGCCCAGCATCAAGTTCAATGCTTTCTGGTTCATCCCTCCACAGTGCAAATCTCAGTATATGGAAAATAATCCATACTGATGGGTAGCAAGGGGGGAGCATGGGAAGATGCTTTACAACCAGGCAGGAAGACCGACGACAGGAATGACAATTAATCCAAATTCTGTCACCGATGCCGCAATCCCCCAGCCGGTAGCAAGCCGCATATAGGAGAGAAACGCAGCTAGCACACTACATGAACAAGAACAGTCCCACGCATGATGAAGGATGCTCATCCTCGTCTCCTGGATTAGTTCTTGACGAGGAACTGCCGCATAAGGGTAAAATTCTCTTCGAATGACGGGTGTAATGATATCCTTCCATGCTCCATCATGAGCCGCATAAGGGAGAACAAAGCTTGCATAAGGATAACATAAGGCGTTAGTAAACAAAGACAATATGAAGTCCATGCGGCAGAGCCTAGCCTACGCATAAGGTGCCTGTCATGGTGGTCGTATGTCGAGTTGAGCCTCCATCCATGCGACAGAGACATGATGGTCGCATGTCCGGATCGAGCCTTCATATATGTGACAGAATCATGGTGGTCGCATGTCTAGGTCGAGCCTCCATCCATGCGGTAGAGTCTTAACTGGCGCAGGATGGTTACAATTCCATGCGATAGACTCATGAGAAAAGCCCACGCATGTTCATGATGATCTCTCTTCCATACGACAAGGCTGTATAAAGAGTTTGCACGTGTTCTAGATAATTTCTCATCCACACAGCAAGACTGTACACTGATGCCTCTGTATCCTCGGCGGCCCAACACGAGAAGGTGGGTGCTCCCTTACCTCTATCAGAAGGCCCCGGATCAAGGCCGCCCCCGGTGAACTCCTCGACGAAAAGAGTCGCAGCCTTCAGCATCCCTCACAGGAGAAAGAAAGGAAGTAAAGAGATAGAGTTCTCTCTCTGCTCACCACCGCCTATTTATAGGCCTCAAAGCCATGTGAAGAGATCGAGGCAATGAACCAAGTAGTTATGGGGATGAATCTGACGCCTCGATTTTTGTGATCCTCTTTAAATCTTTCTGGAAACCGTCGCCTCGAGCCCCGGGTCAGGAGATGGCTCATAAACCAAAAGGAGATCCCCTCCAAAATCGAAACAAATCTGTTAGTTAATGCCCAAGTGATAGCCTGGAAGCACTCATCCATGCGTCCCGCGACCAAGCGATCCCAATGTCCATGCAACATAATATCCATGCGACCAAAAGTGCTTTTTCCTCCATGCTTCTTATTCAAAGTATTTCAAAACTTATTAGTTTAAAAACTTTGAAGGGGGTTGTAGAAGCATAAAAAATATGCATCCATGCGTCCAATAACCATGCACCCCAAAGTAAAGCTCAGAAGAGATTGGGCTGCAGAATCACCCTGCGGCCCAATAAGGCGACATCCATGCGTCCCAATCAGCCGAAGCAACTTTGGCCGCAGATGGACCTGACGTAGCATCCTAGCAACAGGAACGTCTCTGACATAGAATCCTGACAAAGAGGATTTTCTGAATGTCTCAAAAGATGTGAACACACTAAACAACAGAAGTCTCAAGTCAGCACAGAACTTCACTCTTGATGGATGTGCAATGCCACGTGTACAGCACAACTGACCCCATGCGCTCCATACGTCTCTAGCCCCATGTGTCCCAGACTCCATGTATTTCATGCATCTCAGGCCCCATGCGCCTCAGGCTCCATGCGGTCCATGCGTCTCTGGCCCCATGCGTCTCATGCGTCTCTAGCCACATGTGTTTCAAACTCCATAAAGATCAATCTTGTTGTTACAACAGGAGTGATTCTCTCCAACCAAGTATGGACCATGTGTCAAGCTGACCAAGTCATGCCCACAAAGGACGAGAATTACCCAGATATTCAGCAACAGAAAATCCCAACAAGTGCCAACGTGACAGCCTGACCCATTCACGGTTATAGCTGCACCATGTTAAGGAGGCACACGTGGCACCCTCTAGCATCCATGCGGCCCAACATATGAGCGCCCAAGGATGACTATATATACCCGGGTGGCCTGCCCAGGGAGGAGGGAGAGAGGGGTCGCCCAACACAGAGAGAGAGCATACAGAGACGAGCAAAGAGAGAGCATAAGCTTCCTCGCCCTGCATCGAATCTTCAACGGAGTAAAGTAGCCGCCACAACACTCTTTGTCCATCGTCACACCCCAGATCAAAATATTGTACTTAGATATTTCTGTTTAAGATTCTTTGTACTCTTTTTTCGTTCCTTAAATATAAAGTTTGCAAGAACACATTTAATGGCCAACAACTTGCATTCACAAAAAAACAAAATAGGCTAAACAATGGAAACAGTTAAACCATAAGAGAACAAATCATAAGAAGCTAAGCTACTATAAGTATCATAGGCACATGGGGTAAGTTGGTCGCATGTAGCACACTGGCCGCATGGGAGAGCTGGCCGCATGCAAGATGCAAAGTCCACTCCTCGAGACTCAGTGAGTGACATGTAATAAATGCAAGGTCAAAAAAGTGACTGATGTGACTGGCTGTGTCAGAGAAGTGGTCGATGTGACTGGTCAATAAAGGGAGTCAGAAGGAAAAGACAAAATTATAGAAAGTCGTGCCAAGACGGTGCTGAGTTATACGTTCAAAGGAAAGAGGAATGCATAGCTCCGGGCCGCATGGACGACTCAGCCGCATGCTTCTCTTAGCCGCATAAAATCTTTTGAACTTAGAGAACTTTCATTCATTCAAGTTTCATGCATTTGGCTAAAGGGTGCATGTGCAGATTCAGTCATAAATCCAATAAGATGGCCGTATACTGACTTTAAGCGAGAAGTCCAGGCCTCATACCAAACGAGGTGCATGTAACTTCTTCGTCCCAGAATAGCAAGTTTCATCCATTGAAAAGCTCCAAGTCTGAAAATTCGTTTTCTCCATGAAATCACCATTTCAAGTCTAAATCCAGCAAAATAAAGTTCAAAATCGTATGAAATCAAGTGCTCATCAACATGGAACGAGTAGTTTTGGAAAACATCAAGTTTTAAGATATCAAAATCAAGTAAACTCATGAACACCCAAAAATTTAGAATTCAGATCTACTCCTACCAAGGTATCAAAACCGAAAATAACAAGAAGTAAACATGAAGAGAAATTCATAAAGCCCAATATAGACTAATAAAATGTAAAAGTGCATAAAAGTGACAGTTTTTCCTCATTGGCAAGATGTACTTGCCTAAACCCACAACTAAACTACTACCACTACTACCCAAGGCATGCTCACGGCTGGGGCTAGGGTTCGTCCAAGGAGAGGAGAGGGAGAAGAAAATAAAGAAAGAGTAGGAAGTAAAGAAGAATGAGGATGAGAGAGAAAGGAAAGGCTACATATATCAAAGGGTGACTAGCATTATTCACAATTCTAAAAATTACATGAAAGCAGCTAGAAAAATTTATAAATTACACGAAAAGCAATATACAACTATAACACACATATACCAGATAAAATACAATAATACTAAAATAGTGAGAAAAGATCTCACATCCAGGCTTCTGCCGCCAGACAGGGGGATCGCACTATTCAGGAGTTCGCTACATTAATGTGAGGTTACTGGCGTGAGCTGCTAAAATTGGAGGGTATTGGTCCTAATTTCGTACGTGCACGCACTTGTCAGGAACGTCGACAGCTTTTTTAGTTTTCCATGGCCCTGCGTCCCGAATTTTAGTCCACAAACGGTCGGATCATTCAAAATAATACCACTCTAGATGCTGCTATCTCTGAGCTTACAACTGAGGAGACTCGTCTGCGTTCTCTTTCTACTGACATCTTTACGCCAACTTCAGGTTCTGAGACTGTTCTGGCTGCTGCTCCACATCCTTCGTCTACCACTTTTAAGAAGGCTCGTGCTCCCACTTCTCTTCGTCCTTTATGTATCTATTGCGGAAAGCTTGATCATTCTGCTACCGCTTGCTATGCTCGTTAGCGGTCTGGTATGATATGTGTTCACTGCCAAAAGTCTGAACACTCAGTGGATGATTGTTTTCTGCTTCACCCACATTTAAAAACTCAATTTCTCGAGCGGATGAATACAAAGGGTTCCTCCTTGACTCGTTCCCCAATACCTCAAGCTCACATTGTTGATAGTACTCAAACATCGACAGACATTCAACAGAGCCCACCACAAGCAACTGTCCCACAATATAGCCAAGTGACGGCTCAGATGCCCCCTCCTCCCTCTCCAGTCATGTATCCTATCCCATTTGGGTACATAGCCTACCCAAGTGATTATGCATACCAACAAGGTGTTTATAATCCTCAAATGATATCACATTACTACAATCAGATGTACGGAACAACTTCATCATCTATTGTTGGCCCGCAAGCGTATCTTTACCCCTACATGGGATACGCCATAGAAAATTCGAGGGCAGACTTTCAGTCGGCAATACAGGCCCATCGTCCAACGTACGCGCAGTATCCTACAGTCCACGCAGAAGGATCCTACGCTCCCTCACTGCCCCACAACTTCCACCTTCATTCCCCATCGCACGCAAGCCAACTCGTTAACAATGCAGATTTCAGTTTTTGAAATGCACTATTTCTCTACCACATGGGACTTCAGTTGATCTGCTGGCAGATTTTTTTATAAAGTCACACCCTACACCGCGATTGCAGTTTCTTTTGGACAAACTTATGTTGTTTGACCCACCATGAGTTTGAAGGGGAGTGTTAAGGTTAACTATCACTACCAGAAAAAGTCAAATTAGCGACGTCTAAAAATGTCGCTAAATAACAATAAATCGTCGCTAATTAGGTTTAGCGACGTAGTTAGCGACGTTTTAAATCAGTCGGAAAACTCCAAGTCGCTAAAACCAAAAACGTCGCTAAACGTCGCTATGACGACGTTTTTTAGCGACTTTAATGTGTCGCTAAATTTAGCGACGTGTTGCGACGCCAAGTCACTAAACAGCGACGTTTATAAAGTCGCTAAACGTCGCTGATTAGCGACGTTTTTTGCGACGTTACACCGACGTCTTTAATGACCTGGCTATACTGCCATGTCAGCAATTGGCGACGTTTAGCGACGACTTTAGCGACGTTATTAGCGACGAACTTAGCGACGTTTTTCAGCGTCGCTGAGTAGCGACGTAATTAGCGACGTAAATTAACGTCGCTAAGCGTCGCTACACGTCGCTAATAACGTCGCTAATTTTTAAAAAAAAAAAAATTCCCAGAATCAAACATTGGTGATTCCCTGCAGTTTTACATCATCTTCATCATACACACCAACATGATTCAATCTAGTTAACTATATAATCCAATTAAATTAAAAACCACAAGAAGTATCAATCCAATTAAATGTGGATAACTATATAATCCAATTAAATTAACTAAAAAATTAAAGACCACAAGAAGCATCATACATCATGTCTATTGTTGAAGTACCAATAATTCATAAATAATAATAAAAATAACTAGACTACTATGGATCTGCAGGAGGCTGACCAGCGGCGCGCTTCAAGGATAACAACTCCTCATACTCGTCCCGTGGAATCGACACCGATGTCGATGGAGAAGGCAGTGACGTCGGTGGCGGCCGTGCCCGCTCCAAGTCTGCGAGTCGCTGGTTGTAAGAATCCAGGGTAGATAACAGCCTCGTACTGCTATCACCCATTGAATCCTGCATCCTCGTCAGGTTCTCGCCCATCAATAGCTGTGATGCATGCATCCTCGTCAGCTTCTCGCCCATCGATAGCTGTGACGCCTGCAGCTCCATGATGTTGCGATCATTGGAGGCTCTAATATCATTTGTCAATTCTCGTAGCTCCGTCATGCTGCGGTCGAGCATATCCAATCGTGCGATAAGCATCGGATCGTCCGCCTGCGGCTGGGACCGGGACTGGTCCTCCATACTTCGCAGCAAGTCGTCACGGAGAGACGCAATCTGACGGTCAACGGCCTCCTGGACGGCCTCCTGGACTCTTGCCGACTACTGCGAGGGCTGCGACTACGAGGGGTGTGTGGAATGCACAACTGTCGGGGAGGCCCTAGATGACTGCGTCGCAACCAGGGCGCCATAGGAGCCCGTACCGTAGTACATACCCCTCTGGAGACCACCAGCTGCGGTCACCCACAGGTCGTCCGCCGACGGAGATGGACCGGGCTGCGATGAAGCACCAGCCTCTCCAGGTGTAGGTGCACTAGCAGTCGCCCGCTCACGAAGCCTAAGATACTCGGCCTAGAAAAGGTTTGGAAACTCAATAATTGCCTAAGTTATATTAAAATAAACACAAAGTAAAGTAATACTTACATAGGTCTGTGAGGCCCTCTCATCAATGAGATTTCCGTCCTTGCGATGGGTGGCCAAGAAGACGGTCACCATGTTTGCATCCTCACCCCTCTGTACCTGTTAAAAATATATTTTTTATTACTAAACTTAAATATTTTTTCCAAGTACCATTTTATGGTACTTATATTAAAATAATATATTTTAAAAGAAAAAACATACCAAACGACGGAAATGTTCCGTCATCGGAATCGAGCCACCACACCACTTGGCAGCATTCTGCCTAGCCGCCTTGGCCTTCTTAGACCTTTTCTTGTAGCTCAGATCGTCGAATCTAGCCCTCATCGCAGTCCACTGCTCAGGCGTGATCCAACCTTGGATCAGTTTTCCAGCACGATCACGAGCCTTCTGGTCATCCAGAGCATCTCGGATAAGTTTGGCGGCAACGGTAGGAAAGAGCCGCTCGATCAACTCGGCCCGGTACGGAGGATAAAAATACGTTTGCTACAATAAATAATTCATTAAGTTAGCATCACGAATATGCATAAATTAGAGGATTTATTTAATATACTTTTACCTGGAAGTGCGCAAACCAGAACGCCTTCCTCTCCTCCGGAGCCTCAGAGTAGTTGATCCAAGGGCTACCGTAGTTGTTCCTCAGAAATTGGCCCAGGCGTCTCTGAACCGACGATGGACGATATCTATACAGAAATAATAATTTAGATTACTGAAAAAGTCAATATACGATGAATAAAGAGAAACACAAATATATACTAAACCATCTAATTGACTTACTTTGTACCGTCGGCCCAAATCTCTGTCCTCGTCTCCTCCGGTGGTGCGCATGGAGGATCTTGCTGATGCTGGGACAACGTCGGCACGACCTCCTCTACATGCTCATCAGTCTCCATGGTTCCGTCAGCAGGAGGAACGCTGGACGAGGGAGTACTATCACGCCTGGAACTACTCGTCCCAGGAGTGATGCCACGCAACGTCGTCGCAGTCGGAGATGTGGCTGCTCGATATACTGGAGTACTGGGCGACGATGATCCGGAACCAACAGTAGGCAGTACCGGAGTGGCACTCTGTCTACCTCGGGACCTGCCGAATCCTCCGCGTCGTCCTGTCATATCTGATAACAACATATGATGAATATAGAGAAACACAAATATATACTACATTCTACAGTCAAAATGTGATACATATCTCAAAGCATTATACAGTCAAAATATAATACATATATTCGTTAATGTCAAAATGTGATACATATCTCAAAGCATTTTACAGTCCAAATATAGTTACATTCTACATGGAATATTTTATATTTTCAATCATCTTCAGAAAATTCATCTTGTTCGCCTTCCTCGTCCTGCTCTTCCTCTTCCTCGTCTTCACTTTCATCTACTTCGTCGTCCTCTTCGGATAATTCTACATCTTCTACATTATTACTCGTGTAATGAGTAACTTCCGTTGAGTCCACATCTACAATATTTGTTACAAGAGGTAGATCGTCCTCCTGATAAGCTATTTCGTCAATGTCAAAGGTATTTCTAGCTTTAGTCTTGCATACTGCCCACCAATCCGACCTCGCTGTCCCCCGTCTAGGATAACTTTGCACCCTGTCTTTAGGCAACTTTGCACCCTCGGGCAAGATCTCTATAATCAAATCGAGCAGTCGATTATAGCATTCTTGCGACATGTTAAAATCGGACTTGATGCTCAATAATCTTGTAACCACCTCCAACGGTGAATGGTCCTCACAACCAGGATATAGTGGAGTCCTTGCATTCTCAAGCAACTCCATAAACTTTGCAGCATCGGCATTCGGTGCCTCCTCAGCTGCATCATAATTGTCTGGATTGAAACTAGGTCCTGCCGCATCATAATTGTCAGGATTGAAACTAGGCCCCGCCGCATCATAAACCATGTTCACCAACCCGTCGTCGTAAGCATCGTGGTCTTGGACATCCATATACGGCTCCACATAGGGCTCCGACTCCGATGCTAGAGATACAAGTTCTTCGTGCGCGGTCCACTGATAGTAATTCGGCGTAAAGCCCTTCGAGTATAAATGATATGTAACTTCCACTTCTGGATGATATTTCCTGTTGCGACATCTCACACATGGACACTTAATTTTGGTACCGTCCATGTACTGAGGGAACGCCTTGGCGAACTGCAGGAACTGCTGTACACCCTCAATGAATTCATCCCGCACATGTCATCAGGATGACGGTTGTACATCCACGAACGATGACGCAGATAGTAATTCATATCCATTTCTAGATACTTCTGCAAAATTGACAGTATGTATCATATAAATCATTACATGCAAAATTAACTTCTGTGTCTGTGTCAGTGTCCGTTATGGGAAAAGCAGTATATATATATATATATATATATATATATATATATATATATATATATATATATATATATATATATATATATATATATATATATATATATATAACATTACCCAAATAATATCTTAATACCACTTTACTACTATACCTTAACCCACTTCTGTGTCAGTGTCCGGATTTTAGTGTAGTAGGCTCCAGCCGAAGCCAATAAGTTTCTTGATATGCATGTCCTTAATGATGCATGCTGCGATGATATCTTTGCTCCATTAGAGGCTCTTCATACTGCTAGCTAGTGATTTCAGTAAGTGTTGAAATTAATCCTTTATTTATTTAAGCTGATTTGTAAGTTTCGTTTAGCTAATTCAACTGTTATAGTCATATTATTTAGACCATTAGGCACTTCTTGAAACTGGCAGTAGGGTGAGGAACTGAGATACATAACTCCGCAGTACTTTGCTTTCGGCAATTAACCCCTATATATATTGGGAGTGGAACGAGGAAGTAGCTAGAGCTCAAAATTCTTGGGGCACAATTAAGGACGGTTGCTTAGATCATACACTTCCTGGTCGAATAATGGGCGTTCTAATTAATTTGATCACATGATCAGTTGTTGTACGAATATTCAGGAATTAGTTCTAATTTGTTCACCCAATGTACGTAGTCATGACATATGAACATGGATTCAATAATAGCCATCATTTCTTCCCCTCCTCCATTGGACCAATGAATAGTAACCACAAAATCAAACAATTAGTATGTATGTATGTATGTATGTATATATATATATATATATATATATATATATATATATATATATATATATATATATATATATTGCAAAAGTGCAAATAAATACACTTATGTTCTTTCTTTCTTATTCATCGATCCATATTATTTATTTATTTTATACTTGAAAGAAGAAATTAAAATCTGATCTCTACATGATCGCACATGCATGAACATTGTCAAAAAACCTAACCCTAACCCTAACCCTAACCCTAACCCTAACCCTAACCCTATGTCAAAAAACCTAACCCTAACCCTAACCCTAACCCCATGTCAAAAAACCTAACCCTAACCCTAACCCTAACCCTAGGTCCAGATCAGTGTCTGTGTCAGTGTGTGTGTGTGCCGTGTCTGTGTCTGTGTCAGTGTCAGTGTGTGTGTCGTGTTTGTGTCAATGTCACATGTGTCCTGTGAGAGAGAGAGAGAGAGAGAGAGAGAGAGAGAGTATACCTTGCCGGAGTAGTCGCGGTCGACGGAGTTGGGGGGGGGGGGAATTTGTTTTCGAATCGAAATTTTAACTGACGGGGAAAAATGAAACCGACCCCTAATTAACCAAATTTTAGCGACGTTTAGCGACGTCCAATAAAAAATGTCGCTAAATTAAATATTTGCGACGTAAAGGACGTCGCTAAACACGTTGCTAAATATTTTGAGTTTAAATGTCGCTATATACGTCGCTAAACGTCGCTAAATTAGACATATTAGCGACGTTTAGCGACCTTAATTGAACTTATAGCGACTTATCTTTTAAAATCGTATTAAAAGTCGCTAAACGTCGCTAAATGTCGCCATTTAGCGACGTCTAGCGACTTGTTTATAATGAGTCGCTAATTTATATATTATTAGCGACGTTTCTTTTGACGTCGCTAAAATACGTCGCTAATCCCGCTTTTTCTAGTAGTGTATAGTTAGGATTGGATATTAAATAGATTTAGGATTATATACTAATTAGATTTAGGATTTGATTTTTTCTTCTCTAAGGATACATATTTCTTCTTCTACTTCTATACGGATATGAATTCGTTTTCCATCTATATATATTCATAGTTGTATTGTTCTTTTACAAGATCCATTAATAAAAACAATATTTTATGCTCTTTAATTTGTTTCAATATCACATGGATACGCATACAAAATTGAATATTTAGAGGTATATGCTACAATTTATCCAAAAAAGCATGAGAGATGGAACTCTCTGAGCCCTTCTCATGTTTGATGGGCTCAAGCTTTGACAAAACACAATATGAGAGTTGGAAAAATTAGTATCACCTGAATTGAAATTGGTGCTTACAAAATCAAATTTTTACATGTACGTTCGGGAATTACGTATAAAGATGATTGGAAGTTATTTACTAATAAAAATAGAGCAAAACAAATTGTAAAACATTAAAACAAAAAATTACCAAATTAAAACTCAATCGACAAACATTTTGTTTCTCTTTCATCGTCCTAAGGGAGTAGGTAAGAATGATCAATTAATAGTTCATGGGTGAAGAATGTTTTGGTTTGAGTAATAAATGAAGTAGAAATTACTTTGGTGCTTCCTACAATGTCTCAACCAATCAATTATATAAACGAACTCGAGTGTTTCTTGTGTTTACAGAAAAAATATATAAGATTTTGGCTGGATAGCAGAAGATTAATGGATTGAGCCACGGGAACGTATTATTACTTCTATTTATAAAATGGTAGAAGTTGAGAAACAGTGAACCCAAAACATACAATACAATGTGCATAAAGTCCGAAACGTTACGTCGGATCCCGAGTATTATGTCCAAAAAATAAAATAAAATAAAATAAAAACCAATCAATTCCATAAAAATCTTATCACGTTTTTCTTCTGCTCAAGCCAACTTCGCTCATCAAGTCACGGTAACATTATTCTTGTACTTCGGATTCCATTCCAACTAAAGAAAAAGTAAGCTCGACAAGCGAGCAGTAGGTAAAGTATTAAGGATTCACCAGTTTGCTTGTTCGATTAAAGATTCGGAATAGAGAGTGACAAAGTGGAAAAACAAATTTATAGCAAAAATTATAGAATTTTTTTTTATAGTTTTCTTTGCAACTATAGCCGTTCATCATAAACATCACATGACCGAAGGTCTATATGTACAGTCTCTAGTCCGAAGGATACATCCCAGTCCAAAGGCACTAATTCAGTCCAAAGATATCACGTCCGAAGGTTCCATCCGGTCCGAAAATCTCACGCAGCCGTAGCAGCATTGAACCGTCCTGCATCAGCTCCCACCAATATCGTACCTGCACCCGCATCGCATCCACGCGTCGTCCGGATCGTACCGTACCATGCACTGCACCCAACCACAACCCGCCACATTAATTCTCCTTTGAAAAAATTAACTGGCTCCCCCATGACTCGAACCCGCAACCACATAAGGGCAGTGCATCGGTGTTAACCGCTAGACTAGACTTCATTTGCAAAATGCATAGTCTATACCATTCACAGTATATATGGTTAGTTAAGGCAAAGGGTAATTGAGAATTTCTCTTTTGTCACTCTTATGACATGAAAAGCTTTGTAATAGAGACTTAAAGAATGACAAGATTTTCTCAAGAATCTTAAAGTAAAGTTTCTTTTGAGAAGATATTGCTGCGTTCCATTTCATGTGATGCTGGAAGAGGAGGTCTCCGGGTCATGGATGTCTGGGTGAAGAGAGCACACGAAGACAATGGATAGATCAACAACAGTCGGCAACGGTAGAGAGGTTTAAACTTGCCAAAATCCAATGACCTAAATTCAGTCGGAATTCTTATCTGGCCAATAGGAATTTCAAAAAAAAAAAATTTGATTTTTTTTCCGAACAATAAGTGTGCATGGACCGAAATTCGACATATTTTTGTTGCGTTGGATAGATTTTCAAGGGCTCATATTTGTTGTCCGTGGAATCGTAGTCTGTTGGTTACGAAGGAAGACTTCCGTAAGGATGAGTACGATTCAAAAAAAATTTTAGAAACATTGTTTCTAGTCCAGTAAGAAAAAGAAAAGAAAAGAAAAAAAAAGAAGAAGAAGAGAAACAGAAAGAAGAAGAAAAGGAAGAGGAGCCTCATATTTGTTGTGCTAATTTAGAGATTCTAAATATTCCTAAGTTTGGATTTCTTAGACTATAGGAGGCAAGGGGCTCTCCATGGTTATGTGCTCCATGAGATTCAAGGAACGTGCATCAAATTCTACAATATTAGGTCTTGCAGTTCAAGACATCATGGAATTTTGTTTCGAGTTACGTCAACTCTGTCAGAATTGTATTTAGGATTGGAGTTTTCTTACGGTGTCATTGTAGTTTATTTTTTTTATTCTTGAGAAGTTGCAAGGAATTGATTCTTGGAGCAAATAAATCAATAAATATTTGTATTCAACCTTGGTATCATTAAAAAAAATATTGAAATTTGTATATTGATACCCAGTACCCTCGTTGAAATCTTCAGCTCAAGCATTCTTCAATAATTAAATATTCCTGTGCCTAAATTGTTCTACATCATTCCATCATTTTTCACCTTTTAACATATAGACACTAATTACTGTATGTTGCTAATAAATGTTGGAAATAATTTAATTATTGAATAAATAATTTAATGGTGATGTCTCTTTGAAAGGAAACATTTGTCTCTTTCTACTTGTGTCTCTTCGTCATTTATAAAAAGAGAATCATGTTAGCGTTTGGAATACTCATTCATTCATTCATTTGTACATTCAAACATTGTTTCGTCAGATCCTATGGTGTGTTGTTATCAGAGGAAGAATACCTTTGTATTCTAGAAGACTTACGTCATTAAACCGTAAGCATCTGTGCTAGTTGAATATTGTCTATAAGGACATTGAACTAAATTTAAGTTTTGAGCTCGGTCAGATTATTTATTTATCTTTTATTTTCAGATTCTAAAATGATGAGTTCGAATATTTACTAACAATAATATTCCTCCCTTGGTGATTGTGCTTTCTAGCGAGTCAATAATGTCCGTGACCGGCACATAAATGCTTGATCAATTTCTGTTGCACATTTGAATGTATGACATTGTCCATAAGATTGAAACATTTTATACGAAGACTTTCACTTTAGAAAAAATTTATATATTCTAAGGACAGCAACCATCACTGTAACCATGAACAAAGTAATCATTTGCTCTGTGGAGCCAGCCCATCCACATTTGTTGTCAAGAACTAGTTCATCTTTTGTAAACAATGTATCTACCAATCTCCTCGTTGCAAAAATTAGTGTTCAATTTCAAAAAATAGTCTCATCTAGGGGTGAGCAATTCTCGATTTTTAATCGAAAATTGAATCGAATCGGACCGAAATTAAAATTTGGTTCGGTTTTTAATCAACCGGTTCGGATTTCGGTTTTATCATTTGATTAATTTCGGTTATCAATTCGATTTTTGGTTTTGGATTCCGAAACTCGAACCGAACCAAAAATCGAATCACTACATTATAAAAGAAAAAAAATCGGTTTTTATGAATTTGGTATACACTCACCACTTGGTATAAAATTAGCTTATTGTTATTTTTGGTACACAATTTTGGTTTTTCTCAGTTAGGTTTGGGTTTTTTTCGATTTTTATGAATTTGGAATACACTCACCACTTGGAGCTAAAAAACCGAACCGACCGAGAACCGAACCGATTTAATTCGGTTCGGTTTTTTTCGGTCTTTACAAATTCGGTTCGATTTTCGGTTTTGCAAAAAGCGATTTTCGATTTTTTCGGTTTTTGAATATTCAGTTCAGTTTGAACCGAACCGAACCGAACTGAACCGTTGCTCACCCCTAGTCTCATCGAGGCTTTCCATTATTCTGTGGAAACAGAAGTGACGGGAGAGGAGAAATGTTTCTCAATGAATCTTGACTATATATCCATTCTAGCTAAAAGTAAGCAGGAAGCACATAATTATTAAGGAGCAAGAGCAGATGCACAACTGTTTTGTCATCGAATCCATTGTACAATGGGAGAGTTTGGTCGGATGAAAGTGGGGGATGAAAGTAGAGATTATTAGTAAGTCATTTCCTATTTTATTCGAATGTTTGGTAATACTTGAATTTATTTTTTTTATATACTTTGACCGGTGACAATTTTATGTCGTAAAACTCACTTCACTTTTTCTTTTTATGTGATCGGTGAAAGTTTCATGTCGTAAATTTCTGCCGAGCTCAGAGTTTCATGATGAACTCGTCCGAATTCGAATATTTTGTTGTAAAAGTAGAAAAGTAATTTTATTTATTTATTTGATTCTTTGCAGTTTCATGTCGGTTGAAAAAATATTACTTTTCACCTTCGCAAAAAATTGGAGTATATTAAATTTTGGCATAAACTAAAAAATTTGAGATAAAATATTGGAGTAAATTAAATTTGAAAAAACTATTACAATATTTGTTAATAAAATTTGTCTTGAATACAATTTTTGTTCACATAAAAAAAAATTCGTATTAATTTTAGAATATTTACAATTAGTAATTATATGTCAATTAAAATAAATATTAATTATTTGATAAATTTTATATTGTAATATTTAGGTTTAAATGACAATATATTATTTGTGTGTAAGCAGTATCCACTTTTAATAACCATCCACTTTCAGCTACCATCCAAACAAACGTATTTTTTTTTTTTCACTTTCAACAATCATCCAAACAACCAAAAAAAAAATATCACTTTTAACAATCATCCAAACAACTAAATTATTTTTTTCTCTACGTCCAATTAGAACAACAAAATAATATTTTGAAAGTCAAAATTTATACGTACGCATTGTATCCACAATTTTATTTTTTTTAAATTTTACACTTTTCTATAGTACTTCCGTGCGACCAAACAGTAACAAACAATTTGAGGGTGCCGAAAAGACTGGTCCTTGAACCATTTACAGTTGCTACTCACCAAAGTATAGCTGTTTTTTGAGTAGTATGGGTACATTATCATTTGTGGCACTGTGGATCCTTGGTTTCAGTAAGTTTTCTGTCTGCCTTTTCCATATACGAGCTCTTCGACAACCATCGGATCCTTTTGTAAGCAACCATGTCAGCGTGACCATTTTTATCATTGCTTCCAATAGTGTAAACAACTCTGCTACTCTGCGTGCAAGCTCTGTGCTAGAACGTGGCGGTTCGGCCGGCAGCGCGACAGTCGAGGCAGCGTAATAGTCGGACGCGGAACAGGATTGAGGGAGATAGAGGGGAAAGAGACGGTTCAGCCACGTGGACGGACGCAATGGCCGGCGGACGGACACAGAAAGGAACGGAGTCTCCGTGAAAGCTAGCCAAAAGACATTTTTGTAATGTAAACTAGCTAGGGCTACAAATATGGAGAGGGAGAAATCATTCAGTGAGCCGAGCTACCTTGATTCTTGTATGGGAATAAAGAAAATTGTTGGAAGCTGCCACTGTATGCACTTATTTTCATGTCCAAAGACGAACAAAAAAAATTTCGTAAAGGAGACGGAGAGTAGAAAAATGTCTAAAAAAAAAAAAATTATGTTGTCACAACCATTCTATATTACCTACAAAAAAATATCGGATAAAAAAATCTTCTTTCAAAAATTACAACATGTAAGGCTGGTAAGATTTGAACTCAGGCTTCTTCAGTCACAGCATATAATTCTAACCACTAAACCAAAGCTAATTTATACTATCTATTAAAAATTATTTATTTTATTTTAAGTCCGAACTGCAGTCCGGATCAGCCTAGCTAATGCTCCGTCGGTGTTCATGTCATCAAGTAAAAAGGAATCAAGATGTACGATGAACATGCTAGGACTATCATCTGGATACCTATTATCGATCGATTGTCAGCAACGGCGGTAGGCAAACGTCTGTGCTGCTGATATGATCTAGCTAGTACTGAAATTTTCTGAGGATCCGAACCCTGGTTATGGTTCTGCAAGCCTGCATGCCAATAAGCAGCCATGGTTCTTAAATATCCCTTTTTATTATTGCTTCCAATAATGCAAAGTAGCTAGGGCTACCAATATCGAGAGGGAGAGAAACAACAGCACTATATGGCCCGTCCGTGGACTTGATCGCGGGTGGCCCTCGCCCACGTGGTGGACTTCCACTGGTTCGCGTAGGGGGGGGGGGGGGGGGGGGGGGGGGGGGACTAGTGACATTATTCAGTGAGCCGGGCAACCTTGATTCTTGCACGGGAAAGAAGAGGATTGTTCGAGGCTGCCACTGCATGCACTTATTTTCGTGCACTTATTTTTATGCCATCAAGTGGAGAAGAATCAAGATGTACGGTGAGTAATTTCTCATCGAGAGAAGAGAGCTTCGGTCTATCATCTGGATACCTATTATCGATCGGCGGTAGGCATGTAGACGTCTGTGCTGCTGATATGAACTAGCTAGTACTGAAACTTTCTGAGTATCCGAGCCCTGGTTATGGTTCTGAAAGCCTGCAGGTGAAGCAGTAGCTACTTTTACATCTGTCATCTGACCTGTGGCAGGCTGCAGGAGAGCGAACATGAAGTGTTTGCATGAAAGGCTGCAGCATCACACGAGCATGCCGACCAGAGGGAGAATCACATTAAGGTTTGATTGACGCGACAGCCACTAATTCCTACGATCGATAGCTGTGAAAACTGCATCGATCTTCTTCGAACCCAGGGACGAATTAACGTTGCCATTTTCACTTGAGTTCAAGGTACTCTACAGATTATTTTAGGCAACTTTGATATTTTATTGTAACTATTCATATAACATTGATTCATCTCAACTAACAAACACCTTCTACATAACTTTGAGTTTGTAACTATTAACAAGCTCCCTCAAACTTTACTTGGCTTCATATCTAATGTTCAAAACTTGCAGAAAGCGATCTCACGATACTTAATTAGGAAGAGCAAAAAAGTAATTAAAGAAAAAGATATGAGAGAATATTTTCTTATATATCAACCACAGTACCGTTCTTTAACCCATAGACTTGTATTGTTCAAAATGAGTATGATCGTATGGCTAGAGGCAGACTCGCATGTGCAGTTATAGTTTCGGAGTCTTTTCTAGACTTAGGATGTTCATACTTAATTGCTCTCTCATCTTTGTGCTGTTATTGTTTATGGATTGTAGTAAAATATTAGGAAAATTGATATAGTTTACTGAAGTTCGCATTTGATTGTGTCTATATATATATATATATATATATATATATATATATATATATTCCACTATATAATCTATTCTACTATATAATGAGTAAAGTAGGCTTCACCGTGAAAGTTTTCACTACCAGAAAAAGTCAAATTAGCGACGTCTAAAAACGTCGCTAAATAACAATAAATCGTCGCTAATTAGGTTTAGCGACGTCGTTAGCGACGTTTTAAATCAGTCGGGAAACTCCAAGTCGCTAAAACCAAAAACGTCGCTAAACGTCGCTATACCGACGTTTTTTAGCGACTTTAATGTGTCGCTAAATTTAGCGACGTTTTGCGACGCCAAGTCACTAAAAAGCGACGTTTAGTAAAGTCGCTAAACGTCGCTGATTAGCGACGTCAATCGCGACGTTACACCGACGTCTTTAATGACCTGGCTATACTGCCATGTCAGCAATTGGCGACGCTTAGCGACGACTTTAGCGACGTCATTAGCGACGAACTTAGCGACGTTTTTCTGTGTCGCTGATTAGCGACGTAATTAGCGACGTAAATTAACGTCGCTAAGCGTCGCTACACGTCGCTAATAACGTCGCTAATTTTAAAAAAAAAAAAAATTCCAGAATCAAACATTGGTGATTCCCTGCAGTTTTACAGCATCTTCATCATACACACCAACATGATTCAATCTAGTTAACTATATAATCCAATTAAATTAAAAACCACAAGAAGTATCAATCCAATTAAATGTGGATAACTATATAATCCAATTAAATGTGGATAACATCATGTCTATTGTTGAAGTACCAATAATTCATAAATAATAATAAAAATAACTAGACTACTACGGATCTGCAGGAGGCTGACCAGCGGCGCGCTTCAAGGATAACAACTCCTCATACTCGTCCCGTGGAATCGACACCGATGTCGATGGAGAAGGCAGTGACGTCGGTGGCGGCCGTGCCCGCTCCAAGTCTGCGAGTCGCTGGTTGTAAGAATCCAGGGTAGATAACAGCCTCGTACTGCTATCACCCATTGAATCCTGCATCCTCGTCAGGTTCTCGCCCATCGATAGCTGTGACGCATGCATCCTCGTCAGCTTCTCGCCCATCGATAGCTGTGACGCCTGCAGCTCCATGATGTTGCGATCATTGGAGGCTCTAATATCATTTGTCAATTCTCGTAGCTTCGTCATTGTAAGCCCCTGATTTTTCAAAAATATTAAAATTGGGATTTTTCACAATTTTCTGGAATTTTCTGGGAATTTTCTGTAATTAAAATCAGGGTTTTGAATTATTACCTAATTTTTAATTGATAATAAACAACATTAAAATATTATAAAAATAATAATTTTGGGTGTAAATGAAAAACTGGACTTAGGGCAATTTTTCTGGAATTTATTGGACCCCGGACCTATTTTAAAACACCTAAAAACTATTTATTTATTTAATTATTAATTAATTAATTATTTATTATTATTATTATTATTATTATTATTATTATTATTATAAAACCCAGCCCACTGGGCCCGGCCCACCGGGCCCAGCCCGAACCCAAGCCCAGACCCGCCCTTTCGGGTCGGGTCGGGTCAGCCAACCCGACCCGCCCGCAAACCTGCAACCCGCCAGCCCAGTTCCCCCCCCGACCCTGAGCCCGAGTCCGGCGCCGCTCCGCCCGGGCCGCCCGCCGCATCCTCCGGCCTCCCCTCCGCGCACCCCGCCACGTCGACCACTCCACCGCCTCCCTCGGCCTCCCCTCAACCGCCCGCAACCCTATAAAACCCCTCCGGCCTCCTCTCCGCCACAGCCACCTCGCCGCCTCAGACCCCACCGCCTCGCCGTCTCGCCGTCGACCCCCGCCGTGCCCAGCCCCGCACCGCCAGCGCCTTCTCCCTCGGCGCCGCCCTCCGGCCGACCCCGCAACCGCAGCAGCAGCACGAACAGCAGCCTCAGCCGCCGCTGCCGAACCGTCCTCCGCCCTCGCCGGCCATCCAGCAGCCGCCCTCCGCCGTCCACGACCGGAATCCTCTCGGAACCCTAACCCTAGCCCTAATTTGGATTCCGTGTCGGACATGACACGGACACGGCTCAACCCTGATTTCCGGGTCTCCTTCAGGTACGTGTAACTTTCGCCTCGTAGCTCTGTTTCCAATTCCGCAAATTGCATTGTGAAGCCTGTATGACCCTCTCGGTGTCCGGACAAACTGTTCGGGGCATCGCGTCCTGTGGTGATCGCACACCGCGATCCAAAAACAGGAAAAACCAGACCATGTTTCACCCCGGAACTGAGTCCGCCCCGCCAAACGGGACGACTTGGTCGCGTGCGGTCTTCACAGATACGTACGCATCGTCGATACAGACGTGTGAGTTTTCGTGGAAGCTGATTCGGGTGTACGTGCACACCGAAATCAACGCGTATCCGCGGACATCGCCCCGTATCCGCCTTTCGGCAATTCGACCTAACTTTGTGTACACACGTCGGATCGAGACGAAACTTGCGCCATCGGACTCGTAGCGATACGTTGGTCCTGTGGGTCAAGTTTGGTTCGATTCTGAGAACGTTGACGAAATCGCGTGTTGTGGGCCCCACAGGCCCTGCTCGACGGGCGATTTTGTGAACGGCTCATCGGAATTCAATTCTGAAAGTTCCGTAGGGTTCGTATCAATGTTTCTGACTTGTTGACACTGAGTTTGGTGAATTTGGAGACCTTTGACCCTGACACGCTTTTCGGTGCAAAGCGGGCCCACCGGCGGACCCCGTTTTGACCCGAAACTGCCGTTTTTGCCCTTGTCTCCAAATTGGACCCAAGGACAGGCGTTTTTAGCTATTTGACATTTTTTGAGCATGATGGTAATATCTATTTCAGCATCCGGACTCATTTCTGGAAATTTTCCCCGAGACACCAAACTATATTGGGATCCAAACATCAGGCAAGTACCTGCACTTCAAGTTTAACCTTTATATTGTGATAAATAAATTTCCTGCTTTATTTGTACCATTGATGATTATATGTAGCGTTAGAACACTGGATTTCATGTCTTGAATAATGTATTTCGTGTCTTGCTTTTCGTGTCGGGCGGGAGAATACTAGGAGGCATGTAGTTTACCCTTTCCCCCTGTAATCACTGTATGCCAGCTGTTGGTACGCGATTGTACCATCAGCCTTATACTTGATTATTCCCGCAGTCATTGTGTACTAGTCGTCTATGACGGCCCTATTAGCCTTATAAACCCCTACATGCCAACTAGGTATTCTAAATATACAAGTTCACGCACATAAGTTCCTGTCTTGTTACAGTTATATTTCTTGTCACATTTTATTCCTGTTTTACTCGGATTTCTGGTTTATAGCAATCAATCATATTTTACTTCTGGTCTTGTTTTATAGCATTATGTCTCAGTTAATTTCACTACTTACTTACGCATTTCTCAACATAATATTTAGTCAGTTATTTTCTACCTGTCACAAATATTTAGTTTAAATCTTGTTGTGCATTGTGTACTTTGCTCCTTTCCTGACTGGATCCGTTGTTTAGGCGATGACGAGAACCTTGCCCCCACCTATTATGGACCCTCTGAGACAGCAGGTGATACAGTTGCAGAGCCGGTTCCCACCCAGGAGACTACTCCTGCAGAGTAGTTAGCATTTAGCTATTTGTTTTCCTTTCATCTTAGTAATCGGGTTTGTCCCCGATTTAATTTATGTTCCTGTAATAAACTCCGGATCTGTTGTCATATTCAGTTTATGAAATCTTAGCATTCTTTTTCCTGCTATTTTTCCTTGCCTATTTAATTATTGTGAATGAGCTAGATTTATCACCTGTGATCATGCTCTAGACAGCGTACTACCGCCAACACTGCGGCGTAGGCTGGACGTACCCACGCACTCGTGCCCGAATTTCCGGGTGCGGGTCGTGACACGTTTTTGTGGTGGCCCATGCAGGTCCAAACGACTAAATTGTTCGGTTTCAACTTAGGGACCGAACAGGCCTGCAATAAGATTGAGGATTCTAGGAAAAGCTCATTCACAGTATAGGGTCCTTATTTCAATTCTTGATATCACTTCTGATCAATTTTTTTTTTCTATCGCCCTTGATTTCCAAGTAATCTACTCTGATCTCCCTATCCCTCAATCTTTCAGAATGGTTCAGACAAGGAACACAGTAGGAGGCACATCAGAACCAGCTGAGCAGAATGTGCCCGAGACTCTTGCACTCCCTCCACCTCCATCTACTCCGGCAGTTACTTTAGATGGGACACAACTACTTGGAGTGTTCCAGGGACTAGTAGAATCCCAGAAAGAACAGACTGCACTTCTGCGGACCAGCCTCTCAGAAGCTATTAAGTCCCAGGAGTCGCCACTCAAGAGGCCAGGGAGTGCCAAAGACTTCAAAAACCTCAGACCCCTAGAATTTTACGGAACTGAAGGCATTCTCTATGCCGATGAATGGATAGAGAACGTAGAGAGACTCCTGAAGACTGCTCGGGTTCCTGATGATCTCAAAGTGGAGTCCGCAAGCCTGCAACTGTTCGACATAGCTCGGACCTGGTTCAGAGATGAACCCCAACTATCTGCTCCTGACCTCACCTGGGAGGACTTCAAGAGGCTATTTAAGAAGAAATTCTACCCCGAAGTGGCTCGGGAAGCTCTCGAAAGCCAATTCGAGAGACTGGAACAAGGTAACCTATCTGTTGATGAGTATACTGCTGAATTTAGCAGGTTAAGCCACTTTGTGGAGTACATGGTTCGTACCCCGGAGGACAGAGCCCGTAGATTCAAGAAGGGGCTGTCTCCGGATATTCGCCTTGCTGTCACCACCAGCCGAGCCCGCACCTATGAGAAAATCTTGAACGTGGCACAAGGCGTTGAGAGAGACTTGGGGCATAAACTAAAGCGAGAGAGAGATACCGGAAATGCGGAACCCAACAAAAGCCTTTTTCAATAACAACAACAGCAGAAGTCCCCGCAGCAAACCCAGCGTCCTCTCCCTCAAGCTACAGCACCCCAACGCCAAGCTCAAGGACAGAATCAACGAGTTCCCACTTGTGGCTTTTGTAAAAAACAAGGTCACACTGGCAAGTTTGTAGGAAGAGACTAGGTGCATGTCTGTATTGTGGATCAACAGCACATCGAGTGAGGGACTGTGCCGCTGCTCCAGGACGCGGACAAGCTTACGTGATGACCGTGGAGAACGCGCAGACTCTGGAAGCAGCTAATGCGCGTAAGTGATTCGTAGATACCTTTCCTAGTATTGTTTAGCTCATGCCTATTGGTTCGTGACCTCAGCCCCAACCTAGTAATTTTTGGAACTTGCTAAATAACCTAGTATGCTTTAAATTTGATAACTGTAGAGATTTTGAGGTTTTGCTATTGTGCTTATTATATGTGTCTTGTGAACTTCAATAAATTTGCACCCCCTTTCATCATCATCTAGCGCACTTAAATTTTGCTGAACTTGACATATGCTGCTATTTTATAGCCTAGTTTTGCAAGCCTACCCTTTATTGGGCTTGTTCATGACACATGTATTATTGAGGCCTGATCAACCCCACTAATACAAGTGTCTACTCAGAATCAGTGTACTACGGTCTGATCAACCTTAGTGCATTTTGATTCGCACTTCGCACGACTACTTTACGTGGATTGAGAGATATAGTGACTAGTATACTTGCCCCTAAATATGTCCGAGCATATCGTATCAGTTACATAACCGTACTAATACGAGCATGCGAATAAATGATTACCAGAATGGAATCTCAATCCATAACTGCCTGACAATCCCCATTAGAATTCATTAAAACGCCTTGATCCCTATACTCCTGTCCTACCACCTCGCCCTTGAACTCTTTATTATTGATCCTCGTCTTCCCTTACTTCGGAAAGATAAAATCCTGTGTTTGGTACAAGTTTGATTTGTAGTGCTAGATGATAACCCTTTATGACTAAGGCAATACCCTAGGTGATGTATTTTGTGTTGCAGACTTAAAGATTCAATACCATGATTTATTAAGTTGGGACCTAACTTTACTAGTTGTACAGCCTTAGAGGATATATGGGTAAAATTCTAAGTTGGGTAGCGACCGCAATGTTCACCTAAGAGAAACCCGTTATACTGTGATCAAGTGAGTTTGGACAGAGAGAACCCTGCCATAATTTAAATTTCGAGGACGAAATTTTATAAGTTGGGTAGATTGTAAGCCCCTGATTTTTCAAAAATATTAAAAGTGGAATTTTTCACAATTTTCTGGAATTTTCTGGGAATTTTCTGTAATTAAAATCAGGGTTTTGAATTATTACCTAATTTTTAATTGATAATAAACAATATTAAAATATTATGAAAATAATAATTTTGGGTGTAAAATGAAAAACTGGACTTAGGGCAATTTTTCTGGAATTTATTGGACCCCGGACCTATTTTAAAACACCTAAAAACTATTTATTTATTTAATTATTAATTAATTAATTAATTATTATTATTATTATTATTATTATTATTATAAAACCCAGCCCACTGGGCCCGGCCCACCGGGCCCAGCCCGAACCCAAGCCCAGACCCGCCCTTTCGGGTCGTGTCGGGTCAGCCAACCCGACCCGCCCGCAAACCTGCAACCCGCCAGCCCAGTTCCCCCCGCGACCCTGAGCCCGAGTCCGGCGCCGCTCCGCCCGGGCCGCCCGCCGCATCCTCCGGCCTCCCCTCCGCGCACCCCGCCACGTCGACCACTCCACCGCCTCCCTCGGCCTCCCCTCAACCGCCCGCAACCCTATAAAACCCCTCCGGCCTCCTCTCCGCCACAGCCACCTCGCCGCCTCAGACCCCACCGCCTCGCCGCCTCACCGTCGACCCCCGCCGTGCCCAGCCCCGCACCGCCAGCGCCTCCTCCCTCGGCGCCGCCCTCCGGCCGACCCCGCAACCGCAGCAGCAGCACGAACAGCAGCCTCAGCCGCCGCTGCCGGCCGCCCGGAGCCACCGCCGACCGCCAGCAGCTCTGCCTCGCTCCGGCGAACCGTCCCCCGCCTTCGCCGGCCGTCCAGCAGCCGCCCTCCACCGTCCACGACCGGAATCCTCTCGGAACCCTAACCCTAGCGCTAATTTGGATTCCGTGTCGGACACGACACGGACACGGCTCAACCCTGATTTCCGGGTCTCCTTCAGGTACGTGTAACTTTCGCCTCGTAGCTCTGTTTCCAATTCCGCAAATTACATTGTGAAGCCTGTATGACCCACTCGGTGTCCGGACAAACTGTTCGGGGCATCGCGTCCTGTGGTGATCGCACACCGCGATCCAAAAACAGGAAAAACCAGACCCTGTTTCACCCCGGAACTGAGTCCGTCCCGCCAAACGGGACGACTTGGTCGTGTGCGGTCTTCACAGATACGTACGCATCGTCGATACGGACGTGTGAGTTTTCGTGGAAGCTGATTCGGGTGTGCGTGCACACCGAAATCAACGCGTATCCGCGGACATCGCCCCGTATCTGCCTTTCGGCAATTCGACCTAACTTTGTGTACACACGTCGGATCGAGACGAAATTTGCGCCATAGGACTCGTAGTGATACGCTGGTCCTGTGGGTCAAGTTTGGTTCGATTCTGAGAACGTTGACGAAATCGCGTGTCGTGGGCCCCACAGGCCCTGCTCGACGGGCGATTTTGTGAACGGCTCATCGAAATTCAATTCTGAAAGTTCCGTAGGGTTCGTATCAACGTTTCTGACCTGTTGACACTGAGTTTGGTGAATTTAGAGACCTTTGACCCTGACACGCTTTTCGGTGCAAAGCGGGCCCACCGGCGGACCCCGTTTTGACCCGAAACTGCCGTTTTTGCCCTTGTCTCCAAATTGGACCCAAGGACAGGCGTTTTTAGCTATTTGACATCTTCTGAGCATGATGGTAATGTCTATTTCAGCATCCGAACTCATTTCTGGAAATTTTCCCCGAGACACCAAACTATATTGGGATCCAAACATCAGGCAAGTACCTGCACTTCAAGTTTAACCTTTATATTGTGATAAATAAATTTCCTGCTTTATTTGTACCATTGATGATTATATGTAGAGTTAGAACACTGGATTTCATGTCTTGAATAATGTATTTCGTGTCTTGCTTTTCGTGTCGGACGGGAGAATACTAGGAGGCATGTAGTTTACCCTTTCCCCCTGTAATCACTGTGTGCCAGCTGTTGGTACGCGATTGTACCATCAGCCTTATACTTGATTATTCCCGCAGTCATTGTGTACTAGTCGTCTATGACGGCCCTATTAGCCTTATAAACCCCTACATGCCAACTAGGTATTCTAAATATACAAGTTCACGCACATAAGTTCCTGTCTTGTTACAGTTATATTTCTTGTCACATTTTATTCCTGTTTTACTCGGATTTCTGGTTTATAGCAATCAATCATATTTTACTTCTGGTCTTGTTTTATAGCATTATGTCTCAGTTAATTTCACTACTTACTTACGCATTTCTCAACATAATGTTTAGTCAGTTATTTTCTACCTGTCACAAATATTTAGTTTAAATCTTGTTGTGCATTGTGTACTTTGCTCCTTTCCTGACTGGATCCGTTGTTTAGGCGATGACAAGAACCTTGCCCCCACCTATTATGGACCCTCTGAGACAGCAGGTGATACAGTTGCAGAGCCGGTTCCCACCCAGGAGACTACTCCTGCAGAGTAGTTAGCATTTAGCTATTTGTTTTCCTTTCATCTTAGTAATCGGGTTTGTCCCCGATTTAATTTATGTTCCTGTAATAAACTCCGGATCTGTTGTCACATTCAGTTTATGAAATCTTAGCATTCTTTTTCCTGCTATTTTTTCTTGCCTATTTAATTATTGTGAATGAGCTAGATTTATCACCTGTGATCATGCCCTAGACAGCGTACTACCGCCGACACTGCGGCGTAGGCTGGACGTACCCACGCACTCGTGCCCGAATTTTCGGGTGCGGGTCGTGACAGTCATGCTGCGGTCGAGCATATCCAATCGTGCGATAAGCATCGGATCGTCCGCCTGCGGCTGGGACCGGGACTGGTCCTCCATACTTCGCAGCAAGTCGTCACGGAGAGACGCAATCTGACGGTCAACGGCCTCCTGGACGGCCTCCTGGACTCTGGCCGACGACTGCGAGGGCTGCGACTGCGAGGGGTGTGTGGAATGCACAGCTGTCGGGGAGGCCCTAGATGACTGCGTCGCAACCAGGGCGCCATAAGAGCCCGTACCGTAGTACGCACCCCTCTGGAGACCACCAGCTGCGGTCACCCACAGGTCGTCCGCCGACGGAGATGGACCGGGCTGCGACGAAGCACCAGCCTCTCCAGGTGTAGGTGCACTAGCAGTCGTCCGCTCACGAAGCCTAAGATACTCGGCCTAGAAAAGGTTTGGAAACTCAATAATTGCCTAAGTTATATTAAAATAAACACAAAGTAAAGTAATACTTACATAGGTCTGTGAGGCCCTCTCATCAATGAGATTTCCGTCCTTGCGATGGGTGGCCAAGAAGACGGTCACCATGTTTGCATCCTCACCCCTCTGTACCTGTTAAAAATATATTTTTTATTACTAAACTTAAATATTTTTTCCAAGTACCATTTTATGGCACTTATATTAAAATAATATATTTTAAAAGAAAAAACATACCAAACGACGGAAATGTTCCGTCATCGGAATCGAGCCACCACGCCACTTGGCAGCATTCTGCCTAGCCGCCTTGGCCTTCTTAGACCTTTCCTTGTAGCTCGGATCGTCGAATCTAGCCCTCATCGCAGTCCACTGCTCAGGCGTGATCCAACCTTGGATCGGTTTTCCAGCACGATCACGAGCCTTCTGGTCATCCAGAGCATCTCGGATAAGCTTGGCGGCAACGGTAGGAAAGAGCCGCTCGATCAACTCGGCCCGGTACGGAGGATAAAAATACGTTTGCTACAATAAATAATTCATTAAGTTAGCATCACGAATATGCATAAATTAGAGGATTTATTTAATATACTTTTACCTGGAAGTGCGCAAACCAGAACGCCTTCCTCTCCTCCGGAGCCTCAGAGTAGTTGATCCAAGGGCCACCGTAGTTGTTCCTCAGAAATTGGCCCAGGCGTCTCTGAACCGACGATGGACGATATCTATACAGAAATAATAATTTAGATTACTGAAAAAGTCAATATACGATGAATAAAGAGAAACACAAATATATACTAAACTATCTAATTGACTTACTTTGTACCGTCGGCCCAAATCTCTGTCCTCGTCTCCTCCGGTGGTGCGCATGGAGGATCTTGCTGATGCTGGGACAACGTCGGCACGACCTCCTCTACATGCTCATCAGTCTCCATGGTTCCGTCAGCAGGAGGAACGCTGGACGAGGGAGTACTATCACGCCTGGAACTACTCGTCCCAGGAGTGATGCCACGCAACGTCGTCGCAGTCGGAGATGTGGCTGCTCGATATACTGGAGTACTGGGCGACGATGATCCGGAACCAACAGTAGGCAGTACCGGAGTGGCACTCTGTCTACCTCGGGACCTGCCGAATCCTCCGCGTCGTCCTGTCATATCTGATAACAACATATGATGAATATAGAGAAACACAAATATATACTACATTCTACAGTCAAAATGTGATACATATCTCAAAGCATTATACAGTCAAAATATAATACATATATTCGTTAATGTCAAAATATGATACATATCTCAAAGCATTTTACAGTCCAAATATAGTTACATTCTACATGGAATATTTTATATTTTCAATCATCTTCAGAAAATTCATCTTGTTCGCCTTCCTCGTCCTGCTCTTCCTCTTCCTCGTCTTCACTTTCATCTACTTCGTCGTCCTCTTCGGATAATTCTACATCTTCTACATTATTACTCGTATAATGAGTAACTTCCGTTGAGTCCACATCTACAATATTTGTTACAAGAGGTAGATCGTCCTCCTGATAAGCTATTTCGTCAATGTCAAAGGTATTTCTAGCTTTAGTCTTGCATACTGCCCACCAATCCGACCTCGCTGTCCCCCGTCTAGGATAAGTTATGAAGTACACGAGCTGAGCCTGACTTGATAGGACAAATGGTTCGTAGCCTTGATATCTACGCTTGTAGTTTATATCCACAAGGCCATGCTTGTCAATTTTTCAACCTTGATCTTGAATCGGATCGAACCATTCACACCTGAATAGCACGATATTAGCAGGTTCTGGGCCATAATTATATGTCAACTCCACAATCTCTCGTAAGATGCCAAAAAAATTATTGCCCGGATTGACGTCTTTGTAGTTTGTAGATTTGATACACAAACCACTGTTTTTCGTGGAATCAAGATCCAGAAAGCTGTCTCTGATAGGAGCATTTGTTGACTTGAACCTGAACCCATTCACACAGAAACTTGGCCATATTTTTACGGCAGTAATTGGTCCCTTGGCTAGAGTCCTAATAGATTCAGTCTCGGATGATATTAGACGATCGACCTAAATACCAAAGTAGCGATGGTAAGTTATTTGTTTTACAAGTGCAGAAATAAAAAGTAATTACCAAGTATCTTACATATGCGCTCAACCAAGAAGGAAAATGGCATCTCATTTCTTGTTCTACTTCTTCGTCTGTTATGTAGGGTCTAACCGACCTCAACTCATCATTATATGTGCTGAAAAACAATGATGCAACTGCTAATTAGTAGCATAATAGTATCTTATACTATTACATTGAGATGATGTAAATGTGGACGTATTAATTACTTACCCCTCTAGCTTCTCCACTTCATCCTCGTCGCAATTGAGTAATATATACAATTGAGCAGCCCTTAGCTCATCGTCATTCAAATATCTCTTCTTCATTTTTCCCGAAGGCTTTCCGGATGTATTGAATATTTTGAGTATTGCATCATTAGATTCCTTATATGCGTCGTCGTTTCTGGGAGCTTTCGTCCTATCAGTAGCAACATGCGGTTTGAAATACGTCGAGCAAAAGTTTGTAATCTCCTCGAGAACATAAGCTTCACAAATAGATCCTTCAACCCGTGCCTTATTTTTCACCTTTCTCTTTAGGTGATTCAGATGACGCTCGAAGGGGTACATCCACCGATAACCGACAGGACCACCAACACGTGCCTCATAGGAAAGATGAATTGGCAAATGCTCCATAGAGTCGAAGAATCCTGGAGGAAACACCTTCTCAAGCTTACATAGTGTTACCGCAATGTCCCTCTCTTGCTTTTCTAGACGATCGACGAGCAACTTAGTACAACAAAGATCTCTGAAGAATATGCTCAGCTCTGTCAATGGGTCCCAAACGACCTACGGTAAGAATTTCCGAAATGCAATCGGAATTAACCTCTCCATGAATACATGACAATCGTGGCTCTTCATACCTACTAGTTTGTTCTCCTTGAGGTCGACGCATCTTCTCAAGTTCGACACGTACCCGTCTGGAAACTTTAGACCCTGAATCCACCTACAAAGTCTATCTTTATCCTCTTTATCCAGTGAGAAAACTGACTTAGGTTGCTTTAACTTTCCATTCCCCTCCTCTATCAGATGCAATGCAGGACGTCTACATATGTCTTCTAAGTCCAGCCTGGCCTTCGGATTATCTTTCGTCTTCCCCTTTACATCCATTACAGTATTAATTATGTTATCAAACACATTCTTCTCGATATGCATGACATCAAGGTTATGTCTGATCAGATTGGTGCTCCAATATGGCAGATCCCAGAATATACTCCTCTTCGTCCAGTTATGGGTGCGACCAAATCCGTCACACTTGTACCCCTTAGCAGGCTCTTCGATAGCACTTGGTAAATCTTTTACCTCTTCCCATATCGTGCATCCGGGCCACCTTGGAGGTGGATTGGCCTTCTCCACAACTCCCGCACGAAAAGCATTCCGATTCCTCCGGTACGGATGATCCTTCGGCAAAAATTGTCGATGACAATCGAAGAAGCACGGTTTGCCTCCGTGTTTCAAACGGAAAGCCTGAGAACGGTCCATGCAATACGGACATGAGAGACGACCATGGGTGCTCCATCCCGATAACATTCCATAGGCCGGAAAGTCGTTGATGGTCCACATAAGTGCTGCCCTCATCTGAAAATTCTGCTTTCTAGAAATATCGTACGTGTTGGCACCTACTTCCCACAGCTGATTCAACTCATCTATCAAAGGCTGTAAGTACACATCGATGTTCCTCTTCGGATTGTTCGGACCCGGGATAATAACGGTTAGGAACATATACGGAGTCTTCATGCACATCCAAGGCGGTAGATTGTACAGAGTGACGATCACAGGCCAACACGAATACTGGGAGCCCGAAAGTCCGAATGGGGTAAAACCGTCAGAGCAGAGCCCCAATCTGACATTACGCGCTTCCTCGGCAAAATGTGGATACTCTCGATCAAAGTGCTTTCATGCTTCTCCATCGGATGGATGATCCAATACTCCTTCGATCTGTTTTCGCCTGTGCCAACTCATGTTTTCTGCAGTCTCCTTAACCATAAACAACCGCTGCAACCGCGGCGTCAAAGGCAAGTAGTGCATCGAATCGGTAGGCTTCCTTGCACCGACAGACTTTCCTCCAACAGTGGCCTTGTAGCGATCAGCACCACAGAATCTACATGCATCTTCATTCTTGTCGTCTTTGTAGTACAACATGCACCCGTTGCGACATGCATCGATTTTCTCGTATCCCATCCAAAGCGATCTCACCATCCTCTTAGATCGATAGAAGTCTTTAGGCAACTTTGCACCCTCGGGCAAGATCTCTATAATCAAATCGAGCAGTCGATTATAGCATTCTTGCGACATGTTTAAATCGGACTTGATGCTCAATAATCTTGTAACCACCTCCAACGGTGAATGGTCCTCACAACCAGGATATAGTGGAGTCCTTGCATTCTCAAGCAACTCCATAAACTTTGCAGCATCGGCATTCGGTGCCTCCTCAGCTGCATCATAATTGTCTGGATTGAAACTAGGTCCTGCCGCATCATAATTGTCAGGATTGAAACTAGGCCCCGCCGCATCATAAACCATGTTCACCAACCCATCGTCGTAAGCATCGTGGTCTTGGACATCCATATACGGCTCCACATAGGGCTCCGACTCCGATGCTAGAGATACAAGTTCTCCGTGCGCGGTCCACTGATAGTAATTCGGCGTAAAGCCCTTCGAGTATAAATGATATGTAACTTCCACTTCTGGATGATATTTTCTGTTGCGACATCTCACACATGGACACTTAATTTTGGTACCGTCCATGTACTGAGGGAACGCCTTGGCGAACTGCAGGAACTGCTGTACACCCTCAATGAATTCATCCCACACACCGCACATGTCATCAGGATGACGGTTGTACATCCACGAACGATGACGCAGATAGTAATTCATATCCATTTCTAGATACTTCTGCAAAATTGACAGTATGTATCATATAAATCATTACATGCAAAATTAACTTCTGTGTCTGTGTCAGTGTCCGTTATGGGAAAAGCAGTATATATATATATATATATATATATATATATATATATATATATATATATATATATATATATATATATATATATATATAACATTACCCAAATAATATCTTAATACCACTTTACTACTATACCTTAACCCACTTCTGTGTCAGTGTCCGGATTTTAGTGTAGTAGGCTCCAGCCGAAGCCAATAAGTTTCTTGAGATGCATGTCCTTAATGATGCATGCTGCGATGATATCTTTGCTCCATTAGAGGCTCTTCATACTGCTAGCTAGTGATTTCAGTAAGTGTTGAAATTAATCCTTTATTTATTTAAGCTGATTTGTAAGTTTCGTTTAGCTAATTCAACTGTTATAGTCATATTATTTAGACCATTAGGCACTTCTTGAAACTGACAGTAGGGTGAGGAACTGAGATACATAACTCCGCAGTACTTTGCTTTCGGCAATTAACCCCTATATATATTGGGAGTGGAACGAGGAAGTAGCTAGAGCTCAAAATTCTTGGGGCACAATTAAGGACGGTTGCTTAGATCATACACTTCCTGGTCGAATAATTGGCGTTCTAATTAATTTGATCACATGATCAGTTGTTGTACGAATATTCAGGAATTAGTTCTAATTTGTTCACCCAATGTACGTAGTCATGACATATGAACATGGATTCAATAATAGCCATCATTTCTTCCCCTCCTCCATTGGACCAATGAATAGTAACCACAAAATCAAACAATTAGTATGTATGTATGTATATATATATATATATATATATATATATATATATATATATATATATATATATATATATATATATATATATATTGCAAAAGTGCAAATAAATACACTTATGTTCGTTCTTTCTTATTCATCGATCCATATTATTTATTTATTTTATACTTGAAAGAAGAAATTAAAATCTGATCTCTACATGATCGCACATGCATGAACATTGTCAAAAAACCTAACCCTAACCCTAACCCTAATCCCATGTCAAAAAACCTAACCCAAACCCTAACCCTAACCCTAACCCTAGGTCCAGATCAGTGTCTGTGTCAGTGTGTGTGTGTGTCGTGTCTGTGTCTGTGTCAGTGTCAGTGTGTGTGTCGTGTTTGTGTCAATGTCACATGTGTCCTGTGAGAGAGAGAGAGAGAGAGAGTATACCTTGCCGGAGTAGTCGCGGTCGACGGAGCTGGGGGGGGGGGAAATTTGTTTTCGAATCGAAATTTCAACTGACGGGGAAAAATGAAACCGACCCCTAATTAACCAAATTTTAGCGACGTTTAGCGACGTCCAATAAAAAATGTCGCTAAATTAAATATTTGCGACGTAAAGGACGTCGCTAAACACGTTGCTAAATATTTTGAGTTTAAATGTCGCTATATACGTCGCTAAACGTCGCTAAATTAGACATATTAGCGACGTTTAGCGACCTTAATTGAACTTATAGCGACTTATCTTTTAAAATCGTATTAAAAGTCGCTAAACGTCGCTAAATGTCGCCATTTAGCGACGTCTAGCGACGTGTTTATAATGAGTCGCTAATTTATATATTATTAGCGACGTTTCTTTTGACGTCGCTAAAATACGTCGCTAATCCCGCTTTTTCTAGTAGTGTTTCTTTCCAAAAATATCCTTCATTATATTTACTAATTAAAAATAATACCTACAATAAATTTCAATGACAACCATTTAAGGGATGCATTAATATATTATAGAAATCAAAGAGTTCATGCTACTTGCTAAGTTTTCTAAGCTATTACCAAGGAATTCCAATGGTTGAACTCTTAACCTATATAATTAAAAATAACAAAGTTAAACAACTCATCAAAATCATCCACTCAAAGATACGTGCAAAGCACGTGCATATATATATATATATATATATATATATATATATATATATATATATATATATTTTTTTTTTTTTTTTTTTTTTTTACGGAGTAACTCTTTTCGTATACAGATGCATCAAATTAGATATTGGGGGAAAGACCTTCATATTCAAGTTTAAAAAAAAACTATTAACACTGTTGAAAGTTTGTTTTCGATGAAGAGAGATTAGTTCTATGCAGTTAATCAAAGGATATGAATTACACATCTAATTTCTATTACAGTATAGTCACTTACAAGCTACAAGTCAATATTCCACTCTGCTTAATCATAAGTCATAACCCTTAAATACGTGTATGTATGATTAGACCGAAGAGCTTAACCTTCATCACCTAAAAGTAGACTATATAAGCACTTGTAGTACTCATTAACAAAACGTTTCATTTGGTACATACTTCTTCCAAGTATACATACCCGAAAGGAAAACGGTTAGTATTCAAGGGATATGTGACAAGACAAGGTAGTACAAGTAGTTCATTAGACAGTAGAGCGGCGGATCTCAAACTAGAGCGAATCAAGTATTACAATCAAGAGAGGTTGGAGAGCCCGCCATGGTCGAGCATGATCTCAATGCATCGAGCATGATCTCAACGCACACGTCTTTCCTATCAATTCTCTCTACATGGCCATGCGACTTGATACCCATCACAACAACAACAACAACTTTATCCCAAATTTTGGAGTTTGTTGTTTGAATACTTTTCTCCCGTTCAGCTTTGTTAAGGACCATGTCCTCTTTAAGACATGCAAATTGCAGGATTTGTATCCAGGTATCCGTATAGACCAATATGTATATTGATTGTTTTGTCACGTGTATATCATTGCTCAAAGCATACCAGCTCGAGATACAGTGATTAACTAACATTTATTGTTCGACTGAAATATGTATCGTTAGAAGATCAAACCAGTTACAAATTCAAGTTCAGGCTTATCAATTCAAACATCCAACTCATACACCTCAATAATCATGAATAAGGATAATATCCCTTGGTTATATTCTTGTTATTTTGGTTGTTATGTTTCTATTTAGTTGTTACTATTGTCTTTTATAAATAAGGCCACCCATGTAATCGGTGTGGTGAGGTTTCTACCCACCTCCATATTATGAAATTTAATTTTATCTACCTACATATTGTGAGATTTCTACCAACATGTATATATTAGTTTTTCTTCTTTGTATCAGAGCAAGAAAAATGTCTTCCGCAAATCTAACTGTAGACAATTTTGTCACCCTTCATCTTAGCCGTGAGAGGATAAAAAAGATGGAGCATTCACCAGTTTGACGTAAAAATGGTAGGCAATTTTGTCACCATTCATCTCAGTTGTGGAATGATAGAAAAGATGGAGCATTCACCAGTTGTTAGACGTGAATAACGCATTTCTTCATGGCTTTCTCGTCGAGAGAGTATATATGGAGCAATCCATGGATTTGAAGATCCAAAATTTTCAGATCATGTTTGCTTATTGAACGAGGCGATTTATAGTCTCAAACAAGCCCAAACACGAGTCATTTTGGAATTATTACGTGACAAACTGTGCATGACCACCATGCACAGTTTGAGGGAGAGTGTTAGAAGATCAAATCAGTTACAAATTCAAGTTCAGGCTTATCAATTCAAACCTCCAACTCATCCATCTCAACAATCATGGATGAGGATAATATCCCGTGATTATATTCTTTTTATTTTGGTTGTTCTGTTTCTATTTTATTGTTACTATTGTCTTTTATAAATAAGAATATCATCCATGTAATCGGTGAGGTGAGGTCTCTGCACATCTCTATATTATGGTTGAGCCCAAATTACTGAGTAAGGGAATACTTTCCAGTTCATTTTGCAGTAAAACTTGTATTTTATGATCTAATTCATGTTGGTAAGAATATCCGGATCCAGAAATTGACCGAGTGTTACTTCCATGCATGTCTTGGAAGTATAAAGCCCTGCTGATCCCGGCACACAAACACAACCCCACCCCCTACCATCCCCACCCCCACCCCACCTCAGCTGCCCCCATTGGCCAGTGCTGGTGATTGATTCTGTCATATATATAATACCAACCATGTTTAATACCCATCAAATTGAGCCAACCAATAAGTTTAAATTAGTGGAGGGCCAACCCCAACCCCCTTTGTGTACACACCTACCACTCTTAATATATGAACTTGGCCTAGCTATGTTATTCTTATTCGTCTTGATGAACCAAGAGCTACCTCATTAGAGTTGACAGATTTAGGTGTTAGTGAATGTTTGGCTGGTTTGATTGAGGCATGCTTGGTTTTGGAATTGATGGAGGGTTTGATATGCACTAAGAAGGAGATTCTTTTTTGGTTAAAGCATGCATGCTTGGATTTTGAAAGATGGATATGACAGAGAGCAATTCCTTCAACTAAAGGAACTCTTCTAACTCAACTTGCTGCTACCGAACTCGAATAATTCATGTGAAAAGATGTATAAGATCTTGATTGGATAGCAGAGAAGGTCGGTGGATCAAACTACGGAAACGTATTATTTCTTCCATTTATAAATGGTAGAAGTTGGAAAGCAGTGGGTCCAAAGATATGCAATACAGTATGTACAAAATTTCGAGTGTTACGTCGGATTCCGAACGTTATGCATAAAATTTAAAAAAATAAAAATAATAATAACTTACTGCTGCCTCTTGTGGTCTTTTTTTTTCTTTTCTTTTCTTTTTTTCTTTTCTTTTTTTCTTTTTTTTTTTTTTTTTTTTTTCTAAGCAATCCAGCCTTTCTCCTAAGCACCCTTCCACCATCAGCCTTAGGAAGAACACTTTGAAGACTTGGTGACTCACCAAAGACCCATGTTAGATTCCACATCAATCACCCATCTTGCCAGAAGTCTAATTATTTTGCTCATGGGAATACTTGCATCATTTCTGTATCATTATTCTACTGATCATAGTTGCTTGCATCCACTCTAATTATTGACATAAAAAGTAACAACTAGTTGGAAGAGAATTGAATGAAATGTGTGGTCTTTACCAATTATGCAAGATATATGGATTTAGTACTGGTTATCAATGCAAAAGTAGTGCCAACTCCCTTGAGCCTTACTTCTTCATGGTGTATGTCCTAATAACAAAATACAGCCCACATGCACCCACAAATAATATTAAATCATTTGGATAACCACAACCATATGATCTGTCTCATCTTTAATATCAAATCAACTGTTTATTTACTCTGATGAATATATAATGACCCCTCGTACCATAGGGGCCAAAGTTCTAACCACCCTCCTCCTCTCTCACACCTAAATATGGAATAAACAAGTAACTTGAGGTTTGGTAACTATTTTTGTTCTGCTGCCACGAAGGATTCTGCAGAAATTATTCTGTTATTTCTTTTCTCCAAGTTGTTTTTGTATATGGCTGAATTTGTTGTTTCGAACTCGGACATCTGTAGGTCTATTAGTTGGGTGGAAGAGTTAGTTGTACTGAATTTATTATTATTATTTGAAGAAAAAAAAAGTTGGAGGAGGTCATGTCTTCTCATGGCTTGTTATAGTCATGTCCGTCTCCCTAGCTTTCACTAGAGACCATAGATCAGTGACGGAACCAGAAATAAATATTGGAAGGGACGAACAGATATAGTATATAAATTTAAATTAAGTTTGAAACAAAAAGTGGAACAACAAGAACAACAAAGCTATCTTAGAACTGCACTCGACGGCTTTTCAAATCACAAAATCCGTCTGTGAGTGTTCCATGCTAATTTGTCTCTCAATTTCGTTTTCAATTAAACAATTAGAATTCAAGGTAGTCATCCTCCATCTTGTTCCGAAACTCAGATTTGACATGGCTCATTGCTGAAAAAAAAGTATACAATAGAAAATATTAGTACTGAACAAAACTATATAGTAAAAAAAAATTAGTTGTTGATATTTTAAGAAACAATAGTACTCGAGATCCTCAAAAACACGAGTATACATGATAATACATTAATAAATATATATTTTATATGAATATTTCTATCAATATATTTATCCATGCACATTTTATAGTTTATTGTGACATAATTAGTTGGGAGATGTATTATATTGGTGATCTTAGATCCAAGGTGAAGATGCCTCCTTGGAACCCTAAAAAAAGAAGCTAGGTTTGTAGACTAGTGTGTGTATACTACTACAACTATCAGAGGAGAAAACTATGTTTTGTTGAGCAACGAGGAAATGATTAAAGAAAAGGGGTTCCCCTCGTGTACTTATATTTGTGTGGTGGGGCTCTTGGCCAATAGGAGCACATTTGCCCCTACTGCATACCTCACGTGGCTTTGCTTTTGTAGGTTAGGTGAAAAGCTCACTTTGATCTTTCTAGAGTGTATTTCCTTAAGGGACTATGCTATGACTACAACAAAATGTCTATAATTTTTTTACAATTGTTACGTGGCAGCCATGTAGTGGTCGTCTATTGGAGAAGAGAGAAGATGTGGGACCTAATGGCTGTTCGGGTGACCGTCACGTGGCAGAAACTCTTACAATCGTCACGTGATGGCCATGTAGTGGCGGCCACGTAGTGACCGTCCATTGAAGAAGAGGGAAGAAGTAAGACCGATAGCTGTCTGAGTGGTCGTTATGTAGCAGCCGTTCATTGGAGGAAGTGGTGAGGTCGAATGTGACCCACATAGCAGGATGAGAGAGGATTGTAAGAAGGTTGTAAGCATTTGCTAGTAAACTTAGCATTATTGTTTCTTAAGAGGATAAAATTCACTCTCATCAATTGAATGCCATTGTATTTTGACAAATTCATTGATGCTAACACAGAACAGAGATGTTGTATACATTTAAAAAAACCAACTTCCTTTTATTTCTACATTGAGTAAACCGAAACGTTTTCTAATCTTTATACTAGTTTCTCTCTGTTGCTCATTTATGAGTTGTCGTGGACTAGTTATGTGAACCACAAATGCATGTCGTCACTGTTGTCCGATTCGATTCGACACACATAACGTATGCGAATACACGTCAACATCTACAGACGTCGAATGTAGATATATTTTTTTCTATCGAGTTCGAATTTTAATAAAAAAAAACTTTATTTGCTCTTAATTTTTCTGACAGTTTTAGTTTTTTTATTTCTATATGTTGCTCGTTGATTCATCCAACGAGCAATTTATTTACTCCCTAACGGTTATTTTATTAGCCAGTTAATTTCTGTTAAAATCAATTAATTATGTGGGGGGTTGAGTTGGCTGCCTATATATTCACTTCTTCTATGTTTTGTTGTGACATTTACAGAAGCAAAACTCTATCCCTCTTCCTCTTTCCACCAGAAAGCTAGTTTCATTGTCTTAGTGTTCGTTCTAATTTCTGGACAAATGAAAGCATTAACTTTGTTAAGTCTTAAATGATATTAGAATAGAAGAGCAACTTAGGTTAAAAACTTAGGTTAAAGTCTACACCTATGACAGTTGTAGAAAATCAGAGTAAACCTAAGTCAAATCCTTACAAACCCAAAAAAAAAAAAAATTCTTCAAGAAGAAGAAGATTGTTCAACCTCACCACTAGAACCATAAACCTAAACACTCTAGTCAGACTCATGATCAAAAAAAAATTTGCTTAGCGTGTGGAAGAACAAACTATCTGTCATTCAACTATTTCTATAGAAAGAAGGAAGCTACCAAGACCTCTTTTAACGGAAAAGGCACCCCCATACTCGAAATAAATATACTTCTGAATGGGTCTTCTATTTCCTTCAAGTATGTTAGCTATCAACACTTTGTTAATATTTCTTACCATTATGATAATTGGTGATTGGATTCTGGAGCTAATGTTCACGTTTCGTTTGATCGTTCATTTTTCTCAAACTATCAAGAATCAGGTGGAGGAGATATAACTTTAGGAGATGGCTCAATGGCACAAATTATAGGAAGAGGGCGAGTAGATCTAAAGATGACATCAGGAAAAAAAAAATTACCTCTTCATGATGTGCTTTACGTGCCGTCTGTTAGAAGAAATCTAGTTAATGGGTCTCTTCTTGTAGCTTCATAATACAATATTGTAATGGAGGCTAATAAACTAGTAGTTTTTAAGAATGATTCATTTGTTAGAAAAAGATTTGTAAAAGATAGATTATTCATTATTAGTTTTATCAATAAAAATATCAGATTATCCACTTATTGTTTATAATGTTGAATCTTCAAATACTTGGCATGCTATATTAGGTCATGTGAACCTATGTGCTCTTAGAAGAATGATAAACGTATATCTCATTTCAAAGACTACAATAGATAATAAACATAAGTGTCAGATTTGTGTTCAAGCCAAACACACTAGGCTACCTTTCAAATTTGTAGATAAATTTTTTGACCTTTTAGAATTAATTAACATTGATGTATGTGATTCAAATAGGATTTTGACCTGAGCTGATTGAAAATACTTTGATATATTTAATTATAGTTACCTTTTCAAAGTATTGTTATACCTATCTTTTCAAGACCAAAGATAAAATTCTTGATAGATTCAAGGTATACAAATCTAAAGCTGAGAACCAATTAGAGAAAAATATTTAAAATACTAAAATTTGATCATAGTGGAGAGTATACCTCAAATGGCATGACTAAATAAGTAAAAAAAATAGAATAATTTATGAGATAAATGCTCCTTATTCACCACAGTCCAATGGAGTAGCTGAATCACACTCTGCTAGACATGTTGAATGTCATGCTTCTCAGCTAAGGTGCTCCTGATAATTTATGGGGAGAAGCCTTGTTATTAGCTTGCTATATCCTGAATATGATCCTTCGTAAATAAAGTAATGAGACTCCTTATAAATTAAGGAAAGGTAAAACTCTTAGAACCAATTTGTTGGGAACGAAACGCGAAAATTGTTCCCCAAACAAGAGAGTACCTGTGAGAGAACCGATCAGCAAAATGCACAAACCAAAAAATACCAAACACAAATCGCAGGCATAGAGATTTTTAACGTAGATAATCCAGATAAAAAAAATTACGGGACGATCGAAGTTCAACCCTAAAGAACCTCCACTAATGGAATAAAGAGATTACACCATCTACAAGCTCCTCACCGATCCAACATGGACCACCGCAACTCTTTGGAACAGAAAATAGATTACAACTACGAAGAAAAAAGATAATGAAAAATACTCCAAATTGATCTCCTTGTCTGAAACGACCTCCAATCATTCTTTCTCCTCTCCAAAGTTGCAATGGCACTCTTGCCACATTTTTCTCTCGTTGTTGTATATTACATGAGCCTTTTTATAAACCCTTGTATGAATTAGGGTTCCCATATGAAAAATCTATATATGAAAGTCAAAAATGTTTATGGAAATCCAATTACATTCAATCATATATTTAATAAAAAATTAAATCATAAATTAGCTTACCATAAATTAAAAATCCAATTATATAGAAAGTTAATATATGAAAGATCCAATCATAAATATATAATTAAAGTCAAAGATAGAAATCCAATATAATATTTTTTTACCATAAATGTTCCAATATACGGCGCTCGATGCACTTTTTGAGTTTTTCTGACACACGGATGGTGCTCATTGCACTCCGGGGTATTCTCCACAAAGGTTGGGAACCCCACCCACTTCAACAAATTTTTTTCTTCACAACTATGTGGAGGGGGTCGTCATCCCAACGATCCGCCTACAGTACTCAAAATTTTTCCTTGGAAGAAACTTTGTGAACATGTCTGCTCCGTTGTCATCTGTATGAACCTTCTCAAGCGCTGCTTCCTTCTTTTCCACAACATCCTGTATCTAATTATACCGGGTCTCAATGTGCTTAGACCGGCTATGAAATGTTTGGTTCTTCACAAGGTGAATAGCACTCTAACTATCACAAAACAATGAATATTGCCCTTGCTTTAGTCCAATTTTCTGCAATAGCTTCTTCATCCACATCAACTCCTTGCAAGCCTCCGTCACCGTAATGTACTCTGCCTTTGTCGTTGACAAGGCAATATACTTCTGCAACTGTGACTGACATGATACTGCTCTACCAGCAAACGTCATCACATAGCCCGAAGTCAATCGCCTCGTATCTATATCTCCAGCCATATCAGTGTTGGTATATCCAACCAGCTTCGGCTCGTCACCACCAAAAGAAAGTCTTAAATCGGCAGTGCCCTAAAGATATCGTAGAATCCACTTGATCGCACTCTAATGTACCCTTCCAGGATTAAAAGTATACCTACTAACTATGCCAACTGCGTGAGCGATGTCTGGTCTCGTACACACCATATCATACATAAGACTCCCCACAGCTGAGGCATATGGAACCTGCTCCATATCTTCCTTCTCGTCCTCGGTAGATGGATACTACTCCTCAGTGAACTTAAAATGAGCCGCAAGGGGGTTACTCACTTTCTTCGACCCGTCCATCCCGAAACGCTAAAGTACCCAGTGAATGTTCTTCTTTTGGGACAAGTGTAGCAATTTAGACTCTCTCTCTCTCTCTCTCTCTCTCTCTCTCTCTCTCGGCTGATCTCCATTCCAAGAATAGTTTTTACTGTACCCAAATCCTTAATAGAGAAGGCCGCGCCCAGTTGGCGCTTCAACTCTGCTATCCTAGTGGCATTCTGACCCACTAGCAACATATCATCAACATAAAGCAGTAAAATTATGAAATCATCCTAGGCAAAGTATCTCACAAATACACAGTGGTCCAACATCGTTTGTGCGTAACAATGCTCCCTCATAAACGACTCAAACTTTGTGTATCACTGCCTCGGAGCCTACTTCAGACCTTACAAGCTCTTCCTCAACTGGCAGACCAAGTGTGACTTGCCCTTCTCACAGAATCCCTCTAGTTGCTCCATATACAACTCCTTCTCAAGATTACCGTGGAGGAATGTCGTCTTCACGTCCATTTGCTCGACCTCCAAGTTAAAACTGGCTGTCAATGCTAGCACCACCCGAATAGACAACTGCTTGACGATTGACAAAAATATCTCATCATAATCTACGTCTTTTCGCTGACTGTAGCCTTTAACTACCAGCCTCGATTTGTGTAGTGCCTCGCTCTGCGTTGGCACTATGTACAAGAGATATATATATATCTTTGCTGGCTCGAGCGAAAGCCTTCTCAAAGTATTCTTCGATCAAAACATAAGACGATTGATCTAGGTGAGTGGGAAGAACTTTATTCTCTGATTTTTGCACACCTTAATAATGAATCTGAGTTTTTATAATGCTTGTTTGCTAATAAATAATGTTTGAATGAGAATGATAGAACAAAAATATGTATCCTTAACTAGAGAACTCATTTGCTTGTCAATAGAGAACCTTGTCATTCTAATAAGAAGAGTAAAGGAAATTTCTTGAACAAGTTTTTATATTGTATACTAAACAAGAGTAGAACTGCATGCTTAACTTGAAGAGATAAATAGAAGTGTGCCATGCTTATTAAATTAAAGATCGTTCATATATTTGCTTGTCGTCGTTTATATAATTGCTTATCTTTGATGCAAAAGCTATAATTGCTTATCTTTGATGCGACTCTGTTTTCAAAGATGTTTTCAAAAGAAGTAATATGACTATGTTCTTGTACTGTATGTAAAAAACTTAGATAAAACTAGAAAAATCACCAATAATGTAATATTTTATAACATAATTACTTAGTTTTGATTTTAGTGAATGTTGCTTCTGTTCGTTGATTTTATACTCACTAGTACTTTCTCCAAAGTGCTGACCCACAAACAGTTTGCTTGTTCGTAGGTGCTGGATCGTCCGAGGAAGTGATAGTCGTGCCTCATCCCCAGGACTCGAAAATATGGTGTCGATGCCTTGAGTCGTATCGATATTTTGAGCTGCTTTTGTATAGAGGGACATAATGTATAGAATGATGCCATTGTATTCAGAGAACCTCGTGCCTTATGTTTTTCCCCATTTACTCAGATGGATTATTTTTTGCAATATTGTCCCTCCACTGTCTACTCGATCGATTCGACGATAGCCACAACTTTAACGATATTGTCTTGTACGGACGCAACCCCAGGCTCACACGATATCACGTTTCGATGGAAACAATCGTCCTGCGGGAGCGCAGGAGCGGTGATCCACGCCCGACGAGGATGATCGATTTCTACGAGAGATCGGGGCATGACACACCCCAGCAGATCGATAACCTACACTTTCGCCCATACAAAGTCTCGTACGGAGCCATTTGGATTCTGGACTAATAACTGTTGTTGTATGCAAATTCGGCCAACGGTAGGTAGACATCCCAATTTAACTTTGAATTGATTGCACAGAGATGCAATATGTCTTCGAGTACCTGATTCACCCACTCTGTTTGGCCATCGATTTGGGGATGGTAGGCTGAGCTGAACTTTAACTTGGTCTCTATCGCTGATTGAAGGCTCTCCCAGAAATGGATAAGAATTATCTGCCCCGATCTGACACTATAGAAACTGGCACTCCGTACAGCCAAACTATCTCATCAAAGTAAGTTTGGGCAAGACGATCGATGCTCCAAGTAACTTTAATGGCAATAAAGTGCGTTGACTTGGTTAATCGGTCGACAATGACCCAGACTGCGTCATTCTCCCGTTGCGTCTTTGATAAGCCAACAATGAAGTCCATACTTATGTGCTCCCATTTTTATTCCGGAATAGCAAAATTTTGCATCTCTTCGTCCGGTCTCTGATGTTCTGCTTTCACCCTCTGACAGGTTATGCATTGCGACATGAAGTGCACCACATCTCTCTTCATGTCGTGCCACCAGAAAATAGTATGAAGGTCTTCATACATCTTTGTGCTCCCGACATGGACTGTGTAGGATTCAGAAAGAGCTTCCGCAATGATTCCCTTTGGGAGTTCTGCGTCATTGGGGACGCATGGTCACTCGCAACACTCCATTCTTATCTACTATAAAGTCCTTCGCCTTTTCCGCTATAATTTACTCGTGCATTTTCCTTAGGAATGGGTCGTCCCTCTGAGTAGATATGACTCTCTCTAATAGGTTGGGTAAAAATCACATCTGAGCAACTCGTGCGCCACAGTATCGAATTCGGAGTTCAATGCCCATTTTCTCAAAGTCTCTTTGTAACCTGCAATCGACGGACAGGGATCCCGCAAACACTTGACTCAATGCATCTGCTACAACATTTAATTTTTTAGGTGTGTAGTCGATCATCAAGTCATATTCTTTGATCAATTCTAGCCAATGTCGCTATCGTAGGTTAAGGTCCGTTTGGGTAAATAGGTACTTCAAGCTTTTGTGATCAGTGTAAATTTGGTAAGCCACTCTATAGATGTAGTGTCGCTATAATTTTAGCACGAACACACTTGCCGCTAGTTCCAGGTCATGCGTAGAATAAATTTTCTCATACTTTTTTAGTTGTTTGGATGCGTAGGCTATCACCCTATCCTGTTGCATGAGTACACACCCCATGTCCTGCCCTGACGCGTCGCTAAATATTTGGAATCTTGAGGTCTCGTCTGGTAGTGCAGGTAGTGGAGCAGATGTGAGATGTTGCTTTAACTCTTCAAACGAGGCTTAGTAGTCAGTAGACCACTCGAATATGCCTTCCTTCTGTGTGAGGTGAGTCAGAGGTAATGCTAACTTGGAAAAATCTTTCACGAAATGTCTGTAGTAACCTGCTAATCCGAGGAAGCTTCGAATCTCACTACCGATGCAGGCTGCTTCCACTTGACGATAGTTTCAACTTTCTTTGGATCGGCTGAAATGCCTCCCACATAAATAATGTGCCCGAGGAAAGATATATTGCTCAGCCAGAACTCGTACTTACTCAATTTTGTGTATAACTTGTTGTCCCAGAGAATCTGTAGCACGATTCGCAAGTGCTTTGCATATTCCTCCATATTCTTCAAGTACACCAAGATATCATCAATGAACACTACTATAAACTTGTCGAGATATGGCTGAAACATATGATTCATTAAGTCCATAAAGGCGGCAGGGGCATTAGTCAGTCCGAATGGCATTACCAAAAACTTATAGTGGCCATAGCGAGTGCGAAAGGCTGACTTCGACACGTCATCCGGCTTGATCTTGAGCTGATGGTAACCCGAGCGAAGATTAATTTTTGAAAATACCATCGCATCTTGTAGTTGATTAAAGAGGTCATCAATCCGGGGAAAGGGATACTTGTTTCGAATAGTGGTCTTATTCAATTCACGATAGTCGATGCAGAGCGGCATCGAGCCATCATTTTTCTTCAAAAATAATATAGGCGCGCTCCACAGAGACACGCTCGGACGAATATACCCATAATCTAACAATTCTTATAACTAGACCTTTAACTCTTTTCGTTCTGCTGGGGCCATTCGATATGGAGCTTTGGAAATCGGCCGATTCTCTGGAAATGTGTCAATAGTAAACTTTATCTTTCGAACGGGCGGTATGCTGGTTAACTCATCTGGAAACACATCAGAAAAATCTGCCACAACGGAAATAGACTCTACGTTTGTGCAATCTCGCTGAGTGTCTCGAATGGATACCAAGTATCCTTCATAGTCAGAATGTATCATCCACCGAGCAGACATTGAAGAGATCACCATGCAGGTATTCGACGCTCTCGACGGTAGACTATACGCATAGCAAAATTTGATCTCGCCAGGTAGACGAAAGATGACTTTTTTTGCATAATCAATGGTAGCCGAGCAAGCGTCGAGCCAATCCATCCCCAGAATGATGTCGTAGTCCCTGATGTCTAAGACTATCACATCAAGTGATAATTTTCTTCCTCCGATGGAAATGTTACTTTTACGACAAACTAAGCCAGCCGGCAAATCCACGCCCGATAGAGTACTGATGCTAAGGTTTAGGCCTAGCGGTGTCATAGGAAATATGTTCTCGACGAAACAATCTGCCATAATAAAACTATATGTGGCACCATAATCAAACAATACTCAAGCAGGTACATTATTGAAAAGTAATATACCTGACATCATCGTGTTTGATGCGAACGCCTATTCCCGAGTTAAAGCATAGACCCGGCCTTGAGCGTTCTGTGGTGCCGTCTGGTTTGCTCGAGGTGCTTGACCTTAGTCCTAAGGAGGACGATATGGTTGTTGCTGAGGATGTCGCAGAGGAAGATCGTTGGGGCAATCTCGACAGTCACGAGCAATATGGCCAGACTTACCACAAATAAAATATCCCCCTTTTCGAAGATGACAGTTGTGGACATAGTATCCTAGCTTATGGCAGTAGGCACAAGGTGGCCCTTGGTTCCTCTATGGATTATGGTCCTGAGAGCAGTTATTGTGGAGCTTGTGCACATTGTTACCATATGTGTTGCTAGGGTGCTTGTGATATAAATTTTGTACAGCATCGATACGAACTGGGGGTACTGTGACTCTAGGGAGAGGGCGTGGTTTAGAGACTCTCGTATGGTATGGTACTGAGGGACGGTGACGTGGGCACAATTAGAAGGTTACAGTTTTATTTTAAATCTTTGAGCTTGACTTTCGGCATCACATAGATGATGTAATGCCCCGTTCCCCCTATTCGGGGAGCGCGGCCAAGAAATACTTACGACCGTCCGAACGGGACAGATTGAATTAAGATCCTTTCCTCGTTATGGATTGGTTTCTTCGGAATCAGGTCCCATATACAATGGATTATGCCTCGAGGATGGACTCGGCGGCAGAGTCGAGAGGGGCCTTTCCGTTGCGTTGGTTTCTTGTCCGTTTTCATGCCGCTTGGTTGCTTTCTTGTTGGTTTTATGACTTGCGTTTTCTTGAACGGTTTCAATGGATTTCATTACTTTCGTTCTTAGGATTTCGCATTTTGTATCGAGCCTTGGAGACCGAAGCAGGAGGTATTGATCATCCGTTGGTGCGTGCAGGTGATCGTGTAGACGACGCGCGAGCAGAGTCTTAGGGGTCTCTCCTTCTTCTTCCTATTCAACCAAACTTGTGAGTGGCTCTATTTCGATAAGCACCTTCTTTCCAAGGGCTCCGTTCATAATAAAGATTGACTCAGTTGTGTATTCATTCAAACGATACCAAATGTATATAAAGTTGAATGAAAAGATAAGAAGTAGGCTTGGAACATTCATTGCTTGTTATTCAGAACCTTGCATAAATTCATTAATGCATGCCGCTCTTTAAATTCTTATGTGTTAACTATGTGTTTGGTGGGTTGGTGTTAGACAAACTTGTATACAAGGGGTAACGTTCTACGAACGGTCGCCGGGGCACCGGGACCGCTTCGACCTGGGTAGAACATTTGCTAGTGTAGTCCTAGCGCTTGGATGGGTCCGTGCGTCCGCCAAAGGCTAGCTACCTGAGGCGGAATGTCAGCCGATCCATCCCCCGTCCAACCAAGAAGATGTTGTATATTTAAACTGTGCAGACTAACTATGTCTTCGTGACAGGGAAGGCTATGGTAAGTTGTACAGGTGGTTCAGACGGTACAGGTAAAGTCACCGAACGGTGGCATGTGAAGTTATGTTATTTTGTTCTTGCATACCTGCTAAATGAAATCTGAACTAGGCAAGAATAGAAACCCACCTAAGAACATAATTGTAGCATACTCATTAGATCTCATCTCATGAGCTTGGTAAAGTTGAGCAGCTAGCCTTCACTAGTACTTTCCGAAGTACTGACCCTCGTTGTAGCAGGTTCCCCGGCGCAAGGCAACGCGGCGAGGAGCTGAAGTTCTCTCCGAACATTTTGGGATTCTTGGCGGTTCGTGGCCAAGACTTTTGGAGGCTCAAGCTCGAAGCCTTTCACTCTCTCCGTTGCTGAATATCGCTAAGGCGATGGTGCTTACTCGCACCCAAGGTGGTTTTGTGTTTTTGAATCTATGTAAAGGGACATAATGTATGGATCGGCTATCTCATTTTGCGTCCAAGTTTGTAAGCCCGTGGGGCATTTTATACTTTTGAGTCAAGCGATGTAAAAAGATGTTCATTATAAATAAAAGAGAAACTTTTCTATGCCTCAACCTTGTGTTATCTTATATGTCTACTCTGTTGCATTGTTCTAAAGAATATCCTTATGCCTAAGGCCTTGTGCACGCGCGCCCTACGCGTGCACGGCATCACGTCCGGGGGACGATTATCGATTAGCCGAAATCGGGGCGTGACATATTGGTATCAGAGCATGCTTCAGATCCTTTGATCTCATAAAGAAAATTTCTAAAGAGGACCTTGTTCCTTTCGAGTAGACCCTTGAAATCGCTTGGCCAAAATGAGATACGTTCCATACAGTGAGTCCATAATATACCTTGAGACTAATACAAGTTACTTTCCTTCCAAGGAACGACTTCCGAGCCGGGTGCACAAGCGCAGATGGTGGCGCAAGTGCAAGCGAGTAGTTCAGGCACCTCGGGCAGCTCTGGGAGTCCAGCTGCCGCACCCTCTGCCGATCTGTTCGAGCGAATGATGCGTTTGATGGAGACGCAGCAGAAACAAGCTGAACTACGGCAGAGTCAGTTCGAGTCGCGGATTGAAGCTCAATTCGTGGCGCAGCGACTTCAGGCGGATACACAGCAAAAGCAGATGAATAGTCTGCAAACAATGGTGACGAATATGGTCGCCAACAATCATTCTGCATCCGCCCCCGCAATCGTGCCTATAGTTGCTGAAGCCACTGGACCGCAGAATTCTCAGGGTACCTTACCCTCAGGCGAGAATGGGTCAATCGTGTCGATATCAGAATTCAAGAAGATGTGCCGTGCTACGTTTAAAGGCACCGAGGACCCTTCCTTAGCGATGGACTGGCTGGTCGAGTTGGAGGACCACTTCGAAGCGCTGTGCCTAGATGAGACCAAGAAAGTAGCGTGTGCCCAGCTTCAGCTCCGACAAAATGCACATGATTGGTGGGATGTGCACAAGCAAGCTATTTTGAGCGAAGGTGGCACAACGGCTATCTCCTGGTCCGTGTTTCGCAAGGCCTTCGTGGAAGAATACCTTCCACCCGCCGTCCGTCGCGAAAAAGAAGACGAGTTTGCACTACTGAAGCAGGGAGACATGACGGTGCGTCAATACGCTTCAGAGTTCAACCGACTTGCAAAATTTGCCAAGTCTCAGCTCGCCGATGCCGAAAGTCGTGCCAGAAAGTTCGAGCTCGGACTACGACCTTCTATCCGTGCTCACGTCGTAGTGACTCAATATCGTACCATGCGGGAGTCCTTGAATCATGCACTGTCCCTAGAGTCGCAGTATCCTCCAGTTAGCACCGGCGCTGTGCAAAATCACAATTACAAGCGTCCTGCCAACACAGGAGGAAACAACGCGCAGAAGCGCCCCAACAACGGCGGTAAACAGGGAGCAAACCCGGGAAGGGGTAACGAAGCCGTCTGCCACCGATGCAATCGTACAGGACACATCGCACGGAACTGTCGGGTGTTCAATGGATCATGCTTTAAATGCGGTCGTCAGGGCCACATGGCAGTGAACTGTCGTGCTAGCGGGCAAGAGCAGCAGCAGCAACAAAACCAAGAGCCTCAGCGTCAAGGGCAAACTCAACGAGCGAACGAAGTACCGCCAAACGCTCAGGGCCGAGTCTATGCTTTAACTCGGGACGAGGCACTTGCATCGAACACGACGGTGTCAGGTATATTACTTTTTAATAATGTACCTGCTCGAGTATTGTTTGATTCTGGTGCAACACATAGCTTCATTTCGGCAGATTTTGCCGCCGAACACACATTCCCTATGACACCGCTAGGCTTAAACCTAAGTGTTAGTACTCCTTCGGACGTAGATTTATCGGCTCGCTTAGTCTGTCGTGAAGGTAACTTTTGCATCGGGGGACGGAGATTGTCATTAGATGCGATAGTTCTAGACATAAGGGACTACGATCTTATTCTGGGAATGGATTGGCTCGGCGCTTGTTCAGCTACAATCGACTGTGCGAAAAAGGAAGTCGTATTTCGTTTGCCCGGCGAGATCGAGTTTAGCTTCACGTGCAGTCCTGAGTCGAAAGCGTCGAATGCCTGCATGGTGATCTCAGCAATGTCTGCTCGACGGATGATCCACTCCGGCTGCGAAGGGTACTTAGCGTCCGTTCGAGACACTCGGCAAGATTGCGCAAACGTTGAGTCTATTCCCGTTGTGGCGGATTTTCCTGATGTGTTCTCCGACGAGTTGCCAGGCATGTCGCCCGATCGAGAGACAGAGTTCACTATAGACACGTTCCCAGAAACTCGACCAATTTCCAAGACGCCGTATCGAATGGCCCCGGCAGAATTGAAGGAGCTTAAAGTACAGTTGCAAGACTTGCTAGATCGAGGATACATTCGGCCTAGTGTATCTCCGTGGGGTGCACCTGTACTATTCGTAAAGAAAAAGGATGGCTCGTTGCGGCTCTGCATCGACTATCGAGAATTGAATAAAGCAACCATTCGTAACCAGTATCCTCTTCCAAGAATAGACGATCTTTTCGATCAGTTGCAAGCTGCCACGGTATTCTCTAAAATCGACCTCCGTTCGGGCTATCACCAACTAAAGATCAAGCCAGACGATGTACCGAAGTCAGCTTTTCGAACTCGCTATGGCCATTATGAGTTCCTGGTGATGCCGTTCGGACTAACCAATGCACCCGCTGCCTTTATGAGTTTAATGAACCTTGTGTTCCGGCCCTATCTCGATAAGTTTGTAGTAGTATTCATCGATGATATCTTGGTGTATTCGAAGAGTGAGGAAGAACATGCAGAGCACTTGCGGACCGTGCTACAAACTCTTCGGGACAACCAGCTATATGCTAAGCTGAGTAAGTGTGAATTCTGGCTAAGTAGTGTATCTTTCCTCGGGCACATCATTTCTGCGGGAGGCATCTCAGTCGATCCGAAGAAGGTGGAGGCCATTGTCGAGTGGAAGCGACCTGCATCCGTTAGCGAGATTCGAAGCTTCCTCGGGCTAGCGGGCTACTACAGACGGTTCGTGAAGGATTTTTCCAAACTTGCATTACCTCTGACTCGCCTCACACAAAAGGGAGTCGCATTTGAGTGGTCCGCCGACTGCGAAGCTTCGTTTAAAGAGTTAAAGCATCGCCTCACCTCTGCCCCGTTACTTGCACTACCAGACGAGATCTCGGGATTCCAAATATTTAGCGACGCGTCCGGACAAGGCTTGGGGTGTGTACTTATGCAGCGAGATCGAGTGATAGCCTATGCCTCCAGGCAACTAAAGAAGCACGAGAAAAATTATCCTACACACGACCTGGAATTAGCGGCAATTGTCTTTGGCCTGAAATTGTGGCGACACTACCTTTATGGAGTGCCTTGCCGAATTTATACTGATCACAAGAGCTTAAAGTACCTATTCACCCAGACAGACCTCAACCTTCGTCAGCGCCGTTGGCTAGAATTGATAAAAGATTACGACTTGACGATAGACTACACGCCTGGAAAAGGGAACGTTGTAGCGGACGCTCTGAGTCGGATCTTCGTTGGGTCTCTGTCAGTCGATCGCAGGTTACGAAGGGACTTAGAAGAGTTGGGCATCGAACTCCGAATTCGATATCGTGGCGCGCGGGTCGCTCAGATGCGATTCGTACCCAACCTAATAGAGCGGGTCACATCTACTCAGAAAGACGACCCTTTCCTAAGGAAGATGCACGAGCAGATTCTAGCGGGGAAGGCGAAGGACTTTGCAGTAGATGAAAATGGAGCGTTGCGGGTGAATGGAAGGCTATGCGTCTCCGATGATTCAGAACTTAGAAAGGAGATCCTTGCGGAAGCTCATTACGCGGCCTATATGATCCATCCCGGGAGCACGAAGATGTATAAGAACCTCCGAACGACCTTCTGGTGGCACGGCATGAAGAAAGATGTTGCACTCTTTGTGTCCCAATGCATAACTTGTCAAAGGGTGAAAGCAGAGCATCAGAGGCCGGGCGGGGAGATGCAAAATCTTGCTATCCCGGAATGGAAGTGGGAGCACATCTGCATGGATTTCATTGTTGGCCTGCCAAGGATGCAACGGGGGAACGACGCAATCTGGGTTATCGTCGACCGGTTAACCAAGTCTGCACACTTCATTGCCATCAAAAGTACTTGGAGCGCCGATCGCCTCGCCCAGACCTACCTTGACGAGATAGTCCGGCTGCACGGAGTGCCGGTTTCTATAGTATCAGATCGGGACGGGCGATTCATCTCGCGTTTCTGGGAGAGCCTTCAGCTGGCGATGGGGACCAAGTTGAAGTTCAGCTCAGCCTATCATCCACAAACCGATAGTCAGACGGAACGAGTGAATCAGATACTAGAAGACATGTTGCACCTCTGCGTGATCGATTCGAAGTCAAGTTGGGACGTCTACCTGCCGCTGACCGAATTTGCATACAACAACAGTTATCAATCCAGCATCGAGATGGCTCCGTACGAGGCTTTGTATGGGCGGAAGTGTAGGTCACCAATCTGCTAGGACGAAGTCGGAGAACGGCAAATCCTTGGACCGGAGCTGGTTGAACAAACCGTCCAAAAGGTTCGGTTGATTCGTGAACGGTTGAAGACAGCACAAAGCCGACAAAAGAGTTATGCCGATGCTCGACGTCGCCCCCTTGAATTCTTTGAAGGGGACCATGTGTTCTTAAAAGTCTCGCCTATGCGCGGAGTCATGCGGTTCGGAGTAAAAGGAAAGCTAAGTCCGAGATTTGTTGGGCCGTTTGAAGTTCTCAAACGGGTTACTCCGGTCGCCTATCAAGTTGCTTTGCCGCCTGCCCTATCAGAAGTACACGACATTTTTCACGTTTTACAGCTGAGAAAGTTTGTACACGACCCGAACCACATAGTCGACTTGGGTCAGTTGAATCTGCAAGCGGACTTGTCGTACGCGGCAGAGCCTGTCCAAGTTTTGGATCGTAAAGAGAAGCAGTTGCGGAACCGAACCGTCTCGCTAGTGCGCGTCCTGTGGCGGAACCACTCGGTCGAGGAGTCGACCTGGGAACTTGAAGCTGATATGAGGGAAAGGTTCCCCTCATTATTCCTTAGTGGTAGGTTATATTCCTAAGTTTCGGGACGAAACTTTCTTTTGGATGGTTATGATGTAATGCCCCGTTCCCCCTATTCGGGGAGCGCGGCCAAGAAATACTTACGACCGTCCGAACGGGACAGATTGAATTAAGATCCTTTCCTCATTATGGATTGGTTTCTTCGGAATCAGGTCCCATATACAATGGATTGTGCCTCGAGGATGGACTCGGCGGCAGAGTCGAGAGGGGCCTTTCCGTTGCGTTGGTTTCTTGTCCGTTTTTATGCCGCTTGGTTGCTTTCTTGTTGGTTTTATGACTTGCGTTTTCTTGAACGGTTTCAATGGATTTCATTGCTTTCGTTCTTAGGATTTCGCATTTCGTATCGAGCCTTGGAGACCGAAGCAGGAGGTATTGATCATCCGTTGGTGCGTGCAGGTGATCGTGTAGACGACGCGCGAGCGGAGTCTTAGGGGTCTCTCCTTCTTCTTCCTATTCAACCAAACTTGTGAGTGGCTCTATTTCGATAAGCACCTTCTTTCCAAGGGCTCCGTTCATAATAAAGATTGACTCAATTGTGTATTCATTCAAACGATACCAAATGTATATAAAGTTGAATGAAAAGATAAGAAGTAGGCTTGGAACATTCATTGCTTGTTATTCAGAACCTTGCATAAATTCATTAATGCATGCCGCTCTTTAAATTCTTATGTGTTAACTATGTGTTTGGTGGGTTGGTGTTAGACAAACTTGTATACAAGGGGTAACGTTCTACGAACGGTCGCCGGGGCACCGGGACCGCTTCGACCTGGGTAGAACATTTGCTAGTGTAGTCCTAGCGCTTGGATGGGTCCGTGCGTCCGCCAAAGGCTAGCTACCTGAGGCGGAATGTCAGCCGATCCATCCCCCGTCCAACCAAGAAGATGTTGTATATTTAAACTGTGCAGACTAACTATGTCTTCGTGACAGGGAAGGCTATGGTAAGTTGTACAGGTGGTTCAGACGGTACAGGTAAAGTCACCGAACGGTGGCATGTGAAGTTATGTTATTTTGTTCTTGCATACCTGCTAAATGAAATCTGAACTAGGCAAGAATAGAAACCCACCTAAGAACATAATTGTAGCATACTCATTAGATCTCATCTCATGAGCTTGGTAAAGTTGAGCAGCTAGCCTTCACCAGTACTTTCCGAAGTACTGACCCTCGTTGTAGCAGGTTCCCCGGCGTAAGGCAACGCGGCGAGGAGCTGAAGTTCTCTCCGAACATTTTAGGATTCTTGGCGGTTCGTGGCCAAGACTTTTGGAGGCTCAAGCTCGAAGCCTTTCACTCTCTCCGTTGCTGAATATCGCTAAGGCGATGGTGCTTACTCGCACCCAAGGTGGTTTTGTGTTTTTGAATCTATGTAAAGGGACATAATGTATGGATCGGCTATCTCATTTTGCGTCCAAGTTTGTAAGCCCGTGGGGCGTTTTATACTTTTGAGTCAAGCGATGTAAAAAGATGTTCATTATAAATAAAAGAGAAACTTTTCTATGCCTCAACCTTGTGTTATCTTATATGTCTACTCTGTTGCATTGTTCTAAAGAATATCCTTATGCCTAAGGCCTTGTGCACGCGCGCCCTACGCGTGCACGACATCACGCCCGGGGGACGATTATCGATTAGCCGAAATCGGGGCGTGACAGATGAGACTTAGCAAATTCTGCAAGCCTGTTGAATTTTGTGGCGTGCTGCCGCACTGTCATATTTTTTTATTGAAGATGTATAAATTCGTCTTCCTTCTCGCGATGGACGGCTGGTGGAAGGTACTCCTCTTCAAAGGCTTTACGGAGATAGTCGTCTTGTCATCTTCACTCAAGATAGCTTATTTGTGCACATCCCACCAATCATGTACATTTAAACGGAGTTGAAGCTAAGCGAAATCAACTCTCTTCGTCTCATCCATACAAAGTACTTCAATGGTCCTCTATCTCAACCAGCCAATCTAACGCCACTTAGGGGTCCTCAGTCCCTTTGAAGGTAGCATGACACATCTTCTTAAACTATGATATTTGAAGGATGGAACCCTTCTCATCTGAGGATGAAGGTTTCTGAGAGCCCTGAAGTCCCGCGGTCTCGGCTACAACTAGCACTGTCGTGGCAGCCGTTGATGCATAATGGTTGTTGGCGACAAGCGTTATCATAATCGTTTGCAGGGTATTCATTTGCTTCTGCAGTGTCTCGGTCTGAGTCTGCTACGCCTGAAATTGAGCCTCAATCCGGGACTCGAATTAGCTTTGATGTAATTTCACTCGCTTCTGCTGCATTTCTATCAAGCCCATCATCCGCTCGAACGGATTAACAGAGGGTGCGGCTGCTTGACTTTCCGAGCTGCCAAAAGTACCGAAACTGCTCCCTTGCATGTGCGCCACTACCTGCGCTTGTACGTCCGGCTCTGAGGTCGTTTCTTGAAAGAAAAGTAACTTACATCAGGCTCAAAACATATTATGGAATCACTGTATGGAACGCATCTCATTTTGTCCAAGCGAATTCAAGAGTTCAACTAGAGGGACATGGTCGTTTCAGAAAAACTCTTCTGACACGAAGGTCAAAGGATCTGAAGCCATGCTCTGATACCAATATGTCATGCCATAATTTTTGCTAAATCGTTAATCATCCCCGGACGTGATATCGTGCGACTATAAGGCACATTCGCACAAGTCCTAGGCATAATGATATACTTTAGAAATATATGCAATAGAGTACACAATGAGATATCACACATTGGAATGTAGAAAAGTTCTCTTTATTGATAATGAATATCTTGTTACAGACTCTTGACTCAAAAGTAAAGAGGATGCCACATGGGCTTACAACATGGACATAAAATGAGATAGCCGATCCATATATTACATCTCTTACTAATATTTTAAAAGAGCAAACCACATTGGGTGCTTGTTAGCACCATCGCCTAGGAGCTTCAAAAGGATATGTGTGAGCTCCTTGAGATTATGTACTTGCGCTCCAAAAAAGTCACGAACACCAATGCGCCAGATCAGTAAAAGGTTGGGGGGAAACTTCATCTCCTCGTCGCGTTGCCTTGGCTCGGAGAACCTGCTACAACGAGGGTCAGTACTTTAAAAAGTACCGGTGAGGGCGGGCCAACCCAACATACCAAATCGACATCGTATTCATGTGAACATGTAATATTATTATTATTATTATGTGATCTTTCTATCTTGTCTTAGCTCAATTTTATACATTCGATAGAATAAAATGACACAACAAAAGGTGCCACCGTACGGGACTTTTACCTGTACCATCTGAATTACTTGTACACAACTTACCATGATCTTTCCTGCCACAAAGTCATAGTTAGTTTGCATAGTTTAAATATACATAAGGATTACTGTCTTGATGAGCCATCATGGACTATAGTCTGGGTAGACGACGATGATTGCAGCGCAGGTAAAGAGCCCCGCTGTAAACTTTCGTCTCACCCGTGCTAAGTTGCTAGCACGACTAACTGTTGTTCCTTCTGAGACAAATCGGCCCCGGTGCCCCGTCGATCGTTCGCATGAACCATATACCTTGTGCACAAGTTATCCATGACCATTAATGATCTAACACTAAGTTAACATACGAAGCATTTCAAGATAACATAATGAACATAACTACTTTATCATAGTGCGATGGCAAAGTCTACCTGCTGATGCGATCATATTTCAAGTTATGTACTACCCATTGAACAGTTATAGATGAATAAGTTCTAGCTACAACTGAAACATAAGATAGATACATGCATAGCGGACAAGCATGCAACAATATGATAGTATGGTGATTTTAGGTGACCAGTATTAATTGTTTCAAGTCTACTTCTTCTTTTTATCTTGACTCAATTTTTATTATTATGGTATCATCGATCAGAACGTATAAACGAGTCAGGTTATGAAGAATAAAGACTTGGAAGAAGGGCACTAATTGGAAGTAAAGTCACTCACAAGTAGTAACGTCCCATTCTGAACAGTTACTTATGTAACACTTGTTACTTTGACTCGGTTGAGAATCGAGTCTCAGAAAAACCTTACCGCCAAATCAACATGGACGAAATACAATAAAACCTTCCAATTGATGGAACGACTTCTATTAAAATAAGTCCAAGAGTTTTTGTTGGTTACTTTGCTTCTTGTTTTTGTGTTGCTTTGTGTTTTGTCTTATTTTTGATGACTTGGTTTTCGTGATTTCGCTTTTCTCGCTTTCGCGTTCTTTTCGAAATGTAAGGGAAAGAGATCGAATATGCTAACCAAGTATTGTTGTAATTTCAGGATGCATAACCAAAGAGTGAACGTTGCATAAGGCTTTCTCATCCTCTCATTCGATTCATTTGGTGAGTGGCTTAGGCTCTTCGATAAATCCTTTAGTCTGCACGCCTTAATAAAGAATCTCTAGTTCACTTATAAATGTTGCCTCACTAAGAAGATAAGCTAAAAGAAGAACAAGTATTGCATGCTTCAAGTATATAACTGTTACCTTACTAGTTACATATTGAATGCTTATATGTCCCTTGTATGTTGTGCATTAAGTAATATTGCTGGAAACCTCTGGACTTGAGCTGAAAAATGAGAAGAAGAGATAGACATGCTTGTTCATTGTTCATCAGTTGCATGATAGCATAATAGGAGCTTGCATTCATACATTTGGTCAGGACAACTTGTGCACAAGGATTATCTCTCGAGTGGTTCCTGGGGCACTGGGGATCGTTCGGCCTGGGAGAAATCTAGATACCCTAAGGCTTGAAGTCCTTACTTACGGGAGGGTAGACACGTCTTTTAGTGAGATGGGCTTGTACGTCTCAACTGCTAATCCCGTGGAGGGGACCATCATATAGTTAGGGCGCATGCTAGGTTTACCTTCTTGCATACCTAATACCTGATGCCTAGATTGATTCATAAGTTATTCATATATGCAAATTATGGCTAACTTGTGTGTCTGCTGCAGGGATAACTGCTTGGCCGTGGGTAAGATTTATCATATTTATATGCTATCTATCGTCTATACTTTCTAGCATGAATTATTAAAAAGAAACTAGACAACTAGAAAGATTACCTAATAATGCTAGCTTCATATGCTTACTTAGTGTGGATTTCTAGGTAAGTTTGGCCACGATCGCTCACCAGTACATGCAGTAGTACTGACCCACGTTTGTGGGCAAATATCCAGGTACTGGACGCGAGAGCTTGGCAAGTATTCTGAATCAGTGTTAGCACAACCTTCCGAGAGATCGTGCTCGTGCTGCTTCCTTAGCTTTCCTCTCCAGTGGGCAATCTTCTCTTTTGCTAGATATTTTGATACTTTGGTCCTACTAAAATGATGTAATATGTGGGCATTGTGGCTAGTTTTGGGAATGTAAAAAAAAGAATTGTAAGCCTTCTAAGACATATTTTTGTAACTCAGCAAAGCAAGCACTTTGTAAGCCAATCTTCAAATATTCAATAAAAGCAAGTATTTTGTGTTCCTATCAATGTGTTCAACTTTGGTTCTCTATATTTACATTCCGTGCCTATATATGTATATTTTCGTCTAACTTGTGTCTTGTGCAGGTACTTTGCCTAGTGCAAGTGCAACTTAGGCTTGTACGACATCGTGCCCAAGCGAGGACGATCGGTTCCGTAGGGACCAAGCGAGGACGATCGGCCCTTACGGGACCGGGGTACGACACAAGTTGGTAAATCGGGAGAGAAAAATGGGAGATTTTCAAGACTCCGCTTGTGCGTCGCCTACACGATCACCTGCACACACCAACAGGTGATCAATATCTCCTGCCACAGTCTCCAAGGGTTCGATACAAAATACGAAATTCAAAGAACGAAGATAATGAAATCCATCAAAATCGTTCAAGAAAACGCAAGTCACAAAACTAACAAAAAAGCAACCAAGCGGCATTCAAAAATGGACAAAGAAACCAGCGCAACGGAAAGGCCCCTCTTGACTCTGCCACCGAGTCCTTCCTTGAGGCATGATCCGCTGAATGTGGGATCTGATTCTGAAGAAAAAAAATCCATAACGAAGAAAGGATCTTGATTCAATCTGTCCCGATCGAACGATACCAAGTATTTCTTAATCGCGCTCCCCGAATAGGAAAAATGGGACACTACACCGCGGCTCTCTGAAACAAGTGCCTCCGAGTGGGATTTAGATGAAGTGGCCTGAGAACATCTCCGCATCTCTTCATTCAGTACCCCGCTCTTGGCAAACTCCTGACTGACCACGCCTTCCGGAGCAGAAGCGATCATAGATACTCGTACGGTCTTACATGAGTTTGGCAATGTGCCAGCAGCCATAGTCCCTGAACCTCGTCGTCGAACTTGACTCCCATAGAGGATAGCTGGTAAGTCACGCCCTGGAACTCACTCAAATAATCCGTAATGGATGCCCCATCTTTGTACCGCAGACCCATCATCATCCGAATCAGGAATAATTTATTTACCTCGGTCTTCTTCGCATACAAAGATTACAGCTTATCCCACAGTGTCCTCGCGTGCTCAATACTGGCAACATGGTTGTACACGTTCTTTTCAACAAACTGTCTGATGTACCCTCACACCTGTATATGCTCGAACTTTCAGTTCTCTTTGAATTTATCACTGGACCTCTCGGAAGTAAATACCGACAAATGCACCTTCTTAATAAATAACAGATCCTTCATCTTGCTCTTCCAATAATGATAGTTGGTACCGTTCAGGTTTATCATGCGCATCGGCTTTGCGTCCATCTCTCCTCCCTGGTTTGCCTGTCAACTTTTGACACCCTTCTGAAACTGATACCACACTGTTGGGAACAAAACGCGAAAACCGTTCTCCAAACCAGAGAGTACCCGCGAGAGAACCGAGCAAAACGCACAAACAAAAAAATACCAATCACAAATCGCCGACACATAGATTTTTACGTGAAAAATCTAGATGAAAAAAAATTACGGGACAATCAAAGTCCAACCATAAAGAACCTCCACTGATGGGATAAAGAGATTACACTCTCTACAAGCTCCTCACCGATCCAACACGGATCACCGCAACTCTTTGGAACAGAAAATGGATTACTACCACGAAGAAAAAAGATAATAAAAAATATTTCAAATTGATCTCCTTTTCCGAAACGACCTCCATTCCTTCTTTCTCCTCTCCAAAGTTGCAATGTCACTCTTATCACATTTTTTTTCCTCTTTGTTGTATATTGCATGAGCCTTTTTATAAACCCTTGCATGAATTAGGGTTTTCATATGAAAATCCATATATGGAAGCCAAAAATATTTATGTAAATCCAATTACATTCAATCATATATTTAATAGAAATCAAATCATAAATTAGCTTACCATAAATTGAAAATCAAATTATATGGAAAGTTAATATATGAAAGATCAAATTATATATATATAATTAAAGTTAAAGATGAAAATTTAATATAATATTTTTTTACCATAAATGTTTCAATACATGGCGCTCGATGCACTTTTAGAGTTTTTTCGACACACGGATGTCGCTCGTCGCACTTCGGAATATTCTTCATGTAGGTTGGGAACTCCATCCACTCCAACACAATTATCTTAAAGTTGTATTAATGCAAAACTGTTGTGCATGCATCGTCGGTAAACCCCTCTGCACAGTAACGATAATAAAATGGTTAATTTTATAGTTGTTACAGTACATTTATTATGCAGAATCAGACTAACCGGTATACTTCCGGTGTACTTCGGTATGCATTTTTATTCATATATTATTTCGTGTGGCCTATAAGCAAACAAAACAGAAAAACCACACACACGTACATGTACAAATTTATCATACTTGGGTAAGAAAATTGAATACTGAAAATATGTTTATGGGTTTTTTATTTATGTATTCTCACTGGAGTAAAAGAAAACCTCCACCGGTAGTTATGCATAATAAATGACTAAAAAATACTTATAGAAAAAGTAAAAATATGCAACTTAAAACTTATATAATAAAAAATATTTGCTAACAAGGTTTGGATCCCATGTCTTATACATTACTTATACCAAATGAGCTGATTAATTACTTTTCTATAAAAAAATAAAGTTAAATATAATAACTAAAAGACTATATAAAAAAAAAGTATATATAGATAAATCGAAAATTCAATCTAGCTTCCCCTTGGTTATGCATATAGGCTATGGATTGATTATCGGAGGGACTTATTACTCATACAATTATGTATGAGTAATATTATTACGACAATTACGTATTAATGACAGCTGACGTGGTATACTAAATAGTATTATATGACGTCTAATATAAAAACTGACATGATAAATTTTAATTTAAAAAAATTAATTTTTTAATTTTTTAATATTAATATTAATATTAATATTAATTTTAGTTCTAATATTAATTTTAATTTTAAAATTTATAATATTTAATCGTCACATCAGTTATTACATAAAAAAAAGAAATAAATAGCATTATTCGTACATTTGCCATTAGAATTTTTGACACTTCCAATGTAGAAAAATATGAATTCATATTTATATAATAACTAACAATGAAAAATAAAATAAAAATAAAATAAAAAACATTGTTAACTCTCACTATCACCTCCATCCATAAACCAGACGTCACTATCACTGCACGTATATAACTAGCAGCACCGCCACCACAGCAGCCACGACTGAAGAACGCACCATCATATAATATAACTCGAAGAGAGGACCAACTTTTCCCCACTTCCGAAAACTTTCTGCAATTTCCACCACTTTCCTCCTCCTGCCGCTTCCTCCTCAACAATGCCGGGGCCGACCGGAACACACTACCTATGCTGCGTCGCCGCCGGCAGCCACGTGTCCTCCCCAGACCCTCCACCGACCGGATCCTCCGCCGTCGGATCCTACGTGGCCGTCGCCGGCGTCCTCTACAAGTGGACCAACTACGGGAGGGGCTGGCGGTCCCGCTGGTTCTCGCTCCGCAACGGTGTCATCTCCTACACCCGGACCCGCAACCCGCTGCTGATGGAGACCGGCGGCGGAGCCGTACTCATCGGAGAAACTTCTAGAAGGTTCGATGCCGGAATGGTCGGGCCGGCGGTCGTCGTCCATCTGAAGGTGAATATTCTCTACAATTTTCCAGAAGGGAATTAAATTTAGGGGTTTACTAGATTTCTTTTCTAAATTTGCAATTTTTTTTTTTTTCCGACAAAAAATCCACTTCTATAGTTTTTTCTGTACTGCCAACTGGGTCTCGACTATATGAGGAAACAGTTAGCTTCCTTGACCAAGACCCGAACCGTTTTTTTTTTTTTTTTTTTTTCAAGTTTTGAATATACTAAAAAAAAATTATTCGTTTTGTTTTTTGATTTCGGTTTCAAAAATAAATAAGACTTATGTATTTTCGTAAATACTCATAATTTTATACATATTTTGTGATTAAAAATATTATATTTTAAAAACAATAATTATATGTATATGAATTTGAATTATAATTGTAATAATTATTTTAATTTTAGACAAAATTTTAAAATATAGTAAATATGTGTATAAAAATTAAAAAATTTAATATAATTTAACAACAATTATAACTTTGAATCCGATCTATTAAACAATAGCATAGTCCAACCAAACATACCAAACAAATCGAATAGATTATTCGGTTCGATTTTGACTAATTTTGATTCAATTTTAAAATTTTAAAATTTTAATTTATTCGATTTTGAGATTGAAACCGAATGCTCACTCTAATAATTCAGCTGCTTGGCGAATATGGTCTAACAATTTTTTATTCTAATCCAGTTGCAATTAATCCGAACCATTTATTATTGAAAGTTCGAAGCAGTAGCAGAACAAGTGCGCACTAATGAAATTGAGAAAATGCCATCACAGTGAGTTTCTATTTCTAATGAGATTTTTGTCACTATCAAACTAGTGAGTTTCTAGACTAAATATATGGTAGGTGGTGGAGCTTTGGACTTTGAACAGGGAAGTCGAGGCTAGATTCCATTAGATCTTATAGTTTTGGTACCCATTTTTCTTTGATAGCAATGATATTCTGGTTGTGTCTCCAGTCCAGGTGACCTGATATTTGGTACCTACCAATTTATCTCAAAAGTAAGATAAGTGGGTGAGTTTTAATATACATACTGAGATTTTAGTATTTTTCCTTCTGGGTTGACGAGGACAAAATACTAGTTGGATGCTCCTTATGTATATTAAAATTCGGAGTAGGGTTACATAAAATTAATGAATCACTAGAGCTCCTGAAACTTCTCTTTAGAAAAAAAAAACAGAAATTCCTGAAAGTGAGAATTCTAAATCGCAATTCCAATTATTTAGGTGACATTCAACATGTTGATGGATTTCAATTCCAATTATTTTTCAAGTGTTTGGTTTGTTTGAGGTGTGTGAATTGTCTAACTTTGCAGAAGTAATGAATAATGAAGTTTTTAATTTAAAAGGTGAGGTACCAATACCATACTGACATGAAATCCGATTCATAATTTGTGTGTATTCAGAATGTCGATTTAATTTGCACTCCTGCAAACTAAATATCAGGAATTGCTCCATTTTTATAGAATTCCAAGTAATTCTAGCCAGCTCAACCATAGTACACATCGTAATTTTATGGTGACTTTAGAGTTCAGACCAAGACTAGTCAAATAGTAAATTACTTTCATATCATCAAGTATTCCATCCACAGCAGTGACAGCACAGTTACAAATTGAGAGCACAACTTGTGTTTCAAGTTGTTTCTTCTTCAAACAACACCTTTCCATCTTTCCACTATTACGCTGGCAGCTATGTCACATCATGCTACAGAACAAAGGATGCCATACTTTACTCTGTGGGTCGCTTTACTCCTAGTGTGGACCAGGCAAAGGACTTTGTAGCTTTGCCATCTAGAGAAGCCTCTGCTCTCTGCTCTGCTTTCCCGACCCAGAAATAATTAGCCTCTTTTGGGCTTTTCTCTTTGCTTAGAGACGTGGCAAAGGTGTCTTGTGAATAGAGGGGGTCTCACTCTCATCCTCCTGGCAACCAGCTGGATTTGGGTCTAAGTGCTCAGCCTTTGTACCCCTCAAATGGGTAAAGCAAGGTCCAGTGGCTCATCATTGAGGTAGGAAAGTTGTTTTGACTTGCTCCTTGTCATATTTATTGCTCCATTTATGTGCTTGATTGGTACTTGTTTGGAAGTTTGGTAGAGATTTCCGAAATCATGGATAGAGATCGGGTTTTTCATTTTTCTGGTGCTGGAAATGGAAGTCATCTGAATTTTTTTGGGTACTTTGTTATATAATTCTCTGCTTAGTTTTAGTAACTTTGACTAATATCAAGGATACTGGTATAGCCACGAATAGATATGGAATAGCTAAATATCCTCACCTTCGTCCTATTATATTCACTTTGATGTTTGAACCTTTCTTTGGTTTGTTCATATTCACACCTTAAACTTTGTTTTATCACTTAAATACCCTGGGCTCTATGAATTTGTCAACGAAAAGAAAGTTAGATGACATTATATCCCCGATACCATGAACTCTATGAATTTGTCAATGTTCCATTATTTTATCTCCTATTAGAAGCTATTCATTATTTGCTTCTTGCAAATTAAATTTAGATAATATGTTTCCTTCTACATAGATATCTGCATTCCGGGAGAGCAAGTCTGATGATAGGCGTTTCTATGTATTTTCTCCCACGAAGACGCTTCATCTGAGAACCAAGTCAAAGAAAGAACGTGTGGCTTGGATCGAGGCTTTGATCTTGGGACGAAGTTTATATTCTTTGCGATCATTAAGTGGAAGTATACCTTTTATCCAGAATAATATATGCTTCTCGACTGAAAAGGTTGGAGATTGTATGCGTAAGGAGGGACTTGGTGAGGGATTTATCAAGGACTGTCAGCAGATAGTGTTGTCAGAATTCTCCGAGTTTCAAGAACAGTTAAAGCTCCGTTGCGAAGAGAATTTAAGCTTGCTTGGGACATTTCAACAGCATATGGAGGTACTCAGATTTGCGGATAAGTTCATTTTTGTTTCCAGTTATCAATTCAGGGTATTTAGTATTGGTAATTGCAATTAACCATACTGTTGGTAGAATAATTAGCAAAAGATTTCAGGTAGTAACTGACTGTTGCTCCATCAAATATATGGTGCTTCGTAGTAAATTCTGCCTACCAGGGATGCATAATCATATCAATTACCATAGTCACCATGGCACTTCATTGTTTTCTTATTTGATTTAACGGATATGTCAAGATGAAATATATTATATATGGTTATGCTTAATTTATGCCCTTCATCCATTATGTTTGTTTGATAGTGTGCCTCATGTACCTTTCCGTGTTACATAACAATCAACCTTATGATATGACGCTTCTTCCTACTAAATATTTTTGTGCCCATCCCTCTTCAACACTTGTGTTCTCTTTTAAGCTTAAGTATTCAAAAGATGAAAAATATTGCGTTCCATTTTTTAAATAAATATTATAAGATGTTAATAACCCATAAATCCTAAACGTAATCTTTCTCAATCCCAGATTCTATAAATCCTCATTCCTTTACTAAATTAGATAAGCTTTGACTTTGAAAAGGAGATTGGAACATATAGCTAGTTCACTTTTTCATCTATAAACCGTGGACATGAGTGTGAGACAATGGTATGACAAGGTCACACGGGCACACATTTACATGTATCATCTTGATTAATTTATCGACGAGGAACTTTTTGATAAAATGCCTCCAAAATCATAATGGTTGGAAATAAGGTACTAGAATCCCGTCACACATAACCATAATTTCAGTCAAGCTAGATATTTTAGTCAAACACCAATTTTGGCATGTTTTAGAACCCCGGTCACACATAACCATAATTTGATGTGTAGAGGTACGCGATGGAGGACAAAAGAGAAGGAAAATAGCAAAGGTCTCTTTATGTGATGAATCTTGTATCTTCCATTTTAGAGGCTAAAATAGTCCAATGCATGAGGAAAAATATATCTTTTCCTGTAATGGTTGCCATAGTCTGGTAAAGAAAAAGAAGGTCAAAGAAAAATAAAAAAATAAATGGTTGACGTGAATGCGAGCGAAGGAAAACAAAATACGAAGTTCTTCGTGTCAAACTATTAAATTAATACGGATATACCCCAGAGATTTGAACTACCAACTCAAATGACATAAAAGTTGCCCAGGATAAATCTACTGAATAAAGAGCAACAAAAGGAATTTTGTACTTTATTTATGAATTTTTTTAATCAAAATTAAGCATGATCACCAACCAAACACTTGACTTGATGGGTATAAAAAAAAATTGTGTCCAAGTTGCACATGCTTCCAATTCAATTTGAGGGGGAGCCTTAGAAATACCGGATTAGAATTCCAATCCTACATAACCATAAGTTTCGTCTAAGTCTTTTTTTTTTAGTCAATACCAATATTTGTATGACTAAAATTATAGTAGGACTAGCTTCATTTTTTGTTAGTGTTGGGAAGTTATGAATGCGTCCGTTTTTATGATTAGGAACCCTAGTTTCCTTATTAGGAATGGGACCTTGTTTCTTATTAGTATTATGAATCCTTGTTTCCTTATTTTATGTATTGAGAGGTTATAAATAGCCCCCATCTGATCTCTAGAAGGCAATCGTCATATGTATAATTTTCCATAATAGTGAATTTTCTGTTCTGTCGGTAGTTTTCTCATGTTTAAGGTTTCTGCCTTAAATCTTTGGTATATGTAATTGTTCGATCTTTTTTCGTTTGCGCGCCATCTAATTGTTCTATTCTTAATATATGCATAATAATCTGGTATGATAGCTTCGGGTTCGGGTTAGGATTCCGCTTTAAATCAATCTTCGGTGATAATGTCGCACAATCTTAAGATTGGAAGTTCATGGGAAAAAAATAGCTTTGGTATGTGGTGCATCAAGGTGTGTGCTTTGTTGAGGCAACAAGGACGTTGGATGTTTCTATCCGACAAGAAGTCGACGACGATGTCTCAAGAGGTTCGACGAGCAAGAGATGAAGGCTCATGCAAGTAATCATTTGTGTTTGGCAGATGAGATACTCTACGAAGTCACCAACGACAAAACGACATCAACTCTCTGGTTGAAGTTGGAGAATTCTTACATGAATGTTGATAGTATTAAAGGGTTTTAGTCCCACATGGAGTAGAGTAGTAGAGAGAGGAGTTAGCCTCTCCTATATATATGTAGCTCTACATCAATAATAAACAAGTCAAGTATTCTACTAAATATCTATTTGGTATCATAGCCAACCCCCCCTTTTCCTAAAACCCTAACCCTAACCTCCTCCACAGCCGCCCCCCTCCACAGCCCCCCATTTCCCTCTTCCGCCACCAGCAGTCCCATTCCCCGCCGGCCAGAAGCTCCCCCTTGCCGGCCAGCCCCCTTCCCTCTTCTTCTTCTTCTGCGAATTGTAACTCGGTTCGGTTCGTATGCAACTGCGATTGAAAGGAAGAACGAGAAGTTTAATTTTCTGATTATCATTTTTTATAGCAGCAAGTTGTAATCGGAATATTAATTATATAATTGGTAGTTGGATCGAGGTATATCAGTGAGGAAACTTTTGTGTGAACTCCTGATCTCGACTATAACTGTCGGTTCTTCCTCCTCCTTCTTGTCAGGCTATGCGACCTCGGATCGAAGCCGTGCACGGGACATAAGCAACGGCTCTCAGGGACACCGTTGCCGCTGAAGGAGGAACAGTAGACATAGAGAGGACGACGATCAAATGTGGAGACGATCTAGATCTGCCACTGTCTTGCTGATGGAAGAGGACAAGAAGAAGACGATGGAGACGATCTACGGCAAGCTGACGACCCAAGAGATGAAGGCTTTGGTGGATGATCTCTTCTCCAGGAGGCTGATCGAGACTAGCTCCCATGTTGCACACACAAATGTGAATCATTCACAATAAAAAATCGAAAAGTTGGAGAAACTGGAGATAAAGTTGGAGGGTACTTCCAACTACTTGAAGTGGCCGCGTAAGGCGATGCGGACTCTAAAGGCAAGAGGCTTTGTGGCCTATATGAATAGCCAAACCAAGGCACCTGAAGATCACTCCTCACAAGAGTTTGCTGTGTGGGAAATCGTCAACAATGTTGTTGCTGGATGGTTGACAGGCTCATTAACCGACCAAGTGTCGGACAACGTTGAAGCAATGGAGGGTGCTGGTGACATTTGGATGACTCTGAGAGACATGTACTCAGGGTCGGGCAACCCTATGAGGGTCTTCGAACTTAATAAGGTAGTCCAAGAAGATCACACCATCTATGAGTATGTGGCTTTGCTGAAGAAGTATTTGTCAGATCTCGACCACTATGATCCCATTGACGTGGAAGATGAGCAAGTGGAACTGGCATTTGCGAAACATTATAAGAAGTTCATGAAGTATGTTTCGCGACAGAGAATGATGAAGTTCCTGAAGGGGCTCAACCCAGCATTCGAGTAGAGGATGAATGTCCTATTTGCACAACATGGGCTACCATCACTGGAGGAGACTATAACTGCTATGGCACAAGAAGAGGAACGACTGAAGCTAATGCCTAGCACGACTAGCTCTCCGGGGGGAAATCAGCTTAGCAGTGTTTAACCTAAACCATTCTGGAGGGGGAGGGTGCTACAACTGTGGAGAACCTGAACATTTTATCAGATTATATACGAAATCTCTAAAAGGTCAGTCCAGCGGTCGCGGACGTAGCCGTGGAGGGCGTAGGGGTGCCATAGGAGGCTATGGCGGAGGCAGAGGTAATTATTCTGGAGGGCACAAGGCAAACCTGACAGAAGGAAAAAATAAGAGTCAGTCATCCGATATGACCCATAGTGAGAGAAAAATGCTAGAAATATTGAGGAGCGTGAAGCTTGAAACCAGCGACAGTCGAGCCAACACCACTGGAATATCGACTCCAACCACCTCCGGGGGTAACATCACCTACTATGCCCATACAAGCACAGGTATACCTGCTCATGCCCTTGCATCTACCCACAGACCAGGAAGTCTAAGTTGGATAATTAACTCTGGGGCATCCTGCCATGTCACTGGTGTCCATGATGAGTTCCAAGATTACACTCACCTGGCAACGCCTGAAAGCATTCAGACTGCTGATGGTACTGCTGGACCCATTGTGGATAAAGACAGTTGAATGTACCCCTTCCATGACTCTTACGGATGTCTTGCACGCTCCATCTTTTTCTGTTAATTTATTGTTCATTAGTGCCATTGTTCTTCAACGTAATTGTGTTGTTTCATTTGACATTCCTAAGGTAATTTTTCAGGAGAAGGAAATGGGGAGATGGTTGGGGACTGACACTTGGCATAAAGGGCTATGGTACTTGGACAGAGGTGGGCTGGATGAAGCACTAGCATCATTGGTAGATGAAGCACTAGCATCACTGGTAGATGAAGCACAACATGAGGAGCTGCGAAGGACTGTAGAAGCAGAATTATTACTCCAACATCAACATATGTGACACTCTTCATTCAGTCTACTGAGTCAGATGTATCCCTTTATGTATCAAAAGGCTAATAAGCAAAAAATGGTTTGTGATACTTGTGAACTTGGAAAACATACCAGAAGCTTGTATGTGATTTCTGAAAATAGAAGTTTAGCTGCTTTTGATATGATACATTCTGATGTGTGGGGATCTTGTCCTACAACTACTTTTAATAGTTTTAAGTGATTTGTCACCTTTATTGACTGCTACACTCGTGTCACCTGGGTATATCTAATAAAGAGTAAGAGATGTATTCGCATGCTTTCATGATTTTTATCGCATGGTTACAACACAATACGATGCTAAGGTGAAGACTTTGAGGCCTGACAATGAGACATAATACACCAACAAGGCTATTGAAGAATACTTATCAGCCCATGTAATACAACATCAGACTTTATGTGCCTATACACCATCTCAGAATGACGTGGCGAAGTGGAAGAACAAACACCTGTTAGAAGTGGCACGGTCAATGATGTTTGCTATGAATGTTGCTAAACACTTTTGGGGACATGCCGTGTTGACTGTTGCATATATCATCAACAAGATACCCTCTCAGGTGTTAGGATGGAATGTCACGTTCTGATCCCGCAAGGGCCGTTCGTCCTCGCTTGGGGCCTTGCAGAACCAACCATCCTCATTTGGGCGTGATGTCATGCAAGCCTAAGTTGCGCTTGCACAAGGCCAAAGCTTGAACAATAACAACATAAGTTATTCAAGGATAGAAGTAGCGGCACAATATGCAGAAAAGTAAAATGAACACAATGGCATAAGAAACAATCTCTTTGTTGATATCTAAAATGATTACAAGGCTTGCCAATTGGCTTACATCAATATAGAATACAATAACATCGTTCCATACATTACAACTCTTTATACAGAAATATCTCAAAACATCTCGATACAGCTCAAGGCATCGACTCCAGATTTTAGGCTCCCGAGGATGAGGATATACTATCGCTTCTTCGAACAATCCAGCACCTGCGAACAGAACTGGTGGGCGGGGGGGTCAGTACTTTGGGGAAAGTACTCGTGAGTAACAAAAGCAACAACAGAAGCAATACTCCATGAAACCAACACTAAGTAATCATGTTATAAAATATTGTATTATTAGTGATCTTGCTACTTTTATCTATGTTCATTTTATGCTATACAGGATCAAGTCAGATTATACTTCTTTAAAAAGAGTTACATATTCAATACATTCAAGCATACAATAGGGGCAGTGTTCTATCGTGCAGTGCGCAGCATGTATCGTGCACCATATTTACTAACTCTTTAGGAACACAAGCTATCTCTAGTGGACTGTTCATCTCAGTTCAAGACAGTGCATCTAGTGGACTTATTCAATTTAGTTCAATGGACAACAACATATTCAAGTAAAACAGATACATCTCATTATCATTTATGATAAGGAACATAAGGAATACGAATGATCAATTATTCAGTGATCCTTACCCACAGCCGAACAGTTATCCATGTAACAAACACACAAGTTAGCAACAATTTGCATAATCATAAATATTTTATTCCCTGTTCGTCTCTGCATTAAACAGCTAGGTATACAATAAGGCTAACCTAACATGCGCCTTAACTACATGATGGTCCATAGGTTGTCCCATGATTAGCAGCGGTGACTCAAGGTTCAGCTCTTGTCACACCCGTTACCAGATTTGGTTGAATTTGTGATATTTAATTTTTTTCTGTAGATGTATTCATGCTGTATTTTACATGTTGGTTCATGTTAATTGTGTTATATTTTATTTAATTATACTTTTGTTTATTGTGGGAGACTACCCAAGACCAATAGTGCATACATTGGCAATTGCCATGAACCAGTACTAGAACCCGTATGTAGGATAGATATCCGACCCGATTCACTTTTGGAATCACTAGGCTTATTTTGGATGGTTAGGATTGTATGAGGGTTAGTCATGACTATAATACCATTTTTCCCTCTTGTGTATATACTCCTTTTCTCTCTCCTCCCTTTCATTTTTTTCATTTCTTTCCTTTACTTCTTTTTTCTTCCTTCTTCCCTCAAGAGCTCCCAACCGAAATCCTAAGCCCTAGCCCTAGACTTGGTTCTAGGAAGTTTGTTATTCCCCTAAGGCAAGTACATCTTGCTCAAAGTGGTGAAGACATATATTTTTCGTATTTTTGCATATATGTAGTAATAAAATGTCTTTGATGGAAAATGTTCTCCTTGATGTTCTCATTAGTTTTGGTTCTTGGGCTTTTCGGCTTTGATGAACAGTTTTGAGTAGATCTGAGTTTTAAAGTTAGGATTTTTATGGGTTCCAAAAGTTTTTCTTAGTTTTGATCTATTAAAACATGGTATTTAAAAAAAAATTGTGGTTGATGGAGCCCTTCATTTCGAGCATTTTGGCTTTTTGTTCACTTGATTCGGAGTTAAAATGAAGTTTTTATGAAGAAAATAAATTTTTTGCTTCTCGCCCGCTCAACAAACCAACACGTTCAATTAGTTCCGTGCACCATCTATTATGTTGTCTTTCTATTCTTGTCTTAGGATCAGTTTTATGGCATATAATATAAAATCTTTTCACGTTGCAGACCGTCTCATGCAATATATAACTGAATTCGTCTTACCCTTTCTTACCATCCGGCCTTCCATGTTCAAACGCAACGAAAAACAAGCAAATACATTGAAAATGAAGGACATATCTATGTAAAACTCAAGTGCCGTAAATGTTTCTCTGATATAGACATACTCTACTAAAATAATAAGGTGAACCGTGCATCTATTCTTCGTGTACCATGCAACCATTTCTAAATATGCAATGTGCTGTACATCAAACTCCTTTGTGTTACCCTTCTCCTGAACGAGGATTGCCGCTATGCATGCATGACTTATCTATATGAAGGTCATTGACTCTGCAAATTATAATGGACATATCTTCTTGGATTGAGCGGTTGTTCCCAGTTTTGTAGCTAGTCAAACTGGGCCTTCCGTACCATCCGACGAGTCGGCTGTCTTTCCAGGTCGGTAGCTAGCCTTGCTGGACGTCCCGCACTCGCCCGCTAGTACTTAAGCTAGCGTATTACCAGGACTACACTAGCATAGTCCTCCTGGGCCGACACGATTCGGATGCCTCAGCAATCGTGTCGAGTATTCTTTCTCTACCTGGTGCGCAACCAGTTGTCCGTGACCATGCAACTACATCACCACTTCCATCCTAGCTGAGAACTTCCTGCTCTGTTTTTCTGTCCAAGGACTACACTCGGATCATTCTTCTTTGCGCAGCTTCCTGATTGGAGACTGCCTCGGTGATCTGAGCATCCCACTCTCTCTGCTTTCTTCTTCTGACTCTGAATGAATAATTGATAGCCTTCTTTGTCTATGTATGCAACCTGATTCTACTTCTTTACTCCGTGTCATATTCCGTGCGATGCGGTGCCTCAAGATGTAAACAAGAACTATTTGTGGCATAACATAAGGAACTACTTCATTAGACTAAATACACCAAGTTATGCAGGTTGCAAGTAAAACTTTCATGATCTATACAACGATAAGGCGGGGTTATCCCCTTAGCTATGTGCGTTCGTCTCTTTTTTATTAGCCTGCAAGGGTTGTCGCTTAGAAACTATCATGTAACATTTCTTTTCTTAAGCGCGCAAGTTAAGCAGTCGCAGGTTCATCGGAGCCACCCACCTTAGCGATAAATCGCATCGACCGAGCGAGACTCCGAGCACGTCTCTGAAAAGTCTAAGTCTGAACTCCATTTGAAGGTCCAAGTCTGAATGCTTTTGCATCGAACGAGTCATCTCGCTGAGCAAGGCAAGACGGTTCGCTACACTTAGTCGTTTGAATCGGCTCTCCGGGTTGAGCGGAGCGGGTCGTTACATAATAAACCACTCAGAACAGTCTCGTCCTCGAGACTTCCTGAGCGGAACTCGTATTATCGCACAACTTCTAAACCAAATTCTATATGTCTCGTCTAACTTCCAAAGATTGTTCAAACATTACATTCATTCCTTTCCTTACCTCGCGCTACGCACGCGCTTAGCCAATCTCATCGAACAAAACTATCATTCAATGCTATCGAACTATACTCAACTTAACATTTGAATCCCCCGACTCAAACTCTACTGCGCCTAGCGCAGGGCTGTATTACTCAATCACGGGGTATTCTATAACTCAACGCACTAGAAAGCTCGGGCTTAGGGTGAACTTGCCCAATTGTTATATTCTATCCATGCGAACACAAAACATATTCTACCGATTACTTGACGTCGCCTATCGAAACCCAGTGTTACGTCTAAACCCAATCCAGAAATTCCTCAAGACTTCAAGTTCGAATCTTAGCTAATCTTCCAATCCCGTCTTGCATCAAGATCTATATCGAGCCACCGCCCATTCTCGCTAAGTAAATTTACTATTACCCAAAGTCATCGCATCAAATTGCCTATGTTTTCTGACTCCGTCTTTATTGCGCTTTAGCGCAGAGCTAATTTGCCCAACATGGGGTACGTTCTAATCCTTCGCGTACGAAAATCTTAGGGAGGCTAACTTACCCAAGTCGCTATACTCATTCAAGCACATCTAAACATCTCCGCCTGCAGTTGCATTCGAGTTCAGCATATCGCTGAGTCTGGATCGTGCACATATTTAAGGCATCCTCCAAATATATACATTTCAACCAAGCTTAGCGATAGCGAAGTCGGACAAGCTACTGGTCGTTAATATGTCACGCCCCGATCTCCCACAAGATCGGACGTCCCTGCTAGGTGCGAATCACCGCGTCAGCGCTCCCACAGGACGATCGTTCCCTTCAGAACGTGATATCGTGCGAGCACAAGCTGCGCCCGTGGAAAGCCATGATCTGAACATGCGGTAAAATGACTAAGCCACAGAGTCGCACAGATAGTCTCCAATACAGCGGATACTTGAACGACACGAGTAACTTAGTAATTTGCATAGTCTATCTCCTCAATTATGTTTGATAGAGTCCACATATCCATTCATAAACCTAGATCACCATGATACCTCAAGCGGGGTCAATCAAAATTCAAGTTATTTCCAATTCAACTCAAAACCAAGAATTTCACTGCCGTCAAGCACGATCTATACAATTACCGACTAGCGAACAAGTCCCACCGTCCATTCCGTTCGTGTCAAACACATCGTACACTTATCGACCCAAGCCTAACTCTAAGTTGTTGCCCCAGTTCTATGGCTTGTCCAAGCAATACTCTAAAGTCGGTCATACAAGTTCTTTCACTTGGCATAGGGTCGTCTGCCTAACCGCTAGGTCGGCTCACAAGGTCATAGGTACAGTTCATGCTCATGACTCATCGTGTAAATTCGTTGCACGATGCTCACCCCAATTTCTAAGGTTAAACCATTGTTCATTTGTACTAGATATTCTACCTAAGCTCGTTTCACTCAGATTTCTAAATATCGAGCACAGATCATCCTATCCACATCAACACGTTTGTTGCAGAGGGTGCAAGTCCGTTTAGCAAAGTCATTTCTAAGACACGTTCGTTCAACCGAATCCTCGATATATCACTTAGGACACTTGAAAGAAATGGGACATGAAAACTTGTTCCATTACCTAAAGGAAAGAGCAGTTGGATGCAAATGGGTCTTCACAGTAAAGGAGATGCCAAAAGAAAATGTGGAGCCATACAAGGCAAAATTGGTTGTAAAGGAATTCACTCAGTCCTATGACATCGACTATGATGAGACATTTGCTACAGTAGCAAAGATAAGCACTGTAAGAATCCTGATTTCTCTTGCAGCAAACCTTGGATGGCAACTTCATCAATTGGATGTGAAGAATGCCTTTCTTCATAAAGATCTACAAGAGTAAGTATACATGGAGACACCCCCGGGTTTTTGCACGAAGCAGTCAACAGGAAAGCTGTGTAAGCTGAAGAAATTACTGTATGGACTAAAGTAATCTCCTCGGGCCTGGTTTGAAAGATTCAGGAAGGTTGTCACAGGCATGGGTACAGTCAGACCAATGCAGATCACACGGTCTTCTTCCGACATGCGAGAGGCCACGTCAACATACTTGCAGTATATGTAGATGATATAGTGATCACAAGTGATGATGAGGATGAGATTACCCAGCTGAAGTCAAAACTTGCCAAAAAAATTGAAGTAAACGACTTGAGAATGATGAGGTATTTTCTCGGAATTGAGGTGACTCGAGGAAAAGATGGGATCATCATTTCTTAGAGGAAGTATGTACTAGATCTGCTCACAGAAACTGATATGTTGGGATGTCGATCAACAGTCACTCCAATCGATCAGAAAGATAAGTTGGGGGCAGAAACAGTCGAGTCGGTTGATCGTGAGAGATATCAGAGATTTGTAGGAAGATTGATTTATCTAGGCGACACTTGCCCTGGTATCTCATTTGTTGTGAATATAGTGAGTCGCTACATGCATGATCTAAGGAAGAGCCATATGGATGCAGATTTTAATTTTCTTGTAGAAGCATAGAAAATTTCTACCATGTGCCAACAGTAATCAAAGGCCATGCGTCGCAGTGATCAAGCCTCCTGCGCCATAATGATCCAGTGTCATGCACCGACCATTTCATAACTAGTGTTCCCATGTGCCAGCAGTGTCATGCGCCACTAAGTAACTAGTGTTCCCATGCACCAGCAGTGCCATGTGCCACTAAGTAACTAGTGTCCGCATGCGCCAGCAGTGCCATGCGCCACTACTCCCTCAAGCATCCCCATGCACCAAGCGGAATTACACTTCACAAATGCGTTGTTACAGTTCCTGTTGTTATCTTCATGCTTCTGTTCAAAATATTCTGAACTTAAAAAACTTACAAAGTTTAGAAACTTTGAAGGAGATCTTGTAGAAGCATGAAAATCATGCAGGCCGCATAGAGCTCATTCCCCCTCAAAGTGAAAGTAGGCCGCAGAGGGGCCACATAGAGCCCAAGCGGCCCGAACAACCAAGGAGTTGGAAGCCGCATAAGAAGAATCCATGTTGCCTGAACAACCACGAAGTAAGGGGCCGCATGAGATCCCCTGACACGACATTCAATGCCTGTTAGAAGTTCTGACACACCACTCATCACCCAGAGCGCTTCGAGAATCGTGAGAGAGACGACGGCTCATAAAAAGACGGAAAGTCATATCAATGCATTAATAACTTCGTCAGATGTGCCATGCCACGTGTTCCCTCATATGCGGCTACGGCCCTATACGGCCTCGTCATCATACGGCCAAAATGTCCATTCGACCAAGGCCAGACAAGAGATCGCATGCAGCCACAACGCCATGCGGCCGAAGTGTCCATAAGACCAAGGCCAAAGGAGAGCACATATACTGCTAAGACGCTATGCGACATTGTCATTATACGGCCAAAGTGTCCAATCGACCAAGGCCAGACGAGAGATTGCATGCGGCCACAACGTCATGCGGCCGAAGTATCCATAAGATCAAGGCCAAAGGAGAGCACGTATGCGGCCATGACTCTATGCGTCCACGACACCATGCGGCTCTCAGCTTGCAAGATCTTTCCGTTACAACCGAAATGATCTTCATACAGTTAGTGCTGATTACGTGTCCAGCTGATCGAGTCACGCATACAACGGAGTTGAAAACAACTCCGAGATCTTATCAACAATATATCCCAACCGAGGTCGATGGCAGTCTTCCCATAGTATGCGGCTACAATTGCAACTGCATTCTGTTGAAGGAGCCTCATGCGGCCACCAAACAGAGGCATATGCAAAACCTATAGCCCATCAGCATGATGGCTATAAATAGGAGGAACTTGGATGTTCTCAAGGTCCTCTTTTCAGAGACTATACCTTCCCGGCTAGCCACGTACGTGCACACAAGCTCAAGAGAGAAAAAAGAAGAAGAGACCATCTTCATTCCCTCGTCGGACCATCAACGGAGTAAAGGAGTCGCTGCAGTACTCGATCTTCATCGTTATGTTATCCAGATAAAAAATATTATACTTAGATTTTCTGTCTAGGATTTCTTTGTACTTTTTGTTGATTGTTAAGCAAAATTTTCTTAAACATACATTAATAGCAAAAAATTCTGAGATATCTGAAGGGGGCTCCTGGAAGAGGGCTATGGTTCAAGAACAACGGACACATGGGTGTTGAGGGGTACTGCGATGCAGATTGGACAAGTTGCATGGACGACAAAAGGTCTACCTCAGGTTACTGTGCGTTGGGGGGGGGTAACCTAGTCTCATGGAGAAGCAAGAAACAGTCTATGGTAGCACGATCGACCGCTGAAGCAGAATATAGAGCTATAGCTTTGGAAATATCAGAGTTGTTGTGGGTAAAAGCACTGCTGACAGAGTTGAAGCTGGACCATGGAATACCATTGTGCCTTTTGAGTGACAGTCAAGCTGCACTAAGTATAGCTAACATACTATCTGAAGTTGTAGAGTAATACAGAGAGGGGTTGAAGTTGGAGAATCTGTACGTGACAAAGTCTCTAACCAACAAGATCTATCTGAAACAACGTTTATTTTCCCTACGGATGAAGGAAAACGCATCTCTCAAGGAACATATGGATGATCTGAACACTATTATGATGGAACCTAAGAGCGTCGATGTAATTATTGAAGACGAGGATGATGTCCTAATTTTACTTTGTTCTTTACCACAATCTTTGTAACACTTCGTAAATTCGTGCATTATCAAGAAGAATACTATATGTCTAAAAGACGCCAGATCAGCTCTACATACTATGAAACTCCGTTACAAGGCGTTTTGAAAACTAATGACAAGAGTTAGGGAGAGACTTTGTTGGCAAGAGATCGTAGGTGAGACACAAAGAGAAAGGACGTATGATAAGATGGAGGGTAGAAACATCTTGATGAGGAATAACATGTCATGCAAAAAGATCAGGATTGTCCCAATTCATATTAGGATGCATAATGACATCATCAAGATACTTACCGATATTTGACACGTCCCGACCTAAAGTAGAAACTTATCTTCTTGGGTGTTCTGGATTCTCGAGGTTACCGATGCGCTATTGATGGTGGAGTTCTACGAGTCTCCAGAGGTGATTTAGTGTTGTCGAAGGGAGTCAAAGAAAGAAGCCTATACATATTTCAGCGCAAAACGATCACATGACCGACAAGGATATCATCCACTAACAAATCTGAAACAGAGCAAGTTGTGGCATATAAGGCTTAGTAACTTGTCAGAAAAGGCATGACTATACTTAGCAAGTAAGGCTTGTTCGACGGCTGCAAGACATCAACAATTGACCTCTGTGAGAATTGTATATCGACAAGCAATGTCAAGCTCAGTTTACCAAGGGTGTGCACAGACCAAGTCGACACTTGACTACTGGATGTTTGGGGTCCTTCACCTGTTCCATCAAAAAGTGGTGTCAGATACTTTTTTTTCCATTAATCGATGACTACTCAATGATGATTTGGGTATCCATCTTAAAGTAAAAGCTGTGTTCAAGACATTGAAGTAATGGAAGGCATTTGTAGAAAATCAGATTGGAAAGAGGATCAAGCGACTTCGTACCGACAATGATATAGAATTCTATTCCAACGAGTGCAACAAGTTATGCAAGGACGAAGGCATCACATCATCGTAATAAAAGAGACTCCACAACAGAATGACGTGACAAAATGTATTAATCGTACTTTATTGGAGAGGGCTCGATGCATTCTCTCTAAAATTGACTCGTCGAAATACTTTTGGGCTGACGCCATCACCACGACGTGTTACCTAGTGAATCACTCTCAAGCAGTAACTATTGATTGCAAAACTCCTATCGAGGTATTATTTGAAAATTTTGCTGATTAAAATTCTCTTCGTATATTTGGTTGACTTGCGTATTATCATGTTAGTGAAAAAAAGTTGAAAACAAGGGCAAAGAAGGGATATTTTTAGGTTACAGAAGAATAGGTACAAAGGCTATAGAATTTGGAGCACAAATTGTAAAGTGGTACTTAGTAGGAATGTGGTGTGCGATAAGAAATCCATACTTTATCTGGGACGATAGTCCGATGTATTATGGGAGGACACTAGCAAACCTGTAGAGTTTGACATAATTACGTTGTGACCGATTCAAGCTGAAATCTACACTTACTACAACGGCAACAGCACATACCATACAACATCACCACTGATCGTCCATGTTGACAAATCCATCATCCTTGTAAATATGCTTATAAAGACATGGTAGCATACACACTTAGCGTAGCGAAAGAGGTGGAGTCAGAGTGCGATTGTGATAGTCAAAAGTGTGATTTAGTAAGCAATTTCGAATTTCATCAGGAGCAAACCGTTCTGTATTATGATAGTCAAAGTGCGATTTAGTTAGTGAAGGATCATGTATTTCAGAATCGGACAAACCATATTGACATGAGATACCACTTCATCCGTTTAAAGAAGAGAATCAAGATCAAGAAGGTTAGTACCAAGGACAATCCAATTACTGTGCTTACAAAGCCGGTACCAATTCTCAAGTTCAAACATTGTTTGAACTTGCTCAATGTTGACAGTTGGAACTAGTCCAGTGCTGGACGTCTTGGCGAAAGTATAGTAAGAGTCTGAATTCGCGTCAGGAGTTCAATCCAAGTTGGAGATCTTTTGGGATGTCTTGAATCACATTGATTATTAAGAAGGAATCCTAGTTTAGTTTCCTTATTAGGAGATATATTGGAGGTCTGTTATGATTTGTAGAGGGCAATCCTGAATTCTGTGCTCTGTAGGTAGTTATGAATCTATGATTTCTATTTTATTTGGCTCTTTTAGATTTTGTCACCCTTTGAGAGTAAGTCACAGATCGAGCCCAACTTTGTAGATTAAATCAAGATTGTAAGTTTGCATATTGAGTTTCCATTTGGTATCAGTTACATATTATTAAGAAGAAACCCTCTTATGGAGAATATGTTGATTTTCATCAAATAATTATTTCTTTACAAATTTAGGTGCAACTACCATCTCTTCTCCTCCATCTCACATTCCTACCAACGTATAGGCTTATTTGTGCTTAAATACCCTCAACTTTGTCCTATATTCAATTTTAACAACCCCCCCCCCCCCCCCCCCCCCCCCCCCCCAAACCACCCACCCACCCACACACACACATTCACACCTTAAATTTTGGTTTATTAGTTCAATATATGAACTCTATGAAATTGTCAACAAAATGAAGTAAAATGATGTTTATACCCATGATGTCACGAAGAAGTGGTGGTGGGGGGAAAGCTACTGTGTCATGGAAGGGGGGAGGGGATGGTCAACGTAGGTACCAATTGGAAGAGGAGAGAAAGAAGATGGTGGTTGTGGATTCAGATTTGAGAGAGGAAGATGATGATGGATTAAAGTTTATGTATGAGGAGAAGATGGCGATGGTGAGTTAAAAGTTGTGTTGTTAGTATCATATCATACACAATACGTATCGTAGGATGCAATATACTACCATTTCACGCATCTATTGATCTAAAATTATTCATATAGGTTGATAGGTAGTTTTTTTTTTTTTACTTACGTCATGTAATGTACACTTAAGAATCTGGATTATGGAACTAAATAGACCTGTAAAGATAAAAAGTACAAAATTTTATGATTTTTTAAAATATTAAATCACGTTCTTATATGGATTTAGAAGTATAGACCTAAACTTCTTGAGTTATTGTATCATACAATATACAATATATGATACAATATGTGATATACGATACACTATGCAAGCAAATCTATACACGATACATATTGCAAGTTGGCAACCTAGAATTACAGTTTAGGAAGAAGAAGATGGTGGTGGTGGGATAAGATTGAGAATGAGGAAGGTAAATTAGGTTAGGGATAAGGGTATTATCATCATAAGTTTGTGCATTATGACAGTAAGCAGCAAATTGATAATAAGTAAGAAGTTCATGGCAGCAATGTGACCAAAAAAATAAAGTTCATGGTAGCAAAGTGAACATATAGGGCAAAGTTGAGGGTATCAAGCGCAAATAAGCCTAACATATGAAAACAATAAGAATTTAAGTTATGGACATTACTAGACAAATACTATACACACATCAGAATAAGATATCAGTCCTACCAAATACTATTGATTCAGCACCTCCTTTGATATGTCCATGCCTCCTAGAGTTTCATAGATGTATTGAATTTGAAACTATGTTTGTCACATGTTATCTTCTTACATTACATTCAGAAAGGAGTTAGCATATGCATGCATGGTGCGCCTAACTCGAGGTAACTTAATTCTTGTGATAATGAATAACATTTGGTATCGTTCTACATCATCCGGTATGACATGAGTGTTGTGCTTTATTCTAATCTGCTTCGTAAGTGTTGCCGCAGTCTTTTGTTAATCAGAGAAAAATTGTTGACCACATGTCATTTATTTCCCTGGTTGGCTGATTAAAACTTTATGGAGGAGAATAATGCACTAATATGTGTTTTTCTGCAGGAAATTAACATGGATGATGAAAATGTTGTAATCCATGGGGGCCAAATGCGATTGACGAAACATGAGTTCTCTAGCTCTGGTAATGTAAAGTAAAGTGGTAAAACATATCGTCATTTTGATATATCTGTTTACAATTATGAAGTAGGAAGTAAAAATAATGTGATTTTGGTTGTTAAAATGAGGATATGGTCCTAAGTAGTTATGATAGAAGAAAAAGGGTTCATGTATTTTTTCTTTTCACGAGAAACGACGTGGACTATAGTTTCCAACCAGCTTTTCACAAGTATAAATAATATAAATTACATCATTGCAGAATATGAATCATAAAATCTCCCCAGCCTAAACAAAATTTCAAGAATTCCCCTGTTAAATTGCAGCTAAGATAGAGACTCCCAATCTCTAAGCTTAAGTTTCTTCCTTGCTGAAACCCCACCTCTTCAAAGTAAAAAGAAATTATCACCTTTCTATAACTCCTTCAGCACAAGAGCAATATTCTCAAAACTTCTCATATTTCTTTCATCCCAAATGCAATCGAGCTACGGCCAATAAGTTCTACTAGTTATAGAACTATATGCTTTCCTCCAAGAGCATCAATAGTCTGAGAAATTCCTAGGCAATGAAGAAAAGATGACGACGGTTTTTGCATGATCCCAGTTGACAGCAATAGACTGGATCAATACTTTCCTCCTCCTTGAGATAGAAACACACCTAGCGGCCAATAGAACACCTTTCTTAAAATTATCATCGGTAGGAATTTTGTTACTTGTAGCTGACCACATCAGAATCTTAACTTTGAAAACCTCTCTTCGTTCAAACTATAAAAGGTTCAAGTAGAGGAGAAGGTGAGAAAGTGGATGAAGGTGCTAACACCTTCATTCACATTGTTTGTTTAGAAAAATGAAAGAGATTAAGAATGTTGCATTACTTTTTGATGCCACATATCCATCTCTCTTTCCATTTTCACTTTTTTTTCCCCCTCAAGCCTAGAAAGTGAATAGTAAGTGTAGAAGGTTGGCTCTTGTATGATTGTTTATCCCTAAATCATGAATGTAGAATATTTCATTCCTTTTGAGATAACTTTTAATAATATAGAACATTCTTTGCATTTAAATGATGAGTTTTCAACCTTCTCATGGTTCTCACTTAATTCTCAGAGTACAGTACAACAGAATCATCTGATGATGTTGAAAAGCAAGAGCTTAAAGATTTCTTAGATGAAGACGAGGCTTCCTTCTTTGATTCCAAAGAACGTTTTAGTAACTATGATGGTGAATCTTCCATTTCAACAGGGATTACAGAACCTGTCGGTAGAGATTATCAAAGTGATAACTATTCAGGTGCAGAAGAGATGGTGCAGGTTGAAGCAGAACATAAGGATGATCATAGATTTCCTCATATTGAAAGGAGAAATACATTGCCTGAACCTATTGAGAAGGAGAAAAGTGTTAGCCTTTGGTCAATGATCAAAGATAATGTTGGAAAGGATCTATCACATGTATGCCTTCCTGTTTACTTCAATGAACCTCTATCATCCCTCCAGAAGTGCTTTGAGGAACTAGAATATTCTTATCTGTTGGACCGTGCATATCAGTATGGTAAAATGGTAAACTCAGGATTTCAATGCTTTTCCTGTTAGTATTAACATAATCTGTTGAGTATCATACTTAGTAGACATGAGAAGGAGGAGAGGAAGAAATTAACAAAACGACTTAAGTGCCCTCAAAAACGTAGAACTAAACCCAACTAAACCAGCCAGCCTACAATCTACAGGCTGACAATAAAAAGAAAACTGACTGCACCAAATCATCATCTGTACCGGTTGACTATATCACCAACTGGTAATTTGACCGGCCAGATATTTGACTCATTTTTCTACATACACTAACTTCATACAAGCCAAGGGCACCCTTTGTTTGGAATGACAACTTCCATGATTGAAATTTGTGGAGCTTGGTCATGGGGGTTGCCCTTATTTCTCAAAAATAGCTTCTCACTTGAAACTGCAAAAATACTAAAACATGACATTCTTCTCACACTTAAAGTTGAATACTTTATACTCAGGGGAACAGTCTCATGAGAATTCTCAATGTAGCTGCATTTGCTGTCTCTGGGTATGCTTCTTCTGATGGCCGACTCTGTAAGCCATTCAATCCTTTGTTGGGAGAAACTTATGAAGCTGACTACCCTGATAAAGGGATCCGCTTCTTCTCGGAGAAGGTCAGTACAAACTTCTAATGCTGATATATCTCCAACAGTCATGAGTATATCTTGGATGAATTATGCTTCTATTTATAAGACTTAGATGTATTAATGTACAATTTATATCAGGCTTTGCAGATTAGACTTTGGTATTTTTACCATGATTTTCCTATAAGAAGGGTGGGTTTCTCGATATCATTACAAGTGAAGTATATCAATATCAATCTTTAAGAAACAAAAGGGGGATATTGTTGACTTCGGTTAAGGGAGGTATCATGTTTTTTGAATCTTTATTTAGTTACTCTTTATTTTATTATTTATGGTTGTTAAAGTAGGACACATAAACTAAATATTATAAAACATTGTGCATTTGTGGAATTATCTACATTGCTAAAATTCATCTGGCTGGAGCACAAAGATTATGTTCTGCTAGAGTTGCCTCCAAGCTGAAGCTCCAGCAATTGTCAAATCCTATTCACTATTCACTATTGTGGCCAGATTTATATGGACACTGATGTGTCAGTAGGCACAGCTGACATCCTCCTAGTACACATGATGATGGGAATAGGACTTTACATAATTATCATAAAGATTACATATTACATAATTTTTTCAGTAGAGAATACAAATTTTTGTTCTATTTGCACCTGGCAAATCATCATGCTGACTCCTCAACCATCACTAAACCAGTTGGTATGTAAGGATCTAACCTTGCTTAGACGCAGTGTCAGATTAGTATATAATTCAGAAACAACTTTTGACTTCGACAGTTAACCAATTACAGGCTAGCCTGTAAAGTAAGAAACAAACGCGCATAGGCAGAAATTGATTTAACATATTTTTGCAATTTAACATTGTCTTGCAGTGCAATAAACCTTCATTGCTCAGAGTTCTTGTTAAAGCGCATCTTGTGTTCTTAGAAGTCTCTTGATATCAAGTCCTACAATTCAGATGGATGGTTTTTTAGTATTTGGATATTAGCTTGTTCATTATTTCCGTTAATAGGTTAGCCACCATCCCATGTTCATTGCTTGCCACTGTGAAGGCAAGGGCTGGAGATTCTCGGGTGACAGCAATATCAGGTCAAAATTTTGGGGGAGATCTATCCAATTAGACCCTGTTGGCATTCTCACACTGGAATTTGATGATGGTGAGACTTTTACATGGAGTAAGGTATGTATCCTTGACATCCTATGGTTAGTCTCTGCAGGCATGATTTTTTCACTAATTTTTCTTTTATGTTAACTTTTGCATCTTTATATCAGGTTACCACAAATATTTACAACCTTATCCTTGGAAAAGTATACTGTGATCACCATGGAATTATGAACATAAAGGGAAACCGCCAATATTCATGTAAGATCAGGTTTAAAGAGCAGTCTCTTCTTGACCGCAATCCTCACCAAGTAAGAAAAGATTAGCTCAATGCAGGCTTGAAGCTATTAGTTCTGCTGACTGAGATCCAATTATTTGCCACAGGTCCAAGGCTTTGTTGAGGATGTCACCAGAAATAAAGTTGCCCTTTTAATGGGAAAATGGGATGATAGTGTGTACTACATCATAGGAGATGATGTTCCCAAGACCAGAGGTTTTAGTATAACAGAAAATGCTTCATTGTTATGGAGAAGGAATAAACCGCCTGCTAATCCCACCCGATACAACCTCTCATCATTTGCCATCTCGCTCAATGAGCTTACCCCAGGACTGAAGGTAGAGATGCCAAATGAAACAAACTCCTTATGTTCTTCCCTTCTTACACGTATATTTATATTGTCTGCTTTGGTCATCTCACCTTGAGTGTTTTGATCATGTATGAAGGAGAAGCTTCCACCTACTGATTCAAGACTTAGACCGGATCAAAGGTGCTTAGAGAATGGAGAGTACCAAAAGGCAAATGAAGAAAAACTGCGGTTGGAGATAAGGCAACGAATGGTATCTTCCTATCCTCATGTATATGTGTGTATCTGTGACGACCGTGTTTCACAGGACTTAAGAATTAAGGTAGTTGACTCCTCGAAAAAAAGAGATGATTTAAAAGAAAATTGAGCTATAGTTCTCTGCAAATGAATAAAAAATCTCCATTTAAAGGTGTTAGAAGGAAAGTCGTCAAAAAGAAGTCTCTTCTTCTTTTGTTTCTCTTCTTTCCATCATTTTCTCTGCCTGCCTCTTATGCCTACAGCCTACTGTTCTCTATCATGCTGTGTTTGGCTACTTGGTGAGGTAAGGGAAGGAAGTGAAAGAGTAGAAGTACTAGGGGTGTGTACTCAAGCGGAGACTGACTTGTTCAATCTCGGTTTCATTTGTTTTAGTTAGGTACTTTTGAGGGTGTTGTACCCAACCGGAGATTGACTTCTTCAATCTCGGTTCATTTGTCTTAGTTAGGTACTTGAGGGTGTTGTAAGCTCCACTATTCGCCAGTTTAAGCTCCGTAACCCCCATTGTTGGCTGTGACTGCAACTCCAACTCCCAACAGAAATTGAACTCAAGACCTCCTCAAGTTAACCTTAGTATTTTAACAACTGGATCACCATTTGGTCGTTGAACTTTTAAAGAAAATTAATGTCATGGAAGATCTCAGTTGTCCTTATCGCACTTTTTGTGATGCGTCCCTTCCTGCTGGATGAACCAAACTGTTTGCAGTCTTGAATCAAAAATATCCCAGAGTCAAATTATCACTTATGGAAGGCTATATCATCAATCAGAAGTATCAGACACAGTCCACAGAAGTATGGTTACTTATGAACGATTTTAATTGTCACTTCTGAAGATAGTTGTTTGAATATGAACTAAGGGTGGTGTATTCTTCATGAGCTTTTACTGATCCTTTTTTTTTTCTTCCATCCTACTGTTGCAGTCAAGAAAACTGCAGGAGAATGGTTGGCAACCAAGATGGTTCTGCAAGGACAGCAAAGATGGAACATTTCGTTACTTAGGTGGATACTGGGAAGCAAGAGAGCAGAATAAATGGGAGGGATGCCCCGATATTTTTGGCGAGTTATCAGAAATGAGGTGAACGAAGACCTCTCGGCCTTTAGATTGAAGCTTAGTTCAACCACTGAGTGTATGTTGTGAATCTGGCAAGTTTTGTTGCTGCCTTCCCATCCATGCAAAGGCAAATACCAAACTTTGGGGAGGTTTGGCAGCTCCAAGCTCTGCATTCGGAGTTGATATCAGTGAACTAACATGGAGCGGCAGTAATTGCAGAAGGATTGAAACTTTGATCAGCTCAACCAAATGTCCCATTATTTTAGGACCAGCAGCAGCAGCAGCAGCAGCAGCAGCAGCAGGTGACGTAGCTGCATAATGCAGGAACATTTTGGGAGATCTTCTACCAAGCTAGTGCTTTTGTAGTTTAATGAGCTATTACAAGTCTGCTTTTTTTTTTCCACCCGGCCAAGATGCTAGAACAGTGATGTTCCTCGTTATGTTTCGTATATGTATTGAGATTTTTCATCCTTCTTTGGATGAACTCGTATATCTTGACTAATTCAAGGAGTCCCTCCCAGTTGGAACTATTCTGCCACTCTTTAAAATAGGAGTAATACTATTAGAACCCCCAAACTGTTCCTTCAAACTATTCATCCTTATGCGACAGACCATTCATCCTTATGTGACAGATGACATAATATGTTAAATAATATCATGTGGTATCTAACATGACAAATTTTAACCAAAAAATAAATCATCCATTTTTTAATGTTAATGTTAATTTAAATTTTAAATTTAAATTTGTTATGTCATTTGTTATATTAATCACAACGTTAACTGTCACATAAGGAACAATGATTTGAAGAAATATTTTGGAGATATAAATTGCATTATACTTTAAAACAAAACTAGCTTAGCTTGGTTTAATATTTTAGTTTGTTCATCATTGTTGGCTTACTCTACACAGCTCATCATGATATCTTTGCGTCACTGTAGTGTGTTGCGGTATAAATAGCTTGGGGGCATGCTCAATTATATGCTTTTGATGGCATTCGTTCCCATACTTTTGCATATGCATTTGCAATATTTATAATCTCTTCCTTTTTCATTTTTTATCTTTTTTCTACATTTATTTCTCAATATGATATCGGATTTCAAGTGTGATATTGTCCGCTTATTTCTTGAAAAATAATAACGAAAGTTTGTGTTTCCTAACATGCTTTCTTCTTTTACAAGTTTAATTTTTTGGTAGCTTTTAAAGGCAGAAAAAAGAAGCTACCCTCAAAATATACTTCTACTTTCTGAAAACATTAAAACCTTGATAGTAAACCTCTCTACTAATATAAGTTGGCATGAAAATGATCAAAATTGAGCCGTCTAAACCGTTTATAAATATTTCATTAATTATTTTTAAAAAATAATTAATTATTTATCTAATATAATTTAATTATAACTAAATATTTTTATTTCAAGTGGTTATGGTAGGAGGTATTTTCTTTGATTACTTAAGTTCAATTTCTAGGAATAACAATATTTATAATAAATTTATATTAAAAAAAAATTGTAATAATTTTTTTTTCGTGCACAATACAATTGTGGAATTAATTACTTAGGATTTTACTAATAAATCTGACACTTATACTGTATTAATAATCAAATATCAGTATATTGATATTAAGTAATATAATAAGAGTTAAAATAATGACTAATTAACTTTAATATAATATTGGCTAATTGTAACTTAATACTTTTAATTATTCTAATTGTTCAACTTGATACCATCAACTTTAATATGTACTAACTTAATATCCTTAACTATTCAAATTGTTTCAACTTAACACCCAAAATTTTAAAATTTTCTAAACTATCCCTTCCCTCCCCTACCCCCTCCTCCTTCTCCGGCCACCCAATCGGCGCCCCTCACACCCACCCCCTCCCCTGTCGCACGTTGTCCCTCGCGCGCGCGTCTCCGTCACGCGCCGCCTCCTCGAGGCCACCCCTCCGCAGTGCGTCGTCTCCATGCGCACGCCGCCCCCTCTGGTACGCCAGCACCCCGTGCGTCAGCCTGTCGCCGGCTCGTGCGTGCCCTCCCGTCGTGCGCCCGCGCCCGTCTGTCAGCCGCTCACGTCCGCCGACGGAGAGAGGGGAGGAGGAGAAGGAGAAGGGGAGGACAATTTAGTTAATTTTTTTTTTTAGGATATCAAATTGTTACCTATCAAAGTTTAGAGTATAAATTGTTCAGTTATCAAGTTACAATTAAACCATATAATATTATCAAAGCACTTTGAACTTCACGTGGTCGCCGGTCAGTCATGAACATAACTGACCTCGCACGTGACTGTTGGGCCCACCAGCTGTGCCGGCATGTATCATCATCTCCGGCCAAGTGCCAGCCGAATCCAGCTTGAAAGTGACGCGAGCAATCAGCGTCAGTCCTATTTTCCATTATGCCCCTTCCTTTAACGCACGTGACAGCCCATAACAAGGGGCATTACCGTCATTTAGGGATAAAAACTGCTCTCCGTCCCCTCGTTCCAGAGACTAAGGAAAGAGAGACTATAGAATTATTTCTCTCTCTCTCTCTCTCTCTCTAGAATTCCATCAAATCCCTAGAATTTAGAAATGAGCAGCGGGGATTCTCTCAGAATCTACCCATCGGAGCTGAAGTTTCCGTGTAAAATTTCCAAACTTTCCCTTTTTATATCTATTCTCACTAGCCCATCTGAAAATTTTGGTTCTTTTTTGTCAAATCTTATGCAACCATTTTATTTTTGGTAAATCTTGCTTGTCCATTTGGAAAGATTTTTTTTTTTTCTGATAAATCTCGTGTGATCATTTCAGATAGATATTTGTTTTTGAGTAGATTCTCACATGCCCAACTGGAAAAAATGGATTCTTGCCCATTTTCATTTACAAAATATATTTGTTGTTTCAGTGAATTCTCGCTTGCCCTTTTGGAAAAATTGGTTCTTTTTGGCTAAATCTCATTTGTAGATGTGATTTTTTTTTTTAATCAAAATCTCACCTAGTTTTATCCATTTGGATTTTTTTTCTTTTTTCTTTTGGCTGAATCTCATTTGATCATTTGTAGATGATGTCTTTTTATATCAAAATCTCACTTAGATTCATTAAATTCTGGCTTGCTCATTTAGAAAAATATGTGGTTCTGTTTGCTATTGTTAGTTTAATAGTTATGAGGTTTTTCTTTCTTTTATCATTGAATGGTATCTAGAATGTGTAATTCTTGATTAGTAATTGGGGATATTGGGATAGGGAAAATGTGATCCGTGCTTCCAATTGAATCTTGAATGTGTATTTCTAGATTAATAATTGGGTATATTGGGATAGAGAAAATGTGATCCGTGCTTCCAATTGAATTGGTGCCATTTGTAATAGGTTCGTTTATTTCTTTGATTTTCACTATATGATCGTAATGTTTGTTTTATGAAGTTGAATTAAAAAAGCAGAGCTCATGTTGCATGCAACTGACCAACAAGACTGATCAGTATGTTGCCTTCAAGGTAACCTGCTTATGTTCTGTAACTGCTAATTCGTGTTATTCCTTAGGTTTGAAAGCATAGGTTATGCTGATGCATAATGTTGTACACTACAAATTGTAGGTCAAAACCACCAACCCGAAGAAATATTGTGTGCGTCCAAACACGGGAATTGTGCTCCCCGGTTCGACATGTGATGTTACAGGTTTGTTATAGTTGTGTAGTTGTTATTCTTTGGTAATTGATGGAGTTTAGTCATAATTGAGTGGTTCCTTTGGTTTACGCTAGTTACGATGCAAGCCCAGAAGGAGGGTCCAGTTGACATGCAATGCAAGGACAAGTTCCTTCTTCAGAGTGTTGTCACACATGATGGTGCGACGGCAAAGGACATAACCCCTGAAATGGTGAGTCACTTTTTACGACCTTACAAGTATTTTTTTTTATTTCCTTGCAATTACTTTGGACTTAGGATAATATTTACATTAAAAAGTTTGTATTCAGTTCAATAAGGAACCTGGGAAGGTTGTTGAGGAGTTTAAGTTGCGTGTGGTCTACATCCCAGCCAATCCTCCTTCACCAGTGCCCGAGGAAGCCGAAGAGGGATCTTCCCCAAGGTCATCTATGCTAGAAAATGGAAGCCAAAGTTCATCCTTGTTTGATGCTGTAAGTTCCTCTCTTAATTCCTATTTCTGCCAAAATCTTTTCTTTACTAATCTTGCTATATGGCCATGTAAAAAATTTCAGGTGTCTAGATCCTTTGAAGAATCTTCCAAGGACAAATCTTATGAGGTGATGTATCTATTTTCTTTTTTTATTTATCTTGGAGTTGTAACAACTCCCATTCGTAAATTACATTTTTTATTTTGTGCTAATTTTACGTTGCATTATTCCTGCAATGTACAAGTTTACATGTTGGGACTTGGGGGCTTGGAATGAGATTTGGGGAAGAGGCATAGTGACTAATGGGTTGTCTCATGTCTGAAGTTCCTGCCATTGTTGCTTCTATATGTTTAGTCAAAATCTATAGACTCTAATTTATTGTGCTTCAGGATTCATATATGCTAGATAATATTTTATCCAGTGTTCTGATAACGGGCGGTATGATTGCTGTATACCAGTTTTGAAGGGAAGCGGATACAGTTTGGTCTAGCGAGTAAAAAAAACCGCTCCAAAAAAATATCGGACGGTTTGACCAGTATGTTAGCAGATATTTGGTAAATATTGGGCTGATATATCTGTCAAACTTACGGGTTTGGGTCAACGGGACCCGATTGGAAATTTTGAAAAAAAATCCGATATTCTTTTTATTCCAGCTCTAAGAAACCGGCCAGTCACTTTTGTTCCTCTGTAGAACTCGATCTAAAAAGACCAGAGGAGAAGAACATAAAGAGAATACTTACATACTGCTGCCGCCAACCTGAAGAGTTTCTTCTTCTTTTATCTTTTTCTATATATTTCTTTTTCTTCTTCTTTTCTACATCAGCACCCCCTTGTCTATCAATGTATCACACTCACATGAAAGAAAATTAGGGTTTGCAACTTTTTTTGGTACTAGGCATCAAATTACGTTTTTTTATTGCTATGTTTTGAAGAAAAATTAGGTTTTTTTTTGTATTGCTACTATTCTTATGGGGTGCTTGGTTTTTCACTAATTAGAGGTGTGACATTAAATAGAGGTGGGTCTAACTTCTTCACTAATTAGAGCCTTTAATTAGTGGTTTATTAAAGTTGTTTTCCCATTAATTATTGGTGGTTATATACTTGTTTCTCAATGCCTAATTTAGACATAAATTTACCTTGTATCCTTATTATAAAATATTTTAAAATAAAATATTTCACAAATGCTATGTCGAAAAATTATCAATGACAACTTTAAACTGAATATATCAAATAAATTTATTAGAATTAAGTGAAATGTCACATTCCTAGACTATATCATGCAAATCAAAGCAATTACAAAACATACCATAAAAGTCTCTTATCAGTCACAAGAATTCTAACATCAAAAGCAATAAAACTACGGTAATCTAAAAAAATTGTGTAATTTTCCTTCTTTGTTCTTCGTTTTTTTTCTTTAGCTTTCTTTGTGTTTCTTTCTTTTCAGATTTTATATCACCAATGTTAAGGATATAAGGAAAAAATAGTGAATTTTCTAGAGTTACAATGGTCTTTTTTTACCTCCAATTAGAGGTTGGGTTGCAAAGAAAGTTGCAGGCTATATCTTTCTTTTTTGTAGTCTCTAATTAGTTGTCAAAGCTCTAATTTCATCTAATTAGATGCAAAAATAAACGACATTTTTTGTAGGCCCACCTCTAATTAGATCCAATTAGTGTTTCACCTCTAATAGGAGGTAAAAACAAACACCCCCTTAGTGTTTAAAAAACATTTACTGGGTGAGGTGTTCAAAAAAATTCCTTGTACTTAAAGATCTGTACGTAAGTCCTGTGAGGCATAGGTACCTCCTTGTTGTGAGACGAACGTCCAATATGTATAGTTGTAATATATGCTTCTTCTTTTTGATCTGATTAATAAGGGGAAGGCCCACAACCACTCCTCACTCAATCCTAATTAGGGTCTTCAGAGCCCCTCTCCCTCTCAAGTCTCAAAAACCCTCTTCCCTCTCGCCTCTATAGCACCTCTGCCCCTTTCGTAGTTGTTGCCTTCACTGAGTTCCACCACCCCTTCCTTACGATGGATCCAGACCTCAAGCACCCTCCTTGCGAGAACCAGGTACTGGTTCTAATATGTTTTTGTTTTTATTGATGTGCTTTTCTTTATTTGTTCCTATGTTTTTCCCTCTTTTTTTTCAGTTTTATTATATGTTTTTTAATCGAGTTCCAGTAATATTTTTTTACTTCTTTTTTCATATGTTTCTTCATAAGCTTATTTCCTTTTCTTCTTTGGTTCCATAAGAGAGATGAGTAATGTTGTGTCAGTTTGATGATTGGTCTTATCCATTTGGATCATTCACTTAACTTATATTTTACTAATTATGATTTTCATTCTTTTTTTTTTTACAAGTTTTAATATATTAGAATATTTAGTTAGAAAATTTTAATACCCAAAAAAAATTATGCCCCACGTCTTCGGGACTTATTCCTTGTCTTGCTCCTTGGCCTTTTAAACGTGCTTCTTTGCAATTTTTTTCTTTCAAATTTTTTGGTTTGCAACTTTTTTGCTTTACTTTCCTCCTTGCTTTGTTGATTCCTTTGTAATTTGTTGTGCATCAAAGAGAGCTTACAATATATTTATTAAAAAAAAAAAAATCAGAAATTTGCTAGTAAATTGTAATTAGCAAAGCAAAAATTGTAAATAAAATTGGAAGATTTTGTTGTCTTGACTTTGTGTTTTAGCTTTGATTGTAACTTTAGGTACTTGATAATGTCGTCTTCCGCTTCTAGTAGAACGACTTCAACTTCACAAAATCCGTCTTGGAAAACCTCAAGCACTTCCCAATAGCAAGTCAAAGATTACATGCAATTATTGTAAGAATACATACAATGAAGGCTTTCAAGGTTCAAGAAACATTTGGTCGATTTTAAGGGAGATTGTGCAAGTTGTACTCACGTTCGTGAGGCGGTCTGAACTAAGTTCTTCACTCTCTTGGAGGGGATAAAGAAGAAGAAGAAGAAGAATGATAAGAAACACTAAAAGAGTTGAGGAGTGGGTTTTGGATTCATGATGAATCTATTGAGGATGTAAACTTGGACATGGATGCACCTTGGTTTCAAATATATGGGAAGAAGAGAGCACATGCTAATGAAGTTGGGCAAATTGACAAGTTCTGTAGACCAATTCCAAAAGAGGCAATAGAGAGGAGTGACACTTTGAAGCAAAGCACCTTTACGAAGGAAGGGAACTAAAATCATCCAATATATTACTTGATGGATATATCGTAAGGGTGTTTGTTTTAATGCCATTAATGATTACTTCTTTGATCTCATGCTAAAAGCTATTGGAAGCTTTCATAGGGCTTAAAGAAGCCATCTTCTCACGAACTTAATGAGACATGTTTGAATCTTGAGGTAGGCAAAGCAAAGTAGTTTGGAATCTTTGGATGCATATAAGAAAAATGCCTTTTGAGATAAAGCAGCACTCTAGCACATATAAGGAGATTTCTAAAGATTCTGTAATTTATGCTTTCAAATATCAAGGAAGCATTTGATTTAGACACGAAGGGAAAATTTCTCATGCATATTATCTTCTATTTCCCCCTTTTCTTATTATTTTTATTCATAGTTTTTATATTGAAATCTATTGAAGCTACAAATAGCAGTGTCATACAACTTGTGCATGAATAGTTCATTATATTAATTCTATACTACTTGAGAAATAATCTGGAAGTGACTCATATGTCGGCTTTTTAGTGGCTTAAGTATCTTGTAATTCATATATTTCAGGCATCAGCTGTAATTTCCAAGTTGAATCAGGACAAAACTTCTGCAATTCAGCAAAATCAGAAACTCCAACAAGAGCTGGTATGGTTCTATTATCCTGTTGACATACTTTCTTATGGAACTTAGGTTAAAGAGGTATATTCAAATTATGTTTTGGTGACTTGAGAAGGAAAAGAATTAGGGTATTTTGCTGCATGTCTGTAAATATGTAACTGGATAAGGCTTATATAGGTGAGCAATATGATTTTAAAATGACTTAGAATAAGTTATTTAAGCCTTTGAGAAGTATAAAATTCTAATCAGTTTTTAATGTGTTATTACTTATTACATGTATTGGTATGTGGATTTTTTTAGCATGACATTAGTTAGACTTAGATAATGACATTAGGTGAATGTTCACTTTTGCTGAATTGCATAACCTGTTTGTAGTAAATCAGTTAATTATCTGTATCCATATCCCACTAATTTATAACCAGCATTATCTAGAATATGTTCATTACAAGAATTTTGGTCGTCTCTTTATGTCTTTGCAGTTAGAAGTCACTCTAGACTTACTTTTTTTGAATTATTTACTTTAATGTGGTTAACATTTACATGCAAAGCAGTAATGGTATATTGACTTCAGCATCTTTTCTAATATACTTTTTTGTCAATGCTGGCTGAATCACTCATTATGTATATTTACTGAAAAGAAAAGAGGCACATTGCTGTTATAACTTATAACTTTATATTGCACGTAGAGGAAATTTGTCTACTTTTCTGTTGATAGATGTCATGTCACCTTTACATGAACAATCTGCAACTCATCCTTTAATGTTGATTTTAGAAATTGAACCATGAATGGCACCTAGAAAGAACTACAAGCACATGGACCGAACTGTGATCATCCTTGGAATGCACAAACATATTTCTTACTTCTGCTCAAGTTTTAAGTTATTCCAGTCTTGCTTAAAGAGGATAGGCGTGAACAAGTGTATGAATGTATGGAGCTCCTTTAAAGAACCTTAACAATTAAATAAGATAATGTGCATATAGATATTCCTACTCTAGCTTCTCTATTCTTTACCTCACAGGACCGCTCTTATGAGAATTCATCTCGGAAGAAGAAAGCAAGTTATGTGACTTTAAGTTATGCACATGCTTGCATTGACTATTCCCATCTTTGCCTTACCTAGTACCCTTATTTTAGTAGTCTAAAGTTTTTATGCACAATACAAAGCACATATTTGAATTTCTGAAGTTGCTTGACAGTATCATCTGCAAATTCCCAAGTTTTTACACACGGTGGTTTATGGCAACCAATCTTAGGAAGATAATTAACTTTGAAACAGAAAAATAAGATAAAGTTAAATTATGATGAGCTGCTTAGCAAGGTTCAGGGTATCGGAATCGGTATCGAACCCTTCCTATGAGTATCATGATTAGCGGTATCAATAATATCGACGCGTTTGGATCAGAGTATCCGATTTTTTCGTATCGGAAAGCAAATAATTATTAGTAAATTATTAAAAATTTAGAAGAAAAATTAATTTTACACTTAGGCATAATTTTAAGTTTTTTTGTGTTATTTCTTGGTAGTTTTGAAATTGAATAAAATAGTCGTTATCCTTGTTGATTGGTTTAACTGTGACAAATAAGCTTCATTTATTTACATGCTTTTACAACCTCAATATGCTTTTATACTCTTGTGATTGGTCTTTTTCGTTCAATTTTTTCGGTCAATCAGAAATGATTGGAAAAGAGATCCCCAACGTCTGTATCGATCAATATCGGTAGCGATCAGTATCGGCTATAGACATGCCAAACCGTATTGGTATCGGCGGATACTGCAAATGATGCTATTAGTTAGAGGTGTAGCAAGGGAAGGTAATTGTTAAAGGAGACTCAATGACCAGAAATCGAATATTACAACCAGAAACTGAAATACCATATGCTCATAAAGCGGAGTTCATAATTAACAACAATTGCTTAAGATGCTCCTTAGGTAGTTGTCTCAGTATCTTTCCTGCCGATCATCATGAACATATCTTCTCTTTCCTTCGGACTTAGTATTTAACTATTATAAATTAATAGTTAGATATTTAACGTAAAACTCACCTGATGTAAGACCGCATATGAACAAAGGGAGAGAATGCAATACATGATAGGACAAACTTTAGCCTCTGAACCAACAAGGCAATCTCAGTCTAAAGTCTAAACTTGAGGAGAAGAAGGGCGAGAAATTAGAATGCAACATGTGAAAGGACAAACTTTAGCTTCTGAACCAACAAGGTAATCTCAGAGTCAACTTGAGTAGAAGATTCCACATATGCAAGGTTCCATGCTGGAAATTTGATTATAAACAACACATGACAACGTTGGTCAGAGTGTAGACGAACGAGCAGAGCCCACGAAAGAGGCCAGACCGAAATAGAGTAGTTTTCTACTTCTAGTCGACTTGCTATCTTGAGAAAATGCAGTCTCTCTCGGGAAACATGGCCCAAATTCTCATCTGAACACCTTATTATCCTTAAATTGGATATTCATAAATGCTCATTCCTTCTCAAATGTCTTCTTAAAAATTATCACCATCACAGAGTCTGGGAACAACAAATAGTCTTCATTAGTACTTTTTTAATAATTTCTTCATCATAATAGTATGCTCTATGAAAAAATTCAGGCTTTTATATTTCTAGACTAGTGAACAGGTAGAAGTATCAATAAGCTCACTATTTCCAGCACATCCTCCTCAAAGAATTATGGTTACTTGACATTATATAAGCCATTAACTAGAACACATTCAAGAAGCTTTCAAAGGCAAATATTTCATTTGCTACAGGAAACTCCATAGTTTTTGCATTCTCGATCCATGTTCCATATCCTCTTCGTAAATATCCTTTTATTCAACCTACATGTAATAAATCCATGATAACTTTTGCACTCTTTTTTTCGTAAGCTAACTTGTAATTAATGGTGAGGGCCGTGAGGCATTATTTAAGCTGTCTTTATGAACTTAACAGGTACATTAGTCTGCTTACTAATTACAAAATTCGATCAATTATTAGTAAACTACTGGTTGTACTTGCTTATTACATGAATCATAAGTTGTAGTATATTCCCATACTAATAAGAGTTGCTGAGGCAGTGTTTGGTTAGAGTTTATAACATTGTTTTTTGATTTTAAACTCAGAAACAAGCATGGACAGTGTTTGGCAGTGTCAACTTAGAAATGAATTTTTAAATTTTTTTTGGGAAAACACTCTTTTAAACGTAGCTTTTAGAAAGCTACTTTAGGCCTCTTTTCAGAATGCATTTCTGACAGCCCCACTCCCATTTCCTTTTCATTTAAATGCTCCTCTTTCTCTCTCTCTCTCTCTCTCCTCTTTTTATTTTTTTTCTTCTTCGGAGCTCTCTTACCTTTTCTTCTCTTCCCATTGCTAGTGTTGTTCCTCCTGATGGAGTCGTCGATAATGGAGCTCGGCCGACGGAGCCATGGAGCTCGACCGACGAACAAGGCTTCTTCAAGATCAGCCATGGAGCTCGGCCGCCTCGCCGACGAGCTCCCCCGACGGCTTCGACGATCCCTCGACGAAGTTCCTCGTCGACAAACATTGAACTCGGCCGACGGAGCCATGGAGCTCGGCCGACGAACAAGGCTTCTTCAAGATTGGCCATGGAGCTCGGCCGCCTCGCCGACGAGCTCCCCCGACGGCTTCAACGATCCCTCGACGTCGACAAACATGGAACTCGGCCGACGGAGCCATGGAGCTTGGCCGACGAACAAGGCTTCTTCGAGATCGACCATGGAGCTCGGACGCCTTGCCGGCGAGCTCCCCCGACGGCTTCGACGATCCCTTAATGAAGTTCCTTGTCGACGATCGCCTGGACGAAGTTCGTCATCGACGACTGCCAGCTTAGGGTTAGGGTTTGGGGCGTCGATGAAGACGGGGTCACAATGAACTTCGGGAGGGCTCGTCGAGGACGACGGTGCTGCGGTAATCCAGACCTCGTCGACGACGACCTGGCTCTAGCCAGACATGGATAGATATCTCCGTCGTGGATCGAAGCGGCCGTTGTGAGGATCGACGCTTCTGCCGCCGCAGACTTCGTTTGCGCGATCGAGCTTCAGGCTGCAGTAGTAGCAGATCTCGTCTATGCTCTTACCCGACCCTCTCCGTCGTCGACGACGACACCGGTCACAGTGAAGACCATGGACCCCGGACACAATAAATATGTATCGGACACGGTGTCCTCTATAAAGATCATAAATTTGTTAAAAATATTATATTCTGAAAAAAAATTACCAAACAGAATTTTTAACATTCTTTTCTAAAAACTGTTTTCCAGATGAAAGTAACAAAACGCAAACTCAAAATTCCTATGTTCAGAAAATACCTTTATAACTTACTTTCAGAATTTTTTTTCAGAAAACATATCCAAACGGATCCTGACGCATGCAAAATTTATGTTTCTCCTACGAAAATTTATAGATGCATTATGGAGCACACTCTACACATTAGTTCATGTGATAACTTGTCCTTGAGATAAATTAATTTTGGGAATAACACAGGCTGCTTGCATTCTTACAATATCTGACTATCATCTTTATTTGTCCAAAGCTAGGGGCTAATCCAAAGAACCTTCACGACTTCTCTTTAAGCTTCTATTATCTCTGAGATAAGCTAGATACAGGCTGCTTACAATCTTACGCTTCTTTTGATCTTACAATATCTAGGGGCTAATCCAAAGAACCTGCACTTCTCTTTAAGCTTCTATTATATCTGAGATAAGCTAGATACAGGCTGCTTACAATCTCACTATCATCTATCTTCATCCAAAGCTAGGGGCTAATTTAAAGAACTCACATTATCTTTCCCAAACTCTTAACTACTCTTAAAGTTACTTTCGGGGAATGATTAAGGCATTTTAACAATACAATATCTGACCTTAGAATATCCGCCCTTGGGGGTTAGTTCAAATTAAGAACTCACGTGGCATGTCCCTAAGTTGAAACATCTTCCCTAAGTTTTTATAGTATATTCAGTTACTGACACTTGCAAGATTTAGGTTTCCCCAACGAAACTTTATAGATGCATTAAAGGCACACTATACATTATGCTTGTCAAATAACTTGTTCTTTGAGATAATTTTGGGAATAACACAGGCTGATTGAATTCTTGCAATATCCGATTATCATCTTTATTTGTTCAAAGCTAGGGTTGATCCAAAGAACCTGCATGACTTATCTTTACGTTTCTCGAGATTAAGCTAGTTTCAGGATGACAGGAATAATACAATCTGCTTATAATCCTACTCTTCTTTTGATCTTACAACAAGTTACTTTCAGGTAATAATACAGGCATTATAACAATACAAATTTATCCGCCTTTCATTCAAATTAGGGGCTAGTCCAAATTAGGAACTAGCATGTGGTCTCCCTAAGTTTTAAACATCTTTCAGAATGAATAATCTCAATTCCCTACTAATCATATTCCGTATGGTAGTGTCATGGCTTTGTTGAGTAACATGCCGGATATCATTATCATTCTATGCTGCCAACATATTATCCACATATATCGCAATAGCAACCTCTTCTTTCTCTACTGGGGTGTAAAAGATTTATCAGCAACTTGGCATGCCATTATATAAACAAGGTTTGATGATGTTGTTACTTGTTACATGTAAGTATCTCTATGAATTGCTTCTAGCAATTAACTTTTGATATTCTGAATCTCAGTACTAATAGAATGTAAATTGAAAAACTCTTCCTTAAAATGGAGCAGTCATAAAATTTAGTCTCCTGATGACAAATATATACAAGAACCTCACTATTTTATCTTTTGTTTACATTTTGACCTTCTAATAACCCTTCTTCTAAATCTTCTTTATTACAGGAGCAACTAAAGAGAGAAATCAAGCAGAAACACGATGGTTTCTCATTCTTGTTTGTGGCACTGGTGGGTCTCCTTGGCGCTATCATTGGATATATTCTCAAGAAGACATGAGTGGAGGGGTCAAATGCAGATTAGGCCACAAGGTTCAGGGTTTGCAATCATTTGGTCAAATTGAAGTTCAAGTTCCTGCACATCTCTCTCCCAAAGGGTTTTTTGCTTTTGAAACTGTCCGTCTTTTAGTCTTTTGAAGATGAAACATTTACATTGCATGTATTATGTATAATGCATTGAGTTGGAAACATGTTTAGACCGAGTCCTATGTGTAACTTGGAAAGGGAGAGGCTCAAAATTCGACTAGTGTCTTAAGAGAGTACTTGGTTTGTTCAAATTCAATCAATGTCCTATTCACAGAAGGTCCTACTTATTCAACATCTGCTTCGACAGGGATGAGTGTATGCATGTCACTGTCAATCTGTAGATGTAGGATGAATTGGTGGAAATAGTATAACAAATCTTGCATGTATTTTATATTCACCAAGCACTCCGTTAGCCATTAGCAGTAAAAAAGAAGAAACAATAACAATGACATTGTCAATCTGAGCAAGTGACTGCTTCTGAAATAGTACATACAGCAGCATAAGCAAAAACCTTGATCAACTAATAATATAACTTAAATAAACAGTAAATAATTTGAATTATCGACTAATTAAAATATAACCTAAACGGAGGGAGTAAGGTTAATCATTGCCAGAACGAGATAAACTGAGCTGAAGGTCGTTATTGCAAATCCGATTGCTGATAGTGCAGCAACTCTTGCTGGAACAAAATCGAGAGTCAGCAACTCTTGCAGGAACAAATCGAGACTCTCGGTTAGTTTCAACATCATATTTTTGCGACGTTTGACAAGTGAAAGGGAGTAATGTGGACGCAACTGGGCCAAAGCAGGGCAACCTAGCCCAAACCCGAAATTCCAGGTCATGATGACCAGAATTCTGGTTTCCTGCAACTCTATGCTCATGAAAAACTGAAATTCCGACTAAGTTGTAAGTGGAATTCTGGTTCGGTCCAGTTCAAACGGGATAAGGCTATAAGATAGTTCAAGCCATTTTTTGAGCGGGTTATGATAGATTTGACATATATTCAGTTATATTGTTTTCTATTTTAATTAGGAATTATTTTTTAGGGTTTAAGTTATCTTTTTTTATAAATAGATTGTATGAAAAAGAGTAGAGAGTAGTTGATTGTTATTATTTGAGTTATCAATAAAAGTTTTCATTCTTTTAATTCTAGTCCTTAGTGTCCGTCCTCGTAATTAACATGAGTCTTTGATTTCAAAGAACAATATTTCCGTTGCTTTTGAATTCTAATTAAATCGTCTCTTTTCTGACACTTTGTTGTTGGGTTAAATCGGAATGCTATAGCTAGTCTGTTGCATGGACACAACAAAATAATAACCATGACCATGACCATATCCGTGCAATGTAAATAATTATACTGTACATATTTGAAAATACTACGGTTGTATCTTATTTTTACTAGTATCCGTGTCCCTAATACAATATGTACTGTTCTCAAACTCAAGCAACACAGTATTACTCAAACGAGGTAAAATTCCCGAAAATAATTGATAAAAGCTAGACCACACGTGAGCAAATTAAGGGAGAGAATGTGCGACATGGAATAGGAGTTCTGGACCAACAATGCAATATCTGGAACTTGAGAAGATACATTAGACTACACATATATTAAATCCTACTTAAAAGTGCAAGTAAAATGTCTCTGTAATCAACAAATCTAATATATATATATATATATATAGCTGAAATACATGATATATAGTTTGAAGCCAGACATGCATGCATGTCAGGTTGGTACAAGATAACTCGGGCGCCTGCAACTGAACCGAAGCTTGCAATTGCGAAACCGATTGCTGCCAGCAGTGCAGTATTACTCCTACTGTTCCAAGTTTCAGAAACAAACTGCTGCGCGTCGTCTCCTTCCTGCTGCCGACTCTTTCAGCTAACTTCATGATCATGTCTTCGAGATTTGCTTTGGAGAGGATATTTTCCAACTCCTGTCTGATCATCTCCTCTGTAGGTGGTGGTGGAAACAATAATGGCTTTGAATCTGCATCATTAATAGAACATCGTTCCACATCTTCTTCTTCTTCTTCTTCTTCTAATTCCTGTTCATCTTCTCCGTCCTTGCTGAAGCACGAGGAGGTGCATGAACAAGGGGACACAGGACCACTGATCATATGCCCCCCGTCGGCGGCCGCCAAGGTGGCCCACTCTACAAAGTTCTTCTCGATCGACACGAGCCTGTCTGCCATCGCGTCGAGGTGCTGCTGATCGGTACTTTCGTCGTCGCGGAGACCAGATTCCATCTCGGCCGCAAGAAGCTTCTTGACGAAACCTATTTTCCGGTGCACCTTGCCGACGCCGATCAACCCGTTGGAGCCGGGGTGTTCTGCGGGGTCCTGCAGCACGTTGTCGACCTCGGCTTCGAGCTCGTCGATCTTTTTGCACAGGGATGCATGCTTCTTTGCCGTGCTCTCCTCCTTACTTTCTCCAACTCTTTGGTGGTGGTGGTTGTTGTTGAGAAGAATAGGAGTTATATATGCACGCACAACTTTTTTCCTAGTCGGTTAGACGGTTACGTAGAACTTGTTTTGGAAACATAACACATAACACATAACGCAACCGCCCCTTTTTGTAAGCCACGAATCGAAAAGGCCGTCACGATTTAAGTAACTGAAGATTCTGTGAGTGCAAACAGTCAGTAGTTGTATAGAATTTTAATTGCACGATTCATAACTAGAACATGCGACAGAAGGTAAAAGAAGATATTTAATTTCTATACAATTTTGGGCTCTATGTCTAGCATGAGAGCTTGACTTGTACGAGCCTGTGGAGGTGCATTAGAAATCTGCTGGACTCTCAGGTGTGTGGGGAGAGGGCGGGCATGATTTGAAATTTTTATATGAAGGAGGATGTTTGCTAAATTTGTGCGTTAGGGAAGAAGTTTGACAAATTAGCATATAGGAGAATAACACGTCAAAGTTTTGGCGTGTCATGTCATTATATATATATATATATATATATATATATATATATATATATATACCACGTCAATATTATTGGCGGGCTATGCCACACTCCACTCCACGCCAAACATTTTGACGTGCTCCACGCTTTTCTAGAATTACACGTCGACAAATTGATTGGCGTACTCTACACTTTTCTAGAACTACACGCCAAATTGATCCGTTGGGAGGAGTTGAGCGTTGCAACGTCCATAACGACTAGTAAATCGTCAATATATTTGGCGAGTTACATCTAACGTATAGTAACCCGCCAATATATTTGATGAGCTACCTCTAACGTTCACCCTCCCAAATCGACCTATTTAAACGGTAGAGACTCACTCTTATTCTCGTTCTCACTCTCATTCTCACTTAACAACAACCTCACTCTCATTCTCTCACACAATTTACCACTCTCTACCTCTCACTTCTTCCACAAACTAGCAGAAGTATTTTCAGCCACTAGCGAAAACTATTCTCAGCCTGTAGCAGTACAATCCTTCATGGATCGTAGCGTAAGAATAGTATGTTCGCACGGAGGTACACTAAACGGGTTAGATTACGAAGTGTAACATCCCGTTCAGCTCAAGCGGACTGCCGTCTCAAACGGCAATAGTGCAACTGTCCCGACCCGCTTTGCCTCGATCAAGAAGCAAAAGATATCCAGACTTGTCCCTACAGGAATCCGGCTTGGACTTTCAGAGGCTCGCTTGACGTATCGCTCTACCGAGGCGAATCATCGCTAAGGTGGGTGGCTACGGTGAACTTGTCTTTGCTTAGCCAGCACACATAAAATCTGGAATATTTATGCTAGTCGCTAGGTGATTCACCCCCTGCATGCTGACTATACCGTCCATTATGGCATACGCCAGTGATCGCCTTGTATTTAACTTGTTGCACGTTTGCTTGTAAACAGAAGAAAAACATGAAACGAAGGATAAACAATTCATCCTCGCTTAGCGGCTATCCGCGTGCGAGATACTGTATCGCATGAAACAATAAACTGAACACCTGAACGATCTTGAAATAAATACTCGTGTTTGCATATGTTATGCCTCCTGAATGCTTATACATGCTCCTGCTTAAATTAATAATGTTTGCCTTGGACAGGGAAGGAGATGGTAAGTTGGTAAGTCTCGCCGTGTTTCCTCAAACATCGCACGGCGCACTGCCCGACACGTTAGGCTATTCAATATTTGCATGAAACTGATCATAAGGCAACTAGAAAGACAATTTAATAGTTGTGCACGGAACCTGTATTACGTGTTTGGATTTGTCGAGCGGGCGAGTAGCTTCCCCACCAGTGCATTCAATGTACTGATAATCCACCAGTTTGTATGCAGGGTGCGGGAGAACCTCATTCGGTGCGGACGCCTCCAACGTGCGTGCTAAGGCGTGGACATCACTCCGAAGCAACGGTGCGTCCGGGACTGAAGCACATATACAAGACATAAGTTGTGAACATCGCCTGAACATCGCCTCTACAATCATTCCACAATTGTAGCCACTTGGCACGATTTTATATTTCAGAGAGAGAGGCTTGAGCGACTTGTAATCTCGGCTATACGCCGCCTGTAACACATGTTCATATCAATAAAAGAGCTTGCTTTACTTCAACTTGTGTTTCAATGCTTCCGCTATATTTGTCGACTCAGTGAACCTGTTACCGATCGCCAATGCGTTCATGACTCCGCTGCACTCGGACAATCTGTACGACTCTGTGGCTTAGAACTCTTACCGCCAGCCAATGAATCACGGCCTTGCACGGGCGCGGTTCACGCTCGTGCGGCATCACGTCCGGATGGGTCAAGCGATCGTTCCGCGGGAGCGCTGGCGAGGGTGATTCCCGCCTAGCGGGAACGGCCGATTTGCCTGCGGGAGATCGGGGCGTGACATGCTGGTATCAGAGCCTGGCTTATACGCCTTTGGACTTCGATTCGATATCTCTGTTTCAAAAGCTCGTTCGTGGGTTATGTGCACGCTCTCTCTAAATGCCTCGATGGGATATTCCAACAATAAGTCTAAATACTTTCAAAATACGTTTTGAATGATATGCTTGCTTGTCTGGTTGTATGCTGCGAGTGGCCTTTGTGCCAACCTGTGCGAACCCTTGAGAGTATCGCTAGTAGCTTGTCCGATTTTCACTAACTCTAAGTTTGGTTGAATGCATCTATTCGGGGGACGCCTTGAACTAGTGCACCATCCAAGACTTAGGAAAAGGTGAAACTCGAGTGCTGAGACTTCGCTATCACTAAGCTGGTTGACGTGTTCACGCTAGAGGGTACCTTCGAAAGTGCGCACGATCCAGTCTAAGCGATATGCTAATTTCGATGCTTGTGCAAGTGAATATCCAAATGAACAAGTACAACGACTTGTCTAGGATTGCCTCTGTCACGCCCCGGTCCCGCAGGGCCGTTCGTCCTCGCTTTGGTCCCTACGGAACCGATCGTCCTCGCACGGGCGTGATGCCGTGCAAGCCTAAAGTGCGCTTGCACAAGGCCAAAGCTTGAAACAAGGGCAAGTAAGCTATTCAATATCTGAAGTAGCGGCACATAACATTGCAGAAAAGTGAAGAACACAATGGCATATGAAAATAGGCTCTTTTATTGATATTCACAAATGTTACAAGCGGCACATGGCCGAGGTTACAATTCGCTCAAGCACTCTTCTCTCGATTACAATGATACCGTTCCATACATTATGTCCCTTTATACAAAGCAACTCAAAGCAGGCACAACTCGATGCGGCTCCAGGCATCGACTCCAGATTTTCGGTTCCTTGGGATGAGGCACGGCTATCGCTTCCTCGGACGAACGGGCACCTGAGAACAAGCAGACTGTTGGTGGGTCAGCACTTTATGCAAGTACTGATGAGATAAAACAACTGAACAGAAGCTACACCCCCTGAAACCCACACTAAGTAATCATGTGGCAAAACATTGCATTACTAGTGATCTTGCTAGTTTTACCTAAGTTCATTTCATGCAGTTCAGAACTATAGTCAGATTACATCTTTGAAAACATAACTTGAAAACAGTTTGCATATCGAGACTATAAGCATACGAATCGGGACAGTGCTCTATCGTGTAGTGCGCAGCATGTATTGTGCAACACAAGTCTAACTCTTAGGGGCAAAGCTTAACTAGAATACGGATCATATCGAATCGAGGCAACGTATCAAGTGGACTATCATTTAATCAAGCACACAAATAGAACTATCAATCAGAGGTCGGTCCCCGAGAAACTCAGGATCGGTAGTGGTAATCCAGCTAACAAATGACTCACATTCTGATCCTATTAGCAGTTGTGACTCATGGCTGCACATTACTGCCGAAGCAGCTGTAACCAAGGTTCAGCTCTGCACTAATAGTCATTGTCCGACCGATGCGAATGCATGCAACATTATCAGATAAATTCTACGATGCAGACAAAATGAACATGCGTGCTCATGCATAAACTCATATTTCTTACCCCATAGCCGAACGGTTATCCCTGCAGCAGACACACAAGTTAGTCACAATATGCACCTTATGAACAAACTTATGAATCCATCTTCCTCTGGTGTCACAATGATAGGTATGCAAGAAGGTAAACCTAGCATGCGCCCTATCTATATGACGGTCCTGAGAAACTCATTGATGGACAACAACACCCCCCTAGATCCTTTCGGAACGGAACATCAGGGTGCTCTCACAATCCCTTCCGGACCGACCGATTCCCAGTGCCCCAGGAATCGACCGAGAGACTATTACCTTGTGCACAAGTTGTCCGAGACCAATGCAAGACAAGCAACATTCACATTCACATTCACAAGCACATAACAATCTAATAGCCACACCCCCCTGGAACCCGAAGGCACGGAACATCAGGGCGGACTATTAGACTATACTCTTCTTCTTATTCAAGCAAACACATCTTTTCACATATCTAATAGCACACCCCCCTGGAACCCGAAGGCACGGAACATCAGGGTGCACTATTAGTCTATGCATATACGAATCAAAGGCAGCAGTTCGATATAGCAAAACAGACAAGCGAAACATACTTTTTGACAAGCACGATTGATTCTTATATTTAACATGCAAAAACTATCTCTTTCTTTCTTAGCATATTCAGGGAACATATTTCAGGCATTTCGTTTACTTATCTTCTTAGCATGGCAAGAGTTCGTTCGATAGCTGTGTCGGTGTTTCTAAGCATACTACATTTCTTATTCTCTTTAGCATAGCAATGGTTCTATCTTATTCTGACAAGTATTCATATTCTCTTAGTTAGGCAGCAGATTCGTTTCGATGACAAGCTATGTGAGTTCTCTTATTAGCATACTGAGTCGGTTCTATCATTCTCTTACGAAAATATTCTTCTTAAGCAAACAAGCATTCAAAAACTCAGATTCATTATTAAGTCGTGCAAGAATCAGAGAATGCAGTTCTGCCCACTCACCTTGATTAATCGGTCGGGAACTCTCCGAGAAGACTTCCGTTCGAGCAAGCAAGTCGATCCCACTTGTACATAGCGCCGACGCGGAGCGGGGCACTACAGCCTCAACCCTAGATTACTGCTTGTCCTCAGTAAGTCTCGAGGACGAGACTTTTTCTGAGTTGGGTATGATGTAACACCCCGTTCCGCTCAAGCGGACTGCCGTCTCAAACGGCAATAGTGCAACTGTCCCGACCCGCTTTGCCTCGATCAAGAAGCAAAAGATATTCAGACTTGTCCCTACAGGAATCCGGCTTGGACTTTCAGAGACTCGCTTGACGTATCGCTCTACCGAGGCGAATCATCGCTAAGGTGGGTGACTACGGTGAACTTGTCTTTGCTTAGCCAGCACACATAAAATCTGGAATATTTATGCTAGTCGCTAGGTGATTCACCCCCTGCATGCTAATAAATCCAACGTACCTAGCTAAGGAAATAATCCCAACTCGTATTGCTATGCTAGAACATGGAAATTGAAATACTGCTTGTATTCAGACCCTCGCATGCTAAGTCCCTTAACGGTTTCATCTCTCGGCTTACCTTCGGGTCCGAGCAACGTGCCTGCTTATGTTCCTTAGAAACGCATGCTTGTCTTCTTGTAATGTTGCCATATTTTCATCCAAACCTCGGAAGACTACTACGTAGTCGTTCCGTGCCTGAATGAACCTGTAAGTATTCGGGACCGCTAGGTCACTAAGGCAATCTCCGCCCAAGGAGAATTGCATCAAGGCAAAAGTCATTCACTGAAAAAACGAAACAGGCAAAGCATCTTGTCTTGTACTATTGTTGCCTCAACAGCTTACCTCTTGTCTTGTACTCTTGTTGCCCCAACCAAGGCTCCGTTCGATCATGGACAACCAGTGCACAGGGTAACGGTCTCGCGGGCGATGCTGGGGCACTGGCATCGACCCGGTCCGGGCGAGATAATTGTTCTTAGTCTCTTGCTCGGCGGAATGGCTTACAGCGCCTCTTGTACTTTGTTGCACACCATCTCGTCAAAGACTAAATAGTCTCTTGTTCGGCGGAGTGGTTTGCAGCGCCTCTTGTACTTCATTGCAAACCATCTCGTCAAAGACTATACCGTCCATTATGGCATACGCCAGTGATCGCCTTGTATTTAACTTGTTGCACGTTTGCTTGTAAACAGAAGAAAAACATGAAACGAAGGATAAACAATTCATCCTCGCTTAGCGGCTATCCGCGTGCGAGATACTGTATCGCATGAAACAATAAACTGAACACCTGAACGATCTTGAAATAAATACTCGTGTTTGCATATGTTATGCCTCCTGAATGCTTATACATGCTCCTGCTTAAATTAATAATGTTTGCCTTGGACAGGGAAGGAGATGGTAAGTTGGTAAGTCTCGCCGTGTTTCCTCAAACATCGCACGGCGCACTGCCCGACACGTTAGGCTATTCAATATTTGCATGAAACTGATCCTAAGGCAACTAGAAAGACAACTTAATAGTTGTGCACGGAACCTGTATTACGTGTTTGGATTTGTCGAGCGGGCGAGTAGCTTCCCCACCAGTGCATTCAATGTACTGATAATCCACCAGTTTGTATGCAGGGTGCGGGAGAACCTCGTTCGGTGCGGACGCCTCCAACGTGCGTGCTAAGGCGTGGACATCACTCCGAAGCAACGGTGCGTCCGGGACTGAAGCACATATACAAGACATAAGTTGTGAACATCGTCTGAACATCGCCTCTACAATCATTCCACAATTGTAGCCACTTGGCACAATTTTATATTTCAGAGAGAGAGGCTTGAGCGACTTGTAATCTCGGCTATACGCCGCCTGTAACACATGTTCATATCAATAAAAGAGCTTGCTTTACTTCAACTTGTGTTTCAATGCTTCCGCTATATTTGTCGACTCAGTGAACTTGTTACCGATCGCCTATGCGTTCATGACTCCGCTGCACTCGGACAATCTGTACGACTCTGTGGCTTAGAACTCTTACCGCCAGCCAATGAATCACGGCCTTGCACGGGCGCGGTTCACGCTCGTGCGGCATCACGCCCGGATGGGTCAAGCGATCGTTCCGCGGGAGCGCTGGCGAGGGTGATTTCCGCCTAGCGGGAACGGCCGATTTGTCTGCGGGAGATCGGGACGTGACACGAAGGAGGAGAAACTCAAATTTTTTCAACTTATCATAATATTACTTTTGAAAATTTCTGTAATCTTATTATTGAACGTTGTTATGTTCGTTACGAATTTATTTTAAAGTCTATTTCTGGTTCTAGATGACGTTATTCTAAGCCTAGAGGGCCAGAGAGATGACGTTAGCTGAAATAAATGGTAGTTATGATGATGCATATGCTAGTCCCGAAGAGTATTATTTTAGAATTATGGAGACCAATCAAGCTAGTAGATGTTTCCTTAAAACTGTCGAGAACAATAGTTTTCAAAGAATTTTTATTTATTTTAAAGCTTGCATTGACGAATTTTTAAGGGGTTGTCTACCGGTTATTAGTACTGATGTTACATTTCTTTTATCTAAATATTAATGTATCTTATTTATTGCTTGTGCTCACGATCCTAACTATAAATTATATCCTATTGCTTTTGCTGTTGCTGAAGGTGAAAATAGTGATTATTGGTCTTAGTTTTTAAACGCTTTTAGAATATCTTTGAAAGTTTCATTGATGATTGAAATATAATTTCATTTATATCTGATAGACAAAAATGATTAATAAATGCTATGCGTTATATTTTTTCAGAATCTTCTCAAATTTTTTTTATATTCAGCATTTTAAACAAAATATAAAAAAAGTTGACGAACATTTCAAAACTTGTTAGACTCGCTTGCTAGATCGTACAATCAAACAGATGCAAAGTATTTGTTTGAAATAATTGAAGTCGAGAACATTACAATGTACGCTTGGCTTATTGGTGTAAACGATAAACATTATCGTTTTGAACATTGGATAACTGCGTATGCTCCATGTCCTAGATTAGATATAACACTTCTAATCTTGCTGAATGTTTTAACAACTGAATTAAAAATTTACGAAATAAACCAATAACAACACTTCTCGATGGTATTAGAGCCAAGATTATAACACTTCATGACAAGAACAGAACATTGCTGAAAATATAGATACATAATATTGTCCGAAGATGTTAAACGCTATGACCAGTATTATCAAAAAAAGGCATAGTCTAGAAATATTAGGTATTGATACTTATACATTTGAAATAATAGATCGTGCAAGCAGTAGAACCTATATTGTACGATTAGACGATAAATCTTGTACATGTCTTAGGTGGTACCATACTTATATACCATGTATACATGTATGTTTTGTGTGTAGATATTGCAATATAAGTATTGACAGTTTTTATCATGTAATATTTTCTACGGAGAAGTTGAAAAGTGTATACGAACCAAAGATGGAACCAATTCCAGTTCCCTACCAGATTCAAGCTCCTTTGGTTAGAGAAGAAATTAGAGTCTGAAAATAGAATTGAATCACATAAAGATAGAAAATATGTTCTAGTGCAATGAATTATCTGAATTTTTAAAAAAAATAAGCACTAGCACTAAAATATATTAAACGAAAAATCTTTACATTAAATACATACCCTTAGTTCATCTACATCAACGTCGCCGTCAATAGTGCGATCTAAATCTATAAAGTTGCTACGAAGTCCTGTCAACTTCACAAAATTATTACCCCAATATCTGATGCAGGGCTATACTAAGATACCTTCTGATCAGAGTAGATGCACTTAATTGCGAATTGTTTGCCGTGGGTTCCATAGAAAGCGGACCTTCGGATCTCGCTAGTAGTTCTGCTATGGTCCGCTTTCTACTATCTTTGATCCGTCTGAGGACTAACAAGTGCTCTATGGACACGGTCAAGCTAGACCTGTGCGCGGACGTTCTCGGCCCCCCTCCTCAACGTGAGCCTAGGCAAATCCCCGAAGTCGCCGTGCTGCCCCCTCCTTGGCAACCTTGTCGACCTCGAGCCGCAGTCTGCCTTTACACCGCCATCAAGCTCAACCTCCTTGGAATCAACCTCAACATCCCCGTCGACCTCAGCCTCCTCCTCAACTACTGCGGCAAGGGCGTGCAAGCCGGCTTCCAGTGCAATCAAGCTTAATTTCTAGGCCATTTCTCCTTTTTAGCGCAGCTTAGTTCGTATCATATCTATGTTCACTTCTGTGCGTCGCTTTGCTATTGTTATGTTTGGTCGCCTTAAAATGTTTGCCAAGTGAGCAGGTGATTCCATCTGCGTGTGTGCGTAGCTTGTACTATGTTCTAAGTTTAGAATTTTTTTACAGCGTTCTTGATAAAAAAATACGTAAAAAACGAGAACGCATATAACAAATACGTTTTTAAATAAAAATTTAATTTTTAACTGTAACTGCACCTACTAAATATATTTTCATGTTTTTTATATTTTTTTTTACAAAAGAAAAAAAATACAATTAAAAAATAAAACAAAAAAAATTAAATCTGAAAATACATCTAATACGTGCGGTTTCAAATATATTTTGTTAAAAAAAAAAGAACTCTGAAAAAAAAGGATAAAAACGCACCAAATGCGTGCGATTTCAAATATATATATATATATATATAAGAACTTTGGAAAAAATAAAAGAAAAGAAAAGAATACGTGAATTTTTTTTTTTTAATCAGAAGCCGCACGTGTGCGTTTTTTAAAATTTTAAATTCCAAAAATTTGGAAATTTTAGAATTTTTTGCATTATAGTCCCTTATAATTCATTATTTGCAACTTCAGTCAAAGTAGAAAATAAAATTATTTTATTTATCATAATTTCTCTTTTATAAACTTCTATGAAATCAAAATAAATAAATAAAAGTTATTTTTTCGATTTTTAATTTTTGTAAGACAATTGTTTTTAAAATAATTGTTATTTTTTTCACTAACTATATTTTATTATTTTTTTGTTCCAAAAAATAAGAGAGACCACATGTTTGTAAATTATTATTTCGGCCCAAAAATTTTAAAATTAATTTTTTTCTCATTTAATTTAGTGGCAGAGAACATAGTTTGGACCCAAAAAAAATAAGAGAAAATTTTTCACAGAGAACTCAAGTTTAACAAAATTAGTGGCAGAGAACATAGTTTGAAAAAACTTCCAAGGAAAGAACATGAACGCACCTAGTACATGCGTGGCAAAAAATTCCAAGAAAAGAACAAGAAAAATAATAATTATAAGGGACTATAATGCAAATAATGAATTATAAGGGACTATAATGCAAATAATGAATTATAAGGGACTATAATGCAAAATAATTCTAAAATGTTTCAAAAATTTTAAAATTAATTTTTTCTGAAAACGCACATAGTACGGCTTCCGATTTTTTTTTTTTTTTTTTTTTTACAAGTGTTCTTTTCTTTTCTTTACTTTTTACAGATTTCTTGTTTTATATATATATATATATATATATATATATATATATATATATATATATATATATATATATTGAAACCGCACGTATTCGGTGCGTTTTTACCTTTTTTCAGAGTTTTTTTTAAAAACAAAATATATTTGAAACTGCACGCGTTTTCATATTTGATTTTTTTTAACTGTATTTTTTTTTTGTAAAAAAAAATATAAAACATAAAAATGCATTTAGTAGGTGCTACAGTTAAAATTAAATTTTTATTTAAAAATGTATTTGTTATATGTGTTATCGCTCTTTACGTTTTTTTATTTTTATCGAGAACATAATTAACACATGCGTTCTTGTTATCTTTCGCTAATTTTGCTAAAATATATTTTTCTGTAAAAAAATTTCTGTTCTAAGTTCCTTAATAAAGCCCCTTAGCCGGTTCAATATATACATGCAAAAAGTCTTTCGTTTGGTTCAAGATAACGGTAAAAACATAAATTATAGTCTATTTATAATCCACTTGTCATTCTTATTTTGTTGCGGTTTCTTGATTTCTTCTCATTGCACTTTTTTCCCATTTATTTCCATCCAACTTATGTTTGTTTGGGCAATGTTTTGTTCTCCAGCTTTCACCTTAAGGTATGCCTTAGTATATTTTGGAGTATCTAATTGTACTTCAATATGTCTAGTACGCGAGTCTGCATATATGATTCCATATTTTTGGAGCGTTAGTTTTTGTTAGGACTCAAAAAATGAAGATTATGATTTGGGTTAGATAAAAGATGATTAACTTCTTCTTTTTTGTGCTTAGAATAGTCATATATGTGTTTCAGAAATTATAAGCACCATTGATTACTGAAAAATCTCATATATGTGTTTTTACGACAAATTATTAGGTGTAATTGAGTACTGAAAAATTATTAGGAACAATTGATCAGTACAATTATATATGTGATATACTTTTAAGCCTATTAAAGGAGGGAGGTATGTTAACATGTGACCTAAGCACACATGTTAAAATATTAATAAATGTGTATTTTATATGTATAATTTTATCAGCACATTTATTAATATATATTTTATTTAAAATATCTATTAATAAATATAAAATATACATTGACAAATGTGTCAGTAAAATTTATACGGATAAATGTGCATTTATTATTATATTAAGAATGCAAAAGAGTAAAAGTCTAAGTATTTGAGAAAATTTTCTTTTATAAATTATAAGTTGAAGTTAATTGAAATGTGCACCAACCTCGACGAACTCGACCTTCTACATCGTGTTTGTTCCATCCATCTTCCGTATATGTGATGATTTTGATCTTGCGAAGTGGTTTCCCATATTACTTCAAAGTTGCTGAATTAACTATTAACTAAAATATCTACAAAAAGCTTATATAGTCCTTTTATCAAAAAATAAATAAATATATTTGTCTAAAGCATAGAAATTTAACAGCACAAACTTTGTAAAAATTACATTCAGAAAAAAAAAAATGTCCTTCATATGGGCCTAATCAATGACAACAGACTAAAAAAAAAAATTAGATCAAAAAATATGTCCATCGGAAGGATATATTCATGCCAATAATATGACTTTTCGATGTGCATTTTCTGACATTATAATAAAGATATGCATTAATTGCATATTGAAAAGAGCGGAAAAGGAGAGAAAACGCCCTTGGTTGGAGCCTTGCAGAACCGACCGTCCTTACTTGAGCGTGATGCTATGCAAGACTAAGTTGCGCTTGCACAAGACGAGGGCTTGAACAAGGACAAAATAAGCTATTCAAGATAGAAGCAGCGGCATAATAATGTAGAAAAGTAAATGAACATAATGGTATAAGAAAATAATCTCATAATAATGCAGAAAAGTCTTACAAGCGGCGCTTGGCCAAGATTACAAATCGCAAGCTCTCTCTCAATTACAATGACGTCATTCTATACATTAAATCCATTTATACAAAATAGCTCAAAATATCGATACACCTCAAGGCATCGACCCAGATCTCCGGCTCCTGAGGATGAGGCTCGGCTATATCTTCTTCGGACGATCCAGCACCTGTGAATACACCTCAAGGCATCGACCCAGATCTCCGGCTCCTGAGGATGAGGCTCGGCTATATCTTCTTCGGACGATCCAGCACCTGTGAATACACCTCAAGGCATCGACCCAGATCTCCGGCTCCTGAGGATAAGGCTCGGCTATATCTTCTTCGGACGATCTAGCACCTGCGAACAGAACTGGTGGGGGGTCAGCACTTTATAAAAAGTACTAGTGAGTATAAAAGCAACGAACAGAAGCAACAACACTCTCTAAAATCAACACTAAGTAAGCATATGATAAAATATTATATTACTAGTGATTTTGCTACTTTTTACCTAGGTTCATTTCATGTATCATAGGATTAGAGTTAGATTACTTCTTTCGAAAATATATCTTTGATAACAGTTTGCATATTCAATACATTCAAGCATACAATAGGGGCAGTGTTCTATCGTGCAGTGTCCAACATATATCGTGAACCATATTCTTTAATTCTTAGGAACATAAGCTATCTTTAGTGGACTATTCATCTCAGTTCAAGGCAGTAGTGCATATAGTGGACTGTTCATTCTATATTAAGGGGCAGCAGCATAATCAAGTGAAACATGTAAGTCTAGGGTTAGTACACAATTCAAGCATAATCAGAAATCAATAAATCACTTATTCAGTAATTCTTACCCTTTGTCGAACGATTATTCCTGCAACAGACATACAAGTTAGCAGCAATTTACATAACATATGAGTGCCATTTCCTATTCGTCTCTGCATCAAATAGTTAGGTATGCAAGAAGACTAAAATTCTAGCATGCGTCCTAACTATATGATGGCCCATGAGAAACCCATGATTAGTAGCAGTGTTATCATGGCCCAGTACTACACCAAAATATGCTCAAAATGGCCGCTTTGACACGTGAACCAGAGCTAACTAATGATATAAACACCCGCCTAATATAGAGGACTTCATTGCCTCAGGGTGTTCCGATTAGCCTCTCCCAGGATGAATGATTTCCAATGCCCCAGGATACCGCTCGAGAGACCCCATACCTTGTGCACAAGTTGTCAGACCGATGCATGGATGCACTCTTATCATATAATTCTATAATGCAAGCAAGCATTTATCAAGCAAACTTCTATCTCTTCTTCTTATCAATCGATCGATAGGTTCAATTCACGGTCCATCACTACACTAGTATACGCTCATACTAGCTGCTTTGACACGTGATCAAGCTATTCTCTGAATGAGTTCGATAACAAGTCTATGTTTCAAGCAGTAGTTCTTTTAACATGAAATAAGTAAGATAGAAGTTCTATAATTCTAGCATGCAATATCTTACATCTCTATCTATCAAACATACAGATATCTCTATTTTTAACAAGCATATAGTCCTACTCTTGTTTAGCATATAAAGAAGAAACATGTTCAAGCATCTTTTACTCTTCTTATCAGCATGACAATGGTTCATTCGATAGCTGTATCCGTGTAACTTAGCATGCAACATTCTATTCTTTTACTTAGCATGGCAAGGTTCTTTTCAATGATGTCACGATCCGCACCCGGAAATTCGGGCACGAGTGCGTGGGTACGTCCAGCCTACGTCGCAGAGTCGGCGGTAGTACGCTGTCTAGGTCAATTCCAGATTTACTAAACTAGCTCATTCACAATTAACATAGGCAAGATAATAATGAGAACAGAAACTTAAGATTGCAACTGAAATAAATACGACAACAGATTCAAATGTTTTAGTACAGAAATTCAGAATGAAACCGGGGACAAACCCGATTATAAGATAAGAAACATAAGTAAAAGATAGCTACTGCTAGCTACTCTGCAGCAGGGGTTTCCTGGGTGGGATCTGGCTCCTCATAAGTATCATCTGTACCCTCATAGGGACCATAATATGTAGGGGCAAGGTCCTCATCATCGCCTAAATCAACAGATCCAGTCAGGAAAGGAGCAAAGTACACAGTGCACAACAAGATTAAACTAAATATTTATGATAATTAAATTGAATATCATGTTGAGAAACTGCATAAAAGAACATCAATATCTCAGAGTTAATGCTGTAAATAGGAATATGAGAAAATAGAAATAAATAAGACAGGAAGTGAACTACAACAGTCAGCAAGAAATATAACATGACCAGAAACTATCTATGTGAACTTGTGTTTATTTTTAGAATACATAGTTGGCATGTAGGGGTTTATAAGGCTAATCCGGCCGTCATAAACGGCTATTAAACAGGGGAAATCGAGATCCGGCTGAGGTACAGTCATGTACTAACAGCTATTAAACATGGCAGGGGAAAGGGTAAACTACATGCCTTCTAGTATTCTCCCACCCGACATGAAAAACAAGACATGAACTCCAATATTCAAGACATGAAATCCAGCATTTCTAACACTAGGTGTAATCATCAAGGGTACTAGTAAAGCAGGGAATTAATTATCACAATATAAAGATTTAACTTGAAGTGCAGGTACTTGCCTGTTGTTTGGATCTGATTAATTGGTTCTTGGGAAAATTTCCAGAGATGAGTCCAAAAGCTGAAATAGACATTATCATCACGCTCAGAAGATGCCAAATAGCTAGAAATACCTGTCCTTGGGTCCAATTTGGAGATAAGGACAAAAACGGCAGTTTCGGGTCAAAACGGGGTCCGCCGGTGGGCCCGCTTTGCACCAAAAAACGTGTCCGGGTCAAAGGTCTCCAAATTCACTAAACTTAGTATCAATAGGTCAGGAATGCTGATACGAACCCAACGGAACTTCCAGATTTGGATTCCGATGAGCCGAACACAAAATCGCCCGTCGAGTGGGACCTATGGGGCCCACGACACGCAATTTCGTCAATGTTCTCAGAATCGAACCAAACTTGACCCACAGGACCAGCGTATCGCTACGAGTCCGATGGCGTAAGTTTTGTCTCGATCTGACGAGTGTACAAGAAGTTAGGGCAAATTACAGAAAAGTCGGATACGGGGCGATGTCCGCGGATACGCATTGATTCCGGTGTGCACGCACACCCGAATCAGCTTCCGCGAAAACTCACACGTCCGTATCGACGACGCGCACGTATCTGTGAAGACCGCACGCGACCAAGTCATCCCGTTTGGCGGGGCGCACTCAGTTCCGGGGTGAAACAGGGTCTGGTTTTTCCTGTTTTTGGATCGCGGTGTGCGATCACCACAGGACGCGATGCTCTGAGCGGTTTGTCCGGACACCGAGAGGGTCATACAGGCTTCCCAACGCAATTTGCAAAATTAAAAACGGAGCTACGAGCAAAAAGTTACACGCACCTGAAGGGGACCCGAAAATCAGGGTCGAGTCGTGTCCGACTCGTGTCGGACACGGGAAGGAGAATTAGGGCTAGGGTTAGGGTTTGGCTGCTGCGGCGGTGGCCGGTGGTCGGCACGGCGGCGGGGAGAAGAAGAGGGGGAGGCGACTGCGGTGAGCGGCGGAGGAGAGGGGGCGTAGCGCGGTGGACGCGGCGCTGCGCGCGGAGGGCGGCGGTGGAGTCAGGGTCGTGGGGGGAACTGTTCGGGCGGGTCGGGCTGGCGGCGGGTCGGGTTCGGGTGAGCCCGACCCGACCCGTTAAGGCGGGCTGGGCCGCGGCCCAATGGGCCAGGGTGCGGGCTGGGCCGGGATTATATAATAATAATAATAAAAATAATAATAAAAAAAAAAAAAAAATAATAATAATAATAATAATAATTAAAAATAGTTAATTAATTAATAAAAAATATTTTTAGGCATTTAAAAATAGGTCTGATGTCCAGAAAAATCCAGAAAAATTATCCTAAGTCCAGTTTTTTATTTTACACCCAAAAATATTATTTTCATGATATTTTAATATTATTTATTGACAATAAAAAATTATTCGATAATTAAGAACCTTGATTTTAAATTTCAGAAAATTCCCAAAAAATTCCAGAAAATTGGGAAAAATCCAAGATTTAATAATTTGAAAATTCTGGGGGTTTACAACCTACCCAACTTACAAAAATTTCGTCCTCGAAATTTAAGAATAACAATGACACGAAAGGAAAGGCCGAGAAATAAAATATACCTCAGGGTTCAAAAAGATAGGGGTATCGCTCTCTAATCTCGTCTTCTCGCTCCCAGGTGGATTCGCCGGGAGAATGGTGCTTCCAAGCTACGCGAACCAGGGAAATGACCTGGTTCCGTAGAACTTTCTCCGATCGATCCAGTATCTCCACGGGTTGCTCTTGGTAAGTCAGACTTGGGCCTACTTCGAGCTCTGAGTGATCCAAAATGTGGCTGGGGTCTGACACGTACTTTCTCAGCTGCGACACGTGGAAGACGTTATGGACTCCATCCAGAGAGGGTGGCAATGCCAGTCGGTATGCCACTTCTCCGATTTTCTCCTGAATGCCAAAAGGTCCAATAAATTTTGGGCTGAGTTTTTCACTCCTTTCGAACCTAATGGTGCCACGTGTCGGGAAAATCTTCAAGAATACCAGTTCTCCAACCTTTAACAAAGTCATAATCAAGTCTTAGTTCCATAATCAAAATGTTTAAATTGACTTGAATTTCATAAATTTAATTACCTCAAATTCCAAGGGCCTTCGGTGGCTATTTGCCCAATGTCGTTGCCTGTCTTGAGCCACTCGAAGTCTGTCCCTTATTTGCTTTAACTTCTCAGTTGAATCGATCACCATCTCTGGTCCCAGCAGGGCTCTTTCTCCAACGTCGTCCCATGATAGCGGGGTACGACATCTTCGTCCATACAGAGCTTCAAATGGAGTCATCTCAATACTTGCTTGGTAACTGTTATTATAAGAGAACTCCACAAGATGTAGGTAGTCTTCCCAGGATCCTCCAAAATCTAGAACACATGTACGGAGCATATCTTCAAGTGTCTGGATTGTACGTTCTGATTGTCTATCGGTTTGGGGATGATAAGCTGTGCTGAATTTGAGTTGCGTCCCCAAGCTGGCTTGTAAACTCTTCCAGAAGTGAGAGGTGAATCTTGAATCTCGGTCGGAGATAATACTTACTGGAACTCCATGCAGCCTAACAATATGTCTGATATATAAATCTGCCAGCTTTTCTGTAGATAGCCCCACTTTGAAAGGTAGAAAATGTGCAGACTTGGTCAGTCTATCTACTATCACCCAAATTGCATCCTTTCCACTAGGTGTCCTTGGAAGTCCGAAAACAAAATCCATTGTGATATTTTCCCACTTCCACTCCAGAATGGGCAGTGGTTGAAGCAATCCTCCAGGTCTTTATCTTTCTGCCTTGACTTGCTGGCACACTAAACAACGAGATACGAACCTGGCTACTTCTCTTTTCATGCCATGCCACCAAACATGCGTCCTCAGGTCCTTGTACATCTTGTTGGCTCCTGGATGTATAGAGTATTGCGATCTGTGCGCCTCTTGCATAATTTCTTCTCTTATGTCTTCTTGAGGTACACATAATCTATCGCCATGCCTCAGTGATCCATCTTCATGAATTCTGAAATCTTCCACTAATCCAGCTTGCACTTGTCCTCGAAGGCTTCGCAGGCCTTCGTCTTGAAACTGAGTCTCCTTGATCTTGTCTATTAAAGTAGACTGAATTTGCAAGTTCATCATTTGGCCTTCTTTTCCTGGGATAATTACTTCAATACCTAAACTTTCCAAGTCCTCTAGCAGGTGTCTGTCCATAGTCAAGTACATCGCCATAGGATATCTGCTTAGAGCATCAGCAACTACATTGGCCTTCCCAGGATGATATTGAAGGGTGATATCAAAGTCTTTCATTAGTTCCAGCCACCTTCTTTGCCTCATGTTCAGCTCTTTCTGAGTGAAGATATATTTTAGACTTTTATGGTCCGTAAATATTTTCACCCTTTCTCCATAAAGATAATGCTTCCATAGCTTAAGAGCAAAAATGACAGCTGCCAATTCTAAATCATGAGTTGGATAGTTCTTTTCATGAGGTCGAAGCTGTCTAGAGGCATATGCTATTACTTTCTTGTTCTGCTCCAATACACAACCTAGACCTTTTCCAGAAGCATCACTATAAATAGCGAAACCTCCGGTTCCAGAAGGTAAGGTCAGAATAGGGGCAGTAGTCAGCCTTTTCTTCAATTCCTCAAAAGCATGCTGACATTCATCAGTCCAGGTGAACTCTTCATCCTTCCTTGTTAATTTTGTCATGGGCTCCGTAATTCTTGCAAAGTCCTTCACAAACTTCCGATAGTAGCCAGCTAGTCCCAGGAAACTTCTAATCTCAGCTACAGAGTCTGGAGTGGGCCAGGATTCTACTGCCGCTATCTTCTTAGGGTTTACTGCTATTCCATCTCCAGTCACAACATGTCCCAAGAATTCTACTTTGCCTAGGAAGAAAGCACATTTAGATAATTTTCCATAAAGTTTTTCCTTCCTCAAAGTCTCCAATGCTAACCTCAAATATTTTTCATGTTCTTCGGGGGTCTTGGAGTAGATCAAAATATCATCAATGAATACCACTACAAATTTGTCTAGGTATGGCTGGAAAACTCTGTTCATTAAGTTCATAAAAACTGCTGGAGCATTTGTCAACCCGAACGGCATTACTAAGAATTCGTAGTGTCCGTTCCGGGTATTGAAAGCAGTTTTAGGGATGTCTTCCTTTCTCACCCTTACTTGGTGGTAACCAGACCTCAAATCAATCTTTAAAAATACCCGAGCTCCACTCAACTGATCAAATAGGTCATCTATCCTGGGCAGGGGATACTTATTCTTAATTGTTAAGGCATTCAAGGCCTTATAGTCAATACACATTCGGGATGTTCCGTCCTTCTTGGACACAAATAATACTGGAGCTCCCCAGGGTGAGACACTAGACCTAATGAAGAATTTGTCTTCTAGTTCTATTATCTCCTTCTTGTTGATTCTGTAGGGATTTTGAGATACTGGTGCTGCTCCTGGCACTAAGTCAATAGAGAATTCAACTTCTCGGTCTGGGGGTAAGCCTGGAAGATCCTCAGGGAAGACATCAAGATATTCAGAGATGATGGGTAGTGGCAATTCTTCTGTTACTAGGGCTCCACAAATTTTGTTATTATCCATTTCTCTAGAACCTCTAGCAAATTCAAATTCTGGCTTGTCAGGGGGCCTGAAGATTACACTAACCCTGTGGCAGTCTATAGTGGCATGATGTTGACTCAACCAATCCATACCCAGTATAATATCAAAACTGGGCACTGGCATTACGAGTAGCCTAGCATACAGTTCTCTTCCACACAATGTAATAGGGCAATTGTTACAGGCATCACTAACCGGGATCATTCCTCCACCGGTAATGATCTTATAACAATTCCTAAGGGATTTAGTGATTAAGCTATGCTTCATAAGGAAATCTACTGACATGAATGAATGTGAAGTCCAGAGTCAAATAAAGTAATAGCTGGTATTGAATTTAAAAGCACAGAACCTGTGATCACTTCTGCTGTGGCTTCAGCTTCTTCCAGAGTCATTGCATAAGCACGGCCTTGCTGCAGTGCACCCCTCTGTTGCTGCTGTTGGTGCTGAGCAAAGCGTTATTGTTGTGTTGGAAGCGGGGGTCCCCTCTGCTGTGCTGCTGGGGGCCTGGCCTGGGCTGGAGCCTTGGGTGCAGCGGTGCGTCCTTGAGCAGCTGGACAGTCCCTCATTTGATGCGCTGCTGAGCCGCAGTAGAGGCAGGCACCTAGCCTCTTCCTGCAGACTTGCCAAGTATGACCTGGTTTTTGGCAAAAGTTACAAGCAGCAGCTTGTTGGTTCTGTCCTTGAGCCTGGTATTGGGGTGCTGGAGCTCGAGGGAGAGGACACTGAGTTTGCTGCGGGGCCCTCTGCTGTTGTTGTTGTTGTTGTTGTTGAAAAGGGCGTTTGTTGGGTCCCGCATTTCCGGTATCTCTCTCCCATTTCAGTTTATGCCCCATATCTCTCTCAACGCCTTGTGCCACGCTCAGGATTTCCTCATAGGTGCGAGCTCGGCTGGTGGTGACAGCAAGGCGAATATTCGGAGACAGTCCCTTCTTGAATCTATGGGCTCTGTCCTCCGGGGTACGAACCATGTACTCCGCAAAGTGGCTTAACCTGCTAAATTCAGCAGTATACTCATCAACAGATAGGTTACCTTGTTCCAGTCTCTCGAATTGGCTTTCGAGAGCTTCCCGAGCCACTTCGGGGTAGAATTTCTCCTTGAATAGTCTCTTGAACTCCTCCCAGGTGAGGTCAGGAGCAGATAGTTGGGGTTCATCTCTGAACCAGGTTCGAGCAATGTCGAACAGTTGCAGGCTTGCGGACTCCACTTTGAGGTCATCAGGGACCCGAGCAGTCTTCAGGAGTCTCTCGACATTCTCTATCCACTCATCGGCATAGAGAATGCCCTCAGTTCCGTAGAATTCCAGGGGTCTAAGATTCTTGAAGTCTTTAGCACTCCCTGGCCTCTTGAGTGACGACTCCTGGGACTTAAGAGCTTCTGAGAGGCTGGTCCGCAGAAGTGCAGTCTGTTCTTTCTGGGATTCCACCAATCCCTGGAACACTCCAAGTAGCTGTGCCCCATCCAGAGTAACTGCCAGAACAGATGAAGGCGGCGGGAGTGCAAGAGTCTCGGGCACATTCTGCTCAGCTGGTTCTGATGTGCCTCCTACTTTGTTCCTTGTCTGGACCATTCTGAAAGATTAAGGGATAGGAAGATCAGAATAGAATACTTGGAAATCAAAGGCGATAGGAAAAATTGAGCAGAAATGATATCAAGATTTAAAATAAGGACCCTATACTTGTGAATGAGCTTTTCCTAGAATCCTCAATCTTATTCCATACCCTGTCCTAGGGTATTACCCTATTTAAGGATAGGACCTGCATGGGCCACCATAAAAACGTGTCATGACCCGCACCCGGAAATTCGGGCACGAGTGCGTGGGTACGTCCAGCCTATGCCGCAGAGTCGGCGGTAGTACGCTGTCTAGGTCAATTCCAGATTTACTAAACTAGCTCATTCACAATTAACATAGGCAAGATAATAATGAGAACAGAAACTTAAGATTGCAACTGAAATAAATACGACAACAGATTCAAATGTTTTAGTACAAAAATTCAGAATGAAACCGGGGACAAACCCGATTAATAAGATAAGAAACATAAGTAAAAGATAGCTACTGCTAGCTACTCTGCAGCAGGGGTTTCCTGGGTGGGATCTGGCTCCTCATAAGTATCATCTGTACCCTCATAGGGACCATAATATGTAGGGGCAAGGTCCTCATCATCGCCTAAATCAACAGATCCAGTCAGGAAAGGAGCAAAGTACACAGTGCACAACAAGATTAAACTAAATATTTATGACAATTAAATTGAATATCATGTTGAGAAACTGCATAAAAGAACATCAATATCTCAGAGTTAATGCTGTAAACAGGAATATGAGAAAACGGAAATAAATAAGACAGGAAGTGAACTACAACAGTCAACAAGAAATATAACATGACTAGAAACTATTTGTGTGAACTTGTGTTTGTTTTTAGAATACATAGTTGGCATGTAGGGGTTTATAAGGCTAATTCGGCCGTCATAAACGGCTATTAAACAGGGAAAATCGAGATCCGACTGAGGTACAGTCGTGTACCAACAGCTATTAAACATGGCAGGGAAAAGGGTAAACTACATGCCTTCTAGTATTCTCCCACCCGACATGAAAAATAAGACATGAACTCCAATATTCAAGACATGAAATCCAGCATTTCTAACACTAGGTGTAATCATCAAGGGTACTAGTAAAGCAGGGAATTAATTATCACAATATAAAAATTTAACTTGAAGTGCAGGTACTTGCCTGTTGTTTGGATCTGATTAATTGGTTCTTGGGGAAATTTCCAGAGATGAGTCCAAAAGCTAAAATAGACATTACCATCACGCTCAGAAGATGCCAAATAGCTAGAAACGTCTGTCCTTGGGTCCAATTTGGAGACAAGAGCAAAAACGGCAGTTTCGGGTCAAAACGGGGTCCGCCGGTGGACCCGTTTTGCACCGAAAAACGTGTCCAGGTCAAAGGTCTCCAAATTCACTAAACTTAGTGTCAACAGGTCAGGAATGCTGATACGAACCCAACGGAACTTCCAGATTTGGATTCCGATGAGCCGAACACAAAATCGTCCGTCGAGCGGGACCTGTGGGGCCCACGACACGCGATTTTGTCAACGTTCTCAGAATCGAACCAAACTTGACCCACAGGACCAGCGTATCGCTACGAGTCCGATGGCATAAGTTTCGTCTCGATCTGACGAGTGTACAAGAAGTTAGGGCGAATTACAGAAAAGTCGGATACGGGGCGATGTCCGCGGATACGCGTTGATTCCGGTATGCACGCACACCCGAATCAGCTTCCGCGAAAACTCACATGTCCGTATCGATGACGCGCACGTATCTGTGAAGACCGCACGCGACCAAGTCGTCCCGTTTGGCGGGGCGCACTCAGTTCCGGGGTGAAACAGTGTCTGGTTTTTTCTGTTTTTGGATCGTGGTGTGCGATCACCACAGGACGCGATGCTCCGAACGGTTTGTCCGGGCACCGAGAGGGTCATACAGGCTTCCCAACGCAATTTGCGGAATTGAAAACGGAGCTACGAGCAAAAAATTACACGCACCTGAAGGGGACCCAAAAATCAGGGTCGAGTCGTGTCCGACTCGTGTCGGACACGGGAAGGAGAATTAGGGCTAGGGTTAGGGTTTGGCTGCTGCGGCGGTGGCCGGTGGTCGGCACGGCGACGGGGAGAAGAAGAGGGGGAGGCGACTGCGGTGAGCGGCGGAGGAGAGGGGGCGTAGCGCGGTGGACGCGGCGCTGCGCGCGGAGGGCGACGGTGGAGTCGGGGTCGTGGGGGGAACTGTTCGGGCGGGTCGGGCTGGCGGCGGGTCGGGTTCGGGTGAGCCCGACCCGACCCGTTAAGGCGGGCTGGGCCGCGGCCCAATGGGCCAGGGTGCGGGCTGGGCCGGAATTATATAATAATAATAATAATAATAATAATAATAATAATAATAATAATAATAATAATAATTAAAAACAGTTAATTAATTAATAAAATTTATTTTTAGGCATTTAAAAATAGGTCTGATGCCCAGAAAAATCTAGAAAAATTATCCTAAGTCCAGTTTTTTATTTTACACCCAAAAATGTTATTTTCATGATATTTTAATATTATTTATTGACAATAAAAAATCATTCGATAATTAAGAACCTTGATTTTAAATTTCAGAAAATTTCCAGAAAATTCCAGAAAATTGGGAAAAATCCAAGATTTAATAATTTGAAAATTCTGGGGGTTTACAAATGACAAGCATTACAAGTTCTCTAGTTAAGCGTACATGTTCTCGTTCTATCATTCTCATGCGAACATTATCTACTTAGCAACAAGCATTATAAAACTCAGATTCATAATTAAGGCATACAAGAATCGGATAATGAAGTTTTGTTCACTCACCTAGATCAATCGTCTTATGTTTCGATCGGAGAGCTCTTCAAGAAGGCTTTCGTTCGAGCCAGAAAATTGATATCTCTTGTATATAGTTCCAACGTGGAGCGAGACACTACAGTACCAGGGTATGTTGGGTAATGAATGGGATTAGGAAATATGTTCGAGTTATAATATTATAGGGTATGGGTTATATTAAGAAAATGAGTAGTTGGTATACTATATGATATTAGTAGATAATTATAAGTCAAGTTATAGTAGGATAATGAGTATTAGCTAAAGTATTGATGTGGGGGATACCAAGTTAGTATATTGTTATGGTATTGGGATTGGTGTCGTATATTATTATAAGTTAAGGTATTAACTTGATACCAAAGCATATGAATTATATATATATATAGATACTTAGTAATATTACTACTATCTCTGCACCCCTACCTCCTTTATTACTGAGCGGTCATTTAGGAGCCTTAGCTGGTGATCCGAGCTATTTTCCTCTTCTAGTATAGCTAATACCTTCAGGGTATGGACCTAGAAACCTAGTCATAACCTAGTATCACCTAGTATTAGCTAGTTTAGACTTGTAACAAACATAGTTTGACTAATATGACCTAGTCTTGACCTAGAAAACCATATTTTAGCTTATTTAAGCTTGTTTATCACTTCATTACACTAAATGACATATAATTTTATATATAGGTATGTGTGACACCAGTTGGACATCAAGTCGCATCTTTTGCTCAGGACCACATGCGAGTACATTCTCTGATAGTTTTTATTTTTTGATAATGACTATAATTCAAGTATTTATAAATGTTACTTCTGATTCTTGACATGATGGTACACATATTGGTACATAAATTGGATCTTCAGTCATGAGATGTTACCTTGACTCATCGCATTGATATTGGATGATATTCATCATATTGACATTTGATAACATTGTATATATTTGCTAGTGACGTGTCATGGTTGGATCCATCATATCTGTCGGGGTAGGGGAAGTACTAGCTAGATATGTGATTAAGAACTATTGACAATAGTATAAATCATCGGCTACTAGCTAATCATACACTTCATGTATGATTGAGCTAGTTTTTCCTTAGTGTAAATCATTGAATCACCCAAGCCGATCACATATGTAAATAGTATTTCAAAATACTTAGTATAGTTGTAGTTGTTCATATTCAGTTAATAGATTATATTGCCTTGTATTTGATATTGTAGTTCATTTCTCTTTTATTTCATATATGTACTGGCTATACCCTATTGCTTACATTGCCTGTCTCTCTTTACTATTTGCTATTGCATCGGTTTATTTTTTTTCCATCATATATAGCATCATTTATTTACTGTTTTATAGTTTTTATCAATTAATTGGAACTACTATTGGGTTGTACTCGTTCTATCCTGACTAGATATATTTTTCAGATGATTACTTAGAGGATTAGTGTTCTACGTAATACGGACCGCATGAGGGAGTAGCAATCATGGGCCCTGCCATTTAGGAGTGATTACCATAATGTCTAGTCGGTGTCACCAGTTTTCTTAGTTTTATTTGTTAGCAATATTACATTGTACTGGATCTATCTCCAACTTAGATATTTGAGTTGTTTTTGATATTTAGACTTATTATGACTTGTTGTTTGACTCTAGACTTGGAGATTTTGTTGTGACATTCTAGTTTGTAAGTTTTTGACTTCCATTCCTTATTTCATATCATGCCATTCTTCCTTATAGATTATTATGATTGAGTATTGATTATCATTAGATATTATCATCTTATCCTCCGTTTGGAGTTGAGATATCATTGACATGTTGCATATATTATTGTGCGAGATGGATAGATAATATTGTTGACCTAGACATCGTTCTACCGCCGATGATACGACGTAGGCTGCACGTACCCACGTACTCGTGCCCGAATATCCGAGTGCGGGTCATGACATAAAGAGAGGAAGAAACAGAGAGGAAAAGGAAGGAGAAGAAATGAGAGGAAAAAACTTACCTTAATTTTGTTATTTTGAGTGTTAAATCAATATTTAGAATTTTTATTTAGATTTGCGTGTTAAATTAATTATTTAGATATGAATGTTAAATTAGTTTTATTTTTTTGTATGTTAATGTGATTAATTAATTAGGATTACAAATTAATGTGAATGCTTAGAATTATTGACAAATTAGTGTATGTTAAATTAATATCCAAATTGGTGTATGTTAAATCTAATCCAAAACCTAGTGAATTAGTGTATTTCAAATTAGTATATTTGTCAATAATTCTAAACCTAATCCAAAACTAAAATAATAAAATTAGTATATTTTATTATTTTGTATTTAGGTATAGGTTTAAAATTATTTAAAAATTAATGTATGTTAAACCTAACCCTAACCCTAAAACTTTCAAAAATCTAAACCCAAAACCTAAATTTATTTTGTATTTTAAATTAAAACTTAGATTTTTTATGTTAAATTAATTTCCATTTTATGATTAATTAATTATGGTTACAAAACCATAACCATAGTCCTAAACCTATATTAAAACAAAAACCTAAACCCCAAAACTTTAAATAAAAAATAATTAGCAATGTTATTTTGACAACAATTATTTTATAAAATGCTGGTCAAAATGATGGTCGCATACCACATGGACCCACCACTCATGCCATTATCTAGCTTCGAGTCTCTCATATATCTAGTCTTGTATTTTTGGGACAAGTAATCTAAGTTTAAATTAATTGACATTATTAGTGTTAATTGTATTTAAATGTACTATTTTTTTTTACATATATATTATAAAGTTATATGATTACGAGGAAGTTAAATTACAAGAGCATGGTGAGTGATATTTAACAAGAGCATGGTGAGTGACGATCATCATAGGAGCTGACCGTAGGCCAAAAGGTCCCTTATGGAGGCTTTTGGTTTTCATTATGTTGACGCTATCCAAATTAGGCGTCACGATAGAGATCTATTATTGAGTCTTATCGAGCGATGGTAGCCCCTACACAACATATTTCAGCTACCTGTTGGATAGATGGCGATTACATTAGCTGACATTGCACAGATTCTAGGGTTACCTTTAACTAGTAACACTATATTTTTGGACAAGCAGTTAGATGCCTTTGATCTCATTAGGACATACCTTGGTGTGGAGCCTCCATCGGATTTAAGAGAAACCAGTAATGTCAGACTCATTCGGCTCTAGTGCACTTTCATGTATATATATATATATTGATCGCACCAGTACAACAGTTTCTGCAGATGATTCACGGGTATGATATCTATTTTTTGGTATTAATTATTGTAATATCAATTTACTACAGCTGATATCAATCTTTAATCATGTTTTCAGGTCATTTGCTGTACTAAATCAAGATTAGGGGTTGCCCGCGGGGCAGGAGCCTGAAGATGATCAACAAAGAGTGGAGGATATAGAGAAAAGGAGGAGACTAGGTTGTAGGAATTGTTCTGATAGGAATTATTGGAGATTTTTCAGAGGTTGATAGTAAAAATCTTGTATCAGTTTAACTGTAACATGATATTTATTTCTCTCTAAATTTAAAAAAATTTAATTACAACCACAGTTTTTAATTGCAATGATTCCAATAAAAATTTCAATACTTACAATAAAAATTATAATGATTTCAATAAAAATTACAATGGTCACACTAAAATTACAAGTAGAATATTTACTACATTGGTTGGTATGTACATTTTCTCTTGTAGTGTCCCAGTCCGTCACAATTACTGCAATAAAGATCTCTTTTTGATAGTTCCCTCGTCATGATACGGTTCTTTTTTGGTCTGTCAGTTCTACGTCCAACAATTGTACTCTAATTTGACCTCTTCCTAGATTGCTTTGAGGAGTGAAGGGGGATGGAATTGATTTTATACGTGGCACATATACACTATAAAGTGTTTCAATAAAAAAATTCAGTAGGATAAAAATAGTCAATTTTTAAGTTAGAAGACTGCCATGCAAAGTAAGCATGTACACATGATAAAAGAGTGTGTTGCCACCAAAACATTTACGGTCTAAACGAACTACATAACATCTACTTGTTTTATGATCAAATATTTCAAATAAAAAATATGAATATGTAACTCTTGAAAATGGTCTCTCTTTTGATGCGTGCCATAGCTTTAAGTATTCTTGGACAAAAAGTATGTTTTCATATTTACAGCATTTTGTCTATGCTTGAGTTGTTATAATTTTGGCTCTAATACCATCAAGCAATATTGTTATCGGTTTATTACACAAATTCTTAATCAATTTATTAAAAATTTTATCAATATTCGATGTGTTAATATCTAATCTCTGACAGAGTGCATAAGTTGTTATCCAATGTAAAAAAATTATGATTTCATCGTTTGTACCAACAATCGAATTGAAAATACTTATACCCTCGGATTTAATTCTTCTAAACCAGGTTGTCGTATCCACCTCATTTTATGACCGGACAAGATTATCTAATATTAACTTCTCAAATTTTGTTTAAAATATTGAATAGAAAAATGGAGAGTTTGAAAAAGTATCACGCATTCCACAAATTAATTATTTTTTGCTTCTCTGATATAATTGAAATACTATTCCATCGATCAAATACTTTCAAAAGAAAATTTTAAATTATTTAAAAATTATGTCCATGAATCACTATTTTTATTTTCAGCAACATAAGAAGCAATAGGATATAAATGGTAATTAGGATCGCGATCACAAGTAACAAATAAATTTTTTTGATATCTAGTTGTAAGAAAAGTTACATCAATACTAATTACAATTAAATAACCACTAAAAAAAAATCTTTCATATATGCCATGAAGCAAATAAATATTCTTTGAATGATATTATTTTCTACCGTCTTTGAAAAAATATTTGCCCGAAGTTTGTTTCCATAATTTTAAAACCATATTTTTCAAGACTACCATATGCACCAAGATAGCTACCATTAATTTCAGATAATGCAATTTCTCTAGCTATCCAAGATTTAGAATATGTAATATATGCTAGATGGTCTCTAAATATATCATTTACAATATGCGATGGACTATAAGAGTTGTTATATCTAATTTTACCCCTAATTATTTTATTTCTAATCAATTTAGTAGTAGCTTGTGGATGACGTACTCTTGTTAATCCACCTGAACATGAATGTCGAGATTAAAATGTACGAATCTCAAAAGTTCTGCCATCCCCAATTGCTCTAGTGTACACTCACCAACAATAATTTAGAGAGTCACAAGTATATATACAATTCTTTGGACATTTTTTATTTTAGTTGAAAAACTAAAATTAATTTTTCTAAATTCAGAAGGAGAAATACACGTTTTTCTAACAAATAATTCGGAAGTGCTAGCATATAAACTATCATCATTATTATGTAAATAATAATCTGAAACTTCAACTAAATCATCATTATTTTCATCATAAACGTTCTCTTCAACTAAATCAATTTGGTTTGAAGAACAAGAACCAACATTAAGATTTTGGTTATTATATTAAGGTTGACTACTTGAAATGATATTTGTGTCAATATTTAATAATGATGGATTAATATAAATCTTGATACATGATGTACCTAAATTACTTCGAACAACAAGATTCTATGCTTCTTCACTATCTATTGTTAAAAAAGTATCGGTAAAAAACCCACCTTATTATGAATTTATATCTAATAGAAAAACGTTCGCTAATAATATTCCATAAATTGTAAAATGTGATATTCTGATATGTGAAAAAAGATTAGTTGTACTTCCTTCGTAATATAATCCATTTAGTGTACCTTCATGACAACAAATTACTGTTAGTATTTGATCCATGGTTAGGAGCTTGGGTTATTAGAACAAAGAGCTTCTGAAAACAAAGTGTTGGAAACAAAGAACTTATGTGACTAAGAGCTTCTTTGGAAACAAAGAGCTGGAAACAAAGAACTTCTTTGGCTAAGTGTCTCTCTTGAAACAAGGAGCTTCTATTATATAGTTGTAGAGAAGCGAGAGAATTTGATGAATGGGGAGGTGGGAATTAAGGTTATTATATAAAGATTGTATTGTAGAGATTGTAAAAACATAGTTGTTGTCAATATAGCCGTTGGCTATTTTTTACATTACTGTCAAGAAAAGGCCCTTCTGAATAGCGTTTTTCTAGCAATTATTCAAAAAATGTTTTTCTGAAGGACATTTTATTTGCTAGACGGAAAAAAACTAAACAAATAAAACGTTCAACTGAAGGACGTTTTTCTGACAAAATTTGATAGAAAACATCCTTCTGAAGGACATTTTTCTTACTGCCTCATTAACACCACGGCGGAATAAGTAGTGTTACCAATTTTTTTTTTACATAGAAAACGCTCTTTAGAAGGACGTTTTCCTATCAATTTCATGAAAACGTCATTCCAAAGAGTGTTTTTGTGCACTTATCATAATTTTAGTAAACTTTGTAAGGTGACATTAATTTCATCAAACTTCAATGTTTTAGTCGAAATTTTCTGAAAAAAGAAAGTTTGGGCACTATATAAATTTTATATTATCCTATTATTTTGTAAAGTAGAGAAATATTAGAAAGTAAGATAGATAATTCTAGTAATGTAAAGAGATGGATATAGAGAAAATGAGAAAATTGTTTCTTCATTTACTTATCAATCAACTAGAGAAGAGTCCTTTATATTAACTAATTCATAATAAGTGACAAATTCAAGATATTCTAGATTAATTTCATACTTGAGTAAAGTTATAAAAAGATAAATAAATATAGAAATGAGGTTTATGCATAATCTTAAATAAATTATCATGAATTTTTTATTTTGAATGAAATCGTGAACATGTTCAATACAAATTTAGATTTAAAACTAAAAGAGAAAATAGATCTAGAAAATTTATGTTCTATTCAATCAATATAAACACTTAAATCAAACATGTATTCGATTTTACTAAAAACATGTATCTAAGTATACAAGATTAAACTTGTCTCTTCAATATAAGTAAATTTCTTCTCTCTTTTCTTAAGAGAATTTTTTCTCTACTTCTATTTCCTAGAAAAATTAGTGCTACTAATGCTTTGTAAAGTAGAAAAATATTAAAAAGTAAGATAAGAGAACTTTAGTAATGTAAAGAGATGGAGATAGAGAAAATGAATTTTTATTTTTATTTTTATTAATTCACTTATCAATCAACTTAGAGAAGAATTATTTATATATATTTACAATGGAGATTAATATTATAATTATAATTAAGAAAAAAAATACCAAAAGACAGAATACGGATAACGAAAATACATATATTACAAAAATCAAATAATTATGACGGATCATCCATATTCACAACAATATCATGTTTTCATTACTTTAATAACAATAATTAGCAGGTGTGAATCGAAACACTAACCCAAACAAATTCCTTGGACAGTTGGACCCAATCCACATCACCACTACCAACCATGAAGGGGATTGACAAGAAGAGTGCTGGTTTTATAGGTTAATTACTCTACATACCACTGTAAACTAACTATAAATACCCACACCACCTATACCAGTTTTATCCCCACACACAGCATCCACCTCTAGTGCCAATACTACATTCCTCCTTGCAATGGCTTCCAAGGCCTCAACTATAGCCTTCTTCCTAACCCTAAACCTCCTCTTCTTCACCCTTGCCACCTCGTGGACTCCTCCGAAGCCCGCTTGCCCGCCACCGCCGGCCAGCCCCTCCCCCTCTGGTGGCAAGTGCCCCGTGGACGCGCTCAAGCTCGGCGTCTGTGCGGACGTCCTCGGCTCCCTCCTCAACTTGACCATCGGCAACCCCCCGAAGACCCCTTGCTGCTCCCTCCTCAACGGTCTCGTCGACCTCGAGGCCGCCGTCTGCCTCTGCACCGCGATCAAGCTCAATCTCCTCGGCATCAACCTGAACATACCAGTCGACCTAAGCCTCCTCCTCAACTACTGCGGAAAGGGGGTGCCTTCCGGCTTCCAGTGCCCTTAAGCCCTCAAGCTACCACTATGAACTTCTGCCATTGCCTTGATGTTATCTCTAGCTTGTTGGCTTTGATTGCTCTTGTATTTGGTTGCCTAAAATGTGCCCCGGGTGTCAAGGTGCAACTAAATAATGGTTTGTTGCTCTGAATTATTGTACTGTCTTTGTATTATGCTATGCTAAGTTTGATAAAAGAAATATGTATTGTTATTGTTATTGTTGTCGTTATGTTATGAACTTAAAGAGTGAGTGAACGATCTTTCAGTGACTTATCGTACAAGTTTTTTTTTTCCATAAAAAACTACCATCTATTAAACTTTCACCTAGGTCAAGAGTTTGACTGCAAGTTGAAAAATAAATTAATTCTACGAAATTATTTTTCTAAAATAAATATTTTATGGAATTTCGAAATATTCTCATGGATCACTTAATTTTGGTGTTAACTGTCATAATTTTTCATCAAAAATATTACTTTTCATAGAAAATAATATTTTTCTATTGTTTGGACTACTTTATACCATTTTGAAAAATAATATAAAAAATGATAGTATTTTGGAAAATAATTTCATAAAAAAAAAAAACCCATCAAACACTACAATTTGTAAAAAAATTATAATAGATATAATTTTTATGAAAATAAAGTCCAATCAAACACAGTCTTAATATAAGGGATATGAATCTAGATGTCTTCTAACATGAAAATATGGAACAAAAATAAACTCAATATTTGAGTCAAAAATATCTTTAATATTTAAATGTTGGTCATGATAGATACTTCGGTCGTTTTTACACTGTTTGAAAAGACTAAAAAAATACTTGAATAATAGTTGTTATTAATGGTCTTTCATGACTTGTCTATAAAATTTTGTGTAAGATTAAGAAAATATGGCACTGAAAGGAGAGATCACGCGTTTGAATAACCATGGAACTACGAAGAAGAATTTGGCCCACTTTTTGGCCAATTTTACATCCGACTTTTTAACTCCGATATGGACACCGAAGTGAGTCGGGGGAGGATGAGATAGCTGCATGCCCATTGCCAACCTAGCAATGACCCAGATGAAATTTTGGAGCTAGAAGACCATTGACAATATGTTGATTAAGTGGGTGTACTCAAATATATGTGATCTTTCTAATCATATCTAAGGATCGATTACATTTCATGAGTTTACATGTATCCATAATCGTAAAATTGGCACATAACAGAGTTGATCTTGCCCAATACTTATCATCCTTCTCTATCAATACAACGATATCATTTCATAATATAGAAGTGTGTCATAAGCGTGTCCCTACATAAGACAATTGTTAGGCTTCACAAGATATGTGTCGTATATTCGCTCTTCAACTTGTTAAGCATTCAAGCAGATGATATTAGCATGCAGTCTAATTATATGAAGGTCACTGGCACCACAAGCCATCATGGAGTATTTAAGGTAAGACGGCGATACTTTCGCATGCGAGTAGCTAGCCCCATCGAAGGACCCGAAATACATGTGCGTAGCACTTATCAACATGGGTCTCCTAATCTAACACGATCCCGGTGCCCCGGAGATCGCTCAAAAAATCAAAACCTTGTGCACAAGTTGTGCAATGATCATGCAAATGTGTGAACATTAAGACTCTAACATATATACATGATACAAAAACTAAAATAACTACATGTCACATCTTTTCCTTCCATTACGACAATCCTCGAGCAATCGTTCGCAACATTCTTTCCATTCCAGAAATTCTACCTTGGTGACTCAATAGTCCCAAATATTTTCTGGTTTTCATCTTTTATACAACAGTACTATACTCCCCAAGATACATCACCACAACACTATATTCCACATCTAAAATATAGTAATAGTGTCACTACCACATTTCTATAAGAGGGTATTTTGGTCATTAGTGTAATATCATTTAGTAATTAATATTTATTTAAATTGTGCTTGTGCTATTTAATTAATTGTTAGTGAGCTAGCCAATGTTTATTGGACTTGTCATTAGTGGATCCATTAGTTAGTCATGACAACATTATATTAAGCCCAACATGAGACCAAGCCCATTAGACCATTTTTCTTAGTTAATTAGGGAGATTAGTTTAATTTGTATTAGTTTAGACCCTTTCTAATATAGCATTTCCTAATTATCCCTCATAACTAACTAGTGGGGGTACTTTAGACATTTGTTGTTGCTTGAAGGGAAAGGAAGAGGGGGCCGGCCATTTAAGGCTCTTCATTCTCTCCCCTTTCCATTTGTTCATTCCAATTAGATCATCAATTGTGTTCTTCCCCAAATTGACTCATCCCTCCACAAATTTAATCCAATTCACACACATTCCCTCTCAATTTCATAATCAATCAAGCATTGGAGATTGGATTACAATGAGCAATTGAAGAAAGACGAATTGACAAGGAGATCGTGTCCTAATTGTGTCCTTTGAGCATTTTATTGAAAATCCATCTTTCAATAGATAAATTCTGAATCCAACCCTTAAATTAGACTCTAATTCATGCATTTAACCATTAAAAATTATCCCTTTGCTTAGGGATACCCATAAGATCAAGAATTAGGTCAATATGACTTGTATTATGAAAGTTACATGGTGATTAGGGAGGATTACGAGATTGACATATCAATTGTGTGTCATGAGACCAATTATATATAATTAGACTTAGATCAGGGTTGTGGGATTAGGTACGTGTCTACAAATGGATACGAGTAGGTGGTATCATGGTAATTTATGATACGGTATGATACGGGGCTCATTTTTGGGTGATTAGTGTTAATGCCTTTCAATTTCCTTTGTAACAAGTTTATTTAGTTGTCTAATGATGGTATTGAGGAGTATCATGAGTATTTATAGTTTATTATGGTTTTGACTCTCAATTGGGTATGTATCATAGAGTATCTTGCTAATGCACTATAAGTGTTTGGTGTTATGTCTCTATTATGTGTGTGTGTGTGTGTGTGTCTCTCTCTCTCTCTCTCTCTCTCTCTATATATATATATATATATATATATATATATATATATATATATATATATATATATATATAATCATATGTATAGATATAGGCTGTTAGTTATATGTTAGATGTGTTGTGTTGCTTAGGTGTGGACTGTGTTCAGTCCAGTGGAGGAAGGGGGGACTTGTGATGGTTCGAGTGAGGGGGGTGCACACAGGGCAGTGCACTGTTTGATAAGTTCAATAATAACAACAAGGTAGAGGGGAGTTGGTTTCCTGTTGCAAGTAAGGTGAGTTGCACAGTTGTGTAGCAAGGGTAACAGTGTGCAGAACTTTGAGGAGGATTCATGTGTACTCGAGCACCTGTGCCCCTGCACCATTATGTAGGGACTGTATAGTGTTCAGGTGAGAGTAGTATATATTATGTTGTTGTCCATCATAGGTGACAGCAATGTAGACTAATATAGTATCACTCGGGAAGAACTTGAGATGCAGTACACTGCATGGTGTATCAATTGGGTTAAGGGACCTGGGCTGACCGGCATTCAGAGGGAGATTGATAGTTTGTGATGTGCACAGATTAATTTAGCACAGCAGCAACAAAGATGATATAGGCAGTAAGGGGGTTGATTGTACTAGCAATGAATGTGGGGCTCAGGTAATTAAGGATTTGAGATAGGAGCAGCAGTCGTGACAATAAGGAGATGGGGTAACTAAGAGATGTGTACACATCTAAGTGTCAGTTTAAGTTAGGTATCATTGACAAGGAAATTGTATGTGAGTGTATCAGACATTAGTGAGGAAAGAGTGAGTATCACTTGGAGTCAAGGTGACTTAGACTGCACATTTGCAGTATATCATGCTCGAGTGTGTGTGTGTGTTGACTGTTAAACTGGTGACATCTTGGGTAGTTGCCGGTTGGTGTATGAGCAAGTATTTTGATACCTGGAGGAACTTGAGTGTAGGGGGCTTGGGACTTTTGTAGTAAACAACAAGTGAGGGTCACTGTTGTGCAGTGATTGCAGGCCAATAAGGGGTAGATAGAGGTGTTAACAGTTAGTAGTATTGATATCAGTTGAGATTTTAGTTAATGTGATTAGTGTATCAATTAGTATATATTAGAGTAGGTAAGTTAGTATAAGAGATGAGTTAGTAGTTAGCTAAGCTAGTATAGTATAGGTAACAGGGAGGTTGAGGTATCAATTAATTAGTTAGTATATGGTGCTAAGTATTGAGAGGCATTTATAATACCAAGTTATATTAGTTAGTATATATAGGTATTATCTAAGGTATCACCTATACTCTAAGGTAATAACCTAGTATAGCTAGTATAAACTAGTGTTAACTAGTTAGTGGCCAATATAGACTAATTAACTTAGCATGGACCAAATTTAGCTAGAAATGGCCTAGAAGAGAATATTTTAGTGCATTTAGCTCATTTATTAATTTATTACACCAATTTGACATGACATTCATATTTAGGTGTGTGTGACACCAGCTCGGATACCGAGATATACCATTTTCTCAGGACAACATGCGAGTACATTCTCTGATAGTTTTTTTATTTGATAGCCTCTATGTTTAATGTATTTAGTATTTATATATTTGATTCTTGACACGATGGTTTCACGGATTGGTATAAGTGGATCTTGGTCATGAGATGTTATTGTCGTGATGACTCAGTGATCGTCGTATCGTGCCTCGTGATTACTCAGTGATTATCGTGATATCTTAGTGATTATATAGACCGTGATCATAGTGCATGATATTATAGACCGTGTAGAGTGATATACGTGTTATAACGTGTCATGATTTGGATCTGTGTACTAGTCGGGGGTTGGGAAAGTATTAGTGGATATGTGATCATACCTTATAGCCCGTGATTTAGTGTAGCCCGTGATAGTTAGCAGATCATGTCACTCACGTGCGATTACGCTAGCTCACCTTTTATATATAGCCCGCGTTAGGCCCAAGCCGATCACATTATCTTACTAATATTTCAAGGCACATTTATATATATTGTTTCCTCTATTCCATTCAGTATATTATCGTTCCTCACAATATTGTTCTCAGCTCTTGCCATTATTTATCGTGATGCTCTTTCTCGTGATACATGCTAGTTCAGTTACTTCCATCATTTATGTTCATTGCTATTACTGTTTCATAATTTTTATCAATTATTGGAACTTATATTTGGGTTGTACTTCTCTCCAATCCTGACTGGATATATTTTTCAGATGATTCATTAGAGGACTGGTGTCCTACGCACTACGGGCCACAGGATGGCGAGCCAGTTGAATTATCACCCGTAGAGCCTGTTGAGTTAGCACCAGCAGTTGATGAGGCATAGTTAGTTTATTCATGAGATTGTATATGTCTGTTAGAATTTGGCTTTACATTATTATTTGGATGTTTTGTGTTGAGATTAGACTTGGACTTGTGATATATTTGTGACTTATTTTTTTTTCTTCTATTCCATATCGTGCCTTATCATCCTCTAGTTTGTTATTGTGATTGAGTATTGTTTATCATTACCATATTATCATATTGGAGTTGAGATAGCATGATAAGTACCTTATATATATTGTGTGAGATGTGTAGATAGTATTATTGACCTAGACAGCGTTCTACCGTCGATGCTGCGGCATAGGCTAGACGTACCCACGTACTCGTGCCATTACACCGGGTGTGGGTCATGACAAGTTTTTGTGGTGGTCCATGCAGGTCTTCTCAATAGTAGTACTCAGACTTAGAGTATTACTTCAAGTCTCTTATATGATATAGGACTAAGGATATAGGATGAGAGGATACGCAATCACTACTAGAAAGCATTTTTATCTATTGATATTACTATCTTTATCATTCTGAATGATTGCTTTCTTTGGAATATTACTATCCTTCCTTGATGGTATCGTATCTTGCGCGATATTAATTTTTTGTTGAATCTGTCTTCAGGATGCCTCTAAAGACTCGATTGTAGCGCTCTGGAGCAGTTTCAGCGAGGTTTGTTACTTTGTCACCTCAGAGAGAGCCAACAATGACTATTATGTCCTCTTCCGCTCAGAGGATTGCTTCACCAGTCTAAGTAGAAATTTCAGCAGCAACTTTTGGGGGTGATCCACCACCAGTTTCGAGGGCTGTTCCAATAGTCACGGAGGATCTTCCACCCCCACCACCCATGCCAACAGACGGGACACAGATGTTCTCTATATTCCAGGAGATGATGGTAGCGCAGCAGAGACAGACGGACGCTCTATATCAGGGCATCGAGAGTGCTCCCAGCTAGCACTAGCTACTGTGGAGAGGGTAGCACTTGTTCAGCCACAGACCGTACCACTTTATTCCGTACCGTGCCAGCCGAGGTCGGGTACCATCATTGACTTCAAAAGGATGGGGCCCAAGGAATTCAAGGGCATCAAGGGAATATTGTACACGGGCGATTGGATCAAGGACGTTGAGAGAGTCCTAAGGCTAGCACAGATCATGGAGGGCTTACAGGTAGAGGCAGCTGGCAGCCAGATGTTCGATATTGCACTGGCATGGTTTTGCACAGACCTGAGGATCGCAGCGCTAGGACTGACTTAGAAAGATTTTAAAGAGATTTTTAAGGAGAAGTTTTTTCCAGATATGGCTCTGAGTGCTCTAGAGAGCTAGTTTCTAGACCTCGTCCAAGGGAACATGACGGTGGACGAGTACGTAGAGGAGTTCTGCAGACTAGGCAGATTTGTAGATGGACATAATCCTCTAGGGAAGGCCCAAAAGTTTCGGAAGGGTTTGATCAGGAAAATTAAATCTCTCACTAGAGGACACCGTATAACGATATTTAAGGATATCCTGATGGACGTACAGAGAGAAAATAATGACTTGGAGCTCAAATCCAAGAGGATGTGAGATACGTCAAGAGGAGCTGGTAGTAGTGCGGGTCCTGCCAAACGATCTTACTTCCAGCAGTAGAGGACCTTCTAGCAGAAGAGACAATAATTTTATGCCCCATTTCGAGCACCGACACAACAGGCATACCAGGCCCCGAGACCAGCACAGTAGCCCCCCCAGTATATATACTGTGGGAAGATCAAACATACACGGGAGCTCTGCAGGAAGAGGCTTAGAGTGTGCCTCTATTATGGAGAGCTAGGCCATCAGTTTATGGAGTATCTAGTGGCTAAGTTTCGAGCAGACTAGGGAGCAGCACCGGCACAGAGAGTGTCATGTCCCGGTCCCCGTAGGGGCCGTTTGTCCTCGCTTGGTCCCTACGAAATCGATCGTCCTCGCACGGACGTAATGTCGTGCAAGCCTAAAATACGCTTGCACAAGGCTAAAGCTTTGAACAAGGGCAAGTAAGCTATTCAAGCCAGGAACAGCGACACATATATTGCAGAAAAGTAAAAAACACAATAGCATATGGAAATAAGATCTTTTATTTATAATCGAAAGTGTTTCAAGTGGCGCATGGCCGAGGTTATAGATCGCTCAAGTACTCTTTCTCTCGATTACAATAACACCGTTCCATATATTATGTCCTTATATACAAAAGTAGATCAAACTCGATACGGCTCAAGACATCGACTCCAGATTTCTGGATCTTTGGAATGAGGTACGGCTATCGCTTCCTTGGACGATCCAGCACCTGAGAACAAGCAAACTATTGGTAGGTCAGCACTTTTATAAGTACTGGTAAGTATAAATAACTGAACAGAAGCTACACCCCCTGAAACCCACACTAAGTAAGCATGTGGCAAAATATTACATTACTAGTGATCTTGCTAGTTTTACCTATGTTCGTTACATGCAGCTCAGGATTATAGTCAGATTTCATCATTTCAAAAACATAGCTTTGAAACCAGTTTTACAAATTCAATACACACAAGCAAGCTATAGAGGCAATGTTCTATCGTGTAGTGCGTATCATGTATTGTAAGCCATATTCGATCTCTAAGGAACAAAGGTTCTCTAGTGGACTGTTTATCTCATATCAAGACATGTATTTCAAGTGGACAATTCAACTCGATGCAATAGGGGCAGCAGTATACTTAATGCAGAACAAATGTATCACATTTAGCATAATTTATAAGGGACATAAGAAAATATAAGTGATCACTTATTCAGTGATCCTTATCCGTTGCCGAACGGTTATCCCTGTAGCAGACATACAAGTTAGCAACAATTTGCATAAACATATATTTATAGGGTTCTTTAGTTTCTTGTCCGTCTCTGCATCAAACAGTTAGGTATGCAAGAAGGCTAGCCTAGCATGCGCCCTAACTATATGATGGCCCGCTCCACGAGATTAACAGTTGGGACGTACAAGACCATCTCACTAATAGATGTGTCTACCCTCCCGTAAGTAAGGTTTTTAAGTCTCAGGGTATCTAGATCTCTCCTAGGCCGAACGATCCCAGTGCCCCAGGAAACGCTCGAGAGATGACCTTGTGCACAAGTTGTCCTGACAAAATGCATGAATGCAAGCTCCTATCAGATGAATATGCTATCATGCAACTGATGAACAATGAACAAGCAAGCAAGCAAGTATATCAATCAAGCGATAGGGCTGGAGCTCTCGATACTCTTGCCTAATAGCCACACCCTCCCATAAGTAAGGACTTCAAGCCTCAGGGCGGACTATTAGTCTAGATGCACAAGTTCAAGCTATTCACCAAGTTCTATCTTTTTACAAGCAAACAAAGAAACATGTTCAAGCAAAGTTAACTCTTTAAACAAGTAACAAGCAAGAATAGTTCTATAATTCTAGCATACAATTCTCTCTCTTTGGACAAGCATTCAAGTATTCCAGTTTAGCATACAATATCAAGAATAAGTGTAAGCAATCTTTTACTCTTCCTTATTAGCATGGCAGCGGTTCGTTCGATAGCGGTGTCCGTGTAACTAAGCATGCAATATTTCTATCTTTAGCTACCATGGCAATAGTTCTATCTCTTTTACAAGCAAACAAGTTCTCTTAGTTAGGCAAGCAGATTTGTTTTAATGAACAAGCTATATAAGTTCATTTATTAGCATGCAGAGTCAAGTTCTATGATTCTTATTATGAAGCCATCTTCTTAGAACAAGCATTCAAAAACTCAGATTCATTATTAAGGCGTGTAAGAATCAGATAATACAGTTCTGCCCACTCACTTAGATCAATCGTCTTGTGGTTCAAACGAGAACTCTCCGAGAAGGCTTCCGCTCGAGCAAGCAAAGCGATATCACTTGTACATAGTGCCTAGCGGAGCGGGGCACTACAGAGATCACCAGTAAGACCACCTACGGTACAGCAGAGGGGATCTCCTTTACAGACGCAGCATCAGTGTTTTGTCCAGCACCAACAGCAGTAGAGAGGTGCACCACGAGGGCGAGCTTTCGCCATGGAAGTTGAGGAGGAGGAGCCGGTCGGAGATTTAAAGATAAACCGCCCCCTCTTCGTAGCCCTGATAGAACTATACAACCTTCGCATGGAGACTTTCTTTACGTCCGGTGGCAAGATGGGTCTGGCCTTGCATGAGATGCATACCGTCTCCAAACTCCCTTGGGGCGAAGAACCCTATGAAGAGTATACCCCGAGTAATAAAAAACTCAGAAAATTAGAAGCAGAGAACCCGGAGATCCTGGCTATGTACCAAAAATTGCTATGCCACCACGATAATTGTTAGCGGATGTCGAAGAAAAAGAAGAAATTTACTAAGGGGTCTTCTTCTCATATCATGACTTGGAATCGCTATCTCTTTCCGAAATAGAAGGAGTCTACTAGATTTCATGTTTCGGCACCATGATCCAAACATGAAGTGGCTGATTCAATTCAGGCGTAGAAGGAACTGGCTGCTGTCGAGGGTGAGGAAGTTGAGGGTTCCTCAGAGGAAGGGGATGAGCCTCTTAACGAGCTGGGTGAACTCGAAGAGGAGCTCAACTACTTCTATATGGACACCCATAAGTTATCCGCTAATATCGTGCTAGCAGGAAACTTGATTCTCTGGCTGCGCAACTGCGTAGTCCCTGGAGGGTCTGGGACAATAGAGAGGATCAGCCGCACCCTCATCCTTCCGGACATAAAATTAGCTTTCGTCCATAAGTGGTCCTTCTAAGAAGGTGGAGGACCATCCCGGTAAAGGATATTTCAACAGGGTCGAGGTCCCTTACCATTATTTGATGGATTGGCTTCTCCTACATCATGGGTCCTTGATGAGCCCTGGGACTGATGAGAACATGGTGGCTGTTGATGTCCTGATTCGTAGGTACCAAAGGATGAAGTAGAAGTACGACACGTTTTATGCCCCGATCTCCCACATGATTGACCGTCCCCGCTAGGCGTGAATTATAGCCTCAGAGCTCCCGCAGGACGATCGTTCCCATCAGGATGTGTCGCTGCACGAGCAAAAGTTATGCCCGCACAAGGCCATGATCCAAACAGGCGAAGAAATAGCTAAGCCACAGAGTCGTACAGATAGTCTCCAATGTAGTAGACAATTTGAATTACACGAGTAAACGACCATTCAATAACTAGTTCACAAAGTCATTATAGCGGAAGCATCGAATGAATACAAGTATGAAACCAAAAGCAAGCTCTTTATTTATAATCAAGAATTATTACAAGTAGATCTTGGCCGAGATTAAAAGTTGCTCAAGCTCTCTCTCTCTCTCTAGAACATATAAAGGCGTGCCAAGCAGCTTACAACTAGGGATAATACATAGGCGATGTTCTAACATTATATCATGTGTATGTTCTTTCAGCTCCGGACGCAATACTCCAAATCTCCAGAGAGAACTCCACGCCTTAGCATGCACGAGGGGATACTCTGCACCGAACGAGGTTCTTCCATACCCTACAAGCAATCTAGTGGGTTATCAGTATATGAATGCACTGATAGGGAGGCTTCTCGCCCGCTCGACAAATTCAAACATATTATATTAGTTCGGTACACCATATATTAAGTTATCTTTCTAGTCTTGCCTTAGGATATGTTTCATGGCAATGATGTAAAGCCAAACTCTTGTGGTGAGTGTCGTATGATTCAAGAAAAATACGAAAAAACTTACCAACTTACCATTCATCCTTTCCTGTCTAACGATAAAACTATGTTAAGCTAAGCACGAATATTTATAATAAAATCCACAAAAATGCATAAGCAAATATAGGGTTTCGCGAGCAAATTTCTAACTCAGGTGAACGATATACTCAGATATGTGATACTCAGGTTACTTCGTTACTTTGATTGTTCAGTTACATGATACTTAATTCGTTTAAGTGTGTCATATTCAGATTACTTGTTTCAATACTATGACTCGTATGTGGATTGCCGTAATCGAGCTAAACTCATTATGTATTAACAGAAGTCGTTGCCTGAAGGCTTTTATGGACAGTAGTCTGGGCGAAAGAAGGTCATGGCAATGCGGGTGGATTGCCTCACTACAAGCGACCGACTCCCCCTTGCTGATGTTACTAGATGACTACCCAATTGTTCCAGCCTAGGTCGACACGGGCCCGATGCCTCGGCGGCCGTTCGCAGGAACCAATAACCATACCGTGTACACAAGTTGTCCGTGATGATGCAAGTCTCTTTTATTTATTCTTGTTCTTTTATCTTTTTACTTCTTGTTCTTAAACAGTGATGGTGTTAGCGCAACACGAGTCTGCTATGAGCTAACCCGAACGACGATGGTGGTAATGCGGCACAAGTCCGTTACGAGCAACCTGAACGGCGTCGGTGGTAGCGCAGCACGAGCCCACTACGAGCCATCCCGAGCGATTCTTGTTCTTCTTTACTTATCAGTGAAATTCAATTCATCTACTTTCTCATTCATTTACTTTCTTACCACTTCTTGCAATCTTTCATTATGATATTCCCGGTACGAAAAACTGCCTTGGCGACCTTCTGATCCCAAAGCCTTTTGATGTTTCTATTACTTGGCTCAAAAATAAATATTCTGATAGTCCTCCTGTCTCAAGTAAGTGAACTATATTCTGTGTTGTTCTCCAGGCCGTGGCATGAATCTACGAGATAAGCATGGGACATATACAGGTGAAACACTATACTTGATCATATAAATGTCTACTCGAAAGATAAGCAGTACGACTAGCACGAGGGTGAAGGTGTCGGTGAATCGCGGCATAATCTTTAAGACGGGCAGTATAACCATGTGAAGCAGTGTACTATGAAGAGTATATAATGATCTACTCGAAGCATTAACGAAGTCTACTTGCACGAAGCTAAGGTAGCATGCGAGGGTCCAACTATAAGCCAAGTTTTATTTCCATGTTCTAACACAAGTAATACAAGATAGGATTATTTCCTTAGCTAGGTACGTTATATTCTTATTAGCATGCAATGAGTGATTTTTCTAGTGACTAGCATGTATCTTTCGTATTTTTAAGTGTCCAGGCTAAGCAAAGACAAGTTCATCGTAGCCACCCACCTTAGCGATGGTTTCCCTCGACCAAGCGATCCTCCGAGGGAGTCTTTGAAAGTGTAAGTCTGAACTCCTGAAGGGCCAAGTTTGAATTTCTTTGCCTCAAGCAAGTCTTCTCACCGAGTAAGGTGGGTGGGTCGTAGCACCTGTGCAGTTTGAATCGGCTATCCGCATTAATGCGGAGCAGGTCGTTAAATTATACACCACTTAGAAGAAGTCTCATCCTCGAGAATTTCTAAGCACAAACCTTTCTATAGCACACTATCGAATCTAACTCAAGTGTATTACTCCGTATCCTTAGACCCGTTCGAACACAAGTCCCTACTCATTTTTCTCATTCTGTGTCGCATGCATGTTGTGTCTGTTTCAATGAATAACTATCGTTCAATCCAAGCTCCGACTCGGTCTCTACTGCTCCTTAGTGCTAAACTTATTTCACTTAACGCGGGGTACTTTATAATATACCGCACACGAAGGTCTTAGGCTAGGGCCAACTTATCCAAATCGCTATACTCGTCTATGCAAATCTAACATATTCACTTGCATAGCATTCGAGATTAGCATATCGCGAGTCTGTATCATTCACATATTCAAGACATCCCCCAAATATATGCACGTCAAGCAACTTAGTGATAGAGAAGTTTTTGCACTCGAGTTCAACATATCACTCAGTCTTGCATAGTGCACACATTCAAGGCATTCCTCAAACATATGCATTCAACCAAACTTAGCGATAGCGAAGTCGGACAAGCTACTTATGAAAATTTTAAGGGTTCTCATCTTACGAATCACAATAATACCTCAAATGGGGTCAATCAAAATCTAAGTTATTTCCAATTCCACTCAAATCAAGCATTTTACAACCGTCAAGCACGATCTATCCGATCGACCGACTAGTGTCCAAGTCCTATCATCCAGTCTGTTTGTGTTAAACATCAATTTCTAGCACACACTTATCATTTTAAGTCTAACTCTAAGTCTTGCTGCCCAATTCTATGGCTTTCCTAAGTAATACTCTAACGTAGGTCACACAAGTTCTTTCACCCGGCATAGGATCGTCTGTCTATTCGCTAGGTCAGCTCACATGTTCATAGGTAGATTATAAGTTCACGATTCTCAAGTAACTCGGTAAAATAATCCCATAACTTCGGGAGAAGGGGTGCTCTCCTATATTTTGATTAGGAATTCTCTCAAGTCTGGAAGCGATATCCATATTTCTTGCCTCGGCCCCGTCTCCCTTTGTTGGCTATTTATAGGCGTTTGAGGCCCTATACCTAGCTGTTTCTTGGTTCCGTAACATGGATCATTTCAAACCCATATTTTTACAATTTTTTTGCCTGATACTCGCCTCAATTCCTAAGGTCAAACAATTGTTCATTCGTATGGAGTATTCTATCCAAGCTCGTTTCACTCAAATTTCTAAATATCGAGCATAAATTATCCTATTCATATCAACGTGTTCATTGTTCAGGATCCGAGTTCGTTTAGAAAAATCGTTCCTAAGATACATTCATTCAATCGAACCCACGATATATCCACGTAGCATATCGAACGTAACAATTCATATAATCTATCTCCTCGAATATGTTATGATAGAATCTACATATCCAATCTTTCTAAGTCTAGAACACTAAGTCATGATTCAATTTCTAAATCTTTGATCTTAATCAAAAACTCTAAGTCATCCAACATGATTCACGTATCCGTTCATGAAACCATTAGCCATAACTTACTTTACATGCTAGACTAACTCTTCCTCGAAACAAGATAAGACGAGTTCCTAACTTACTTCATTTTGACTTGTATGCTGAAACTCGTCTTATCGTGTCAAACCACAAGTCAAAACGATCCTTCAACTATCACGCTCCGGTCTTTCGCAAGTTTAATCATCCCTAATGGACGTAAAATTACCACGCCAACGCTTCCGTGGTATAATCGTCCTAATCCGGACGTGACACATGTACGAGTATGGAGTTGCGCTTGCACAAGACAAAAATATCAAATGTTATGGTTATCATCGAACGAACATACACTTTATCGTTACACTTTGTTTCATCCAAGTTATATATTAATCCACCAAGTCATGTTCATCTAATAACCGTTCATGCCGATATCATAATTTGTCTAGCCAAAACGTCAAACTTCAATGTTACCGTTCGATCAATCCATAGTCTATTTCTAGCATTTCTCAAACAACTAAGTTCAAATCCCAAGCCAAAGTCTATTCACTTTTGATACGTTCTATTTCATTGAGTTTGTCTGAATAATTATCGGACATGTTCCTGCGAGTTCGATCATCCCCGCTGGACGTGAAATCACCACGCTAGCATTCCCGCGGGATAATCGTTCTCATCAAGGCCTGATGTCGAGTGTTATCTTTCGAACTTGATTCAAGATCGTTCGTCCAATTCAAGATTTAGTCCGTTATTGCCTACCTCAATCATTGATCCATAATTTTTCTAACTTGTATCAATCCATGTTACCTTACAACTTATCGATATCGTATCAATTCTATTAATTCGAAACCATAACATGCATACTCAAGCTGAACTCAATCGAGCGATATCCTACTAAAATCTAAATTTTCCATGCGTACTATCATTCGTTCGCGCCATTATTCCAATTGTACTAACTCTGATGCATCCTCGATTATTCTATCTTAACTGAGGTTTTAATTCGTTTGATTCAATTTGAAATCGCTCGTATGATCTACTAAGTTTTTCTTGACCCAGATCTTGATTCCAACTCTGAATCCCTAATCGGTACAAGTCTTATCATTATTTATACTAAGGCTTGGCACAATCACGTCGTTTCCTGCTAGACTCGTTTGCTATATCAAAATCCTTGATCCGCTCAAACATTTCTAAGACAATCGATACACCACTCAGGGTTTGAACTATACTCTACAAATCTTTAAATCGCTTATTTATTCCTGAGCTATCGCATACACCACTCAGGAATCGAGTCATCCAATTAAATCCTCAATCATGTTCGCATCAATCCATCTAACCCGTTCCTTCAACTTAAGAACGATCCCTATGGGTTGCCTCAAAAACCTTAATATCTTATATACATCTATCGATAGTCATCCACACAACTATATTTTAAGTCGTAACTTATCGATACGAATAACCGTTGGAACTATATCTTGAAATCCAAGCATGCTCCTATATATTCGCCTTAGTGATAGTCCATAACATTTCTATCAATAGCCATTCTAAGTTTGACTTATCTTATCCGAACGATATGTCAATCATGCTCGCAACTCACTAGCACCAAGTGCCTTGGCTCGCGATACTCAACACAACTTAGCTGAAAGGCTGTGTACATAGCTAACCGTTCGAACGATATTATATCTCGCACAGTAACCAACTTGGTATTTTTGTAAAGGATTTGGGTTCGCACATAACTTGCAAAATTTAAGCACAAGTCTATTCCCACTAAGTCTGACTCAGTTCATCACAAAGGCCTTCGCATAACTATCCTGTTCAAGCAAATCATATCATTCAAATGCACTTTCAAAAATATTTAGACTCATTATATAGAATAATCCATTAGAACATTGAGAGAGAGCGTATGTACATAACCCATGAATGAGCTTTCGAAAATGAAAGAATTGATAAGAAGTCCAAGGACGTAAAGCCGTGCTATGATACCAATATGTCACGCCCCAATCTTTCGCAGAATTGGCCATCCCCGCTGGGCGTGAATCACCGTGCCAGCTCTCCCGCAGGATGATAGTTTCCATCAGGATATGATATCGTACAACAAGCTGTGCCCGTGCAATGCCATGATTCGAACAAACAAAGAAATAGCTAAGACACAAAGTCGCACAGATAGTTCCCAATGCAGCAAAAAAATTGAATGACACGAGTAAACGGTCGTTCGATAACTAGTTTACAAAATTATTATAGCAGAAGCATCGAATGAACACAAGTATGAAACCAAAAGCAAGCTCTTTATTGATAATCAAGAATTATTACAAGCAGCACTAGGCCAAGATTACAAGTCGCTCAAGCTCTCTCTCTCTCTCAAACATATAAAGGCGTACCAAGTGGCTTACAACTTTGGATAATACATAAGCGATATTCCAATATTATGTCCTATATATGTGTTTCTGTCACTCCCCAGTCCCAAAATATGTAGGACTAGAAATACGCGATACGCCAGCTGTATGTGTACGAAAACTCCAATGTGTTGGAAGATCAAAACACATATGTATGCTGTACATGAATATCAAATCCACAAGTGGTAATATACTGTCAACACAAGTCACACGCAATCTATATCTCATCCACAACATAAATAATAAAATAGGAATAAATAACTGAATCTCAAATATGAAGTATCAAAGAATGATAGTCGGGTGGAAATAAATCCACTGCCAATCGACTACACTAAAAACTAAATGAGAGAAGAGATCAAACTCTAATATAAGATAAATGTCAATAAAAGAAATAACAACTAGAATATCCATCAGCTGCGATGAATCAAAGGTACTCTGAAGGTAAGACCTCCTCAGTCTGATATGAAGCGTCAGGTCCGGGTCCATACTCCTGTGGATAATCCTGACCGTCTATACCTGGAAAGGGACCAGGTCTTCAGAGGGACGTAACGAGATACATAGAAGCATGCCAATAAAGTACTGAAAATAAACATCCAATGGGTCGCCTAACCGTCTATGTGAATATATTTTGAGAATAACTTTCCAACAAGTGGGCTATCTGGCTAAAATAGGATTGACATCTTTTGAACGTCAGAGGCCGCATGATAATAATAATATATAGTGGTCATCATGACCGTGCATCTCCGGCGGAGCGTACGGATTACACAAGGAAAGTGCAAAGGAACCCAAACGCCTTACTTGCTGTTCTTCTCGCCCCATGCTCTAAGCATGTCACATCCATGACACGATAATACCTCTAAATAACTGCCAAGTCTTCTAGCATGCAATTTCTATCAGCAGTTATCCTTATCCGTCGCATGACCCATACGTATCGATGGCCAACCGTATACGCAAGTCCGTATCCTACATGAGAATCACACTTGTGTAACAACAGTATCCTGGCCAATGAAATATAAGAATGTCTCATGATAATAGGGTGGTCTCATAAAGCTAGGTCAACATGCATAATATATAATAAAATAAAATACGACGCCACCGTTATTGCACCCAAGTTATTCTTGGACGCGCAGTTTACATAACAGTTGAAATATATGAACTAAATAACAGAAAAAATGCATGCACCATATGGAATATAAATCACAGTATAAAGGCAAGGTATACTTGCCTGGCAAGCAATCTGCATAGTGTAAGCGTCCAGACGTCAAGTACACAGGATCAGACACTATGGTCTTTGAATAAACATTTCTGGATGCTGAAATAAACATCACCAACATTCTCGAAATCAGCGAGATAGCTAAAAAATACTACCCTTTCGTCCAATTTGGACATAGGGGCAAAATGGTAATTTTTGGCCAAAGCGGGGTCCATATGTGGCCCACTTTGCACCGAAAAGCGTGCCAGAGGTAAAGATCTCTAAATAGAATAAATTATAGGTTAAATAATTTCTAAACGTCAATACAAACTCAATTGTATGTCCAATTTTGGATTTCGATGAGCCGAACACAAATTCGCCCTTAAAGTCAACCGTGGGACCCACAAATAGGCGGCTTGGTCCACTGTCTCGGAATCGCGTAAAACTTGGGTCACAGGACCCGCGTGATACCACGAATCCAATGGCATAATTTTCGTCGTATTTCGATGAGCGTACTAAAAATGGTACGATATTTTACAAAAGTCGCGATACGGGGATTTTTTACGGATACAGGTTGATTCCGACGCGCACACACGTCCAAATCAGTTTCCGCAAAAGCCCACATGTCAGGGCATACCATACGCACCTATTGGTGTAATTGGTATGCGACGGGGCGGTCCCGTTTGGCGGGGCGCGCTCCGTATCGCAAATTCTAACATTTTAAAAATAAGTTTTTCTCAGTTTTTAACCCAATTTATCTCTGATTCTAACACAAAATAAAATAATCTAATGGTCAGAGAATGATCTCGGTTATATAGACTTCATATAGCAAAAAGTAGATTTAAATTTGGAGGTCTATGGTGGAAGATATCAGTCTCTAAACATAGGTTGTTGAACAGTTCATAACAGTTTAAAATATGTGGTTTTTCTTCAACTTGGCTTCGACTTCTACCTAGTGTTTAGCGCTGTTCGATGGAAACTAATTAACAGGGTTGAGAGGGGGATAGGTTATTATCATACCGGTGAAGACGAATCCGAAAATGATCGAGAGGTGGGATGGAAAACTGCGCGTGAAGTAGCGGTCGTCGCTGCTCGATTCTGCTGCGGGTGCCCGCACGGGTGACGTCGACGTGGCCGGCCGGCGGTTCTCCGGTGGTTGCACAGTGGTCTAGGCGGTTCTCTGGTGGCATAGAGTTGGGGTGTTGGCGTCGGATGATTGGTTTAGGGTTAGGGTTTATAACATAATAGTATATATACTTATATATAGAGAGGGAAGCGGGATAGCTCCTGGGCTGCGCGGGTAAGGGTAGCAACGGATAAGTTAGATTAGGAATTAAACTTAAGGTTTAAGGATTTTGCTTAAGGCTTAGTTTTAAGGTCATTAGTGGTTTTAAGGAATCAGTTTAGGGGTTTTTAATTAATCTTTTTTTCTTATTTTCTTTTACTCTTTATTTCCTTTTCTATTATTACTACTTATTTATATATGTATATATGGTAAAAATCCAGAAAAAAATATAACACATCCTAAAATCTATCATCCTTCTACAAGACTTTATAAATAAAATAAAATATAATAATAGTTTTGTTCCATAAATTCTAGATGAGTAGTTACCTAGGTAATTAATTCAATTAAAATTTATTTTCTAATTAACTAAGAAATAATATAATTAAATTCAATAATTAATTAAATAAATATAATATTTAAAATTAGGGAATTTTACATTCTACCAAACTTATAAAAATTTTGTCCTCGAAATTAAAACTAAGCCACGATAGAAAATCAATGATGGTATATAGTAGGAATGAACAAAGTAAATTCATACCTTGATCTACGAACAGATACGAAAAGCGTTTGTGCATGTCATCCTCGCACTCCCAAGTGGATTCTCCTAGCGCGCAATGCTTCCATGCCACGCGGACCAAGAAAATAGACTGATTCCTCAACACTTTCTCTCGACGATCAAGGATCCCTACAGGTTGCTCATGGTATGACAAGCTCGGCCTAATGGTGATCTCAGAGTGGTCGAGAACATGACTGCTATCTGCCACATATCGCCTAAGTTGTGACACATGGAATACATCATGTACTCCCTCGAGTGAAGGTGGTGGTGCAAGTCGATACGCCACTTCTTTCACTCGCTCTAGCACGTAAAATGGTCTAATATACCTTGGGCTCAACTTGTCACGCCCTCCGAACCAAATAGTGCCCCTAGTAGGTGATATCCTCAAGACGACATGATCGCCTTCTTTAAACTCCAAGGGACGACGATGAAGGTCTGTCCACTGCTTCTGCATGTCTTGCGCTGCTCGCAAGTGCCCTTGTATCTTCTTCACTGTCTCTACGGTGTTGAATACCAACTCTGGTCCCAGAATCTGACGTTCTCCTACGTCACTCCAACACACGGGAGACCTACACTTTCTTCCATATAATGCTTGTAACAGAGCCATCTGGATGCTCGCTTGATAGCTATTGTTGTAAGAAAACTCCACAAGATGTAGGTGGTCCTATCATGATCCTCCAAAGTCCAATATATAAGCCCTCAACATATCCTCCAGTGTCTGAATAATACGTTCGGACTGTCCATCTGTCTGCGGGTGATAAGATGTACTGAACTTCAGACGAGTCCCAAAAGTGAGATATAAAACGCGAATCCCTGTCTGACACAATGCTGACCGGAATACCGTGCAACCTCACGATCTGTCTCATGTATAAGTCAGCCAAAGCTTCTGTAGACTGGCCAACTCTAAAAGGCAAGAAATGTACAGACTTGGTGAGTCGATCCACTATTACCCACACAGCATCTCTCCCACTTGGACTCTTGGGAATACCCATGACGAAGTCCATAGTGATGTGCTCCCTCTTCCACTCAGGAATCGGAAGTAGTTGCAGTAGCCCTGCTGTTCTTTGATGCTCCGCCTTCACCTGCTGACATACTAGACATTTGGCTACAAAGCGAGCTATCTCTCTTTTCATCCCATGCCACCAAAAGTGCTTTCGTAAGTCACAGTACATCTTGGTACCTCCAGGATGAATAGAATACATCGAACTATGGGCTTCTGCCATCAGCTCCTGTCGTATCTCTCCATTGGGAACATATAGACGATCACCATATTGTAATGTCTCGTCATCATGAATGTGCAATCCTGTCTGTTCTTCGGTCTCTGTCCTTTCTTTCAATCTCCTGAACCTGGCATCCGTAGGCAAAGCTGCCTTGATCCTCTCTATTAGTAATGAATATACCTGCAAGTTGGCTAATGTCCCATCTGCTCTGGGTAATATCACTTCTATGCCAAGCTCTTGCAAGTCCTCCAATAACTCCCTCTGTGCCGTCAAGAAGTAAGCTGCTGGTTTTCGGCTTAACGCGTCTGCTACTACGTTAGCCTTGCCTGGGTGATAATGCAGCTCTATCTCAAAATCTTTTATCAACTCAAGCCACCGACGTTGCCTCATATTTAGCTCCTTCTGCGTGAAGACATACTTGAGGCTTTTATGGTCTATATTAATCTTCACTCATTCCCCATATAGGTAATGTCTCCATAGTTTCAGAGCAAAAACAACGGCTGCAAGCTCCAAGTCATGAGTTGGATAATTCTTCTCATGTACTCATAACTGTCTAGATGCGTATGTAATCACCTTGCCATGCTGCATCAATACGCATCTCAAGCCTTTTTTTGATGCGTCACTGTAAATCACATAACCTCCTGATCCTGATGGAATAGTCAATACTGGCGCTGTGGTCAGTCCCTTCTTTAACTCCTCGAAAGTGGCTTGACACTCGTTGGTCCATACGAACTCTTGATCCTTGTACGTCAACTGAGTCATAGGCGCTGCTATCCTTAAGAAGTTCTCCACGAACCGTCGGTAATATCTCGCAAGTCCAAGGAAAGTCCTCACCTCCGATACTGATTTAGGAACGGGCCATGTCTCGACTGCCGAGATTTTCTCTAGATCAACAGAAATACCATCTCCCGTAATGACATGCCCAAGAAACGAGACTCTGTCCAACAAAAACTCATATTTACTGAGCTTCGCATATAACTACTCTCCTCTCAAGGTCTTTAGGATAATCCGCAGCTGCTTCTCGTGTTCCTTTTGGCTCTTCGAATAGACAAGTATGTCATCTATGAAGACGACCACGAACTGGTCCAAATATTGATGGAATACTCGATTCATTAAGTCCATAAAGATAGCTAGAGCATTGGTCAACCCAAATGACATGACCAGAAACTCGTAGTGTCCATATCTTGTCCTTAATGCGATCTTCGGGATGTCCTGCTTCTGTACCTTCACCTGGTGATATCTCGACCTCAAGTCTATCTTCGAGAATACCTTGGCTCCACTAAGCTGATCAAATAAGTCATTAATGCATGGCAATGGATATTTATTCTTTACAGTTATTGCATTTAAGGCTCTGTAGTCAATGCACATACGCACTGACCCATCCTTCTTTGGTACAAACAATACTAGTGCTCCCCAGGGTAATGCACTTGGCCGGATGAAACCTTTCTCCTCTAATTCTTTCAACTATGCCTTCAGCTCATCCATCTCTTTCTTCGCCAATCTGTAAACATGCGATGCTATGGGTGCTGCTCCTAGTGTAAATTTAATCGAGAATTCTACGTCTCGGTTCGGTGGTAGTCCTGGCAATTCCTCTAGAAAGATGTCTTGGAACTATGAAATGATGGGGTGATAAATAATGTCGTCCATAGCAAGCTGAACAACATCAAGGGCTTCTGTGGATCCCCGTACAAACTCAAGTTCTGGCTGGCCTGGTACCTTAAAAAGAATGCTTCCTCTAAAATAGTCGAAGAAAGCGTGGTACTTGCATTAGCCAATCCATCCCAAGCACAATATCAAAATTTGGCATAGAATGGACTAAGAGTCGGTCATTCATCTCTCTGCCACGAATCACTACAGGACACGATCTACAACTCCGACTAACAGGTACAACTCCTCCTCCGGTGAGAATTCTAACACAACTAGGTAAAGGTGCAGTGGCAATATTGTGCTTGGCAATAAAATTAGAATATATGAACGAGTGGGTGGCTCCCGTATCGAATAATGTCATAGCAGGAAAAGTAAAAGCATGAGTAATACCTGCCATAACATCAATCTTCTGATCCATGTCATCCACTTCTAGTGCAAAAGCTTGTCAATTCCTTTATGGTAGTCATGACTGGCCCTTGTGAACTGATCCTCCTGAGTAGGTAGCGGTGGTCCTCGCTGAAATCCTCCGGCTGCTGGGGGTCGAGGTGCTCCTGGTCTAGTGATCTGCTTAACTGGCTTCGGTACTGGAAGTGCTGGCCTTTGTATTGGCGATGAAAGCGTCAATGCCTGCTGTATTGGACAGTCTCTCGCCATATGTTATCCGGAACCACACCTCATACATTGTTCCAAGCGAGTCCGACAGGCTGTCAAAATGTGCCCATGTTTCCCATAATAATTGCAGTGGGGCTTCTCCAAAATCTGGTATGGTCCTGCTCTGTGCTGATGTTGCTGATGTTGTGCCAAAGGACGTCTGATGGGTCCTCCTTGCTGTGTCCTTATTGTTCCCTGCTGTGTCTTCAGTTGACCTCCCTTTTCCTTGCTGATGGTCTCTTATAGCCTAGCTTCTGTCAATAATTCGGTATTAGAGATCCGGGACTGTGAGCTAGTGTATTGTTGGAGCTCCTGAGTTAGTCCACGGTGAAACCTCTTAGCCTTCTCCAAGTCATTCGGTATCAGGGCAGCGCCATATTTACTAAGACGACTAAACTTTGCATTATACTCGTCAACTGTCTTGTTCCCCTACTCCAGATAGAGGAACTGATCGTACAACGCATCCTTTACCGTGTCCGAAAAGTACTTCCTCTCAAAGCACTCCAAGAATTATTCCCAAGTCTGACACGTACCTAACTGGTGCTCCATTGATTCCCACCAGTGATGAGCGTTACTATCTAGCTGGGTCCTTACGCTTGTCATCCATAGATCTGTAGGCAGCTGTGATGCTTCTAATAACTTTTGGGTGTGGGTAATCCAGTTTGTGGTCTCCTCCGGGCTCTCAGTGCCTTTATACGGCTTGGGACCCATCTGTACAAAGTCTTTGACTGAACCAACTCGAGCTCGCAGTACTGGAACTAGTATCTGGGCTGGTACATGTGCTTGTGCAGCCATTCTCTCAAGTGCTGCCAAAAATTCTTGCCTCTGCTCTGCTGCTTGCTGCCTCTTCTCTACAGCCAGTACGACCGCCTACTGTCTCTGTTCCTGCATCATCATTTGAAAGAATTGGAATAGCTGTGTCAGGCCAACCTATGGTGTCGATGAAGCCGGAAAAGTCCCATTAGGCGATGCGGAAAGATCAGATGGAACTGGATTGTGAGTCTTTCCATCCGGCCCCAGAAGTCTAGGAGTCGTTGAGGCCTCTCCTCGAGTTTGGCCGTTGACTCCTGCAGGTGTGTCACCTCCGGTGGCGGTACATCCATTACGCAAATCCATCTCTCTGCAAGATGTGGACGAAAAGATCAGAAGAAGTACAAGAATCAAACATGATACAAGCATTATAATAGGAAGGTTGAAAGGGAAGATGAGTTTTAGTCAAGCGTAGATGAGATCCTATACTCTATTCCTATACACAGGTTTGTTCGGTACAGTAACGTAACCGAGACAATATATTCGTTGACCTGTATGGGCCACCACTAAAATATGTCACGCCCCAGTCCTAAAATATGTAGGACTAGGAATACGCGATACGTCAGCCGTATGTGTACGAAAACTCCAATGTATTGGAAGATCGGAACACATACGTACGCTGTACATGAATATCAAATTCACAAGTGGTAATATACTATCAACACAAGTCACACGCAATCTATATCTCATCCACAGCATAAATAATAAAATAGGAATAAATAACTGAATCTCAAATATGAAGTATCAAAGAATGATAGTCGGGTAAAAATAAATCAACTGCCAATTGACTACACTAAAAACTAAATGAGAGAAGAGATCAAACTCTAATATAACATAAATGTCAATAAAAGAAATAGCAACTAGAATATCCATCAGCTGCGATGAATCAAAGGTACTCTGAAGGTAAGACCTCATCAGTCTGTTATGAAGCGTCAGGTCCGGGTCCGTACTCCTGTGGATAATCTTGACCTTCTATAGCTGAAAAGGGACCAGGTTCTCAGAGAAACGTAACAAGATACATAGAAGCATGCCAATAAAGTACTGAAAATAAATATCCAATGGGTCGCCTAACCGTCTATGTGAATGCATTTTGAGAACAACTTTCCAACAAGTGGGCTATCTGGCCAAAATGGAATTGGCATGATTCTCTTGGAGAATCAGGGGCCTACAAAGCAGGACATCTTTTGAACGTCAGAGGCCGCCTGATAATAATAATATATAGTGGTCATCATGACCGTGCATCTCCGACGGAGCGTACGGGTTACACAAGGAAAGTGCAAAGGAGCCCAAACGCCTTACTTGTTGTTCTTTCCGCCCTATGCTCTAAGCATGTCACATCCATGACACGATGATACCTCTAAATAACTGCCAAGTCTTCTAGCCTGCAATTTCTATCAGCAATTATCCTTATCCGTCGTATGACCCATACGTATCGGTGGCCAACCGTATATGCAAGTCTGTATCCTACATGAGACTCATACTCGTGTAACAATAGTGTCCTGGCCAATAAAACATAAGAATGCCTCATGATAATGGGGTGGTCTCATCAAGCTAGGGCAACATGCATAATATATAATAATAAAAAAATACGACGCCAACGTCGTTGTACACAAGTTATTCTTAGACGCGCAGTTTACATAGCAGTTAAAATATATGAATAACAGAAAAAAATACATGCACCATATGGAATATAAATCACAGTATAAATGCAAGGTATACTTGCATGGCAAGCAATCTGCGTAGTGTAAGCATCTAGACGTCAAGTACACAGGATCAGAAACTATGGTCTCCGAATAAACGTCTCCGGATGCTGAAAGAAATATCACCAACATTTTTGAAATTAGCGAGATAGCTAGAAAACACTACCCTTCCGTCCAATTTGGACATAGGGACAAAACGATAATTTCGGGCCAAAGCGGGGTCCACATGTGGCCCACTTTGCACCGAAAAGTGTGCCATAGGTAAAGATCTCTAAATAGGACAAATTATAGGTCAATTTTTTTCAAACATCAATACAAACTCAACGGTATGTCCAATTTTGGATTCCGGTAAGCCGAACACAAATTCGCCCTTAAAGTCAACCGTGGGGCCCCAAATAGGCAGCTTGGTCAACTGTCTCAGAATCACATGAAACTTGGGTCACGGGACCCGCATGATACCAAGAATCCAATGGCGAAAGTTTTGTCGCATTCCGACGACCGTATACAAAATGGTGCGATACGGAAACTTTTTAGGGATACATGTTGTTTTCGACGCGCACAAAAGTCCAAATCAGTTTTCATAAAAGTTCACACGTCAGGACATACCATACGCGCCTTTTGGTGCAATTGGTACGCGATGGGGCGGTCCCGTTTGGTGGGGCATGCTCCGTATCGCAAATTCTAATGTTTTAAAAACAAGTTTTTCTCAGTTTTTAACTCAATTTATCTCTGATTCTAATACAAAATAAAATAATCTGATGATCAGGGAATGATCTCGGTTTTATAGACTTCACATAGCAAAAAATAGATTTAAATTTGGAGGTCTATGGTGGAAGATATCAGTCTCTAAACATAGTTTGTTGAACAGTTCATAACAGTTTAAAATATGTGTTTTTTCTTCAACTTGGCTTTGATTTCTACTTAGTGTTTAGCGCTGTTCGATGGAAAATAATTAATAGGGTTGAGAGGGGGATAGGTTGTGATTATACCGGTGAAGACGGATCCGAAAATGATCGAGAGATGGGACGAAAAACTGTGCGTGAAGTAGCAGTCGTCGCTGCTCGATTCTGCTGCGGGTGCCCGCGCGGGTGACGTCGGCGTAACCGGCCGACGGTTCTCCGGTGGTTGCGCGGTGGTCCAGGCGGCTCTCCGGTGGCGTGGAGTTGGGGTGTTGGCATCGGATGATTGGTTTCGGGTTAGGGTTTGTAACATAAAAGTATATATACTTATATATAGAGAGGGAAGCGGGGATAGCTCATGGGCCGCACGGGTAGGGGTAGCAGTAGATAGGTTAGATTAGGAATTAAACTTAAGGTTTAAGGATTTGTCTTAAGGCTTAGGTTTAAGGTCATTAGTGGTTTTAAGGAATTAGTTTAGGTGTTTTTAATTAAGGTTTTTTTTTTACTTTTACTCTTTATTTCCTTTTCTATTATTACTACTTATTTATATATGTATATATGGTAAAAATCCTGAAAAAATATAGCACGTCCTAAAATCTATCATCCTTCTACAAGATTTTCTAAATAAAATAAAATATAGTAATAATTTTGTTCCATAAATTCTAGATGAGTAGTTATCTAGGTAATTAATTTAATTTTATTTTATTTTCTAATTAACAAAAAAATATTATAATTAAATTCAATGATTAATTAAATAAATATAATATTTAAAATTAGGAGGTTTTACAGCTTCAGCTTCGGACTCAACATTCCAAGGCTCCAGAGCGAACTCCACGCCTTAGCGCGCACGAGGGGATACTCTGCACCGAACGATGTTCTCCCGCACCCTACAAGCAATCTGGTGGGTTATTAGTACATGAATGCACTAGTCGGGAGGCTTCTCGCCTGCTCGACAAATCCAAAAATGTTATATCAGTTCCGTGCACCATCTATTAAGTTATCTTTCTAGTCTTGCCTTAGGATCAGTTTTATGGCAATAATTTAAAGCCTAACTTGTGTGGCGGTGTGTCGTACGATTCAAAAGAAACACAGAAAAACTTACCAACTTATCATTCGTCCTTCCCTGTCTAAAGATAAAACCATGTTAAGCCAAGGACAAATATTTAAAAAAAATCCACAGAAATGCATAAGTAAAATACAGAGTGTCGCGAAGGAGTTTCTGACTCAGGTCAACGATATACTTAGATATGTGGTACTCAGGTTATTTCGTTACTTCGATTGTTCAATTACATGATACTCAGTTCATTCAAGTGTGTTATATTCAGATTACTTGTCTCAATACTATGACTCGCACACGGATTACCGCAATCGAGCTGAACTTAATCTATATGAACAAAAGTCGCTGGCCTGAAGGCCATTGTGGATAGTAGTTCGGATTGACGACGGTCATGGCAGTACAGAAAGCTTGTCCCACTACGGGAGGCCAACTACCCCATGCTGATGTTTCTAGCTGACTAACCAATTGCTTCAGCCTAGGTCGACACGGGCCAGATGCCTCAGCGGCCGTTCGCAGGAACCAATAACCATACCTTATGCACAAGTTATTCGCGATGATGCAAGTCTCTTTTATTTATTCTTGTTCTTTATCTTTTCACTTCTTGTTCTTAATCGAGAGATGGTGGTAGCGCAACACGAGTCCGCTAAGAGCAAACCCCGAACGATGATGGTGGTAACGCGACACAAGCCCGTTAAGAGCCACCCGAACAACGATGGTGGTAGCACGGTACGAGCCCTCTACGAGCCATTTTGAGCAATTCTTGTTCTTCTTTACTTATCAGTGCAATTTATTTCATCTACTTGCATTCATTTACTTTCTTATCACTTCTTGAAATCTTTAATTATGCAGTTTTCGGTACAGGAAATCGCCTTGGCGACCTTATGGTCCCGAAGCCTTTCGATGTTTCTATTACTTGGCTTGAAAATGACTATTTTGATAGTCTTCCAGCCTTAGGTAAGTAAACTATGCTCTGTGTTGTGCTCCAGGCCATGTCACGAATCTATGAGATAATCATGGGACATATACAGGTAAAATACTATACTTGACCATATAAAAGTCTACACGAAAGATAAGCAGTATGACTAGCATGAGCGTGAAGGTGTCATTGAATCACGACATAATCATTAAGACGGGCAGTGTAACCATGTGAAGCAGTGTACTACGAAGAGTATATAATAATCTACTCGAAGCATTAGCGGAGTCTACTTGCACGAAGCTAAGGTAGCATACGAGGGTCCAACTATAAGCCAAGTTTTATTTTCATGTTCTAACACCTGTAATACAAGATGGGATTATTCCCTTATCTAGGTACGTTGTATTCTTATTAGCATACAATGGATGATTTGCCTTGTGACTAGCATGTATCGTCTATATTTTTAATTGTACTGGCTAAGCAAAGACATGTTCATCGTAGCCAACCACCTTAGAGATGGTTCACCTCGGCCGAGCGATACTCTGAGCGTGTATTTAAAAGTCTAAATCTGAACTCCTGAAGGGCCAAGTTTGAATTCCTTTGCCTCAAGCGAGACTTCTCGCCAAACAAGGCGGGTTGGGTCATAGCACTTGTGCCGTTTGAATCGGCTATCCGCATTAATGCGGAGTGGGTTATTACAACATGGTCCCCGCTGGTAGGAGAGAGCTGTCCTTCATGACTAGCTGGACTTTCTTCTCGTCTGGTAGGAGAGAGCACTCCTAGCGGTGCACTATATAAGGCTTGTGGCTTGATTGACTCAGTCAAAATTGAGTATGGGAAAACTTTACGGCAGAATCGATCACGAATAATACAGTAAACCTTTCTAATTGATGGATCGGCTTCTGTTGGAATAAGTCCAATAGCTTTCGTTGGATTTTTTGGTTGGCTTTCTTGGATTTTCGTTGCTTGGTTTTGATGAATGTGTTTTCGTGATTAGTTTTCGATGATTGATTATTTAGCCTATTTTTATCGATTATATGCATTCATTATAGAGAACTATAAGAAAAATGAAGACGGTAGTCTAACCAAATATTGGTGCCAATGCAGATAGACGCGTGAGCAGATCCTGAGCGAACAAGTGTCTTTACTCTCTCGACATTCTCTATTTGGTGAGAGGTTTTGTCCCTTCTTCTCTACTCCTTCATGCCAATAATCAATAATGTTCTCTTGTAACCTTGCTAAGTCCAATGATCGACAAAGCCACTAATGCCACATGTTTTATACCACTATTATAAATTAATGGAAGTGCATTGATAAGAGAAAGTTCAATTATATAACATAGGAAAGGATATAAATATTGTATCGTAGTTTAGTGCCATGACCTAGCGGTAAATTAGAGTTTACGGACTACCAATCAAATCAAATAAATAAGTATGCTTAAAAAAGAATAGAGAAATATGCATTGTTGCTCTGAATATTTCAATACCTTACAATGCTATTTATGCTTATTATATAGTCGTAGATGCATTGTATGGTCATGAACAACTTGCGCACAAGGTAGTAAATTTTCTCAAACGAAACCTGGTGCACTAGGGACCGTTCAGCCCTGGGAAAATAGTAGCACTTTGGTAGAGCCGGGTATAAGTGAGACATTAATTGAGGTTTGTTACCTGCTTTGAATTATGCATCGCACGCCCATCGAAGTCCTATATGGCATGTCCATCGTGGTACTATACCATAAATGACCCAGTGAGGATGAGTTGCATACTAATGATGTCTTATATAGGGGCGGTAAGAACAATCATATAAATTATACGAAAATGGCCATTGACCGGGTAAGGATTCCATATGTGTAAAGCTTATATATATTTTACTGCATGAACTGTTGCTTATAAACTGTTGCCTATTGTAATGTTGTATTTATAATATTGCCTATTTAACCGCTACCTTAATAGGAAGTGTTGGTTTAGGTGAGTGGGCCAGTTCTGCTCACCAGTACAAGTAATGACCCACATCTCTGTGGGCAAACAAGGTGACCGATATAATGGGGGCTCTCAAGGGAATTAAAGCTCTTGTTGCAGTCTTTTTAAGCTTCTTCCTATTTCCAAAGTATTTCAAAGATTTCTAGTATGTGCTTTCAAGTTTTCAAGAAGTAATAAAGGGGCATAATGTATGGGATAAGAACATTATTTCATGTCAGCCTATCAGTCTTTCTTTTATGCAAAGCTATGTAAGCCGTTCAAGCATTTCCATTTCGGTGCTGAAAAAATTGTACTTCGTTGCAAAAAATCAATAAAAGAATTATTTTCTTACTATAAAAATATGTGTTTTATAATCTGTTGTTGTGTTGTGAAACTATTTACAAAAGATATTTTACACAATGTGCATGTTCTTACCTTGTACAAGTACAATCCCAGACTTGTACGACATCATGCCCAGCGAGGACGATCGGTTCTGCGGAACCAAATACGAGGACAAATCGGTTCTGCGGAACCGGGGCGTGACAAGTTGGTATCAAAGCCAGTTTACTTCGAGAGTTGAAAGAAATGGCCATCGAATACAAATTTTATACACAGGGAGCACAACTAGCTCAATTGCAGTTAGAACCAAACTTATTCGAAAGGATCAAATTCGCGCAAAATGATGACCTATTCCTGCAGAAGATATACGAGTTGATTTTAGCAGCAAAGACAACCGATTTTGTGGAACGCGAGAATGGAACATTGTGGCTTAAGGAAAGATTATGTATACCTAAGGATGATGAACTCAGGAAGAAAATACTAACTGAGGCTCATTATGCTAAGTACACCTTGCATCCAGGAAGCACCAAAATATACAAGGATCTGTGCACAATATTTTGTTGCATGGCATAAAGAAAGATGTGGTATTGTTCATGTCACGATGTCTGGATTGTCAACGTGTGAATGCAGAATACCAGCGATATGGCTGAGAGTTGCTGAACCTCATCATTCTGGAATGGAAGTGAGAGGACATCTTAATGGATTTCATAGTGGGCTTACCAAGGACGACAAAGAAAAATAATGCAATTTGGGTCATCGTGGATAGAGTGACCAAGTTGGCTCATTTTATAGCAATTAAAAATACATGGAGCGCTAACCATTTGGCTCAAATTTACTTAAATCATATTGTCCGTTTACATGGAATGACAGTCTCAATTGTGTCGGATAGGGATGGACGATTCTTGTCTCGATTCTGAAAAAGCCTTCAGGCGGCAATGGGTACCAAGTTGTATTTCAGCTTGATGTACCATCCACAGACTGATGGACAGACTGAGATAGTAAACCAAATTCTAGAAGATATATTATGACTGTGCGTGCTAGATTTGAAAGCAAGTTGGGATACATATCTATCGCTGGCAGAGTTCGCTTATAACAATAGTTATCAAGTGAGCATTCAGATGGCCCCGTATGAAGAACTATGTGGACGCAAGTATCGATCACCGATATATTTGGAGGAAGTCGATGAACGACAAGTACTCGGACCAAAACTTATTGAACATGCCATCGAGAAAGTTTGCATGGTGCGAGAAAATCTTTGAATTGCTCAAAGTCGGCAGAAAAGCTACACGGATGTACATAGGCAACCTTTGGAATTCATGAAGGTTGATCATGTGTTCCTAAAGATGATACCAATGCGAGATGTGATACGGTTTGGCATCAAAGGGAAACTGAGTCCATGGTTTGTCGGACCTTTCGAGATTCTAGATAGGGTGGCACTAGTGGCTTATCGACTTGCACTACCTTCTGCTTTCGCGGAAGTGCACGATGTCTTCCATGTTTCTCAACTAAGGAGATACGTGCATGACCCGAGTCACATAGTGAACTTCGATCATCTTGAGCTGAGTGCCAATCTATCTAACTTGGAAGAACCTGTTCAAATCCTAGATAGGAAAGATAAGACCCTACGGAATAGATCAATGGATTGTATTATGGCAGAATTATGCAGTTGAAGAATCGATATAGAAGCTTGAGGAAGAGATGCAGAAGAAGTACCCTTCCTTATTCGATAACTTGGAGGTAGAACCTTTATTTTAAGTTTCGAGGATGAAACTTTTTCTTAGTGGTATATTATGTAGTGTCCCGCTCCTAACGGTGCACTATATAAGGCTTATTGCTCGATTGACTCTGTAAAAATTGAGTTTGGTAAAACTTTAAGAGGAATCAATCAAGGACAATGCAATGAACCATTATAATTGATGGATAGACTTCTGTTGGAATGAGTCCAATAGCTTTCGTTGGATTTTTTGGTTGACTTTCTTAAATTTTTGCTTCTTGGTTTTGATGAATGCGTTTTTATGATTGATTTTCGATTATTAACTATTTGGCCCATTTTTATTGATTGTATGCATTTATTCTAGAGAACTCTAAGAGAAATAAAGAGGGTAGTCTAACCAAATGTTGGTGCCAATGCAGATAGATGTGTGACCAGAGCCTGAACGAACAAGCATTTTTTCTCTCTCGATATTCTCTTTTTGGTGAGTTGTTATGTCCCTTCTTCTCTACTCCTTCATGACAATAATCAATAATGTTCTCTTGTAACCTTACTAAGTCCAATGATTGATAAAGCCACTAATGCCACAAGTTTTATATCACTATTATAAATCAATAGAATTGCATTAATAAGATAAAGTTCAATTATGTGACACAGGAAAGGATATAATCATTGTGTCATGGTTTGGTGCCATAACTTAGCGGTAAATTATAGTATACCGACTACGAATCGAATCAAATGAATAAGTATGCTAAAATGAGAATGGAGAAATATGCATTATTGCTATGAATGTTTCAAAACCTTACACTGCTATTTATGCTTATCATATAGTTGTAGATGCATTGTATGGTCATGGAAAACTTATGCACAAGGTAGTAAATTTCCTCGAACGGAACCTAGGGCACTGCGGACCGTTTGGCCTGGAAAAAATAATAGTGCTTTGGTAGCGCCGGGTATAAGTGAGATATTCATTGAGGCTTGCTATCTGCTTTGAATGGTGCATCGCACGTCCATCGAAGTCCTATATAGCATATCCATCGTGGTGCTACACCACAAATGACCCAGTGAGAATGAGTTGCATACTAATGATGTCTTATACAGGGGCGGTAAGAACAATCATGTAAGTTATACAGGAACGACCATTGGCCGGGGTAAGGATTCCATATGTGCAAAGCTTATAAATATTTTACTGCATGAACTGTTGCTTATAAACTGTTGCCTATTATAATATTGCATTTATAATATTGTCTATTTAACTGCTGCATTAATTAAGAAGTGTTAGTTTAGGTGAGTGGGTCAGTTTCTCTCACCAGTACAAGTTAAGTACTAACCCACATCTCTGTGGGAAAACCAGATGAACGAGATAAGGGAATTAAAGCTCTTGTTGTAGTCTTTTCAAGCTTCTTTCTATTTTCAAAGTATTTCAAAGATTTCTAGTAGATGCTTTCAAGTTTTCAAGAAGTAATAAAGGGGCATAATGTATAGGATAAGAACATTTTCGTGTCAGCCTATCAGTCTTTCTCTTATGCAAAGTTATGTAAGTTGTTCATGCATTTCCATTTCAGTGCTGAGAAAATTGTACTTCGTTGCAAAGAATCAATAAAAGAATTATTTTTTCATATACAAATGTGTGTTTTATAATCTGCTGTTGTGTTGTGGAACTGTTTATAAATATATTTGACACAATGTGCACGTTCTTGCCTTGTACAAGTGCAATCCCAGACTTGTACGGCATCACGCTCAGCAAGAATGATCGGTTCTGCAGAACCAAATGCGGGGATGAATTGGTTCTGAGGAACACGGTCCCCGCTGGTAGGAGAGAGCTCTCCGTCATGACTGGCTGGACATTCTTCACGTCTGAGCCGGGGTTCACCGATGACGAAAGAAACGTCGGTCACCAAGATGATGGGGGGGTGCCTCACCATTTATCTGAGAGGCTCTTTTGCTGGCTCCAAGCCATCCGTCCCTCCCATTTAGTGTACCAAAAAAAATCTGCTATTTTCGTATAGCCTTATCTGCCGAGCCAGTTCGCTCGTTAGTTTGGCTATACTCAGCTCTTTCTGGGTCACCCGAGTGCTTCCTTCGGATACAACGACAGCTTACTCGATGAGACTCAAACATGATATTACTATAGTACTACTGGGTGGCTCGAACGAAAGCCTTCTTGAAGAGTTGGCACTATGTACAAAAGATATCGTTTGGCTGGCTCGAGCGGAAGCCTTCTCGAAGAGTTTTTCGATCGAAACACAAGACGATTAATCTAGGTGAATGGACAAAACTTCATTCTCTGATTCTTGCACGCCTTAATAATGAATCTGAGTTTTATACTGCTTTTTCTAAGGAGATAGTTTTAATAAGAAGAATAATAGAACCTGACTCTGCAGGCTTAATAAGAGAACTCGTATTACTTATCATTGAAAAGAACCTTACCATGCTAAGTATAGTAAAGAATATTGCATGCTAGGTTACATTGATACGGTTATTGAATGAACTACTGCCATGCTAATAAGAAGAGTAAAAGATTGTTGGAACTTGTCTTTGTATCGTATGCTAAACTAGAGTGGAACTACATGCTTGTCTAAAGAGGTAGAATTTGCATGCTAGATTTATATAACTGTTCTTGCTTATTATTTGTTAAAAGAACTAGACTGCTAGAGCATATTTTATTGATCTCACTGTAAAAGATAAAACTGTATGAATAGCTTAAACTTCTGCATTGAGACTAATAGTCCACCCTGAGACTAGAAGTCCTTATTTACGGGAGGGGGGGGTATGGCTATTAGGCAAAAGGATTGAGAGCTCTGGCTCTATTGCTTGATAGAAATATTGCTTGTTCATGAACATGTGCATCATATAGTCTTTATCTGATAAAAGTGCATTCAAGTATCGGTTTGACAACTTGTGCACAAGTTTATCTCTCGAGTGGTTCCTGGGGCACTAGGAATCGTTCGGTCTCAGAGAGATCTGGAACACCCTGAGACTAGAAATCCTTATTTACGGGAGGGTGTGGCTTTTAGTGTAGTATTGAACAATGAGTCATGGCTACTATTTTGAGCATATTTTAGTGCAGAGAATCCATGTGTCTCAGTAGCTATTAGCCAAATATGTCATTAGTAAGATGGGCTTGTACGTCCCAACATCTAATCCCGGGGATCCAACACTCGGGGGCCATCATATAGTTAGGGCATATGCTAGGTTAGCCTTCTTGCATACCTAACTATTTGAAGCAGGGACAAATAGGAAATAGAACCCTTATGATTATGTAGATTGTTGCTAACTTGTATGTCTGTTGTAGGGATAACCGTTCGACGAATGGTAATAATCACTTAATAAGTGATACAGATTTCTAATTTTGCTTGAATCTCGTATTGGTCCTAGACTTGTATGTTTAACTTGAATATGCTACTGCCCCTTGTATAATATGAATAGTCTACTAGATCACTGATATTGTCCCTAGAGTTAATAAAATTGGCTCATGATACATGATGTGCACTGCACGATAGAACACTGTCCCTACTGTATGCTTGAATGTATTGAATATGCAAACTGTTTCCAAAGATATATTTTTGAAAGAAGTAACCTGACTCTAATCTTGTACTGCATGTAACGAACCTAGGTAAAACTAGAAAGATCACTAGTAATGTAATATTTTATCACATGCTTACTTAGTGTTGGTTTTAGTGAATGTTGCTTATGTTCGTTGATTTTATACTTACCAGTACTTTACCCAAAGTGCTGACCCCCACCAGTTTACTTGTTCGCAGGTTTTGGATCGTCCGTAGAAGCGATAGCCGAGCCTCATCCCCAAGACCCAAAAATCTAGAGTCAATCCTTTGAGCCATATCGAGATATTTTAATATACTTTTGTATAAAAGAATATAATGTATCTAACGATATCATTATAATCGAGTTAAAGAGAGCTTGAGCGAATTATAATCTCGGCCAAGTGCCACTTGTAACACATCTTGAATATCAATAAAAGAGCTTATTTTCGTATGCCATTGTGTTCATTTACTTTTCTGCAATATTGTGCTGCTGCTTCCGTCTTGAATATCTTACTTGCCTTTGTTCAAAACTTTGGCCTTGGGCAAGCACAAATTAGGCCTGTACGACATTACGCCCATACGAGGACGATCGGTTCTGCAGGGCTCCATACGAGGACGATCGACCCCTTGCCAGAATCGGGCATTACATAATACTAACAGAGCAACTCGACCCTTTATCCATTCCGCTGCTTCTCTTCAACTCAAGTGTTTCTTGCCACTTGATATCGTTGCGGCAATGAGCGTTCTATATAATGAGTTCGTAAATATTCTCAAAGTTGCCGGCAAAAATTTTTTGGATTATTTTATTGCTTGAGATGTGATTTATGATTTTTGATGGCTAGAGTTTTATTGAGTTCTTGATTGCTAGAGTTTTCGATTTAGGATGGTGGGGGATGAGGACTATCGCTGCTCTGGATATCGAAAGTTTTTCCTTGAGTTTCGAGGAAAAACTTTTTCCCGGTGGGTAAGTAAGTAGTGCCTTGCTTCGCGTTGGCACTATGTAAAAGAGATAACGATTGGCTGGCTCGAGCGAAAGCCTTCTCGAAGAGTTTTCTGATTGAAACATAAGACGATTAATCTAGGTGAGTGGTCAGAACTTCAGTCTCTGATTCCTGCATGCCTTAGTAATAAATCTGAGTTTTATATTGCTTGTTCTAAGGAGATAGTTTTTATAAGAAGAATGATAGAATCTGACTCTACATGCTTAATAAGAGAACTCGTATTACTTGTCATTGAAAAGAACCTTGCTATGCTAAGTATAGTAAAGAATATTGCATTCTAGGTTATACTAACACGGTTATTGAACGAACTACTGCCATGCTGATAAGAAGAGTAAAAGATTGCTGGAACTTGTCTTTTTATCGTATACTAAACTAGAGTAGAACTATATGCTTGTCGAAAGAGATAGAATTTGCATGCTAGATTTATATAATTGTTCTTGCTTGTTACTTGTTAAAAGAACTAGATTTCTTGAGCATGTTTTATTGGTCGCACTGTAAAAGATTGAACTGTATGAATAGCTTAAATTGTTGCATCGAGACTAATAGTCCAACCTGAGGCTAGAAGTTTGTATTTACAGGAGGGTATGTCTATTAAGCAAGAGGATTGAGAGGTCTAGCTCTATTGCTTGATTGAATGTTTGCTTGTTCAAGAACATGTGCATCATATAGTCTTTATCTGATAGAAGTGCATTCATGCATCGGTCTGACAACTTGTGAACAAGGTTTATCTCTCGAGCAATTCCTGTGATACTGGGGATCTTTCGGCCTGGGAGAGATTTGGAATACCCTGAGGCTAGAAGTCCTTATTTACGGGAGGGTGTGTCTTTTATTGTAGTTTTGAACCATAAGTCATGGCTGCTATTTTGAGCGTATTTTAGTGTAGAACAACCATGTGTCTCAGCAGCTATTAGCCAAATTTGTTATTAGTGAGATGGGCTTGTACGTTCCAACTGCTAATCTCGGGGATCCAACACTCGGGGGGCAACATATAATTATGGCGCATGCTAGGTTAGCCTTCTTACATACCTAACTATTTGATGCATGGACGAACAGAAAATAGAACCCTTATTATTATGCAAATTATTGCTAACTTGTATGTCTGTTGCAGGGATAACCGTTCGGCGAAGGGTAAGAATCACTTAATAAGTGATATACAGATTTATGATTTTGCTTGAATCTCGTATTGTTCCTAGACTTGCATATTTAACTTGAATATGCTGCTTCCCCCTTGTATAATATGAATAGTCTACTAGATCACTGTTATTGTCCCTAGAGTTAATGAAATTAGCTCACGATAAATGTTGCGCATTGTACGATAGAACATCGTCCCTACTATATGCTTAAATATATTGAATATGCAAACTGTTTATAAAGATATATTTTTGAAAGAAGTAACCTGACTCTAATCTTATACTGCATGTAACGAACCTAGGTAAAACTAGAATAATTACTAGTAATATAATATTTTATCATATGCTTACTTAGTATTGGTTTTAGTGAATGTTGCTTCTGTTCGTTGATTTTATATTTACCAATACTTCATCCAAAGTGCTGACCCCCTACCAGTTTGCTTGTTCTATAGTACTGGATCGTCCGTAGAAGCGATAGTCGAGCCTCATCTCCAGGGCCCAAAAATATGGAGTCGATGCTTTGAGCCGTATAGAGATGTTTGAGATGTTGTTGTATAAAAGGATGTAATGTATAGAACGATGTCATTGTAATCGAGAGAAAGAGAGCTTGAACAAATTATAATATTGGCCAAGCGCCGCTTGTAACACTTGAATATCAATAAAAGGTCTTGTTTTCGTATTCTATTGTGTTCATTTATTTTTCTGCAATATTGTGCCGCTACTTCCGTCTTAAATAGCTTACTTGCCCTTGTTCAAAGCTTTGGCCTTGTGCATGCGCAACTTAGGCTTGCACGACATCATACCCATGTGAAGACGAATGATTCTGCAAGGCGCCATGCGAGGACGATCGGCCCCTTACGGGAATCAGGGCGTGACATAATAGTATCAGAGCAAATCGACCATTTGGCCATTCCGCTACTTCGCTTCAACTCATGAAGTTTCTTGTTACTTGATATCGTTGCCGCAATGAGCGTTTCATACAATAAATCCATAAATATTCTCAAAGGTGTCGGCAAAAGTTTTCTGGATTATTTTATTGCTTGAGATTTGATTTATGATTTTGATGGCTAGATTTTTATTGAGTTCTTGATTGCTAGAGTTTTCGATTGAGGATGGTGAGGGATGAGGACTGTCACTGCTCTGGATATCGAAAGTTTCTTCTTGAGTTTCGAGGATAAAACTTTTTCTCGGCGGGTAAGTATGTAGTACCCCACTTCGCGTTGGCACTATTTACAAGAGAGATCGTTTGGCTGGCTCGAGCGGAAGCCTTCTCGAAGAGTTTTTCGATGGAAATAAAAGACGATTAATCTAGGTGAGTGGTCAAAACTTTATTCTCTGATTCTTGCATGCCTTAATAATGAATCTGAGTTTTATACTGCTTGTTCTAAGGAGATAGTTTTCTTACGAAGAATGATAAACCTGACTCTGCATGCTTAATAAGAGAACTCGTATTACTTATCATTGAAAAGAACTTACCATGCTAAGTATAGTAAAGAATGTTGTATGCTAGGTTACACTAACACAGTTATTGAACGAACTACTGCCATGCTAATAAGAAGAGTAAAAGATTGCTGAAACTTGTCTTTGTATCGTATGTTAAACTAGAGTAGAACTACATGCTTGTCTAAAGAGATATAATTTGTATGCTAGATTTTTATAATTGTTCTTGCATTTTACTTGTTAAAAGAACTAGACTGCTTGAGCATATTTCGTTGATCGCACTGTAAAAGCTAGAACTGTATGAATAGCTTGAACTGCTGCATCGAGACTAATAGTCCACCCTGAGGCTAGAAGTCCCTATTTATGGGAGGGTGTGGCTATTAGGCAAGAGGATTGAGAGCTATGGCTTTATTGCTTGATTGAAATATTTTCTTATTCATGAACGTGTGCATCATATAGACTTTATCTGATAGAAGTGCATTCATGCATCAGTCTGACAACTTGTGCACAAAGTTTATCTCTCGAGCGGTTCCTGGGGCACTTGGGATCGTTAGGCTTGGGAGAGATCTGGAACACCCTGAGGCTAGAAGTCCTTATTTACGGGAGGGTCTGGCTTTTAGTGTAGTGCTGAACTATAAGTCACGGTTGCTATTTAGAGTGTATTTAATTACAGAGCAACCATGTGTCTCAGCACCTATTAGCCAAATCTGTCACTAGTGAGATGGGCTTGTACATCTCAACTGCTAATCCTGGGGATCCAACACTCGGCAGCCATTATATAGTTAGGGCACATGCTAGGTTAGCCTTATTGCATACTTAACTGTTTGATGCAGGGACGAACATGAAATATAACCCTTATGATTATGCAAATTATTTCTAACTTGTATGTCTGTTGTAGGGATAACCGTTCGACGAAGGATAATAATCACTTAATAAGTGATATACAAATTTCTGATTTTGCTTGAATCTCATATTGCTCCTAAACTTGCATGTTTAACTTGAATATGTTACTGCCCCCTTGTATAATATGAATAGTCCACTAGATCACTGTTATTGTCCCTAGAGTTAATAAAATTGGCTCACGATATATGTTATGCACTGCACGATAAAACGTCATCCCTACTTTATGCTTAAATGTATTGAATATGCAAACTGTTTCCAAAGATATGTTTTTGACAAAAATAACCTGAATCTAATCTTGAACTGCATGTAACAAACTTAAGTAAAACTAGAAAGATCACCAGTAATGTAATATTTTATCACATGCGTACTTAGTATTGGTTTTAGTGAATGCTGCTTTTGTTCATTAATTTTATACTCACCAGTACTTTACCCAAAGTGCTGACCCCCCACCAGTTTGCTTGTTTGCAGGTACTGGATCGTCCGAAGAAGTGATAGCCGAGCCTCATCCCCAGGACCAAGAATTCTGGAGTCGATGCCTTGAGCCGTATCGAGATATTTTGATATACTTTTGTATAAAAGGATATAATTTATGAAACGATGTCATTGTAATCGAGAGAAAGAGAGCTTGAGAGAATTATAATCTAAGCCAAGTGCTACTTGTAACACATCTTGAATATCAATAAAAGAGCTTATTTTCGTATGCCATTGTGTTCATTTACTTTTCTGCAATATTGTGTCGCTGCTTCTGTCGTAAATAGCTTAGTTGCCCTTGTTCAAAGCTTTGGCCTTGTGCAAGCAAAACTTAGGCTTGCACGATATCACGCACATGCGAGGATGATCGGTTTTGCTAGACGCCATGCGATGATCGTCCCCTTGTGGGAATTGGGACATGACAGCTTAGACATTTGAGTTGTTATTCATATTTTAGACTTATTGTTATCATTGCTAGACTCTTAGTCTTGGCTACTGTTTGTATTTGTGACTTTGTGATTTCCATTCTTCTATCTGATATCGTGCCATTTCTTCCAAATAGATATTGTGTTTGAGTATGGATTATCATTATATATTATTATCTTGTCCTCCATATGGAGTTGAGATATCATTGATAGGTTCATACATTATTGTGTGAGATATTTATATAGTATTGTTGACCTAGAAAGCGTTCTACCGTCGATGTTGTGGCGTAGGCTGAATATTGTACACGTACTCGTTCTCCCACATCCTGGTGCGGGTCCTGACAAGTTTTTAGTGGTGGCCCTTGAAGGTCATCGAGGTCGCAATTAGTATGATATCGTAATAGTACTCTAAGTCTAGATATTATTATGACCCTGTGATAGGATATATGATCTAGTATGCTAGGATGAGATAATACTCAATCACATTTAGAAAATTTTCATACTCATTTGATTATTGAATATTGTTCTTTCTTGTAACATTTGAATTCTTATTCCTTGAAACTCACTATCTGCTCATCTATATCCTCAGAAATGATGTCTTTGAATATGGCAGAAGGTATTGCAAGAAAGAAGGTTTGTGTGGAAGGAACCACGAAGGATACAGTGTCTCCAACCTTGGATCATGGGAAGAGAGGGTTGGATGAAGAAAGTGTTATGCAGGAATTGGAAGAGATGAGGAGAGTACAGAGGGAGCAAGGTCAGAGGATCCAACAGATATTGGGAATTATTCATCACCAAGAGGAAGGATCCAGACTCAAGAGAGCGTCAGATAGTATCTACCCCAGGCCTCTGAAGCGCCCAAGTATAGAGTGTATGCATCATTTTCTAGTTATAGTTTTAGCTCATTAGAGGATTGTCAGAAGGGGTCCCACTTGTAACTTTTATAAGAGGTCGGGGCACTTATGAAAGGAATATAGGAAGAGGAAGGGACAATACCTCTATTATGGATCTATAGGTATAAGATAAGAGATTGCACTCGAGCACCACAACGCCCTCCAGTACTGGATAGAGGTAATGGTTCGTTTAAATTTTGATATAGAATCTTGAATAATTTCTTGGGCGTACAATAGATGGATAAATCGATGATAATTGATACCTACAAAAAGTGAATTGTGAATGAGAGCAAAAATCAAGAAAATATAAGAAAATGAAAGTTAGGTTAAGGATTATCAGCCTCCTTACATAAAGGCCTTTTGAGAGTATGAATATCGAGAAGTGCATAGAGGATACACTTTAAATATATTAAGGTTAAACTTATATTTTAAGGATTGAAATTATTGAGGATGATGACAAATTAAATTTTATAAATTAAAATTATCGGAATGTGGTATAAAGCTGAATAATAAAACCAAAGATTAGTAAATAAGGGGACATGAGATCATTGATTCTTGGACATAAAATTAGTTGAAAAATGATAATCGACAACAATTTTGAGCTAAGGAGTTTCAGATCATATGGTTAAATTGGTAAATGGAGATTGAAAGATATAAATATTTTGAGGTCAAAATTTAGTATAGTGACATGCATTATTGGTGAAGGAAATAAGAAATTGATAGAAACATTAAACATTGAGGACCTAGAAAACTTGAAGAATACAAATAATAATTTAAGATTAAATAAAGGGATTGAATTTGATTATAGGGTATAAAACTGACTTAAGGATATGGATTCGCGAAAGCCACAAGTTGAGGAAATCAAAAGTTTTCAGAGGAGATTGAACATTACGAAATCTGGTAGAGGATCACAAGGTTATATGAAAGTAAATGAATGAGTCATGGGGAATAGTCACTTCTGAGGAAGATCGAGCAAAAATTCTAGAATAAATTTCTCCACTAATTATCATATCTTTCTGTAATTCCATTCTTGTATTGATTTGTACTAGGTTTATTATAATATTTTTCCATACCAGTTTGATTAAATTATTGCCTATCCTAGTAGTGTTATTCTTATTCAGACATTGAGGGTAGTTTATAGGTGGAGCTCTTGGTAAAGACTGCAAGGTCTATGGCGAGTGGAGATCGTAAATGAGTATAAAGGATAATAAAGAAGGATTTGACAATGAAACCATATGCAGGAATACTAATGATAGAACTTCATAGGTCAAAATATGGAGAGTGGGAACTCTGAAGAGAAACTAAACGAGATCGCTGGGGTGATTTCATCGAAAGAAATGATATTTTGGGAAATTGAAACATCAATATTAAAAATGGAGATTGATAGCATAAAATTAAGTTTGAAGCCATAGAGAATATAAACCTCAAAGAAAAGAGGTGTTGTTTATTAGTAGGTGGTGCAAGTTGATGTGGTATTGAGGACTAATAAAGTAGATGGGGGCGATGTTGATCTTGAGAATCTTATTTTAGTAAATCTTGTGATGATGGATAATGAATACAACTGAGGATTCAAATTTTATGGTACTAAAAATCGTGGTGAATATTGAGTTTAAGTGGCTTACAGGCTGAGAACAATTTAAAAATAATTATGATAAGTTTTGGTCAAAGGAAAATTAGTATAAAAAAATTTATGGATTTAAGTATTGCATATTCAATATAGAGATAAATTGGGTTAGAGACAAGGTAAGCGAAAGTGAGAATGCTGGGAGCATCCTAGAGTGATGAAGAAAATAATAATTCAATCAAAATACGAAATTGAGATTTCAAACATGTTGGATGGAGAAAATAAAATTTTGAAGTGGTAGGGACTATAAATGAGATAAACTGATTCACATATACGAATTAAAGTAAATTGGAGGTTAAGTTACAAGAAGAGAACAATGGTGGTAAAATAGTGGAAACAGAACGAGAATGCCACATACCGGAGGATAGGAGATGAAAGGCAAATAAAATGAGATATGGGATATTTTGACTAAAAGAACATGCAAAGTTGATAAAATCTTGAAATTGATACGATAGATTTGGAAACTCGAAGAATAATTGAATTTTGCAAGATGGACTCTGCTATGGACGAGACTGAAAATTTGGGCTAGCAATTGATGACAAAGGATCATAAGATTAACTAGAAATGATAAGAGAAAGCATTGACTGATAAGGGAGAGTGAACTTACAAGGAGTCTCATAATTTTAATGTTTGGATCAATATTAGAAAGATATGATAGAGTTAATATACCAAGGAAAATGTAAGGATTTGAATGGGAAGCTTCAAGATCAGTCTAATAAGGAATTAAGATTTTGTGGAACATGATGATTGGGTAATATTCCTAGGAAAGAAGATGTGTAAGCATGACCTTATCTTAGAGCCATGAGGAATTCTTTCTTTTTTTATTGTGCTTGTGCTTTCCCAGTACTAGTTCTTCCTTAAATTTCGAGTACGAAATTTTTTTAAGGAGGGTATATGATTGTAACTACCACTTTTTCGGAGAGGGATATTTTTCTTATTCCATATTATTTGTATTGTTAATAATATATATATATATATATATATATATATATATATATATATATATATATATATATATATATATATATATATATATTATATTGTTAATATAGTTAGTGGTTAGTGTTAGCCGATTAGTTAGGCTAAGTGTTAGTGAACCTAAGTGAACCCAACTAGACTTGACTTGACCCATTAGTACAACCAATTAGTTTAGTCATTGTGGACTCATTAATTAGAGAGGATGAATAAAATATCATTTCCATTAAATATTAGAACATTCCCTTAATTAAACTCATTAATTAAATACCCTTTATGACTAATTAGTAGGGGCAAATAGACTATGTGAATTAGCTTGGAAGAGGGGTTTGTGATCGGCCCTAATTAGATTGGGAGACACTCTCTCTCCTCTTCATTATCACTTTATTTTATTTCCAATAGTGTTCTTCCCAAATTGAGACCAAACTCCACCATTCCCAATCCATTTTCTCTTATTCCCTACTCATTTTCATCATCAAGGAAGCCTAGGAGCTTGTATTGCAAGGAGCACTTGGAGATGAGGAGTTTGGCTAGAAGCTTGTGTCCAAATTTGTCATATTGAGTATTTTATTGGGAATCCATATTCCAATATGTATAACTCTTAATTTTCTCTTTATTTATATTCTAATTGTTGCATTTAACCATTAGGAACTCACCCATAGATTATGGCTACCTATAGAAAAAAATTAGCTTCTAATGATCCCTATTGTGATAGTTACAATGACTTTTATGGTCAAATTGGAGGAAATCCGAGTTTGGGCCATTAGGTGTTTGATAGAATAATTTTCTTGTAATTTTGGAGTGTGATGCATGATTTGAGATAGTGTACGTGTCCACAATTGAATACGGGGAGTGCGTATCGTGATACGTCGTGATACAGTATCGAATGTGGGGTATTTGCACATATAGGGTGCTCTAGCATGCCAATTTTTTATGCTACATCTTAATAGCTATAATATATAATATATATAATATATTTAGTATTTTGGTTGTGTTGCTTGAGCTTGGGGAAAGTATCATGGTGTTTAGTGGTATGTATTATGCGTATCGGGGGTGGTACGTGTGCGTGGCATGAGTATCCTATTTAGTGTTTGTTGAAATACATAATTGTATATATATACATATATATATATATATATACATATATATATATATATATATATACATATATATATATATATATATGCATTATTAGTTGTTATATGTATGTATATAGGTATATATATTAGTATGGGGGGTTAGCTTGGTGAATTGTGCATGGGTGTTAGTTGAGTTATAACTACTGTTGTTGATGTTGTGTCGATTATAGTGTGATAATGATGGATCTGGTTGCAGCAAAGAGGATACTGCAACTTGGATTTTGTATGAAGTGCAGGTATTATGAAAGGGAGGTCTTTTCCAGACCTGAGATAGATCAATACTAGCAGTAGCAGCTGGACTGAAGGGGCTCGGGTTTAAGGGGATAATTGAGGGTCTGTTTAGACCTGGAGCGTATGAAGCAAGCAAAAGCATCAGTTGCTACTTGGTGACTGCACCAAGTGCATGCCAGTTGCCTATGTCTGTAGGCCTTTGTGGTATTGGTTTTGGTTCAAAAATAAGAAGGGGAAGTGACAGGGCACATGTGCATTGGACTTAGATGTACTCGAGTGTGCTTGCTAGCAGTATCAGGAAAAAAAGGGAAGAGTGAGAAGCAGTAGCAAGCTAAGGCAGCAGCAGTAGCAAGCTAAGGTAGTAGCACCAACAACAATATAAGAAACAAGATCAGTAGCAGTGCTCGAGTAACCAGTGTTTTTCAGATATGATTTAGACCACTACTAAAAATTGCTGGATTAGCGATGTTTTTTAGCGACGTCAAGTTATACGTCGCTAATATTGAAGATATCAGCGACTCCAAAGAATAACGTCGCTAAATGTCGTTGTTTAGCGACATTTAGTGACTATAGTTCAGTTTTTTAAAAGAATAGTCGCTATAAGTTATCTAAGGTCGCTAAACATCGCTGAATTTTATAATTTAACGATGTTTAGCGACGTATTTAGCAATGTTATATTTAGCAACGTGTTTAGCGACATCAACACATTGCTGAATTTTATAATTTAGTGACCTTTAGCGACGTATTTAGCGACGTTATTCTTTTAAATATTTATCGACGTCGTTAGCGACGTTTACAACGTCACAAAATATACCTTTTAGCGACGTTGTTAGTTGACGTTGCTAAACGTCGCTAAAATTTCAATAATTAGGGATCGATTCTGATTCCCCCCTTCTGTTGAAATTTTCCAAAATTTTGAAACCCGCGTTCCCCCCCCTCTTCGGTGACCGGCGACCAACGTCCTCCACAGCGGCCTACTCCGGCGTCCTCCTCCTCCTCCTCCTCTAGGTAAATCTTAACTCTCTTTCTCTCTCTCTCTATCTCTCTCTCTCATAGGACACGATATGACACTGACACAGACACGACACACACACACACACGTGACAGACCAGAGCAGTAACACTGTGAAGTAAAGAAGGGGGAATTTGTGTTTAGTTGGTTGGGGATGGTGCTCGAGTGGTGGAGTTATTACAGAAAGTTGGGGACTGAGAATGACCAGAGCAGTAGCAGAAACTACTGAGGAATTATCAAAGAGGAGAAAAACGACAACAGTATCATGAAGCATTGGGAATTAGAACTAGTGATGAGATGTAATTTTCCTTCCAATCTGATATATTCAATGGATTAGTCGTTCTATTATGCTCATTGATTGATAATTGGAACTAGTGATTCATTAATACATAAATATATGTCACAAAGATAAATCATTCAATTATTTATCTTTCCCATTCTCTGTTTTTCTTTTATTTTCTTTAATTGATATGTAAGAAAGAGATTGATGAAGGATAAGTTATCATGAAGCATTGTGATGGAGCTGCTACACAAAGAAAACCACATAAACCAATGTTGTAAACTTGGCATATTGCGAAACCATTGTTGGTTGTTAGTTTTACTTTCTTTTAGCTAGTAAATGATCATGATATAATTTTATGTATAGTGTCTTCTATCATTTTTTTTGTAATTCCAAGAGAATAAAAGGGATCTTAAGAAACCATTGTCAGTTGTTAATTCTACTTTCTTTTAGCTAGTAGATGATCATGATATGAGTTTCTATATAGTGTCTTCTATCATTTTTAATAATTCCAAGAGAATAAATGGGATCTCAAGATTTCAGCATCCAATCTGACCTATTGACAACTAAAAAAGAAATTAAAAATATTTCTTGACAAATTCGGGGTTGGGTGGGGGTGGGGGGTGTGGGCTGGGGGCTGTGGGGTGGTTGGGGGTGGATATAAGTATCTAGATTGTCAATCTCCTAAATGTCATCTGAAACAGTTTAGACATGGAAACCCATACAATGTAAATACAAGATTAAAGGTAGCCTTAAGGTTTATACCAATCTTTAAGCCTAAAATGCACAACAACATTGAAAACGTTGATGCGAGGACGAAACCAAACAGAACCAACCAAATATTGCATCAAAAAGACTATGATGCAAGTATTCAGTTGCATGACTTTTAGTTTGTTAGACATGAATAAAGATCAGTATGCACTATAACATGTATGTTAATTGTTCAAAAAAAATGTATACAACTGTTCATAAATTTGGCGTGATAGAAACTACTAGTTCCATAGAAACATGTAAAAATAACAAGAAACAGAAATATGAGTTGACTCACCATGTACTCGGCATCAATAAAAGGATCATTCACAGCCACTACTTCAACATCATCCCTAGTAGTGGCTATGCGTAAGACCAATCTCCCGATCCGGCCAAACCCTGTGTAACAGAAATTATCGTATGTATGCAGCTTAAAATAAAAATACGATAATTGAGTCCAACATACAACATTCAAGCTTGTTTAAGGGCCCATGATGCTAGGTAACTTCATCATTGTCCATTTTAAATATTACCAAGGACCCAATACAGCTAAATAATAATATCAACATGGAATTCATATGATAGATCAAAATGTTGGTCTTGAAATGACATAATCATTGTTTTGTTAATTTTGAATCAAGAAGTACATCTAGAAGAAATTTCTTAAAATATGCTTTGAATCATATCCAAATAAAAAAACAAAATTGTACAGTTCATGAATAAATAATTAAATACAAAAAGTAATTCTTGCATACAGAACAAATCTCCTAAAACAACAACAAAAACAATTTGCTAATTTGTTTTGAAACAAAGGGTCAAAGAGACTATTGGTGAACAACATAGTTAATTAGCAGGCACATTCAATAAAGTAATAGAATCTAAATTAATTGACACTAACAAAGGTGTCAAACTTTGACGAGGATACGGGTTCGACATGGCAACTATTAAAAAATCAGACACGATGGCACATATATCTATGTAGAAATTTCTCTAAATACATAAATCTATGTAACTTAAAATTAAAAATTATGTGACTGGATTTTCTTGCATATTTTAAGCAACTTAATAATTACAAAAAAGGGAAGATATATTAAATTTTATAGAATTAGCTAAATAGGGGCATAATATTCTTGATCTTGTGAATATTCTATAATCAATGTGCAAGTTCTTACGCCTCTCATTTTTCCAGAAGATGCTTGCACCAAGTTGCCCTTTTTTTACTTTGCATTATATGATATTCTTGCGAAGAGATATCATCTCCAAGTCCAAAGTGAGTACTGTCTACCACTTATTTCTTCCTCATAAACTATGCACAGAAACCTAGTCTATATTCAATACAATAAAGAAAAGTTGGACTCAAGAAAACCCAACTCATTTTTTCTTACAGAAGTTAAATGCAACTTAGCATCATTAGAAAACCATCACATCCCAAAATTATGATAGATGTTGTAGAAGAGATCAATTTGTGGTTTGAGTTCAAGCAAAGATCAATTTCTTTATCAAATATATACACTATTCACAAGCAATTAATTATATATAATTGACTTTGTTACTGAAAGATAACAACCAACCGTATTTAGTTGTAGAACCATTAAATATAATTGACCTTGTTACTGAAAAATAAAGACAAATCCAAAATAGAGAAGAAGAGCATCCAGGATGCTGCGTCTGATTTTTTTGAAAAGCAGTAGCAAAACCAAACCAAGCCTTTAACCTTAATCATGTTGTGTTCCATCTAGACTCGGTCAGGTTTGTGGATGAGGGAAACATGGAAGACCATCACATGCATCCCAAAGTTAAGATAGATAGTTGTGGTAGAGATCAATTTGTGGTTTGAGTTCACGTCACTAAAATTTACACAATATTTAATATTAGACAATATATTTATATCTGTTATCAATTATATTCTTTGTTTTTATCTATCTTACCAGATGGCATCCATGACCCGAGCACGTGCACATCGCTTGAGAGAGACCTCCTACTATTAAGGAGGAAGTGATGCCTCCTACTGTTAAGGAGGAAGTGAATGTTAAGGAGGAAGAGATACCACCTGCTGTTAAATTGGAAGCGGTTGTTAAGGAGGAAGTTGTGCCTCCTACTGTTGGGAAGGCACCAGCTCAGATGGAGAGTTCCAGTCACCCAACACCTATAGCGGAGATTTTAATCACATAGATGTTGTTTATGCGAAGTATCTGAGGGACTGGTATGTGCCCCAGCGTATTGGATATCCTTGAGATTGATACTGTGATGTTTCATATACTTTTATTGTGGTTATTGTATGATTGTGATACTTTTATATTATGCATTTTGTGTGACTGTGATACTTTTATTTTGTGTATATTGTGTGATTGTGATATTTTATATACTTTTGTGTTATTTCGTACGTAGAAAATTCAATGGAGGGTTGCTCCAGGTCTGTCTATAATATTTGTGTGTATTGTGTGACTATGATACTTTTTATTCATATTAAATGCATATTAATTTACCGGTGTTGAGTGTTCTACCGAAGGGATCGACGAACCCAGAGAATTCAACGGAGGGTTGCTCCGGGTCTATTTATAATTAGAAATTCATAAATTGCAGGAAGATTGATAATTTTTAACTTTTTTTTTATTTTTCACTAAAAATTTAGCGATATTTAGCGACGTATAGCAACGTTATTATACGTCGCTAAATACGTGCTGAATACATCGCTGAATATGTCGCTAATTTTGCTGACATGACAGTATTGCCAGGTCATTAAAGACGTCGCTGTAACGTCGCTATATAAGTCGCTAATTACCAACGTTCAACGACAGATGAGCACGTCGCTAATTAGTGATGTTGCGTCGCTAAACATCGCTAATCTAGCGACATATTTATGTTGCTAAAAAATGTCGGTATAGCAACGTTTAGCGATAATTTCCTTTCAGCGACTAGCTGAGTTCCGACTTTTGTAAAACATCGCTAATTACGTCGCTAAAAGTGATTAGCGACGTTTATTGGTCATTTAGCAATATTTCTTGACGTCGCTAATTTGATTTTTTCTGGTAGTGGACAATGTGCAGTAGGGACTGAGTGATGGTAGTGGTTTTAAAGTTGTTAGGAGTACTAGGATGGACGGTGCCCTTATATAGTATGTAGAGTGGGGGTTCACTGCTATTGTATAGATATTAAGGATACTTGGATTGCTGTCAATGGGCAAGGGAATGTGTGACTGTGATCAAGTAAAGAGAAGTTTATTTAGTAGTGAGAGTATATCTGGAAGTAAGTGAAGGTGTTGGGGATAGTGTTAGTATAGGATATTATCTAGGTATAGCCTTTACATTAAGATAAGTAGTAAGCATATAGCTAAGTTACATTAGTTAAATTAAGATACTAAGTGTAGGTTGTGATAACTAGGATACCAAGGTTTTAAGACCAAGGTATTTGGAGTCGAACCAAGGTAATGAGATATTGTGATACGGAGTATTAGCAAGGTATTGGATAAATATGAGAATGGGTTGAGATATTCACGATACCAAGGTTTGGGTGAGTTAAGGACTAGAAACCAAGTTATATATTAGGGTAATAACTCATATACTAAGAAATTACTAAATATAGATATAACTAATATATTTATTAACTAGTAAATATAGATACCTTAGTAATATTAGCTAGTATATCTAATACCTTCAAGTTATGGACCTAGAAACCTAAGTATCACCTAGTATCAACTAGTTTAGACTTGTAATCAACCTAGAAGCTAGGTATGAACCTAAAATCAAGATATTGACCTAGTTTGACCTAGTTTGGCTAGTATGACCTAGAAATGGTCTAAAAATCATATTTTAACTCATTTTAGCTTATTTATCATTTTAATACACCAAATGATATAGAATTTTATATATAGGTCTGTGTGATACCAGTTCGGACACCAAGTTACACCATTTGCTCAGGGCCACAGGCAAGTACATCTCTCTGTTAGTTTTTATTACATGATAGTGTATATTATCACATATTCTAGAACTGTTATACTTTATTCTAACACGTTACACGGACTGGTACTATATGGATTATATCAGGAGATATTATCTATTTATCGTGTACAACGAATACTCCTTACATATGTACTTTATCGTGTGCATCGAGTATTCTTTGTGCTCTTATTTATTCGTGTGCTTCATGTGCTTATATTATAATCGTGTGCGTAATGTGTCGTGATCGGATCCATGAGTATTGGTTGGGGCGGGGGAGTAGAAGTTGGTTATGTGATTAAAGCCCATATTGTAGTCATGTGTATGTCGATTATACACCTCACATATAATCGAGTTACCTTAGTATACTCATATGTAACCTAAATCGATCACATAACGAACTTGTACTATAAGGCACTTAGTCAGTATTCTAGTTTCTTTTACTTGTAGTTCCTTCCATATTGCCTGTATATATCTTTTCAGTTATTTATCTGCATGTTTCAGTCATATTTTTATTTTCTAGTTACTTTTGCATCTTGTATTCTTTTCTATTACTTATTATATATTCTCTATCATGTATTTAGAACTGCTTTTAGAATTTTGTACTTCGCTCCAATCCTGACTTGATATATTTTTTAGATAATTATTTAGAAGACTGGTATCCCACATATTACGGCCCTCAGGATGGAAAGCTAGAAGAGATAGCACATGTAGTATAGGAGGATCCACTACAACTTGTTGAGGAGACCTAGTTAGATATAGCAGACACTTAGCTAGCATTATTTCATTGTACTGGATATGTCTCCATCTTAGATATTTGAGTTGTTATTTATATTTTAGACTTATTATGATCATTGCTAGAATCTTAGGCTTGGCTACCGTTTGTATTTGTGACTTAGCTAGCATTCTTCTATATAATATCGTGTCATTTCTTCCTTATAGATATTGTGATTGAGTATGTATTATCATTATATATTGTCATCTTGTCCTCCATATGGAGTTGAGATATCATTACAACTTCATACATTATTGTGTGAGATATTTAGTTAGTATTGTTGACCTAGACATCGTTATACCGTCGATGTTGCGGTGTAGGATGGGCGTTGTATACGTACTCATGCCCCCATATTCGGGTGCGGGTCATGACAATTTAATAATTCCATGTTTTATACTACAAGATAATTACTATCTTCTATATTGATTCTTTTTTTTTCTTTTATTAGCATGTAACAAAACTCATAGCATAAGAAACTAAGCATGCAACATCAATTCATAAAGTGTGAAGGTAGGGGAAAGAAGGATCAACATCAGTTACCTCAAAAATACCTATATGTCTTGATAAAATTAGATCTCTAAATAATTCCTCTGCATGAATCTAAATGTAAACTACTCTTTGAGCCAACAAACCATCTCAATGCATGCACCATGTAGAACGGGGCATTATTGTCACACCCAGCTCCCAGAATACTAGGTAAATACGAGGACGGACTAGGCCAGCTACTCCGTATAAGGTATAAAAATATCGTACGGCGGTCACGGCTATCGAGAAGACAAATGGGTAGGACTCTAGCATACTATGATGTTAGTCCTAACGCCGACAAATTCTAGTATCTCAATCAATCAACAATAATACAAGAGTATATCATACATAAAAGAAAAGAGGCATCTCAATTTACACATCATATATGATCATGAAGTTAGTAAAATACAAAATGCTGCACTAGCATAGTATAATTATACATGATCTAATATACCAGCCATGGTCTAATATACACATCATGTTGACCGAAGTCAGAGGAGTAGTCTCAAAATAAAAGGGGTAACACTGCCCTTGCTAAATACCACAAAATAAAGTAATCAAAACGAGGGGTGGAAGAAGAAAACTCACTCACGAGGTTCGGCCGCAGTCCTACGAGTGTGCTCCATCTTGCTGAAAGTACGGGGGATCCTGGTTCTCCTCGGGTAAATTTAGCCAAGCAAAACTAGTGGGATCAGAACCCCAAACAACAAGTACTACAAAGGAGCTCAAGGTGATGGGCAAAATCTACCATAATATCATGCACATAAGAGACATAAATAATAAATGTGAGTCGAGACTTGTACGGTACTAATGTACTCGTCTCAAAATAAAACTAAAGAACTGTAAATAACGAGCTATAGAGAAAAATAAGGCGATGAACGACAAGAGGGCTTAGGGACTACTCTGGATCGGGACCACAATCCTTAAACTAAACAAGGACCGGGGTTGCGGACCTTCACCCGAACAGAACTTAGCACCCTAACCACGTATCGAAAGAATAAAAATAAAATGGCAAACTAGGGTTATCACAAATAGACAAACATTCATTGCACATCCAGACATCTCTACTACTTTCTACAATTGACTAACTAGGGTTATCACAAATCTAGTTACTAACAAATATATGTTTTGAAGAATATCGCTACCACCAGCACTGCAGTCAACCCGAATGGCCAAGAGTACGCTTGTCTTGAAAAGAAAATACGCATTACCACCAAGGATAAATAAAAAATAACTTACAACTTGTCAAATATAAACATAAACTTTGAAATCATAAATTTTGAAAATCATAAGCTTGAAATCATAAGCTTGTCTATTGGCACAACTTGTTTGTAAACTTGTCTTGTAAACATGAACTTGTATATAAACTTGTCTTGTAAGTGTCGCAGCACACGTAACTTGGTAGGTCATGGGCTATGGCCAAGCAGGGTTGGTCCATGTCGCATGGGGTCGTTGGAGATCGGGGTAGCCGGTAGCGCCATATTCGTCCCTCCCAATGATCTAGGTAAATTTTTATCTTTTTTAATCATTACCAAATTATTTCAAGTTCCTGAGTCGTGAACACTCGATGAACGTTCTAAAATGACGAGTTACAAGTACGAACTTTTTACGAGTTATCACTGACGAACTTATCATATCCGTGACACGTGATACATGGGCAATACTCACACTCGATTGCCGATGCCAAATGCAATATATTATCATATACAAGCAAAGTCTACAGTGTCGTGAGAAATCATGAAAATTCGTATAATTCTTAGGAAAAGCACAACATCCAACATGCTTTAAATACAAAACCAAGCTAGTGATTATATACTACAAAACGGTCAACACAAAAATAAGCAAAAAGAAAAAAATTGGCGCATAAATCATTAACATGAGAACAAATCTACAACATGGCTAAGAACATGCTAAAATAGCTCATATGCGCACTTTGGCTAAAAATGAATTCTGGCACACTTTTGGCTGTGGCTAAAAATGAATTCTGGTGCACTTTTGGATGAAAATGGAGTCTGGCGCACTTTTTGCTAAAAATGAATTATGGCGCACTTTGGCTAAAAATGAATTATGATGCACTTTTGGCTGAAAATGGATTATGGCGTATTTTTGGCTGAAAATGGATTCTGGCGCACTTTTGGCTAAAAAGTGTATTGGCGCACTTTGGTTGAAAAGTGGATTGGTGCACTTTTGGCTAAAAAGTGTATTGGCGCACTTTTGGCTAAAAATGGATTGGCGCACTTTTGTACACAGAACACTGTTCTTCTTCCCTAGCCGACAAAAAAAAATCTAAAAATTTGTTTTGACCATAAAACTTCAATTTAATTCCAAATTAAGTGAAGCAAAAGTCAAAATCGAACGAAATTTAATTCTCCACCACATAGAAAATTTAGTTTTCAAAAATAATAAGTTTTTTAATAGATCAAAACCAAGAAAACTCCTGGAACCCATGAAAAACACAAATCTTGTAACTCAGATCTACTCTAAATTATCAATCAGAATCCAAAACTCCAAGAACTAAATTAGATGAGAACATCATGGAGAACATTTTCTATCAAACACAATTTTAAATGACACATATATGCAAAAATTCTAAAAAAATCCATAGATTCACCATTTTAGCAAGATGTCATTGCCAGGAGTGGCTTCTTAGCCTCTACCTCTTCACGGTCCAGGTGAGCACACAAACCTCTTCTAGGGTTAGGGTTGATCTAGGTCAAGGGAGAGAGGAATAAGAAGGCAGGAGAAGAGAAATAGAAAATGAAGAAGAATGGAAGAGGAGAGAGAAACACTTATATATATAAGGGGAGAGAGGGAGATGGTTTAGTCATGAATTCAACCAAAATAAACCAAACCAAGTTTCTAGTCTATATGTGGGTCCTAAACTGGGTATATGGCAATGTCAATGGGTATTCTACTGATCTTGGATAGTCTCTCAAAACAACAGGAAAATCAAATATAAAGCATAAGAACAGGAACCATCATGAAGATACAACAGAAATACATTATCCGAAAAAAAATTAAATTTCAAAAATTCAAGAAATACCAAATCTGAAAACGGGTGTGACAATTATACGCATCGGGATTGGGTCTCTGGATTAAAATTAGGCATTGCCGCAACAATCACCATATTTTATGCCAAGTTTTGATCTTGGTATTCAACATAGTCTCCGTAGGCGTCTGCTATAGACATTCGTACAAACACAAGGATTTTATTTCCCATAAAGTTTATCTTGAGAGCTCCACATGTAGTAATCACGTACAAAATCCTTAAGAATCAGATGCTCCCTAACGACTGTCTCCTCTTCGTAACGACTATTGTGACAACGAGCACGTGAATTAATATTTGGATCATCCATGTAATCGGGCTTGCTAGTGTCGTACTTGAGAAATACTTCAACACCGGCTTCAAAATCTTTACTCAAATCAATATTTCTGTCATGCTATAACGCTTGTACATCCACGTGTGATCAAGCAAATAGTGACTTATTGCTTGTTGGGTGTGCATGATTCTGCACATTGAATATAAAAACAAAATGTGATAAAATCGTTAACATCAAATATATTCTAAATGTATTACAATCGTAACTTAACCTATACATATTGTTAAGATTAAATAGATTAGATTTATGATTAGATACTAATTAGATTTAGGATTGTATTTCTTCTCCTCCTCTAAGGATACATATTTCTTCTTCTACTTCTATACGGATATGAATCTGTTTTCTATCTATATATATTCATAGTTGTATTGCTCTTTTACACTCATCCATTAATAAAAATAATATTTTCTTCACCTTAATTTTTTTTCATGGTATCCGAGCCTAGAATTTTCTAAAATTCTTTCAGATATTCAATATTGTTGATTATCTTCTTTCTTTTGTCATCTGCTCCGCTGTGTGGTCCTTCAATACCGTCGCGTCATCATGCATTAGCCACTGAAGAATAATCCAAATGACTTCTTCTCCCTCCTCCTGCCTGCTTGTTGAAATTAGGTGATTGGATAACAAATTTCACTTCCAAATCTCTTGTTTCACGTATCAAAATCTTTCCAAACCTAGAACATCTTTTTACCCCCAAGCCGACATCATCCTCAGGACCTCATCTCCGTGTACTATTCCACAATAGCGGAAGGCCATGGCCAAAGTTTCTACATCAGCCAAAATAAGTGAGGTACAAAGCAAAAGTTTTTACAAAGGTTCTGTGCTCATCTTAGCACATAGAAAGTTTTTGTGCTATTTTTTCCCTTTTGATTCGTTTCAAAAAAATAAAAAAAGAAAGAAAACAAAAAAACAAAACAAAACAAAACAAAGGAAAAAATGCCTTTATCGGAGCAGTTCCGAGATTTTCTTCCGACTTCCACTGATTTTTCGTTAACCTCTTCTCATGATTGGGCTGAGTGGGCTACCTCAGTCCGGACCACTTTACGTGGTCGTCGTCTTCTTGGTCATCTTGATGGTTCTATCCCAAGGCTCATGAACCCGTCGCTGATGATAAAACAGACTCAAAATACTATTCATGTCACTCAGGATACTTGGGACGACCACGATGAGCGGATCGTTGCTTTCATCATCTCTTCTGTTGATCGATCACTTCGTCCAGGTCTTGAGGATATCCAGTCTGCTGCTTTATTATGAGACCATTTGACTACTCAGTTTGTTCAGTCGAGTGGTGCTCGGGAGTATCAGTTGATCACCCAGACTTCTGCCGCCAGACAGGGGGATTGCACTATTCAGGAGTTTGCCACACTGATGAGGGGTTACTAGCGTGAGCTACTAAAAATGGAGGGTACTGTTCCTGATTTCGTATGCGCACGCACTTGTCGAGAATGCCGACAACTTTTTTAGTTTATCATGGCCCTGCGTCCAGAATTTTAGTTCGCAAGCGGTCGGATCATTCAGAATAATACCACTCTAGATGATGCTAGCTCTGAGCTTACAGCTGAGAAGACTCGTCTGTGTTCTCTTTCTACTAACATCTCTACACCGACTTCGGGTTCTGAGACTGTTTTTACTGTTGCTCCGCAACCTCCGTCTACCACTTTCAAGAAGGCCCGTGATCCCACTTCTCCTCGTACTTCATGTACCTATTTCGGAAAGCTTGGTCATTCTGCTGCCGCCTGCTATGTTCGTCAGCAGTCTGGTATGATATGTGCTCAGTGTCAAAAGCCTGGACACTCAGTGCATGATTATTTTCTACTTCACCCACAGCTAGCAGATTCTATTAGGCAAACTCATGTTGTTTGACCCACCATGAGTTTGAAGGAGGGGGGGGGGAGGTGTTAAGATTAATTAGATTAGATTTAGGATTAGATACTAATTAGATTTAGGATTGGATTTCTTCTCCTCTAAGGATACATATTTCTTCTTCTACTTCTATACGGATATGAATCTGTTTTCCATCTATATATATATATTCATAGTTGTATTGCTCTTTTACAATCATCCATTAATAAAAATAATATTTTTTCTCCTTAATTTGTTTCTTAACCTATATACATATGTTAATAAAAATATATGTAACTTAACCTATATACATATGTTACATATTCGTATAAAATTAACTATAAGAGCATTCTAAACAAATGAATTTTTTTTTTTTTTTTGAAAACAAATGTAATTACTAACATTAAGCATAATAGAGTACTGACAAGTCCTTCCGGATATTGTCCATGATATAGAGTGGAGGATCCCTATACATATTAGTTACATGGGAATCTGATGATAGTGATGATGTTGCTAACAGATGAGCAACAGAGTTACTTGCTCTAGGAGAGGAGGAGAATGAGACACCCCTCCCCCCACCTAACATGGATTTACTTCTTCAATGACATGCCTAGTTTGCCACAGGAAAGCTTCATCCTTCCGATCAATAGCATCAATCAGAATCTTGCAGTCGCCTTCCAATATGATGTTGTGCATCCTTTCTCTTTTGCAGATTTGAATCCCCAAATTGAGTGCTTCACTTTCTTCTTGTAACGGACCTCCTCCATAGTTGAAAGTAGTGAAAGCACATCTAAATAAGCCTTTGTCATCTCTCAAAATGGCAGCCGAAGCCATTTTGCCATCACAGTATGCTCCGTCAAAGTTGTGTTTCCAGTAATTAGGAGGAGGAAGTTGCCAATGTCCATATGGTTGCCGTTGTTCTTGAGAGTCGATGCCAAAACTCAGGTCCTGTAGGCCTCCCGCATAATCTGTTTACATTCGAGAAGCCTCCTTGAATATGCTAGCACATTGCACTGGATGTTTGTTGAATAAGGAGTCATTCCTTCATTGCTTTCCAGATCGACCACATCATATAGAATGTTGAAGTGATGTCTTCAAGTAGTCCCCCGTTGAAAAGCTCTGACTATGAATTGTTGTCGTTGTTTTGATTTTGCTCACGAGAGTGCGGAAATAACTCCACGAATAGCCTGTGACATTACAATGAAGCAATAAATGGTTAGTGGATTCAAGATTTAGCTTGCATAAGTGGCAGATTGGGTTAGCCTGCTGCATTTGTTTGTGTAGATTCTCCCCTGTTGGAAGAGATTCAATCAATGCTCTCCATATGAATAGCTGAACTCTAGGGCATATATTCTGCAGCCGCCAAAATCGAGTCCAATCTTTGAAAGCATCATCGTCTGGGTCCATCAAATCTGGGTATACTTTGTTATAAATGATCTTATATGCTGATTTGGAGCTGAATGTGCCATCAGAAGTCGGGGTCCAAATGATCTTATCCTTGCTGCCATTAGCAGGTAAATGAATTTGTAGCATAGCAAGTGCTTCGTGAGTAGGAAATATGGCTGTGATAAGCTCATAGTTCCAGCTGTTAGTGTCTTGATGGATTAGTTCACATACTTTAATTAGTCACCCTCAAATGTGCACCTTTGGCCTTTGGTTTCATGAAAAGTTTCCACCCCTGGTAGAATACTGTGTGCATAGTGTATATCAAACCACACGGGTTGGCATATGCATATGCATATGCCAGGAGTCATGACAGGCTTTGAACATGTTCTATATGGAGTAAATGTCTCAACTTGCAAATACTACACTACAAGAAACCATAATAAAAAAAAGTGAAAGAGGATCCCATCATTCTATCATAACATGATATGGAAATAGCTAATCCATCAGCTAATTTGTAACTTAGTCATTTCATTGACTCAAAATTTCCCCCGTGAACTCTGTTGGTTTTTCCTTTGTTTGATAGCCGAGCGGCCAACTTGAGGATGGGAATGGATCTCTACCATACTATCAGTGTATTCTATTTGCAACGAAAACAAGTATAAACTGTCGATTAGTCAATACTTAAACCATTACTTATTGCATACGTCCTTCTCAAATATAGAATTTTTCAAAGATTAGATGATATATTATTTCCAAGCATATATATGCATTCTTGGAATATTCTGCCAACCAGTCTCCATGCTTGGAGGAAGTCGGGAACTGTGGGCAATTAGTTGGCATCCATACACGCAAAAAACGATTGCATGTTGCCAGCGGAATGCTCACATCAAGAGGTGATTCCCTCAATCGAAGTAAAGGGACCACAACAAATGACAAAATGTAGATTGGGGTTAGTCAAGATATCTTCTGGTGTTTTCCGTATTAATATTGATGCATGTTCTAAATTTGGTGTATTGATATTGATGTGCACTATATAGATTTGAACCATATTAGTTACTGCGCCTAGAAGCTTATGACTCGCGGACATATATTTGTTAGAAAATGATATGTTACCCATGGTCTTGGACCGCAGTCCGTGATCGCGGACGACTGGCCGAATCCCATTTGTCCTTCCATTAACATGAGATCCGTCGCCAGTTGACCTATCACGTGGATCGCAGATAAAAAATGCGGACCAAAAATGCAGTCCACGTTGATATTTGTTTGTTTCTAGTCTTGCTGAGTTTGTAGTCCTATTTCTTACATGAGATATCTTCCTTACTAGTTTGTACTTTTTAGCATTAATGAATTAGTTGGTGGTAACATATTTATCGAGGGCTAGGCCCATAGACCCAGATCCGACCCTATCAAGGCTTTCCATGGCTACTGATACATGTTTGACTAAAATCCGAACTCATGAACGCTAATTAGGCGTAATCCCATGAAGATTATGACAAAATATTTGCAACAGTTCCATGTCTATCACGTCGATTCATTAAAACCCTAACATAGTACTCTAGGGTTACCCATTGAAGACTGTTAATGGTCTCTCGACCATCTTCATAAGGTACTTTTTTTTTCTATCCTAAAACTGCCAAAATTCATTCCTATCTCAATATCGATCTAACTTAAGCGTAGAGGGGCACCAGGAGAATAACCCCATTATGACCTGTTCGGATGCTCCCCAAAAATTCGATACGGATACATGATTAAGTTCAACCTACGCTGCGGTAGCAGTAGTATATTATTTATACCTCAAATAATATATATATATATATATATATATATATATATATATATATATATATATATATATATATATATTTGAGAGAGAGAATGACACAAAGTTCTTATGGTAATTAATTCCGTGAACAAGTCATCACTGGAACTCGAATACACGACCACATACCTCCCTACTAACCACTAGTCTAGAGGCTCATTGGCTATATGTATATATGCTATCAAGGAAAGACTAAACAAGAAAAGAAACTAAATGACAAGAAAACAAGAATATGACAACTACGAACAAGAACTATATCTGATAGTTGAACAACACAATGACTAGGAGAAGAAACAATATTAATAAGTTAATGTGTACAATTTGTTTTGAGAATACTAACGTTTTGCATGTAGACAATATAAAAGTTGACAGTCGATGTGTTAGGTACATGATGTTATTCCCGAAGTCAGATCAAAGAAGAAGAGATAGCCACAAAGTAGAGACTCACACAAGAGTTCATCTTTACAAACTCCAGAAGAGAAGTTGGAGCACTGAGATTCACACAAGAGTTCCTCTACAGTGACACACAACCCCACAGAATCACTAAACTAGGAACATGTCACAAACTGAGAACCCAAAGGAAATACAAATACAACAAGAATCAGAAAATCGTTCTTCTCTTTACGTTCGCAGACGCTACACCGAGAAGAACGGAAACAAGAACAGAAATACAAAGAAGGGAACTCCTGCTGGGGTGATCAAAACCACCATAGCTCAAGGCAAGATTCGTGCTATACAACGATATCCTCCAGGATCCAGCAAGTCTACACGAGAACTTCTGAAACGCTCTTGGTCATCTTCGGATCACTCGGAAGATTCCTTTGGAAGGATGCTAACTGCTGCCGCAGGTCCTGCTGGTGCTCTCGATTTTTCTCTCTCTCTCAAGTTTTTTTTCAACTTGTTAAATGAAAGAGAAGAGCCTCTATTTAAAGAGGATTTCAGCTCCCATGAGGCCTGAGAAAAAAACCATGCCGCATGCGCCGATTGCGCCACTGTACTGCACAGAGCAAACAATGTCGTCAGGTGCCGAAAGCTGCAGCCACATGGTACAGAGAGCCACGAGCCGCATGTGCCGCCTGTGCACTGTACTGCATAGAGAAGACAGCGTTGCCAGGTGACGAAAGCGTGCAGCCGCATGGCATAGAGAACCATGCGCCGCATGTGCCGTACCGAGCCGCCAACAACAGTCCATGTCCCCTCTACACTTTACTCCTCAAGCTAACTTGCTGGCAGCATAGCTCCAGGCCGCAAGGCCCCTAGCCACATGGGCTCCTGGCCGTATGCGTACCGGGCCGTATGAGCACCTAGCCGCATGCGCCCCTGAGCACATGGCCCCTGGCCGCATGCACTCCTAGCCGCATGCGCACCGGGCTTCATGCGCACCTGGCCGCATGGGAACCTGAACGCATGGCCCGTGGACGCATGGGTACCTGTCTGCATTGGCACCTGACCGCATGGCCCCTGGCCGCATGCACTCCAGGCCGCATGGCTCCACGAAGCATGCGTCAGGGCAAAAAACTGTGCATGTAACTCGCGCATAAAATGAGCGCACGAGTGCTATGCGACGATGCTGACGTACGAAGTACAAAGTGCGGCAACAAAGCGCGCCAGCGATTTGTCATAGTCATCAGTTCGTAACAAGTGCCTTCAACTCTTTCCTAGGCATAGTCTAAGTTTTTAGGGAAATACTTAGGATCTTGACTAACTATTAGGGCTATGATCTAGCTCAAGTGATCTAACAATTTCCATTAGGCTACATGGTGCTACTTAAGGGTTAAACTAATAAAGAATACAAATATTGCTATAGTGCATATATATATTAAGAACTTATCCTTAGTTATCAAGCATTACTACACATTTATGTTTTAACTAACAAAATAAGGATAAGGTTGATATAAATTAACAATTCATAATGGCACGAAAGATACGACTATGATAGGAAGAGTTAAGCACGAGATAAGGAGTGAATATAAAAGGATAAGACGAGTCACCCAAGAGGGCGAGATAAGGATAGGGGAAGAATACTACTACTGCTACTCACTTTATCCATTAGCATCGCGTGTATGCCATCTGGGTAAAATATACATACATCCTCAGGACTGCTAAGCTACCATATATATAATTCTACATCTATTTGTACATCTAAGATCTTGTGTCACATTGGGGTTATGAGTATACAAGGACAATTATAACTAAAAGGTCGTACCTGTATCTACGGCTTCCTGCGTCTGCTCTCCCATATTTGTCATAATGAGTGCTTGGCCTTGTCCTTGGTTGTTCAACTGGGGTCTAGTCCCCTCCATTTGTGCAGACTGTAGAAGCAGTGGTGGGTCCCTTTGGTCTTCTATACTTGAGGGTGTATGCGGTATTCCTGATTCTAATGCCATCGACCTCTGGTTCTGCTGAGGATATCTTCGGATTTGATGGTGATTTGATCCACATATCATGCACAGCCCCAATCGACGATGACAGTCTCTATGAATATGACCTATCTTACCACAGAAGTGACAAGTATGGGGGTCCTTGGTTGGATATGGTGCGACACTATCTGGTTGCTGGCGTGGCAAAGGGTGTCGAATGGGTCCTCCTTGCTGTATCCTTACTGGTCCTTGGTGACTTCTCTGTTGAATTTTGTTTCCCTTACTGATGGCCTCCTGGATCCTGGCCTCTGTCAATAGCTCGGCATAAGAGATCCGGGATTGGGAGCTAGTGTAGTGTTGGAGCTCCCGAGTCAGCCCACGGTGAAACCTCTTAGCCTTCTCCAAGTCATTAGGTATTAGGACTGTGCCATACTTACTGAGACGGCTAAACTCTGCGTCATACTCATCAACTGTCTTGTCCCCTTGCTCTAGATGGAGGAACTGATCGTACAATGCATCCCTTACAGTATCCGGGAAGTACTTCCTCTCAAAGCATTCCAATAATTGTTCCCAAGTCTGACGCGTACCCAACTGGCGGTCCATTGATTCCCACCAGTGATGCGCGTTGCATTCTAACTGAGTCCTTACTCCTATCAGCCTTAGGTCAGAAGGTAATTGTGATGCCTCTAACAACTTCTTGGTATTGGCAATCCAGTTCGTGGTCTCCTCTGGACTCTCATTGCCCTTATATGGCTTAGGGCCCATCTGCACAAAGTCCTTGACTGAACCAACCCGAGCTTGTGGTATTGAAGCTAGTGCCTGGGTTGGTATAGGGGCTAGTGCAGCCATTCTCTCAAGTGTTGCTAGAAATTTTAGCCTCTGCTCTGCTGCCTGCTGCCTCTGTTCCTGTATTATCATCTGGAAGAATTGGAACAGCTGTGCTTGGCCATCTTGCGGTGCTAGTGGAGCTGGAAAATTCCCATTAGGTATCGTGGAAGGGGTTGATGGAATTGGATTGCTAGTCAGTCCATCCGGTCCAGGAAGAAGAGGAGTCGTTGAGGTCACTCCTGGTGATTGGTCGTCGTCCCTTGGAGACGTGTTGTCCCCGGTGGCGGCATGCCCGTTATGCAAATTCATCTCTCTGCAAGAGATGGACGAAGGATTAAGAAGAGTACATGAATCAAGCAGGATGCAAGCACTTAAGTAGGACATGTTGGAAGGAAGGTAAGCTATAGTCAAGTGTGGATGAGATCTAAAATTTTAATCCTATGTGCAGGCCCGCTCGGTACAATTACGTAACCGAAATGGCTAACTCGACCTGCATGGGCCACCACAAAAACATGTCATGCCCCAGTCCCAAAAATACGTAGGACTAGGACACGTAAGCATGCCAGCCGCATGGATATGGCAACTCCAATATATGAAAACCATAACCCATACGTACGTTGTAATATGAATATAAACTCACATGTGGTATATATAATGTCACAAGTCACAGATATGCTAATCTCATCCACACAACAAGTCATAAAAAAGAAATACTAAACTAGAATAAGGAGTCTAAAATATCCAAAATAATAGTCGGGTGGAGATAAATTGTCACGCTCCAGTCCCAAAATACGTAGGACTAGGATACGTAACCATGCCAGCCGCCCGTATATATGGCAACTCCAATATATGGAAACCATATATACGTGCGTACGCTGTAAAATGAACAATAGTTCACCAGTGGTATAATTAATCACAAGTCACAGGGTAATATCTAAATCTCATCCACAGAATATCACATATACAGGAATAACCAATAATCAGGTACCTAGATCTCAATAACAAATATCTAAAGAATGACAGTCGGATGGAAATAAATCCACTGCCAAAATAGAATATAAAAGGAACCAGATACACACCATATAAGAACATCTGACAATCATGAGGCTCGAAGAGAAGACCTCCTCGGGATATACCTAACATGCCTGGATCTGCTCTGCTGCGAATGCTCAAGAACATATACACCTGGCAGGGGACCAGGTCCTCAGAGGGACATAGCAAGATACATAAAAATAACATTCCATAATGTAAATACTGAATAAATAAATGGGGTGTGCTAACCATCTAAGTGAATGCAATTTAAAGACCTGGTAGTACGCATGGGAAAGTGTAGGCTAGACATATGCTGACGTAATTCACCAATCGTCATAACTGGCTAGTATATGTGTCATATGCCCCCAGACTCATGGGCACTCTGCAATCGTCCATCTCCGAGGAGCATGGAACGAAGGATATAACAACAAGGAGGGGGTGTCCCATACGTCTACTAGTATCTTTCCCGTCCAATATAGATGTACAAGTCGTGAAAACGACGTGGACACCTCCTACTATGATGCAAGTCTCAATAAAATAACCAACTAAGCTAAATACCGTTACACGTGTTGCTCACACTGATGGCCAGTCGCGCATGAGGCACGCGTCCCTACATGAACTCACTCTGTGATGTGTAATAATACGTGTCAAGGCCTGGGAAGTTATATCAATAACTTCACAACTTTAGGTGAGTCTACTAGATACTAGGTCAGACACAAGTCCTAACGTCAACGCCTTCGTTGACTGCACCCGAGTCTGCTCGGACGTGCATATTTATATAATAATTAAATATGTAACTAACAATAACTTAATTTAAACAGTACAACAAGGCAAGGTATACTTGCCTGGCAAGAGAGCTGTAAATGTAATATCCAGATGTCAAATACCAAGTGTCAGAAACTATGGCCTCAGAAGGAAAGTCTCCGGATGCTGAAATAAATATCACTAACAGTCTCAGAAAATATCAAATAGCTAGAAACGCATGTCCTTAAGTCTAATTTGGACACAGGGGCAAAAATAACAGTTTTCGGTCAAAGCGGGGTCCACATGTGGGCCGCTTTGCACCAAAAAACGTGTTAGGGTCAAAGGTCTCCAAATTCGCCAAACTTAGTGTCAACAAGTCCAGAATGTCGATACGAACCCAACGGAATGTCCAGATCTGGATTCTGATGTGCCGATCACAAAATCGTCCGTCAAGTAGAGCCTGTGGGGCCCACGATACGCGATTTTGTCAACGTTCTCAGAATCGAACCAAACATGGCTCACAGGACCAGCGTATTGCTACGAGTCCGATGGCATAAGTTTCGTTTCAATCTGACGTGTGTACACAAAGTTGCAGCGTGTTCCAAAACTGACGGATACGGGGCGGTGTCGGCGGATACGCGTTGATTCCGGTGTGCACGTACATCCGAATCAACTTCTGTAAAATCCCGCACGTCCGTATCAACGGCGCGCATATTTCGGTAAAGACCGCGTGCGACCAAGTCATCCTGTTTGGCGGGGCGTACTCAGTTCCGGGGTAAATCGGGTCATTATTTTTCCTGTATTTGGATCGCGGTTCACGATCGCCACAGGACGCGATGCTCCGAGCGGGTTGCACGGGCACCGAGATGGTTACACAGTCTACACGACGCAACTGACGGAATTGAAATCGGAATTACGAGGAGAGAGATATGGGTACCTGAACAGGGCTCCAGAAACTTGCGTTTCTCGTGTTCGACACGTGTCCGAGGGTTGTGTCAGTGTCCTGTGCCCTGTCCGCGTCCATGGCGACCCTAGGGTTGCTGGAGACTGGCCGGGGTGGCTCGCTGGAGGAGGACGGCTAGGAGCTGGCCGGTCGGGGAGTGGCCGACGCTGGCGGAGGGGTTCAGCCGAGAGGGGAAGAGAGTGGAGGAGGTGGGGAGTCGAGGCCGGCGGGCGGGGAAAGTCGAGCGGAGCTCAGGGGGTCGGGTGGTCGGCTCCGTCCGGGGAAGAGGGCTGGAAGAGGGGAGCGGGTGGTGGCTTTGGTGCTGGTGGTGGAGGATGGTGGTGGCGGCGGACTGTGGTGGGGGTGGCGGTGGAGGAAAGAGGAGTGGGAGGTCGGGCTGTGGCGTCGCCGCGGGGAGGGGTCGACGAGGGGCAGAGCCGCTCCGGCGAAGCCTCGCCGCGGGGGGGCGAAGCTGCTCAACGGCCGCGGGGACGCACAGGCGGGGAGGAGGAGGAGAATAGGAGGAGGAGAGAGGGAGGGTCAGGGGCCAGCGGAAAGGGGGAGAGGGGACGGCGCCGACGAGGCGGAGCGGCTCCGGCGGCGGGGTCGGCTGCCGCTCCGGCGAGGGGGGTTCAGCTGTGGGGGAGGGGGTAGATTTTAGGTTTTTATTTTTATTTATTTTTATTTTTCTTTTGTTTTCTTATAAAGAAAATTATATTAATTTAATATGTAAAATATCTATAGATATTTTTAGGATATTTTGGGATATTTCCGAGATCTTTTCGGGATCTTTTCGGGTGGGTCCCGTCTTCAATTGGACGATAAAGGTTCATCGGCCAACAGGGGACTGACGCCTCGTACTGAAATTTGCAGGAAAGTCCCTGTAGTTTCATAAATTGCGTAAAGTCCTAATTTTGGGAAATTGCGCAATTACGAAATTGTCTGGGAAAATACCCGGTTCCTGAAAATTCTAAAATTCACAGGATTGAAGGAAAAAGCTGTGTGAGGGTCCCGAGGGGGTGGGGGTGAGTCTGGGCAGGGACTGGGCCTGGTTTTGGGGTGATACGGGCCATCGTATTTAATTAATTAATAAATACTGCGCACGGTGTTCTCTAATTATTTAGAGGCAGGTAGGGCCATAATTTTTCTACGGTGTCAATATACTAAATGTAGTATACTCAGTGTAGAATATTAACATATTTTTGTTTGGGCAAAACAGGTGCATGTTGGACCTTAAATCCCTAGGGGTACAGAGATGGGTAAAGAGCAGAAAATATAATAGGAAATAAATACGGCTTTTGTAACGATATTTGTGCGTCTCAAACGAGGCTCATTTTAGCACATCTGTGAGTTGCACAAAGTTCAGAAAAATAGTCTGGTATGTCTAGGACAGGTATGTGAACTTTGTTCGGGGATAACAGTCAAGCTAAAGCTCCAAATAATTAGGAGATGGACAGGTGCACAAGTCAACAGGATATATAGAAAAATAAATTAAAATATTGCCATAAATCCTAAATTGTTAAAATAATCCTAAAAATACTGAAATCTAGTCGAGGGGGTTTACACAAATCCACTACCAAAGACTATATCCAAAACTAAAATGAGAGAGGAGTATAAAATCTCCAATATAAAATAATATGAAGACAAAAGTATATCAGCTAAAAGAATCCATCGCTAGATGTAATCAAAGATGCTCAGAAGGTAAGACCTCCTCGGCAGAAAGTAATGCGTCAGGTCCAGGCCCGTACTCCTGCGGATACTCCTGATCGTCTATACCTGGCAAGGGACCAGGTCCTCAGAGAGACATAACAAGATACATAGAAGCAAGCCAATTTGAATACAGTGAACATGCATAATGTTTGAAAATAAATAAGTACGTTGTACAAGACAATCTATATGAATACAATGAGGACAACTTTTTGACGTATGGGCAAGGGTAGGCTACTCGATCTACCTCACAACTCACACGCACGTCAATGGATATCAGAAATCGATATACGCGGGGGTAGCGACCAACGAGACTCCAGAAATCGACATACCGCGGGGGTAGCGACCAACGCGACACACGCCCGTAGTGCGAACTATATACTACGGTTTACGAGAGTGGTTGAAAGCCCATACGCCTAATGATTGTCCTCTATGATACTAAGTGTCAAGTGTGTGTCAACATATCTAATATATAGTAATGACTGAAAGGAACTACACATGCAATACATAAACAGAAATGCAATAAATATACAGAAATATACTAAGCATGAAAAATACTATAAGCAATTTGGCAAGGTATCTTGCTTGGCAAGAAAGCTGCAAAATATAGTGTCTCGATGTCAACACCAAGAGTCAGAAGCTACGGCCTCAGAATGAACGTCTCCGGATGCTAAAATAAACATCACCAACATTTCCAGAATGAGCAAAATAGCTAAAAAGCACTTCCCTTTCGTCCAATTTGAACACAGGAACAAAACGGTAATTTCGGGTAAAAGTGGGGTCCACGGGTGGCCCACTTTGTACCAAAAAATGTGCCAAGGATAAAGGTCTCTAAATGGGACAAATTATAGTTCCAACAACTCTAGATGTCAATACGAACCCAACGGTATGTCCAAATGTGGATTCCGATGGACCGAACATAATTTTGTCCAAAAAGTCAACTATGGAGCCCGCCAATTGGCGACTTGGTCAACCATCTCAGAATTGTGTGAAAATTGGGTCACAGGACCAGCGCGTTACCACGAGTCCAGTGGCGCAAGTTTCGTCGTAATCTGACAAGCGTGCACAAAATGCGTGCGACTTCCACAAAAGTTGCGACACGGGGTGTGTCCGCGGATACGGGCTAATTTCGGCGCGCACACGCGTCCGAATCAGTTTTTACGAATTTTTTACGTGTCCGGTTACGCTGCGTGCACCATTTGGTATACTTGGTACACGGCGGGGGGGTCCCGTTTGGCGGGGCGCGCTCCGTTTACCAACTTTTGGAAATCTGGAAAAGTGGATTCGCGGGGTTTTGTGACGAATTTAATTCTGTCCACATCAGCTAAAAATCTAGGGTTATTTAACAAAAAATAAACTAGGTCAAGTGATTTACGCATACAAAAAGAATCACCGAATTCGGATCTCTGTGGTGGAAGATACGAACTCGGCAACATGGGTGGTCACCGCAGTTTTCTGCGATCCCAGAATTCTGTCTGCTTGTGCCAACTTGGGCGCTATTTTCGCCTAGGGTTTCGTGTTGTTCGTGGTCTGCTATCATACAGATATGGAAGAGGGTTAAGGGGTGAGCATAGCGGTGAAGACGAAATGGCATTTGGTTGAGCGAGTCGACGGAAAATAACTCCGGAACGCAGGTACCTCGTGTGGGAATCTACAGTGCGCGGGGTCGCGGTCGTCGAGATTTGTTTGGACGGCCTGGCGGGGTTCTCTGGATGCGGTGGCGGCTCTCTAGGTTTAGATGAGAAGAGGACGGTCTGGAGGTTTTAGGTTAGGGTTTAGAGAAATAATAAGATATATATATATATATATATATATATATATATATATATATATATATATATATATATATATATATATATATATATCCGCGCGGGGGGAGAATTCCTAGTGCTGTTGTTTGATTTCTAAAGGGATGTGTATTAATTACACTTTAGTCCCTCTTTCTATTTCTTTTTCCTTTTTCTTTTTTTTTTCTCCTTTTTCTTTTCCATTCTTTTCTTTTCTTTTCTTTTATTCTTTTTTCTTTTTCATTTCTTTTTCCTTATATATATATATATATATATATATATATATATATATATATATATATATATACGCATAAAAAAATCTAGAATTATACTAATGCACACCATTAAGCTAGCAACTGCTCAAGGGGTCTCCTACATGAAATAAATTCCAAAAAATTCCTGATGGTCCCATAAATCCTCTAAGTGCCCCAACACCCAAAATAAAAATTAATAAAAATCTATTTCTCCTAATTAGCACATAATTACTATAATTAAATTATTAATTAATAAAAAAATACGATTTTTTGAAATAGGGGTTTTATAGTATATACTTGAACAATATCTATTCATCTTTAAAGAAGTATCTAGAAATGGATATGAATTACTATCTGCGTCATCTTTTGTGGATATACAACAGTCATTCTGATGACATGTGCGGTGTGCGAGATGAATTCATTAAGGGTGTACAGCAGTTTTTGCAGTTTGCCAAGGCATTCCCTCAGTATATGGACGGTACCAAAATTAAGTGTCCGTGTGTGAGATATCACAACTTGAAATATCATCCAGAAGTGGAAGTCACATATGTCACGCCCCGGCCCCGAGGGCCGCCCGGACCACTGCCTCTCTTCGCCGCCGGGACCGCCTCGACGCGAACCACCGCGCCTCGACGCACCGGACGCGAATCACCGCGCCTTGGCTCCCTCCCGACGGGGTAGGGAATGTGGCCCGTTTGATACCGGGACATGATACCGTGCGAGCCTAGGGTTGCGCCCGCACAAGGCAACATCGTTAGAGTTTTTTCGGCTATCATCGCATCAATCAAGTAAGCAGCGAAGGGACATTGTTGCAATGCAATGCATTTAGCCAACTGAGTATTCGGGGCAAATCGAGGGACTTAGGTTTCCTTTAGGCAAAGGCATCGTTCCATACTTTATGTCCCTTTATACGATAGCAACTCGGGGCAACAATCGAAACCAAGATTCTGGGTCTTAGCGACTGAGGTACGCCTATCGCTCCCTCGGACGATCCAGTACCTGCAAGCAAGTAAACTGTTGGTGGTTCAGCACTTTTATAAGTACTGGTGAGATAAAATAACTGAACAGAAGCAAACATTGACTAAAACCAACACTAAGTAATCATGTTGTAAAATATTACATTACTAGTGATTTTTCTAGTTTTACATATGTTCGTATCATGCAGCAGAAGAATAGAGTCATATTACATTATTTTCGAAACATCTTTTAAAATAGATTTTTATATTGAATATAAGCAAGCAAGCCGTTCGTTCTGTTTCAGGGTGTGCGCAGCGTGTCTCGTGAGACTCCAGGGACAAATGCACAGCTAGACACATAAATGCATATCTTAGGGGCAGTCCATCTATCCAAGCCAACACAATGAACTAGCTATATGCAGGACGGTCCCCGAGTATCTCAGGATCGGCAGCGGTTAATCCAGCATACCAATGACCCTTTATCTGATGCTAATGGCAGCTTTGACTCATGGTTGTTTTCCACTATTTCTGTAGCAGCCGTGACACATGCAGTTCAGCTCTCCACCAATAGCCATTGTCCGACCGATGCGAATGCATGAAAATACTATCAAATAAACTTTAGTATGCAGACGAGTCGAACCATCAGACTACAATCTTATTACGGGGCAAGCCGCCTTATCATTTGAACACATTCAGGCACACGATATGGTTCTCTTGGAGCATAGGCGATAGTGAACATGTTCATGCACTCTTAGACAAGCGTTCAGGATTCTTAGTTAAGCAGACTTGTTTGTTTTAAAGATAAGTTAGGTGAGTTCGTTCATTAACATGCAAGGCAGGTTCTATCATTCTCTTATGAAAATATTACAAGCAAAAACTCATATTATTATTAAGGTGTGAAAGAATCAGAGAATAAAGTTCTGCACATTCTGTAAACCCCCTCACCCAAAATAGTTATTTTGTGTGTATTTTATATTATTATATTTATTATAGATATTGAATTTCTTTAGAGTATTCTCTTAGTTAATTAAAAAATAAATTTTTTAGTATATTTACTTATAAAAATATTTTTTCAGAATTATTTTAGGTTATTTTAGATTTTTGGAGATTTTCTAGAATTTTTGGTAATTAAAACTTAGAAAACATAAATTTTTAGGACTTCCATGATTTACTATGAGACCATACTTGAATGTTGTTACTACCAAATATTTATTTTAGAGTTAAAATATTTAAATATATTTTCCTGTAATTTATTTAGAATTTTAAGTAATTATTGGATTTTTGGAATTATTGAGGATTTATTTGGATATATAAAGTCTTAATATTAGATAGAGCTAATTTAGTATTAATAGATATTAATAAGATTATATATAAATTATTTGTATTATCTTTAATTCTATTTAAGATTATAAATTATTGAGATAAACTCAAACTCTATTTTAAATTAATTCAAATCCTGAGCCTACTAGGAAAATAACTTCATGCATATCCTATCCTTATTTAAACTGATCCTAATCATATCCAAATTAGCCAATCCTAGTCTTATTCAATTAAACAATCTTTACCATTATAAATACCTATTAGAATTATAGAATAAACTCATCTTTTATATTTTTTATCCCCAAACTCCTCTCTTTTTCATCCAAAAATAGTCAAAATTCGTCATAAATTCAGCCTCATTTTCTAGTAGTTATGACGACTTAAAAAAACGATATCTCCTAGCTCCAGACTCCAAACGTGCTCCAGTTTTTTTTGTTAGAATCATATCAAGGTTAGTTTTCTGACTATATAAATTATTTCAGTAATTTCAGAACCTATTTTTTCAGAATATTCCGAAAGTGCCAGCTGTCCGAAATTAGACGCATTTTGGTATTTTTGAGATTTCGGGAGATCCCGAACTCAAAATTATGAACCGTTTAAAGTTTCGGAAAGCTGATATGATGAACTTCCAGAAAAATATTTTTCCAGAATTTAAAATATAATTTTATTCTACTGTAAAATTTGTGCAACGTAGACGTAAATAGGAAACCACCAAAAATTGTCATTTGTGTGCCCTTGTGGCCATAACTCTTTACTGACTTATGGTTTTATGAAACTGTCGATTCCAGCATTAATGTAGCTTTGAAATATATAGGATTCCACACAAAAATCTAGGATTTGAGTTGGTTGACTTTTTGGTCAACGGATTACCTCGATTTGCGTACCATGGATCACGAATAGGTAAAGTTGACTTTCTTTGGACCAAAATTAGGATTTAACAATAAAATCAGATTATAATAAGATTAAAATGCTATTTTAGGTTATTTATTTAGAATTAAAAATTAATTAAAATGGAGGAACCTATTCACCCACTTTTGTAACCTAACTTGTTTAATTTATGTGACGGGTAGATCGGACGACGCCTTGAGATGTGACTTCATTTTTTTTCAGAGAAGGCAAGTATACCTTTCCATTGTACTGTTATTTATATTCCTTATGTTGCATGCATCTTTATTTTCTGTCTTAGTCATATATTTTAACTGTTATATAAAATGCGCGCGACGGTGTCATCGCGGTATATTTTTATTTATGTATTTGCATTGACCTTGTTTATGAGACTACCCCATTATCATATAGCATCATTAGGTCCATTGGCCATGACACAGTTGTTACACGAGTGTAAGTCTCATATAGATCACGGACTGCGTAACATGTCTGGTCTTCTGTACGTATGGGTCGTGCGTTAGGGATAACTGCCAATAAAAACTTTGCATGCTAGTAGACCTGCCGGTTATTAGAGGTTTATCATGTCATGGACATGACATGCTTAGAGCATTGTGTGGGGAGAACAATAAGTACCGTATTTGAGCTTCTTTGCACTTTTTTTGTGCGCCTGGATTCTCCGCTGGAGATACGGGTGGTGATGACCACTATATATTATATTATTATCAGGCGGGCCTCCGGCGTTCGAAAGACGACGTGCCTTTTTAGGCCCCTGGATCTCCAATAGAGAACCATGCCAAATCCCAGTTTTCAGCCAGATAGCTCACTTGTGGGAAAAGTTGTTCTTAACTGCATTCACTTAGACGGTTAGGCGACCCCATTGGATATTTATTTCAGTACTTTATTTTCATGCTTTTATGTATCTTGTTATATCCCTCTGAGGACCTGGCCCTTCCAGGTGTATCTGTTCTCGAGTATTCGCAGGAGCGCAGGTTCGGATGGTTACGTATGATTCGAGGGTGTCTTCTCTTCGAGCCGTGATTGATAGCTGGTATTCTTATATTGTGTTTGTTGTGTTGTACTTATATTGTATTTACTTTTCCATTCGAGTTGGTAGTGGATTTATTTCCATCCAACTATCATCCTTATATACTTCTTATTGAGATCTAGATTCATAAATATTGGTTATTTATTTATATTTGATTTTCGTAGATGAGATTTAGATTATACCTTGTGACTTATGACATATGTTATACCACTTTTGGATTTGATATTCATATTACAGCGTACGTATGGGTTTCGCTTTCATATATTGGAGTTGCCATATCCATGCGGCTGGCATGCTTACGTGTCCTAGTCCTACGTATTTTTGGGACTGGGGCGTGACACATTCACCTTGATACATAATGCCGACACGGAGTGAGGCATTACATACTTACCAACCAACAAAAAGTTTCGTCCTCGAAACTTCAAAGATAAACTTCTCAATATTCCGTGCAGCAATAGTCCTCATCCCTAGCCATACTCAATCGAAACAATCAAGCAAATCAAGTTCTAAAAATATTTGCACTTTGAGAATATCTGTCACGCCCCAATCTCCCGCAAGCTCAATAGTCCCCGCTGAACGTGAATCACCACGTTTACAGCTCTCCCGCAGGACTATCGTTCTCATCGGGACGTGATGCCGTACGAGCCTGGAGTTGCGCTCGTACAAGGCGATGTTGTCAAACACCAAATGTTATCATTGAAACAACCAAGTTGCAGCGGAAGTCAAGTATTGTGTACCAAGCACACAATCAGAGTATACACAGCGAAGCTCATGATAGGGTCCAAATGAGATGCCCCGAGTCAATGCCACAAAGGCGATGCCACGGAGACGATGAAATAACTCTTGCTCTTTCTCTAGCCCACAAAGGTACTTACAGTTCATACATCTTGTCCCGTATATCCAAGCAGCGCCACTACGTCTGTGTACCTGAAATATTGCCCACAAACGTGGGTCAGTACACAACCGTACTGGTGAGCGGGGTAACCCACTCGCCTAAGCCGACACTAAGTAAAAAAGTGAATGCAAACAGTTATATGGTGATCTTTCTAGTTGAATCCTAGATTCATTTCATGGCATATGGATGACATGTTAAGGAAAGCAGTAAAGCAGTTTAAGCATGCTAGCATTCAATCTCAAACCAAACGACAAGCAATTTATATAAAGCCGACCCGTTTAACTCAATGTCATCGCTTGCACGATAACATATCGAACCATCAGTCTTGCCTCATTATCCATTCTCAACCAAAGTTTATATATCCCACTCTCGAGTGCACACTCTTGCCGAGGCAAGGTGGCCGCGCCTATACAATGCACAAACCAACCAAAGCAAAACAAGCCAACATCTACTCTTATATGAAGTCACTGGCCAAAGGCCATAAAGGACGTTGATCGGACAGATCAAATGCGGTTCTATTCGAAACAACGCTAAGTAGCTAACCCACCTGAATGGCATCCAACCGCTGGCACCGCGCCCAAGACGCGTTACCCAATTGTCTCCTCCATGGCCGAACGGTCCCGGTGCCCCGGAGCACCCGTTCGAGGAAACCAAACCCTGTGCCACTCAGGTTGTCCGTGACTATGCAGACACGTAGGTATGACGAGAGGATCGAACATTCTCGCCCCACCAAGCGATCCTAGACTCGTTCCATCGATAATCCAACCAACACATCCATAACCATTCTTCCAACATGTCCTTCCAAGAACCCAAATCTCGACCTCAAAACATAGCCCGAGGCATCAAAATATCAAGTGTTTCATAGGCACGAAGCCTCTTTTCAACACAATCTAAATTGGTGCAACACCTATGCTCAAAGCTAACCCATGGCACAATGCCCCAAAAGAGGCATAATGCCCGCGCCGATGCAGTTGTTCGGTTTCGAACCACAACTGCTCGCTTTGCAAGACAAAGCGACCAAGTGATACTCGTGCACGAATGCACGCTCGCTCGCCCGAATTCCCGATATTCTCAATGTTCCCATTGCCTCAATTGTACCATTCCAACTTGTATATTTCCAACCGTCCAAACATAATCCCAAGTAATCCAACCGATCGCCTCAAATGAATAATCCAGCTATCGTATCCAACTATCCAACACGTAAACCATTCAAGCCACAATCCTACCAAGCCAACGACGCGCACTCTATGCACGCCTCAGTGTAGTGATTCCCAATATTTCAGCCCAAGTGTTTCAAGCCTTTACGTGTTTTCCATATTATTAGGCATGAAGGAGTAGAGGAGAAGGGAAAGAGCCCACTCACAATGTTTGATTCCGTTAGGCATCCTGTCCTGCCGATACGGCCAATCCCTTGAACCCGTGGTCCGATGCAAGCGCGATCTACTCAACTGGTATGACCGTGCGAGCAGGCCGTGCTCTACAAATCATCCGACCGATCGGACTAAGGAAGATGGCATTATCATTCCAACTCAGCTATCTCAGTACTGCTCTGAACGAACACCTGATTTCCATTGAACCCGCTAGCCATCTGCACATTAAAACCAACTCGATTAATCCTTCTTCCCGAAATTCGATATTTCAAATGTAACCAGCATTTGATTCATTCAGTCCGACTCAGCGTAACGCTCCGAGCGGTTGCGGGGCGTTACATAATATACCACTTAGAATCAGGTTCGTCCACGAACCGTGCTGGTACTCATTCCTTACTAGCATGCCACAATCAAATTCCATAGATCTGCTCTATGCAACTCTCATATTCACTATTTCTGACACAACATCTCGTTCTGCTGAACGCTCGTACAAGTTCCAAATTCCCACATCCTCCTTGCAGCTCAATACGAATTCTTCGTATCGCTTAGTTTTGGATCGTACACATATTTAAGGCGTCCCTAAAATACATGCATTTCAGCCGAGCTTTGCGATAGCAAATTTGAACAAGTTACAAGGGTATCTTTATGTTCGAGACGTCCATTTGCTTTGCTCCCAATTGAACCAAATCATAATTTCCATTCCAACACATTCGCTCGAGAACTATTCTCAATTATACAGATTTTCCACCGACTCAATCAGTCCGCGTTCCAGCTCAATCCATCCCACTATTTCTGAAATCAGTACTAGCAACATCTCCAAATATTATCTCGTGCACCGAACGATTCTCACAACTGATCTACCCCAGCTATGCGACCTACCCAAATATCAACTTGCTTATATCAGCTCAGTCCAACACATTTCCTGCCATCTCAATATCTCACAGGGTGAACATCTATATTGAGGTTCGTGTGATCCACGAAGATCTCGCCGCCACGCCAAAGGGATTTGTGTCACCACGATTTCAACGTGGACACACTCGCCATAATTCTTAGGTTGCGCATGAAATAGTTCTTCGCGCTGCTTCCACTGCCTCGAAGCATAGAATATCACCTTCGCCTTCCGAATGAGCACGCTTCCCAGACTAAGTTTCGAGACATCTTGTAAATCTGAAGCAAATCTGTCCCTTCCAGTATTCGCAAGGATTTGATCTGAACGAGCCGCTGCTTTAACTTCACGAGCTAGTTTCACAGTCGTCAATTCATATGAATGCTATTCCCTTCCAGGGCACGATGAGTCAGAGGCGATGCCATCGATAAAAATCTGTGACTCTGAATCTCATCAGTTGACAAGGCTACTTTTACCATTGCTTCGATCTTCTGGCTGCATCTTCAGCTGAAGACTATCCCAAGGATCTCTCAAATCCAACACTCAGTCAATAAGCCAAATCACATTGCTCACATCTGCCCTCGACGTATTCCCAAATACGTCGCCTCAAGGGTCGTTTTATGGGTCTACCATATTCATATCCGATTCAGTGGGCAAGGTCGCTGAGGGTCAGCTGTCCCGAAGCTACGCTTGATAATTGTAATCATCACGATGGACAGTTATTATAAACCATGCTATATCTCATCTGCAAATCTGAATAAAAATCCAACCATTCATCCGAGCGAAGTTTCCGAATTCGAGAACCGCGCTCGTTGAAACCTTATTCCATCAATCCGCCGTTCTGTCCTGAATCCATCAAATTTCCGAATTGCATATTCGATTCTCGCACCATCGATTCCATTGATTCTCGAAACTCGAGACTTGCTCAAATTCACATCCGTTTGCCATGTTCCACCTTGCACTTCTAACTTACTCGAGCAGTACAGTGATTTGTTCCGACGTTGCTATCACATTTAGCTATCTTCAAAAGTCTATCAGCCACAAATTCTTGCCTTTAGTTGTTGCCTCAATCCGTCCACGTCTTCCGGAGAATCCGTCTTACTGTCGTTGCACCATCTCGCCCAAAATTCCATTTCCGCTAAACCTGAGTCAACTTCACGAGCAACAACATTCAAAATCTTTAAGTTTGTGTGAATCCATCTCATTGTCCCTCCAGACCAATATCGTGTTTCTTTGCTCAACCAACAGCTCAAAAGTGTCGCCCAAAATCGTAGTTCGTGCTCGCTATCCTTCGATTCACCCATCGCTTCGCTCAAGTGTATCCCAACTGTTCATTCCGATCTCGTCCATCTCTTATGCTCAATGATACTTCCATTTGCACTAGTCCGTTCACGATATGCTCAACTCAATATTCGCTTGCTCCATTTTCATTCTTCCCAACACAATCGACTTGCACCAACCAACTTATATTTCTGTTTCACGAGTCCGTTCAGGCAATTCCCATAGAATGTCCAACCAAAATGTTTCCAATGCCTTGCTCAAAATGTGGTATCCCATATACCACTCTGGATCAAGTCGCTACTCGCATTACAATTTCCTTCACAGATCCAAGATCCGTTCGAACCATCCCTTATGCATAATCATGCCTTTCCCAATTCGAGTCTGACACAAAACTCAGGCAACGCTTGAATTATCCAACTGTTTCTCAACCCGTCTGATACTTTCTCAACACGAGCAATCGTGCAATGATTGTCTTCCAAATAGTCCAACTCAATACCCAACGGTTTCACACTTTTGTTGTACGAGCAACTCGTACCAACTTATCCATATATTCCCGAGCCAAACTCAAACCTGCTCAACCGATGCGCCACAGCCAAAATTCTAACTTCTATCCAACACAATCGCTTGACGGGCAACTCGTGCAAGGATCTATTCTTCCAATGTTTCTACTCAAAACATGCCGCATAACCAAATCTCGTTAGCCAACCAACTGATCCATTGAGGCAATCAGAAACTCCCAGATGATAAGCCAAGCCAAGCCAACGAAAGCCCCCACTTATTGCACAAATGCAACAACGCCTAACGAGACTAAGCGATCCTACGAAAACCAACCAAAGCAACCCAACCAAGAAATAAAATGCAGCCAAAACCAGCAATAAATAGACTTATTGCATGAAACATCCGATGCGGCACCGAGTAGAGTCAAGAGCTAGACGACACGCGGAAGCTATTTAGAGTTTGTGATGAAGCGAAGGACCAAGTCCGAAGAAATGAACCGGGAGCTCTGATACCAATTTGTCACGCCCCAATCTCCCGCAAGCTCAATAGTCCCCGCTGAACGTGAATCACCACGTTTACAGCTCTCCCGCAGGACTATCGTTCTCATCGGGACGTGATGCCGTACGAGCCTGGAGTTGCGCTCGTACAAGGCGATGTTGTCAAACACCAAATGTTATCATTGAAACAACCAAGTTGCAGCGGAAGTCAAGTATTGTGTACCAAGCACACAATCAGAGTATACACAGCGAAGCTCATGATAGGGTCCAAATGAGATGCCCCGAGTCAATGCCACAAAGGCGATGCCACGGAGACGATGAAATAACTCTTGCTCTTTCTCTAGCCCACAAAGGTACTTACAGTTCATACATCTTGTCCCGTATATCCAAGCAGCGCCACTACGTCTGTGTACCTGAAATATTGCCCACAAACGTGGGTCAGTACACAACCGTACTGGTGAGCGGGGTAACCCACTCGCCTAAGCCGACACTAAGTAAAAAAGTGAATGCAAACAGTTATATGGTGATCTTTCTAGTTGAATCCTAGATTCATTTCATGGCATATGGATGACATGTTAAGGAAAGCAGTAAAGCAGTTTAAGCATGCTAGCATTCAATCTCAAACCAAACGACAAGCAATTTATATAAAGCCGACCCGTCTAACTCAATGTCATCGCTTGCACGATAACATATCGAACCATCAGTCTCGCCTCATTATCCATTCTCAACCAAAGTTTATATATCCCACTCTCGAGTGCACACTCTTGCCGAGGCAAGGTGGCCGCGCCTATACGATGCACAAACCAACCAAAGTAAAACAAGCCAACATCTACTCTTATATGAAGTCACTGGCCAAAGGCCATAAAGGACGTTGATCGGACAGATCAAATACGGTTCTATTCGAAACAGCGCTAAGTAGCTAACCCACCTGAATCGCATCCAACCGCTGGCACCGCGCCCAAGACGCGTTACCCAATTGTCTCCTCCATGGCCGAACGGTCCCGGTGCCCCGGAGCACCCGTTCGAGGAAACCAAACCCTGTGCCACTCAGGTTGTCCGTGACTATGCAGACACGTAGGTATGACGAGAGGATCGAACATTCTCGCCCCACCAAGCGATCCTAGACTCGTTCCATCGATAATCCAACCAACACATCCATAACCATTCTTCCAACATGTCCTTCCAAGAACCCAAATCTCGACCTCAAAACATAGCCCGAGGCATCAAAATATCAAGTGTTTCATAGGCACGAAGCCTCTTCTCAACACAATCTAAATTGGTGCAACACCTATGCTCAAAGCTAACCCATGGCACAATGCCCCAAAAGAGGCACAATGCCCGCGCCGATGCAGTTGTTCGGTTTCGAACCACAACTGCTCGCTTTGCAAGACAAAGCGACCAAGTGATACTCATGCACGAATGCACGCTCGCTCGCCCGAATTCCCGATATTCTCAATGTTCCCATTGCCTCAATTGTATCATTCCAACTTGTATATTTTCAACCGTCCAAACATAATCCCAAGTAATCCAACCGATCGCCTCAAATGAATAATCCAGCTATCGTATCCAACTATCCAACACGTAAACCATTCAAGCCACAATCCTACCAAGCCAACGACGCGCACTCTATGCATGCCTCAGTGTAGTGATTCCCAATGTTTCAGCCCAAGTGTTTCAAGCCTTTACGTGTTTTCCATATTATTAGGCATGAAGGAGTAGAGGAGAAGGGAAAGAGCCCACTCACAATATTTGATTCCGTTAGGCATCCTGTCCTGCCGATACGGCCAATCCCTTGAACCCGTGGTCCGATGCAAGCGCGATCTACTCAACTGGTATGACCGTGCGAGCAGGCCGTGCTCTACAAATCATCCGACCGATCGGACTAAGGAAGATGGCATTATCATTCCAACTCAGCTATCTCAGTACTGCTCTGAACGAACACCTGATTTCTATTGAACCCGCTAGCCATCTGCACATTGAAACCAACTCGATTAATCCTTCTTCCCGAAATCCGATATTTCAAATGTAACCAGTATTTGATTCATTCAGTCCGACTCAGCGTAACGCTCCGAGCGGTTGCGGGGCATTACAATATCTATGGACATATTGTATGGAACGCTCTATTGCAATACCATATCGATAATATCTCAGAGTCATAGCAACGGATTGGGCCAAGAAATTAATTCCGCTCTGATACCATTATGTCACGCCTCGGCCCCGAGGGCCGCCCGGACCACTGCCTCTCCCCGCCGCAAGGACCGCCTCGGCGCACCAGACGCGGATCACCGTACCTCGGCGCCCTCCCGACGGGGCAGGGAATATGGCCCGTTTGATACCGGGACGTGATGCTGTACGAGCCAGGGGTTACGCCCGCCCAAGGCAACATCGTTAGAGTTTGTTCGGCTATTATCGCATCAATCGAGTAAGCAGCGGAGGGACATTGTTGTAATGCAATGCATTTAGCCAACTGAGTATTCGGGACAAATCGAGGGACTTAGGTTTCCTTTAGGCAAAGGCATTATTTTATACATTATGCCCCTTTATACGATAGCAACTCGGGGCAACAATCAAAACCAGGATTCCGGGTCTTAGGGACTGAGGCACGCCTATCGCTCCCTCGGATGATCCAGTACCTGCAAGCAAATAAACTGTTGGTGGGTCAGCACTTTTATAAGTACTGGTGAGATAAAATAACTGAACAGAAGCAAGTATTCACTAAAACCAATACTAAGTAATCATGTGGTAAAATATTATATTACTAGTGATCTTTCTAGTTTTACCTATGTTCGTTTCATGCAGCAGAAGAACGGAGTCATATTATATTATTTTAGAAACATCTTTTAAAACAGAGTTTCATATTGAATATAAGCAAGCAATCCGTTCGTTCTGTTTCAGGGTGTGCGCAGCGTGTCTCGTGAGACTTTAGGGACAAATACACAGTTAGACACACAAATGCATATCTTAGGGGCAGTCCATCTATCCAAGCCAACACAATGAACTAGCTATATGCAGGGCGGTTATAATGCCCCGCTTCGCATCGGCATTATGTATCAGATGAGTGGGCAGAACTTCGTTCTCTGATTCTTGCACGCCTTAATAATAATCTGATTTTTTTCTTGCAATATTTTCATAAGAGAATGATAGAACCTGCCTTGCATGTTAATGAACGAACTCACCTAGCTTGCCTTTGAAACAACAAGTCTGCTTAACGAAGAATCCTGAAACGCTTGTCTAGAGTGCATGAACATGTTCACTATCGTCTATGCTTCGAGAGAACCATATTATGCCTGAATGTGTTCAAGTGATAAGTCAGATTTCCCTACAACAACGATAACTGTTCTGATGGTTCGTCTCATCTGTATACTAGAGTTTATTTGATAGTGTTCCATGCATTCGCATCGGTCGGACAATGGCTTTTGGTGGAGAGCTGAACTGCATGTGTCATGGCTGCTACCATGATAGTGAAAAGCAACCATGAGTCACAGCTGCCATTAGCATCAGATGAATGAGTCATTGGTATACTGTACAACCAGCTGCCGATCCTGAGATACTCGGGGACCACCCTGCATATAGCTAAGTCATTGTGTTGGCTTGGATAGATGGACTGCCCCTAAGATTGTGCATGTGTGTCTAGCTATGCATTTGTCCCTGGAGTCTCACGAGACACGCTGTACACACCCTGAAACATGAACGATTGCTTGCTTGCTTATTGCATATAAAACTCTGTTTCCAAACAATGTAATATGACTCTGCTAGAATTGAATAAAACGAACATAGGTAAAACTAGAAAGATCACTAGTAATGTAATGTTTTATAACATGATTACTTAGTGTTGGTTTTAGTGAATGCTTGTTTATGTTCAGTTGTTTTATCTCACCAGTACTTATAAAAGTGCTGACCCACCAACAGTTTACTTGCTTACAGGTACTGGATCGTCCGAAGGAGCGATAGGAATTCCTCAGTCCCTAAGACCCAGAATCCTGGTTTCGATTGTGTCCCGAGATGCTATCGTATAAAGGGGAATAATGTATGGAACGAATGCCTTTGCATAAAGGAACCCAAGTCCCTCGATCGTCCCGAATACTCAGTTGACTAAATGCATTGCATTGCAACAATGTCCCTTTTCGCTGCTTACTCGATTGATGCGATGATAGCCAATAATCAAATTAAATGATAAGGCCTTATGCGGGCATAATCCCAGGCTCGTATGGCATCACGTCCCGATACATCCCAACGGGCCATCCCTTTCTCGCACCCGCGGGACAGGCGCGGTGATTCACGTCTGGTGCGCCGAGGCACGATGATTCGCGTCCAGTTCAATCCGGCTACGAGGGCGAGGCGGTGGTCCTGCTATACGGGATGCCCCTCGCGGGGCCGGGGCATGATAAAATGGTATCAGAGCGGAATCGATCTCTTAGCCCAAAACCCGTTGCTATGACTCTGAGTTATTATCGATATGGTATTGCAATAGAGCGTTCCATACAATAAGACCATAGATATTCTCAAAGTGCAAATGTTTTCTGAACTTGAATTGCTTGATTGTTTCGATTGAGTACGGCGAGGGATGGCACTATCGTTGCTTGGAATATCGAGAAGTTTATCCTTGAAGTTTCGAGGACAAAACTTTTTGTTGGTTGGTAAGTATGTAATGCCCCGCTCTGTGTCGGCATTATGTATCATGTGAGTGGGCAGAACTTCGTTCTCTGATTCTTGCATGCCTTAATAATAATCTGAGTTTTTGCTTGCAATGTTTTCATAAGAGAATGATAGAACCTACCTTGCATGTTAATGAACGAACTCACCTAGCTTATCTTTGAAACAATAAGTCTGCTTAACGAAGAATCCTGAAACGCTTGTCTAGAGTGCATGAACATGTTCACTATCGTCTATGCTTCGAGAGAACCATATTGTGCCTGAATGTGTTTAAGTGATAAGTCAGATTACCCCGCAACAACGATGATTGTTCTGATGGTTCATCTCATCTGCATACTAGAGTTTATTTAATAGTGTTCCATGCATTCACATCGGTCGAACAATAGCTTTTGGTGGAGAGCTGAATTGCATGTGTCATGGCTGCTACCATGATAGTGAAAAGCAACCATGAGTCACAGCTGCCATTAGCATCAGATGAATGAGTCATTGGTATGCTGTACAACCAGCTGCCGATCCTGAGATACTCGGGGACCGCCTTGCATATAGCTAAGTTATTGTGTTGGCTTGGATAGATGGGCTGCCCTTAAGATTGTGTATGTGTGTCTAGCTATACATTTGTCCCTGGAGTCTCACGAGACACGCTGCGCATACCCTGAAACATGAATGATTGCTTGCTTGCTTATTGCATATAAAACTCTGTTTCCAAAGATGTTTCCAAATAATGTAATATTACTCTGCTAGAACTACATAAAATGAACATAGGTAAAACTAGAAAGATCACTAGTAATGTAATATTTTATAACATGATTACTTAGTGTTGGTTTTAGTGAATGCTTGTTTCTGTTCATTTGTTTTATCTCACCAGTACTTATAAAAGTGCTGACCCACCAACAGTTTACTTGTTTGCAGGTACTAGATCGTCCGAGGGAGCGATAGGCGTGCCTCAGTCCCTATGACCCAGAATCCTGGTTTCGATTGTGCCCCAAGATGCTATCGTATAAGGGGGCATAATGTATGGAACGAATGCCTTTGTATAAAGGAACCCAAGTCCGTCGATCGTCCCGAATACTCAGTTGGCTAAATGCATTGCATTGCAATAATGTCCCTTTTCAATGCTTACTCGATTGATGCAATGATAGCCAACGATCAACTTAAATGATAAGGCCTTGTGCGGGCATAATCCCAGGCTCGCACGGCATCACGTCCCGATACATCCCAACGGGCCATCCCTTCCTCGCACCCGCGGGACAAGCGCGGTGATTCATGTCCGGTGCGTCGAGGTACGGTAATTCAAGTCCAGTTCAATCCGGCTACGGGGGCGAGGCGGTGGTCCAGCTATACGGACGGCCCCTTGCGGGGCCGGGGCGTGACAGCGGTCCCCGAGTATCTCAGGATCAGCAGCGGTTAATCCAGCATACCAATGACTCTTTATCTGATGCTAATGGCAGCTGTGACTCATGGTTGCTTTCCACTATCTCTGTAGCAGCCGTGACACATGCAGTTTAGCTCTCCACCAATAGCCATTGTCCGAACGATGCGAATGCATGAAAACACTATCAAATAAACTTTAGTATACAGACGAGATGAACCATCAGACTACAATCTTGTTGTGGGGCAAGCCGCCTTATCATTTGAACACATTCAGGCACACGATATGGTTCTCTCGGAGCATAGGCGATAGTGAACATGTTCATGCACTCTTAGACAAGCATTCAGGATTCTTAGTTAAGCAGACTTGTTCGTTTCAAAGATAAGCTAGGTGAGTTCGTTCATTAACTTGCAAGGCAAGTTCTATCATTCTCTTATGAAAATATTGCAAGCAAAAACTCAGATTATTATCAAGGTGTGCAAGAATCAGAGAACGAAGTTTTGCCCACTCACCTTGATACATAATGCCGACGCGGAGCGGGGTATTACAACATATCATTTGTACTCGAAGGATTTCACGCCGAATTACTATCAGTGGACCGTGCACGGAGAACTTATGTCTTTGACATTGGAGTCAGAGCCTTATGTGGAGCCGTATATGGATGTCCACGACCACGCTACTTACGACGATGGATGGGTGAACATGGTTTTGATGCGTCGGGGCCTAGTTTCGATCCGGACAATCATGATGCAGCTGTGGAGGCACCGAATGCCGATGCTACAAAGTTTATAGAGTTGTTGGAGAATGCAAGGACTCCAATATATCCTGGTTGTGAGGATCATTCACCGTTGGAGGTGGTTACAAGATTGTTGAGCATCAAGTTCGATTTTAACATGTCACAAGAATGCTACAACCGAATAATGGATTTGATTATAGAGATCTTACCAGAGGGTACAAAGTTGCCTAAAGACTTCTACTGATCTAAGAGGATGGTAAGATCGCTATGGATGGAATATGAGAAAATTGATGCATGTCACAACAAGTGCATGTTGTACTACAAAGATGACAAGGATGAAGATGCATGCAGATTCTGTGGTACTGATCGCTACAAGGCCACTGGAAGAGGAAAGTTTGTCGGTGCAAAGAAGCCTACCGATTCGATGCACTACTTGCCTTTGACGCCGCGGCTGCAGAGATTGTTTATGGTAAAGGAGACTGCAGAAAACATGAGTTGGCACAGACAGAAATAGATCGAAGGAGTATTGGATCATCCATCAGATGGAGAAGCATGAAAGCTCTTTGATCGAGAGTATCCAAATTTTGCTTCAAATCCGCGTAATGTCAGATTGGGGCTCTCTTCCGACGGTTTTACCCCATTCAAACTTTTGGGCTCCCAGTATTCGTGTTGGCCTGTGATCGTCACTCTATACAATCTACCGTCTTGGATGTGCATGAAGACTCCGTATATGTTCCTAACCGTTATTATCCCGGGTCTGAACAATTCGAAGAGGAACATCGATATATATTTACAGCCTTTGATAGATGAGTTGAATCAGCTGTGGAAAGTAGGTGCCAACACGTATGATATTTCTAAAAAGCAGAATTTTAGAAATGAGGACAACACTTATGTGGACCATCAATGACTTTTCGCCTATGGAATATTATCGGGATGGAGCACTCATGGTCGTCTCTCATGTATGTATTGCATGGACCGTACTAAGGCTTTTCGTTTGAAACATGGAGGCAAACCGTGCTTCTTCGATTGTCATCGATAATTTCTGTCGAAGGATTATCCGTACCGGAGGAACTGGAATACTTTTTGTGCGGGCGTTGTGGAGAAGGCCAATCCACCGCCAAGGTGGCCCGGATAGACAATATGGAAAGAGGTAAAAGATTTATCAAGTGCTACCGAAGAGCATGCTAAAGGGTACAAGTGTGCCGGATTTGGTCATACCCATAACTAGACGAAGATGAGTATATTTTGGGATCTGCCATCTTGGAGCACTAATCTGATCAGACATAATCTTGATGTTATGCATATTGAGAAAAATATATTTGATAAAATAATTAATATTGTAATGGAGGTAAAGAGGAAGAACAAAGACAATCTGAATGCTAGGTTGGACTTAGAAGAAATATGTAGACGTCATGCGTTGTATTTGATAGAGAAGGAGAATGGAAAGTTAAAGAATCCTGAGTCAACTTTCTCACTGGAGAAGGAGGATAAAGGAAGACTTTGTAGGTGGATTCAGGGTCTAAAATTTTTAGACGGGTATGTGTCAAACTTGAGAAGATGTGTCGACCTCAAGAAGAATAAACTGGCGGGTATGAAGAGCCACGATTGTCACGTATTCATGGAGAGGTTAATTTCGATTGCATTTTGGGAATTCTTACCGCAGGTCATTTGGGATCCATTGTGTCACGACCCGCACCCGGTTATTCGGGCACGAGTGCGTGGGCACGTCCAGCCTACGCCGCAGTGTCGGCGGTAGTACGCTGTCTAGGTCATTTCTGGGTCAATAAGTATCTATCTCATCCACAATAATGAACATGTAAGAATAATCACAGAAAATAGGAATGCTAAGATTTCATAATATTTAATCTGTGACAACCAAACCACAGTTAATACAAGCCAGAAGATAAATCGGGGACAAACCCGAGTATGTGCTGAAAGGAAATAAAATAATAACTAACTGGCTACTCCTCCTCAAAAGTAGTCTCCGGAGTGGGAACCGGCTCCTCAATGTGTCACCTGCTAACTCATAGGGGCCATAATAGGTAGGGGCAAAGTCCTCATCATCGCCTAAAATAACGGATCCAGTCAGGAAAGGAGCAAAGTACACAATGCACAACAAGATTAAACTAAATATTCATGACAATTAAAAAGAACTGACAGGTATCATGTTGAGAATATGCATAAATAAATAGTAACAATAACTAAGAGTTAATTACTGTAAGACAGGGACATGAGTAAAACAGGAACAAGGTGACAGGAAAATGAATTACAACCAGACAATAGGAACTGTAACCAGACAAGAAACTATGTGTGTGAACTTGTGTATTTAGAATACCTAGTTGGCATGTAGGGGTCTATAAGGTTAAACCGACCATCATAGACGGCTATTAAACAGGAATAATCGAGATCCGGCTGATGGACAGTCGTGTACCAACAGCTATTAATCATGGCAAGGGTCAGGGTAAACTACATGCCTTTCAATATTCTCCCACCCGACATAAAAAATAAGACATGAACTCCAATATTCAAGACATAAAATTCAGTATTCTAGCACTACGTGTAATCATCAATGGTACATGTAAGGCAGGGAATTAACTATCACAATATAAAGATTAAACTTGAAGTGCAGGTACTTGCCTGTTGTTTGGATCCGATTAATAGTTCTTCGGGGAAATATCCAGAGATGAGTCCAAAAGCTGAAATAAACATTACCATCATGCTCAGAAGATGTCAAATAGCTAGAAACGCCTGTCCTTGGGTCCAATTTGAAGACAAAGACAGAAACGACAGTTTCGGGTCAAAACGGGGTCCGCCGTTGGGCCCGCTTTGCACCGAAAAATGTGTCAGGATCAAAGGTCTCCAAATTCACCAAACTTAGTGTCAACAGGTCAGGAACGCTGATACGAACCCAACGGAACTTCCAGATTTGGATTTCGATGAGCCGAACACAAAATCGTCCGTCGAGCGGGGCCTGTGGGGCCCACGACACGCGATTTTGTCAACGTTCTCAGAATCGAACCAAACTTGACCCACAGGACTAGCGTATCGCTACGAGTCCGATGGCGCAAGTTTTGTCTCGATCTGACGAGTGTGCACGAAGTTAGGGTGAATTGCAGAAAAGGCGGATATGGGGCGATGTCCGCGGATACGCGTTGATTCCGGTGTGCACGCACACCCGAATCAGCTTCCACGAACTCTCACACGTCCGTATCGACGATGCGCACGTATCTGTGAAGACCGCACGCGACCAAGTCATCCCGTTTGGCGGACGTACTCAGTTCCGGGGTAAAACAGGGTCTGGTTTTTCCTGTTTTTGGATCGCGGTGCGCGATCACCACAGGACGCGATACCCCGAGCAGTTTATCCGGACACCGAGAGGGTCATACAGGCTTCGCAACACAATTTACGGAATCGAAAACGGAGCTACGAGCAAAAAGTTACACGCACCTGAACGGGACCCGAAAAATCGGGGTCGATTCGTGTCCGCCTCGTGTCGGACACAAAAATCGAACTAGGGTTTGGGTTTGGGGCTCAGCCCTGCGGCGGCCGGAGGCTCGCCGGCGGGAGGCTGGAGGCGGTCGGGGGCTTCGTCGGAGGCGGCCGGGCTCGCTGGCGGGGGCAGCGGCGTGCGGCAGGCGGCCGACGGCGGGGACGAACAGCTGCTGCTGCTGTCGGCGGGGAGGTAGGTGGCCGGTAAGCGGAGCTGGTGGCCTCGCGGGAGTGGCGCCGGAGCGGGACGACGGCGGCGGAGTGGAGGAGCGACGGGTGGCGGTGACCGGAGGACGAACGGGCGGTGGTAGGAGGAGTGGAGTGGCCGGAGGGCTCGGGGAGAGGGTATTTGTAGGGCGGGGGAGAGGAGAGAGGGAGCCGGACGAGGCGGCGGGTGGCGCGGGGAACGGGAGGTCGGTCGGCGGGTGCGGGGACGCGTGGTGGGTTAGGCGCGGGCTCCGGCGACGTGGCCGGAGCCGCCGGCGGAGAAGTCGGGGAGACGTGGGGGGGGGAGAGAATGGGTCTCCGGGTCGGGTCGGCGGGTTCGGGTCGGACAGACCCGACCCGGCCCGCTAGGGAAACGGATACGGGCTCGCGGGTTCGGGTCGCGGGTTGGACCCGGATCCGACCCGCAGCCAAGGGTTGGGCTGGGCGGCTTGGGTTTGGGCCGGGCTGGGTTTTTAAATAAAAAAAAATAAAATAATAATAATAATAATAATTAATTAATTAATTAATTAATTAATTAAATAGTTTTAGGTGATTTAAAAATAGGTCCGGGGCCCGATAAATTCCAGAAAAATTATCCTAAGTCCAGTTTTCCATTTTACACCCAAAAATATTATTTCCATAATATTTTAATATTATTTATTAATAATTAAAAATCATTTAATAATTAAAACCTTGATTTTAATTACAGAAAATTCCAGAAAAATTGCGAAAAATCCCAATTTAAAATTTTTGTAAAATCTGGGGGTTTACAATCTACCCAACTTATAAAAATTTCGTCCTCGAAATTTAAAATTAAGCCATAATCTGTTAACCCTTCATGTACATAGGGCAAGTCGATCGCCATCTCTTTGCGATAATTAAAAACCTAATCATATCCCCTGCAATCACTTCAAAGTTTAAGACGACTACTCGTTTCAATCAAGAATTCAACCTATGGTTATTACTTCTTACTTACTCAAATTACCCACAGGCAGATTTTTGATTAAGTCCATATAGCATTTTTAAGATTTGCACATGACTTTGCCTCTGATTATCATGAATTCCTCTAGAAGTGATTCGAGTCCAACAGTATTCCTATTCACAATTTTATGCTTCAACTCTTTAAATTTCATTCATATCCTCAATATTCTAACTAGGTAGTCCAACCACCAATTTTTTATTTGTAATTCAAATCATCAAATTGAAAAATAATTAAATGTAGTCCACCCCTGTTCAAGTCTGAAATTCTAAAATTTTATCTTCTAAATTCAAATTGATGATTTTACCTTCATTATTCAAAATCAGAAACCTAAGATATAACTATTGGGTCCTTGATATCAATTCACTAATCATCTTAGTCACTCCTTAAATTTTCAAAATTAGAATGGCTTGCTTCTTCCAATCTAACCTTACTCGGTCACAATCCAAAAGACATTCCTCTCGAGTTGACAAATGCATTGCTACCCAACTTAGAGTTTACCCAATCATCACAAAAGACTATATACTCTAAGAAAAATATTCCTTAATATGGTTACTCATGTTATTCAATCATCGAAACTTCAACGTCGATCATATCACCTATGATATGTCCTCAATTACGAAAGTTTAATCCTCAAGTATGTGATCGGCCTATGTGACATATCCAGTACTACCTATGTACTAACTTATACCAGGCACGAGATTTCGTCTTTCCGAAATAAGGGAAGACGAAGATCAATAATAAAGAGTTCAAGGGTGGGGTGATAGAAAAGAAATATCGGGGTCAAGGCGTTTTAAAATATTCAGGCAGGAATTGTCAAGCGATTGTGGATTGAATCCTATCTCGGTAATTCCTATTCACATGCTCGTATTAATACAGTTATGCTTAGACATGTCTAGGGCAGGTATACTAGTCAACTGTATATCTCAATCCACGCAAAGTAGTGCGAAGGGCGAATCAAAATGCACTAAGGTTGATCAGACCGTAATACATTGATTCTGAGTAGACAATTGTATTAGTGTGTCGACCCACTAATACATATGTCATGAACAAGCTTGATAAAAAGTAAGCTTGCAAAACTAGGCTATAGAATAGCAGCATAAGTCAAGTACATCAAAATTAAGTGCGCTAGATGGTGATGAAAGGAGGTACAAATTATTTAAGTTCGCAAATAACCTACATTAAGAACAATAACAAAAGATTCTACAAACTCTACAGTTATCAGATACAAAAGCATTTATTAGCAAGTTTAAAATTACTAGGTTGGGGCTGAGGTCACGAACCATATAGGCACAAGCTAAAACAATACTAGGAACGGTATCTACAAATCACTTACGCGCATTAGCTGCTCCAAGGGTCTGCGCGTTCTCCACGGTCATGTTGGTAGAGCATCTCGTGGTGATCTTGCAGGAACCTCGTCGCTTGCTGGTAGATCCTTTACTCTGCATCCAAAATAAACGATAAAGGCGCACAAGAATCAAGGCAGGATGCAAGTCAATAAAATAATTCGAAGTCGATATGGATATCAAGAACGATTCAATCAAGTGGATGAGCTTTTCCTAAAATCCTCAATCTTTATTGCAGGCCTGTTCGGTCCCGAAGTTGAAACCGAACAATTTAGTCGTGGACCTACATGGGCCACCACAAAAATGTGTCACGACCCGCACCCGGTTATTCGGGCACGAGTGCGTGGGCCCTACGCCGCAGTGTCGGCGGTAGTACGCTGTCTAGGTCATTTCTGGGTCAATAAGTATCTATCTCATCCACAATAATGAACATGTAAGAATAATCACAGAAAATAGGAATGCTAAGATTTTATAATATTTAATCTGTGACAACCAAACCACAGTTAATACAAGCCAGAAGATAAATCGGGGACAAACCCGAGTATGTGCTGAAAGGAAATAAAATAATAACTAACTGGCTACTCCTCCTCAAAAGTAGTCTCCGGAGTGGGAACCGGCTCCTCAATGTGTCACCTGCTAACTCATAGGGGCCATAATAGGTAGGGGCAAAGTCCTCATCATCGCCTAAAATAACGGATCCAGTCAGGAAAGGAGCAAAGTACACAATGCACAACAAGATTAAACTAAATATTCATGACAATTAAAAAGAACTGACAGGTATCATGTTGAGAATATGCATAAATAAATAGTAGCAATAACTAAGAGTTAATTACTGTAAGACAGGGACATGAGTAAAACAGGAACAAGGTGACAGGAAAATGAATTACAACCAGACAATAGGAACTATAACCAGACAAGAAACTATGTGTGTGAACTTGTGTATTTAGAATACCTAGTTGGCATGTAGGGATCCATAAGGTTAAACCGGCCGTCATAGACGGCTATTAAACAGGAATAATCGAGATCCGGCTGATGGACAGTCGTGTACCAACAGCTATTAATCATGGCAAGGGTCAGGGTAAACTACATGCCTTTCAGTATTCTCCCATCCGACATAAAAAATAAGACATGAACTCCAATATTCAAGACATGAAATCCAGTATTCTAGCACTACGTGTAATCATCAATGGTACATGTAAGGCAGGGAATTAACTATCACAATATAAAGATTAAACTTGAAGTGCAGGTACTTGCCTGTTGTTTGGATCCGATTAATAGTTCTTCGGGGAAATATCTAGAGATGAGTCCAAAAGCTGAAATAAACATTATCATCACGCTCAGAAGATGTCAAATAGCTAGAAACGCCTGTCCTTGGGTCCAATTTGGAGACAAGGGCAGAAACGACAGTTTCGGGTCAAAACGGGGTCCGCCGTTGGGCCCGCTTTGCACCGAAAAATGTGTCAGGATCAAAGGTCTCCAAATTCACCAAACTTAGTGTCAACAGGTCAGGAACGCTGATACGAACCCAACAGAACTTCCAGATTTGGATTCCGATGAGCCGAACACAAAATCGCCCGTCGAGCGGGGCCTGTGGGGCCCACGACACGCGATTTCGTCAACGTTCTCAGAATCGAAGCAAACTTGACCCACAGGACCAGCGTATCGCTACGAGTCCGATGGCGCAAGTTTCGTCTCGATATGACTAGTGTGCACAAAGTTAGGGTGAATTGCAGAAAAGGCGGATATGGGGCGATGTCCGCGGATACGCGTTGATTCCGGTGTGCACGCACACCCGAATCAGCTTCCACGAACTCTCACACGTCCGTATCGACGATGCGCACGTATCTGTGAAGACCGCACGCGACCAAGTCATCCCGTTTGGCGGGCGTACTCAGTTCCGGGGTAAAACAAGGTCTGGTTTTTCCTGTTTTTGGATCGCGGTGCGCGATCACCACAGAACGCGATGCCCCGAGCAGTTTGTCCGGACACCGAGAGGGTCATACAGGCTTCGCAACACAATTTACAGAATCGAAAACGGAGCTACGAGCAAAAAGTTACACGCACCTGAACGGGACCCGAAAAACCGGGGTCGATTCGTGTCCGCCTCGTGTCGGACACAAAAATTGAACTAGGGTTAGGGTTTGGGTTTGGGGCTCAGCCCTGCGGCGGCCGGAGGCTCACCGGCGGGAGGCTGGAGGCGGTCGAGGGCTTCGCCGGAGGCGGCCGGGCTCCCTGGCGGGGGCAGCGGCGTGCGGCAGGCGGCCGACGGCGGGGACGAACAGCTGCTGCTGCTGTCGGCGGGGAGGTAGGTGGCCGGTAAGCGGAGCTGGTGGCCTCGCGGGAGTGGCGCCGGAGCGGGACGACGGCGGCGGAGTGGAGGAGCGGCGGGTGGCGGTGACCGGAGGACGAACGGGCGGTGGTAGGAGGAGTGGAGTGGCCGGAGGGCTCGGGGAGAGGGTATTTGTAGGGCGGGGGAGAGGAGAGAGGGAGCCGGACGAGGCGGCGGGTGGCGCGGGGAACGGGAGGTCGGCCGGCGGGTGCGGGGACGCGTGGTGGGTCAGGCGCGGGCTCCGGCGACGTGGCCGGAGCCGCCGGCGGAGAAGTCGGGGAGACGTGGGGGGGGAGAGAATGGGTCTCCGGGTCGGGTCGGCGGGTTCGGGTCGGACAGACCCGACCCGGCCCGCTAGGGAAACGGATACGGGCTCGCGGGTTCGGATCGCGGGTTGGACCCGGATCCGACCCGCAGCCAAGGGTTGGGCTGGGCCGGCTTGGGTTTGGGCCGGGCTGGGTTTTTAAATAAAAAAAAATAAAATAATAATAATAATAATAATAATTAATTAATTAATTAATTAAATAAATAGTTTTAGATGATTTAAAAATAGGTCCGGGGCCCGATAAATTCCAGAAAAATTATCCTAAGTCCAGTTTTTCATTTTACACCCAAAAATATTATTTTCATGATATTTTAATATTATTTATTAATAATTAAAAATCATTTAATAATTAAAACCTTGATTTTAATTACAGAAAATTCCCAGAAAATTCCAGAAAAATTGCGAAAAATCCCAATTTAAAATTTTTGTAAAATCTGGGGGTTTACACATTGACATAGCTCAGCATATTCTTCAGAGATTTTTGTTCTACTAAGTTGCTCGTCAATCATCTAGAAAAGCAAGAGAAGGACATTGCGATAACACTGTGCAAGCTCAAGAAGGTGTTTTCTCCTAGATTCTTTGACTCTATGGAGCATTTGCCAATTCATCTTTCCTATGAAGCATGTGTTGGTGGTCCTGTCAGTTATCGGTGGATGTACCCATTCGAGCGGCATCTGAATCACCTAAAGAGAAAGGTAAAAAATAAGGCACGGGTTGAGGGCTCTATTTGTGAATCTTATGTTCTCGAGGAGATTACAAACTTTTGCTCGACGTATTTCAAACCTCATGTTGCTACTAATAGAACGAGAGCTCCGAGAAATGATGACAGATATCAGGAATCTAATGATGCAATACTGAAAGTATTCAATGCGTCCGAAAAGCCTTCGGAAAAAATAAAGAAGAAATATTTGAATGATGACGAGCTAAGGGCTGCTCAATTGTATATATTACTCAGTTGCAACGAGTATGAAGTGGAGAAGCTAGAGGGGTACGTAATTAATACGTCCATATTTATGTCATCTTAATATAATAGTATAAGCTACTATTATGCTACTAATCAGTTGTTGTTTTGTTATTTTTTAGCACATATAATTATAAGCTGAGGTCGGTTAGACCCTACATAAGAGACGAAGAAGTAGAACAAGAAATGAGACATCATTTTGCTTCTTGGTTGAGCGCATATGTAAGGAGCTCGATAACTATTTTTTTCTGTATGCACTTGCACAATAAATAACTTACTATCGCTACTTTGGTATTTAGGTCGATCGTCTAATAACACCCAAGACTGAATCTATTAGAACTCTAGCCAAGGGACCAATTACTGTCATCAAAATATAGCCAAGTTACTGTGTGAATGGGTTTAGGTTCAAGTCAACAAATGCTCCGATCAGAGACAGCTTTCTGGATCTTGATTCCACAAAAAATAATTATTTGTGTATCAAATCTCCGAACTACAAAGACGTCAATCCAGAGAATGATTTCTTTGTCATCTTACGACAGATTGTGGAGTTGACATATAATTATGGCACAGAACATGCTAAGATCATGTTATTCAAGTGTGAATGGTTCGATCCGATTCAAGATCAAGGTTAAAAAATTGACAAGCATGGTCTTGTGGATATAAACTACAAGCGTAGATATCAAGGCTACGAACCATTTGTCCTATCAAGTTAGGCTCAGCTCATGTACTTCACAACTTATCCTAGACAGGGGACAACGAGGTTGGATTGGTGGACAATATGCAAGACTAAAGCTAGAAATACCTTTGACTTTGACGAAAAAGCTTATCAGGAGGACGAGGTACCTCTTGTAACAAATATTGTAGATGTGGACTCAACGAAAGTTACTCATTACACGACTAATAATGTAGAAGAGGTAGAATTATCTGAAGACGAAGATGAAGACGAAGTAGATGAAAGTGAAGATGAGGAGGACGAGGAAGGCGAACAAGATAAATTTTCTGAAGATGATTAAAAATAAAATATTTTGCCTGTATGACCAGAAGGCTCGTGATCGCGAAGGAAAACTGATCCAAGGTTGGATCATGCCTGAGCAGTGGACTGCGATGAGGGCAAGATTCGACGATCCAAGGTACAAGGAAAGGTCTGAGAAGGCCAAGAAGGCTAGGAAGAAGGCAACAAAGTGGTGTGGTGGCTCGATTCCGATGACGGAATATTTTCGTCGTTTGGTATATTTTTTATTTCAGACATATTATTTTAATGCAAGTACGATAAAATGGTAGTAGAATAAAATATTTAATTTTATTACTAAATAATATAATTTTAACAGGTACAAAGGGGTGAGGATGCAAACATGGTGACCGTCTTCCTGGTCACCCATCGAAAGGACAAAAATCTCATTGATGAGAGGGCCTCGCGGACCTATGTAAGTATTACTTTACTTTGTGTGAATTTTAATATAACTTAGGCAATTATCAAGTATCCAAACTTTTCTAGGCCGAGTATTTTAGGCTGCATGAGCGGGCGACTGCTAGTGAACCTACAGCGGGAGAGGCTGGTACTTCCTCGTAGCCCTCTCCAGCTCCATTGACGGACGAGCTGTGGGTGACCGCCACTGGTGGTCTCCAGAGGGGTACATACTATGGTACAGGATGTTATGGCGCCCTTGTTGTGACGCAGTCATCTAGGGCCTCCACGGCAAGTGCGTATTTCCCACAGCCCTCGCAGTCGTCGGCCCGAGTCCAGGAGATCGTTGACCGTCAGATTTTATTTCTCCGTGACGAGTTGCTACGAAGGATGGAGGAGCAGCCCCTGTCCCAGCTGCAGGCGGACGATGCGACGCTCATCGCATGATTTGATATGCTCGAGCGCAGCATCATAGAGCTCGGGGATATGACAGCTAATCTTAGAGCGTCGACAGAACGCAGCATGACGGAGCTGCAGGCATCACAGCTGTCCATGGGCGAGAGACTGACGATGATGTAGGATTCAATGGTTCATAGCAGTACGAGGCTGTTATATACCATGGATTCATACAACCATCGACTAGCAGAGTTGAAGCAGATACGTCCTCCTGGTGTGCCTTCATCGACACAGACTCCACCGACGTTACTGCCTTCTCCATCGACATCGGTGTCAATTTTACGGAAGCAGTATGATATGTTCTTATCCCTGATACGCGCCGGTGGTCATCCTTCTGCAGATCCGCAGTAGTCCTAGTTAGGATAGTTTATTGATTATTTATGTTTTGACCTATGATATTTGGTCATTTATGAATATTCTTTATTTTTTAGGCTTTCAGACTTTATTTCTTGCACTCAGCTGTGTGAATATTTAATGTATTCTTTATGACAAGATTTTCTCCTGACTTGGTTTGTAATCTTAATGTTTCGTTTTCTTCAAATTTTACTATATTATTCATATTAAATGTATGTTAATTTATCGGTGTTGAGTGTTCAACCGAAGGGGGTCGGCGACCCCAGCAAATTCAACGGAGGGTTGTTCCGGGTCTATTTGTACAAATTATGAATTCATAAACTGCAGGAAGATTGGTTTGAAAATAATTTAATATTCATTTTTTATTTTTTTTACTGAACCTTTAGCGATATTTTTAGCGACGTTTTGCGACGTTTAGCAACATTTATATACGCCGCTAAATACGTTGTTGAGTATGTCGCTAAAAACGTCGCTAAAAATGTCGCTGATTACGTCGCTAAACTGTTGACATAGCAGTATTGCCAGGTCAATATAACGTCGCTAAAGGTGTCGCACAACGTCGCTAAAAAGAAAAAAAATAGCGACATATAGCGACAAACAACGCGTCGCTAATTTAGCAACGTTACTTCGCTAAACGTTGCTAATATAGCGACGCATATATGTCGCTAGAAAATGTCTGTATAGCAACGTTTTACGATATTTTTTCGGTCAGCGACTAGCTTAAAGGCGACTTCATCGAAATGTCGCTAGAGACGTCGCTAAAATTATGTAGCGATATTTTTTTGCCATTTAGCGATATTTTTAGACGTCACTAATCTGACTTATTCTGGTAGTGCACAATGACATCAGCTGTGCCTCTGGTCATACATTAAAGGTCCTGTGCTGACCTGGTTTCGGTATATGTATCTTGGGTGTCTACAAGTTTACCCTCAAGATATGGCCTATATCTTTGTCTATACACTTAGGTGAGTTCCATTTTAAGAGAGTTTAACTTTTCTAGCATGAAGCCTTGCACTTCTGTGCGGTGCTACGCCACTGTGACATGGCTCACAGCCGAGGTTAACTACCTCTTGTGGTGTCACCCACTGTAGCATGAGGTCACTAGCCTCTTAGTAGTATTGTATTACATCCCAACATGAATTCTTAAGCTTCTGTGCGATACTACGCTGCTGTGACATGGCTCACAGCCGAGGTTAACTACCTCATGTGATGTCATCCACTGTAGCATGAGGTCACCGGCCTCTTAGTAGTGTTGTGCTAAAACTCTCTATCTTTTCAACTTTAGTCTACCTGCCTATTTACGGTGTTACTGCTGCTGTGAAATGGCTCACAGGCGAGGCTTTACATCTTTTACCTCATCGTGGTGTTACACCACTGTAGCATGAAATACAAGTCCCTTGTAGTGTTGAACTACACATGCTTCCTATAGCGCACGCCGAACATTCACTCTGTCTGAGAACTCGTTAAGGCGTCGAAGCCAACCTTACACAGGAATTATTCTATAGAACAAAATAGTAGACTACAGTGGTTTCGAGTACGTATCCCACATTGTCCATAAGGACTACCCACTGTACCTGATATTTTTCCAGTCAGTGGTCCTCCCTTGAACCAAAAGCTAGATGCTTAGTAGATTTTTCTTTGAACTAGTAGCATAAAACTTAATGGTAGGATTACAAAGACACAATATCAGAGGTCCTTCAAGCCCATTTTATCTTCTGTATCTTCGACTAGCTGGTGTCTGAGACCTTTAGTGAACTGATCTGCTGACTCCGAACATCCACCACTCAATGACACCAGTTTTGATGAGATTGTTCAGTGCTCTGTGCCGAAGCTGCACAGTTCTCTTCTTTCCATTAAATAGTTTATTAGATGCTACTGCTGTAGCTGCCTGATTATTGCAGTGTATCGGTACAGCCAAAATCTGTACACCAACCATTGAAAGATCATACATGACCTCCCGATGCCATTTTGCTTTATCTGCTGCAGCTGCAAGTTCATATAACTCAGACTCCAACGATGAGCGTGAGAGCATAGTCTGCTTCTTTGACTTCCACGATATGACAGCTCCTCCTATTGAGAAAATATATCCTCCTGTGGACCTCTCGCTCTCTTCTTCTGAGCACTAACTAGCATCACTGAAGTCTTCTACCGCTGTTGGATCTCCGTTGTAGTAAAGTACAAACTTCTGAGTCTTCTTGAGGTATCTCACCACCCTCTTCACAGCTTTCCAGTGTTCAACACCTGGGTTACTCGTAAATCTACTCAGCATCCCTACGGCAAAATCAATGTCAGGCCTAGTGGCATTTGTAGCATACATCAAGCTTCCGATGATGCTAGAATACTCCAACTGTCTGACTCTTTTTTCTAGGTTAGGCTTCAGTTTCTTGTCACACCTATATGGAGTATCGATCCCTGAAAGATCCTGATATCCATAGTGTGTGAGCATATTCTCCACGTAGTGAGCTTGTGATAGAGCAATCCATACTTCCGTTCAGATTATCTTAATCCCAAAGATGACATATGCATCTCATATGTCCTTCATACTAAATTTAGACATGAGAAACATCTTTGTTCTAGTGACACATCATTCATCCGTGCCTAGGATTAGCATATCATCCACATAGAGACAAATGATGACACCTCTATTGCCAGCGAACTTTATGTACACACACTTATCAGTTTTGCTGATCTTGTAGCCATTTGATCTGATAACTTTATCAAACTTCTTGTGCCATAATTTGGCAGCTTGCTTCAGACCATACAGAGATTTTACCAGTTTATATACTTTGTCTTCAAGACCTTTGACGACAAACCCTTCTGGTTGCTGTATATAAATCTTCTCAGTCAGTTCACCATTTAGAAATGCTGTCTTGACGTCCATCTGATGAATCACCATTATATGAGTAGAACCTAGATCAATCAGCATCTTGATAGTAGTCATCCGTGCAACCGAATCATAGATGTCGAAGTAGTCAACCCCCTGTATCTGTCAAAATCCCTTGACCACTAGCCTGGCCTTGAACTTGTCAACAGTTTCGTCTGCTTTCATCTTCTTCTTAAAGATCTACTTGCATCCGATGGATTTAGCTCCTTCAGGCAAATCGACTAACTTCTAAGTATTATTAGAAGTTATCGAGTTAAACTCATCATGGATAGCCTCTTTCTAAAAAATAGCATCTCTGGTCTTCATTGCCTCATCATAGGTAACCGGATCAGCTTCCACATGATAGGTAACAAAGTCTTCTCCGAAGTCCTTCGGCCTCTTCACTCGCTTTGCTCTCCACTCAGCGGGTTCTAGTTCAAATGTTGTCTCATCAACGATAACTTCTTCTTAGACTACTTCTTTCTGAGAGGTATTTGCCTCGTCCGTGCTAGCAACATTCTCTGGGACATCCGCGAGAAAAATATTCTTGTGCCTAGCAAACTTGTCTTCAAAGAATTCCGCGTTACGAGATTCTATGATATGATTAGATTCGATATCAAGGAACCTTCGAGTATTACTCTTATCAGCATAGCCCGAAAATATGGTTTTCGTAGTTCTAGTTCCCAGCTTCTGAATCTTGAGGTCTGGAAGCTTCACATACACCAAATACCCCCACACTCGAATGACATTCAAGTTGGGTCTGACCTTGAACCAAAGTTTATGAGGAGTAATGTCAGATATTGCGAACGATACTCTGTTCAGAATAAACGTACCCATAAGCGTTGCTCCTCCCCAGAAGCACTTTGAAAGTCCTGCTGTCAGCAACATGGAGTTCAACATCTCTGTCAGCGTCATGTTCTTTCTTTCTGCTACACCATTAGATTAGGGAGAATACGGAGCAGTAATTTTGTTTACAATTCTATATTCTTTGCAGAACGATGCGAATTCCAAGGAACGATATTCTCCGCCTCGATCGCTTCTGAGTCTTTTGAGTTATTGACCGGTTTGACGTTCTGCTTCAGCCTTGAAGTCCTTGAACTTCTCGAATGCTTCATCTTTTGACTTGAGAAAAAATATGAATGCGTACTTCGAGAAATTAACAATAAAAGTGATGCAATACTTTATTCCGACTTTTGTGGAGAATTGCTTGAAGTCACAAGTATCTGAGTGTACAAACTCCAGAAGATATGTGCTTCGGTTCACTCTTCTGAATGGCTTCCTGATGATCTTCGTCTGCATACAGATTTCATATTTCTCCACCTTCTTACCCCCACATTTGGAGATAAGGCCTAGACTAGATATCTTATTAATGTGTTTACAATACACATGTCCTAGTCTATTATGCCACAACTCAAGAGAATAGCCAGAAGTATAGACTGTATTGATACAAACAGAAGGAGTTACAAGCTACAGTTTAAACATTCCTTTGGTACAGAAAGCTTTTCTGAAGTATGTTCCCTTGTAGGACATCACCATATGATCGACATTGATATCCATTCTCGGGCCCGCCTTGCACAACAGACTCCTAGAAACCAGATTTTTGGTGATCATTGGTACGTGCTTCATATTCTCCAGTGTAAGTGACTTTTCAGAAGTCAGCTTCATAACTACCATACCGATCTCCAGTACTGCAACTTGAGACTTATCCGCCATCTAGATTTTCTCAGAGGTAGGCTCGTACTTGACGTACAGCTCCTTCTTAGAGCACACGTGGCAAGATGCACCAGTGTCCACCCACCAGTCAGTGTCCACGCCATGTGACTCAACCTAAGAAATCATAGCAACTAGGTTAAGCTCACCTTGCTCTTTCGGTTTAGGCCTCGACCTGCAGTCGCTCTTGTAGTGACCCTTCTTGCCACAGTTGTAGCATGTCACATCAGTCTTCAGCTTTGGCTTGAACTGAGCCGACTTTACCTTCAGCTGGTTGAAGTCCTTCTTCTTCTTGTAGGGAATTTTATCTTTCCCTTTAGAGTCACTAGCATATACATTTTTGGCCTTAGCCAACTGCTTAGACAAGGATTCCAACTTCAGTTGCCCCTTGGCTTCATCTTCGATGTGAATCCAGTGAAGAAGATCTTCGAGCTGGATCTCCATCTTTTTATGGTATATGTCAGTCTTGAACCTGATCCAGCCTGGAGAAAGTTTGGTGACGATAGCCCCCACCATAAATTTGTCTTCCTGCTTCATGCCCTCTTTCTCCAGTTTCTGCTGCATCTTCAGAAGTTCCTTAACTTGTGGTAACATCACCTTCTCGTCCTTCAATTGCAAAGTGAAGAACTTCTCGATGAGATAGATTTTAGATACTTTTTCGTTAGTTTTATAGTGCTTTCCAAGAGATTCTCAGACATCTCTTGCCTTCTCCTTCTTGCTGTAGGACTCTGCCATCAAGTCGTCCATAGCATTAAGAATCAACAACCTGCATAGGTCATTGTCTTCCTTCCACTTGGAGTGCGCGTCCTGCGCCACATCAACTGCAAGCTCTCCTCCATCTTCAGGAATGGTAGGTTCAGGATCAACCAACACATAAGCAACTTTGACAAGACGAAGATTCAAGGAGATCTTTCTCTTCCAAATATTGTAGTGTTCGCCATCAAAATTCTCAAGCTTGTGAAAGCTAGTATCGAGAAGGTTTGAGCGGTTGTCCATTCTAACTCGGATCTTGCCTTGAGATTGTTATTCCCGAAGTCAGATCAAAGAAAAAGAGGTAGCCACAAAGTAGAGACTCACACAAGAGTCGGTCTCTACAAACTCCAGAAGAGAAGATTATGCACTGAGATTCACAAAAGTTTCTCTACAGTGACATACAACCCCACAGAAGCACTAAACTAGGAACAGGTTACAAACTAATAACCCAAAGAAAATACAAATACAACATGAATCAAAAAACCGTTCTTCTCTTTACGTTCGTAGACGCTACACTGAGAAGAACGGGAACAAGAACATAAATACAAAGAAGGAAACTCCTGTTGGGGTGATCAAAATCACCAGAGCTCAAGACAAGATTCGCTCTATACATCGATCTTCCCCCAGGATCTAGCAAGTCCACACGAGAACTTCTGGAACGCTTTTGGTCACCTTCGGATCACTCGAAAGATTCCTTTGGAAGAATGCTAACTTATGTCGCAGGTTCTGCTGGTGCTCTCGATTTTTTTCTCTCTCTCTCATTTTTTTCCAACTTGTGAAATGAAAGAGAAGAGCCTCTATTTAAAGAGGATTTTAGCTCCCATGCGGTCTAAGGAAAAAACCATGCCGCATGTGCTGCCTGCGCCACTGTACTGCAAAGAGCAGACAGCGCCGTCAAGCGCTGAAAGCTGCAGCCGCGTGGCACAAAGAGCCATGAGCCGCATGCGTGCTGTACTGCACAGAGCAGACAGCGCCGTTAGGCGCCGAAAGCTTGTAGCCGCGTGACACAGAGAACCACACGCCGCCTGTGCCGCACCGAGCCGCAAACAACAGTCCATGTCCCCTCCACACTTGACTCGCTCAAGCTAACTTGCTGGCCACATAGCGCCTGGCCACAAGGCCCCTGGCCATATGGGCTCCTAACCGCATGCGAACCAGGCCGCATAGGCACCTGGCCGCATGCGCACCTGGCCGCATGGGCACCGAGCCGCATGCACACCTGGCCGCATGGGCACCTGACCAGATTGTCCCTGGCCGCATGGGCACCTGACCGCATGGCCCCAAGCAACGGTGCATGTAACTCGCGCATAAAAGGAGCGCACGAGCGCCATACGACGATACTGACGTACAAAGTGTGCCAACAAAGCGCCACTTTGCGCCCTTGAGCCCGAGTTCGAGTCCGAGTGAGACTTAGCTCCTAAGAAAATTTTTCCAAATGTGGTGACAAAATAAAGATTGTCATAATGGGGTTCACACTTAATCCCTCTAGAAAAGTCAACCCACATGGATCACCATCCCATGTGCATATACCAATACTAAGCAAAGCAATATATTGAAATATATACATTGGTGGTTTTTCAATATGGGACTAAAACTCCTAAAGCAAAATGAAAAACACCAACATGACTAGCAAGCAGTAAAGATTGTCGAAAATTGAAAATTGAAAATTGATCACAAGCATACTTAATAGTATTCTCCCTCCCTCTCATAATAAACATCATAATAAACATGATCATATTATCCTTGAACTGTGAACGTTAAGAAGTAAGAATCATTACGTTAAGCTAACATGTATAAATGAAGTTAACAAGATACACTATCTTTAGTGTACAGGTTATAAACGTAAATCAGAATCTAAAACAAGAAATGAATATGTGACAACAATATTTAAAAACAATAACAAAATGGAATATTGTACTGCTTGAACCTCTTAATAGAATTGAACTTGGAAGCTGATTGGCAAAGCAAATATAGGCTAGTTAGGTTAGTTATTAACAAGTTAACTATTTATATTTAACTAGTAAATGTATACGTTGAACCTAAATTAAAATTTTTTAATATTATTATAAAATAATTTAAATATTTAAATATATTTTAATTATAATTTATTTTGAAGTTAGATAATATATATATATATATATATATATATATATATATATATATATATATATATATATATATATATATATATATATAACTATAATCAAATATTTATTTTAGTTCATGTGGTTACGGTGGGAGACATTTTTCTTGGTTGGTCAAGTTCTTGAATTCCCATGACGTTATTTATAACAAATTTAATTTTTTTCAACAAATTTTTTATGCAATATTAATTTTTTAAATAAATGGTTGAGGATTTATAAAAAATATAGACGGTCCACTTTTGAGCCGTTTTGAAGTATAATTATAAGAGTAGAGATTAACTCTATACTCAATGTAATTTGGAGTCAGGGTCGGCCCTGAGCTCATGGGGGTCCGGGACGAACTTTCAAAATAAGGTACATACATAATGTAAAAAAAAAAAAAAGTAAAATAAAAAATATGTTTCCACCAAGATTTGAACTAGGAAGCTCTTATGTACAAGTTTAATATAATAACCACTTTTTATAATTATTTTATGATAAGAAGGACCCATGGTAAATACTAGTTCTATTTTCGGTACAGAATTATTTATATATTTAAACAGAAAAAAAAAAAAAAATTTGGATCCTCCTGGTCGATTGGACCTGGACGATCGTTATGGTTGTTCTGGGCCAGAGCCGGTCTTGTGGAGTTTAGCGTCTTGTAGTGGCTGACATCGGAATGATATATTGATGATCTTTTATATGTACCTCATGTTTTGTATGGTTTGATGCCACGTTAAGGAAACATCGATCCAGAAGAATGCTGGGACCAACTGCCACACATTATACACTAATTTGTTGGTGGTTGTCCTTGATAAAAAGTTAATACAAATTCCTTTTAATTCCAAGTGTGGTGTAACGAAATGTCGTAAATATTTCCAAAGACATCCTGTTTTAGGAGCAAGTTATTTTTATAGAATAATTATTTCATTACTAGACATCTAATCTTAAATTTAATTTTGAGTTTAAGATAATTAAAATCCATCCTTTGTATGACAGAGCATAACGATTCGCATGCATATTTTTAGTCCCTAGACCGAAGGTCCGCTCTCTACTGGAATCCAAGTTGTTGTCGAGATAAGAGATTCACACAAGAGTTCCTCATCTGATATATCTCGATTCCAACGAAACATGAACTAAGAACAGGTTACAAACAAACTCCAAAATAATGAAGATTACAATAAGCAACAAGAAATCGTTCTTCTCTTTAGGTTCGCAGATGCTACAATGAGAAAGAACGAAGCACAGGAAAGGCTGAAGAAAAGCTCCTTGCTGGGGTGGTCAAAATATCGTTGTTCAAAGCAGGATTCGCCGTACAGACGATCTGTCCTTAGGAACCAACAAGTTCATAAATGAACTTCTGGAACGCTCAATATCACCTTCGAAAAACTCTCGAAAAAATACCATGTGAGAGGGAGACACTCTGGGCCGCATATGATCTAGTGTTCTTGGTTTTTCTATCTGTTTTTCTCTCACCTCAAATGAAAGAGGAGGTCCACTATATATAGAGGAAAATAACACCTATGCGGCCTGAAAAAACTCCAGGCCTCATATGCGCTGACTGACCAGATCCCCCAAAATCTGGGTGTCAGAGCCGCATGCGCCGCCCATGCCGCATACGCCGTCTCCGTTGCCTGATACGTTGTACTGCACGAGGCAGACATCACCGCCAAACGCAAAAAGCAGCCGCTCGCACCGCATGCGCCAGATATTCTGGAAGGCACAGAAAACCATGCGTCGCATGTGCCGCCTAAAGAAGACCTTGTCCCCTCCACATGCGACTCGCTCATCCAAACTAGGGCGCATAGCGCTTGGCCACAACGACCCTGGTCGCATAGCACCTGGCCACATAGCCCCTGGCCGCATGACGTCAGGCCGCATAACTCCTGGCCGCATAACGCCTGGACGCATAGTGCCTTGGCCGCATAGAGCTGAGACGCATAGCGCTTTGGACGTATAGCACCGGGACGCATGCGCTACGAAGCATGCGCCCGAGCTAGCAACCGTGCATGCAACTCGTGCATAAAGGAGCTCACGAGCGCCATGCTACGATGCTAACGTGCTAAGTGCAAAGTGCGCCAACAAAGCGCAACTTTGCGCCCTTGAGCCCGTGCCCGAGTCCGAGACCGAGATGCTAAGCCCCTTCAGGGCTTAGCTCCTAAGAAAAATTTCTCAAAGGTGGTGACAAACAAAGATTGTCATAATGAATTTCATACTTAATCCCTCTAGGAAAGTCAACCCACATGAGCCACCATCCAATGTGCATATACCAATACTAAGCATATCTATATATTGAAATATACATATTGGTGATTTTCTAATGTGGGACTAAAACTTACAAAACTAAGTGAAAAATACTAACAATCTCCCACATATATCACAATATATGGTTGAGAATTTCTCACAGTGACTGCCATCATGCATTAGGATAGATGTCGCCGACGACTTGAATCTTTCTGCATGGGTCAAACAATAGTACGATACAAGAATAGACTATGACTTTAATTTTGTACCATAGCTGCTATTCTTTCCACTCACACAATTATCTCAACTGTGCCATCCAGTCGCACGTTAAAGTCCATGTGCTAACCTGATCTCAGTGTATGTATCTTAGGCATCTACAAGCTTTCCCTTATGAGACGGCCTACATCTTTATCCATATATTAGGTGAGTTCTTCCACTATAGAGAGTTTATTATCCTGCATGAAGCCTTGCGCTTCTGTGCGGTGCTACGTCGCATGACATGGCCGCCCAAGGCCGAGGATCCCCCTCTTATGGTGTCATACCAATGTAGCATGAGGACACAGACCTCTTAGTAGAGTCGTTACTAAACACAACATGGAGCCTTGCGCTCCTGTGCGTTGCTACATCGTTGTGACATGGCTCAAAGCCGAGGTTCACTCCCTCATGTGGTATCACCCACTGTAGCATGAGGTCACCAACCCCTTAGTAGTGCTTACTACATCCCAGCATGAATTCTTGCGCTTTCGTATGGTGCTAGCCACTGTGACATGGCTTGAAGCCGAAGTTCACTCCTTCATGTGGTGTCACCCACTGTAGCATGAGGGCACAGGCCTCTTTGTAGTGTCGTGCTACCACTCTCTATCTTCTTTCACCATTAGGATACCTTCATATGTGCGATCCTACCGCCGTTGTGACATGTTCTGAGCTGAGGTCTACTCCCTTGTGTGGTGTCACGCCACTGTAGCATAAGATACAAGTTTCTTGTAGTGCTAAAACTACTCGTGCTTCCTGCAACGCACGCCAGACATTCACTCTGTCTGAGAACTCATTAAGGCGTCAATGCCATCCCCCCACAAGAAATATTCTGATCAAGAACAAATAGTAGACTGCAGTGGTTTCGGGTACATATCCCATAATGTTCCTGAGGACTACCCACTGTACTTGATATTCTTCTGGTTAATGGTCCTCCCTTGAACCAATAGCTAGATGCCTGTTAGATTTCTCTTTGAACAGATAGCATAAAACTAAATGGTAGGATTGTAGAGACGCAATACCAGAGGTCCTCCAATCCCATATCTGATGTATCCTTGACTATGTGCGGTGTTACTACAGCTGTGACATGGCCCGCAGTCGAGGTTTTATTCTGTCAAGGTACTTCATGGTGGTGTCACCCCACAGTAACATGGAGAAATAGTTTCCTTCATAGTGCTTGACGCTGACTATATGCGGTGCTATTGCGGCTGTGACATGGCCCGAAGCCGAGGCTTTACCCTATCGAGGTACCTCATGGTGGTGTCACCCCACGGTAGCATGGAGTACTATGCTCCTTTATAGTTCTTACTATCAGCTGGCGCTTGAGGCCTAATATGAATGGATCTGCCAGATTTACCTGACTCCGATCTTTTAGCTACTGTAATGATCCACGCTAGTTACGCTCATTCAGTATTTTGCACTGGCCCTTGAGGCCTATCATAAACGGATCTGTCAGAATCACTTGGCTCCGAATATTAACTACTATAATGATCCACGCTGGCTGCGCTCATTCAGTGTTCTATGTTATATCTACACAGTTCTCTTCAGACCTTTGAAGAGATGAATAGATGCCACCGCTGTAGCTTCCTAATTTTTACAGTATGTCGGTATTACCCGAATATGTGTACTAACCAAGGAAAGATCATCTGAGAGATTCTAGATCCATCCTTCTTAATATGCTACAGCTGATAGTGCATAGAACTCTGAGAGTAAAGATTGTTTCTTCGACTTCCACGATATAGCAACACCACTCCTGGAGAAGTCACGTCCTTCTGTGGATCTTTCACTCTTCTTTCCTGAGCACTAACTAGCATCACTGAAGCCTTACATCATATCTGGATAACTATTGTAGTACATGATATACCACTAAGTCCACTTGAGAATACTGACGACTCTCTTCACAGCTTTCAGTGTTCAACAACACGTATACTGCTCGTGAACTGACTCAGCATCCCTACAGCGAGAGCTATATCAGACCTGGTGGTACTCGTAGCATGAATCATGCACCTGATGATGCTCGAGTACACCAACTGTTTGATATTTTCCCTTGGATTAGGCTTCTTCATCTTCATGTTACACCTGAGGAGTATCGACCCTAATACCTAAAGCGTATGATCAATCTTCTTATGCAGAGAGCTTGTGACTGAGCAAGCCCACATGGCATCTGAATTATCTTATGTCCTTAAGATGACATCCACAATCCCGTGTCCTGAGTCTGGACAAAATGACATATTTGTTCTAGTGACACTTCTATATCCACAGCTGGGATTTAGCAAGTCATCCACATAGATACAAAAGATGACTCCTTTCTTATCAACGAACTTTGTGTACACATACTTGTCTATCTCGCTGATCCTTCGACAACTTTGACTAGATGATTTGTTAAACTTCTGCTGCCACATCCTGGGATTTGCTTCAGGCCATATTTGAGATACCACCAACCCATAGACTGTCTTCAAACCTGAATGACAATTATTATGACTGTTGTCCGTGAATCTCTCATGACTGGCTTCCTTCAAGACTTGATGTCTTTCCTTCATCTGATAAACAATCAGCTTATGAATAGCAACTATGACATTCATTATCCTAATATATGACACTTCAACGAGGTGCCACAAAACTGAGTCCCATGTATCTGAGAAAACCCCTAGGCTACAAACCGAGTCTTGAACTCAACTGTTCTGTCTGCTTCCATTTTCTTCTATTGAAGATATATAAGAATCTGATAGTTTTAGCTCCTTCACGCAGATTGACCAACATCCAAGGGTTATTATGGGGTCAATCTCTTCATGGACTGCCTCCTCTCAGCAGGCCGAGTCCCTGGTCTTCATCGTCTCATCATTTGTAAGTGTTACGACCTCCATATGATAGGTGATAAGATCATCTTTGGTCCTTCGACCTCATGACTCTTCTAGCTGACTGTACTTCAAGTTCTGATTCAAATATTGTCTATTAAAAGACAACTCCTTCCTAGACTACGTCTTCTTCTACATAAGTACCAACAACTATGGCTGAAACAGTCCTCCGAAAAACTCCCATAATCGAACGATATTCATGTAGATCTGACTTTGAACCATAGTTACATCAGAAGTGACGAACGGTACTAAGGACATGACCGTAAGTGCAACTTTCTCCCACAGACTATCTGGAAGGCCATTTGTACAACAATATAGAAATCATCATTACTGTCAACTGTTGGACCTTCCTATCTGCACCTTCAATGGACTGGAAGAGTATAAAGATGTCGTTCTATAGTCAATTCCATGTTCTAGGATGAATGATGTGAATCCAAAGAACGATGCATGTTCCATAGTCAATTCCATGTTCTAGGAAAAATGATGTGAATTCAAAGAATGATGCATGTTCCATAGTCAGTTCCATGTTCTAAGCTGAATAATGCGAATCCAAAGAACGATGCACTTTGTCTAGATAACTTCTGAGTCTATAGAGTGGTAGACCGGTATGACGCTTAGCTCCAAACTTCAAGTCCCTGAGGTTCTCGAACACTTCATCCTTCGATTATGAGAAGATACGCAAACGGGTTTCCCGAGAAATCGTCAAAAAAAGAAGTGATAAACTTTATCCCGACCCTTTGTGGAGAATAGAAGTCACAGATATCTGAGCGCACCAGCTCCATAGGATCTGTACTTGCAGTCATCCGTCTAAACGGGTTCCTGACTACCTATGTATGAACATAGCCACCACGTCTCTCCACCTCCTTACTCCCACATCTTAGAGATATTCCTGAACTAGACATATTTATTGGAAAAGACATGTTTTAGTCAGATGCGTCACAACTCAATAAGAGCAATCTCTTCCTCAAGCTGGAGGTCCATAATCATAATCCTGATCCCTAGATCTTCTGCTTGACACTAGTTCGCCATAGAGACATTCTTCTTAGATAGAGTTCTTATTTGGTGAACAGCCCTTTTTTCCAGAGCATGTGTGGCCAGATGCACCACTATCTATCCACCATTCAGTAACCATGCTTGATGACTCAACCTGCGTAATCATAGCAACCAAGTTAAGTAATCAAAAGAACCAAGTTTAGCTATACCTTACTATATTGGTTTGAATTGGTTCTGCTTTCAAGCTCCAATTCTAGCCATGCGCTAAGTCCTGTCTAGTGCAGTAACTTTTATGCACCTAGGCCACCATGCGCCAATCTTGCCATGCGCAGAGACGACCATGTGCATAAGATACTATGCGGCCAGCTCTGCCATGCGCCAAGACCTTCAATGCGCTTCCATGCGGCAAGAGTATTCATGTGGCAAGAGATTGCCATGCGACAAGAAACTGTCATGCGGTAAGAGACGGCCAAGCAGCCAGAAACTGCCATGCGGCAAGAGTCTTCCATGCGACAAGAGTCTTGCCAACCGCCAAGAACTGTTTGAGCTAAGTTTTGTCATGCGCAAACTCTGCAATCCTTTGTCATCTTGTAATCTTTCTTCTAACTGGAATGCGCATCCTTCAAACGCTAACTCCTCCATCCTGGAAAATGGTAGGTTGCGACAACTCACGTTCAACATTTGAAAAATGACTTCTTTCCTCATCCAAATGTTCGAAGTGTATCCCGTCAATCTTCTCAAGTTTGTAAAAACTTGTTGTCGAGAAGATTTGATCAGATATTCTACCTCTTTCTTCGTATCTTGCTTTGAGATTGTTAGTCCTGAGGCGGATCAAAGATGGTAGAATGCGGGCCATAGCAGAGCTACTAGCGAGACCCAAAGGTCCGCTCTCTACTGGAATTCAAGTTATCGTTGAGATCAGAGATTCACACAAGATTTTCTCGTTTGATATATCTCGATTTCAACAAAGCATGAACCAAGAACAGGTTACAAATAAACTCCGAAGATAATGAAGATTACAATAAGCAACAAGAAATCGTTCTTCTCTTTACGTTCGCAGATGCTACAATGAGAAAGAACGAAACACAGAAAAGGTTGAAGAAAAGCTCCTTGCTGGGGTGGTCAAAATCACCGTTGCTCAAAGTAATATTCACCATACAGACGATCTGCCCCCAGAAAATAAGAAGTTCATAAATGAACTTCTAGAACGCTCAACGTCACCTGCGAAAAACTCTTGAAAAAATATCATGAACTTCTAGGCCGCATATGATCTGGTGTTCTCGGTTTTTTCATATGTTTTTCTCTCACCTCAAATGAAAGAGGAGGTCCTCTATATATAGAGGAAAACAGCACATATCCGGCCTGAGAAAACTCAATGTCGCATATGCGCTGACCGACCAGATCCCCCAAAATCTGGATGTCAGGGCCGTATGCGCCGCCCGTGCCGCATATGTCGTCTCCGCCGCCCGTGCTGCATACGCCGTCTCCGCCGCCTGACACGTTGTACCGCACAAGGCAGACAACGCCACCAAACGCAGAAAGAAGACGCTCGCGTCGCATGCGCCGCATATTCCGGAAGGCACAGAAAATCATGCGCCGCTAAAGCAGACCATGTCTCCTCCACATGCGACTCGCTCATCCAAACCTGGCCGCATAGCGTCAGGCCGCATAGCCCCAGGCCGCATAGCGCCTAGCCACAAAGACCCTGGCCACATAGATCCTGGACGCATAGCCCCTGGCCGCATAATCCCTGACCGTGCTAAGTGCAAAGTGCGCCAACAAAGTGCAACTTTCCGCCCTTGAACCCGTACCCGAGTCCGAGGGACTTAGCTCCTAAGGAAAACTTTCCAAAGATGGTGACAAAACAAATATTGTCATAATGGAGTTCACACTTAATCCCTCTAAAAAAGTCAACCCACATGGACCACCACCCTATGTGCATATACCAATACTAAACATATCTATATATTGAGATATACACATTGATGGTTTTTCAATGTGGGACTAAAACTCCCAACACTAAGTGAAAAATACCAACACATATGCCATTAGTAAAGATATGGAAAGCCTATGAACACGATTTTATGGAATAATAATTAATTAGTCTCAACTTGCAAATAACTGCACTAGCTAGCTACAAGAATCTCTAATAAGAAACTTCAGGAAGAATTTCGTGCACACAGGAAATTCTTACCCCGTGAACGCTCTTGTACTTATTCATCATATTTGCCTCTCTGTGCCTTAATTTGTTTTGTAGCCGTACAAGTTGAGTCTGGGATTGGATCTCTACTGGTAAAGATTTCTATTTTATTTACTTATCAATTACACATTGTACGTACTTACGTATAGGTCATTTGAATACATATTTTAGGGATGAAAATATATAGACTTCCAATGCATCCTTAGAAACCACGTACACACACAAAAATTGACTGTACAAATCGTATAAATTTCATCCGGAGTAATTTCTTGGAAGAGTCAATACAGGTGTTAATTAGTGAAAGAATCATCAAAATAGTTTTATGAACATAAAATATAGAGAATTTCCGCAGAAGAGGAGGTTTAGAAAATTTGCAAAAGAGGAGGAACAAGACGTCATGGGAGTTTGCGTATGAGACTAGGCACCAAAGGAGATGGTGCCCCGAGGGGAGGGAGTGGTGGTGCGCTGGCGTCTAGGAGTTGGTGTCCCGAGGGGAGGGAGTGGTGGTGCGCCAATCCTTTGGTGTGTAGGAGTTGGACGTCATCTCTTTTGGCGTCTAGGAGTTGGTCGCAACTCTTTAATTTGATGTTTCGTAATTAAAAAAATAATTTTTCCTTCAATAACGAGATATTTAAATTTATAAATTAAGATCTTTCTTCTTCATTTTTTTTATCTATTGAAGCTACTTTTCTTATTATCTTTTTTTTTTCATTTATATTTTATCTGCTACTAGTTTCTATAATTCAGAAAGTTCTCTTCCCTCATTCTTCATCCTTATACTTTAATATTTAATTGAATTTTTTTTTTTAGAAAATATATTGTCAAAAATCTTGTTTGGTCCAATTCAGTCTGTATTTTAAGATTTGGTCAATTTAGTTTAAAAGATGATTTAATTATTTCGATTTATAGTTTAATAAATTAAACTTATGTCTTCTCTATTTGTGATACCTAAATAATTAAATCATGTTCTAAATTAAAATTGACCAAATCTTAAAATAATTAAATCATGTTCTAAATAGATAATATTGGATGAGTTTAATTGAGTTGTCTTAGTAATTGTGAAATGGGTATGGCTCTTCACACTTGTATGTCTTAGATGAGTTACCATGATGTTTGAGTTTGGTTCATGAAATAATTGTCTTAGTGATTAGGCAGATGATTTGATGTTGATTGCATGGAATCAATTGGATGGTTTTAATTGAGTTGTCTTAGTAATTGTGATGACAATTGAGATTAATTAGTAAATAATGAGAGTTAGTCTAAGAATGTTTTTTTTTTTTTTTTGGGATTTTGATTGTTTGATTTTGACTGGATGGTTCGCTTGGTTGCTTATTTTTTGGATTGCCTTGGATGATTGGTAATCAAGTTGGAATGGTGAGTAAACTTTTACGACAAGTTGGGTTATTATTCAAAATCTTACTTTTGGTAATGGGTTGATTAATAGTGGGATGACCTCTACTTAACTGGATTTTGAATGACCTCCTATGAGATAGCATTTTCCTTGTGGATAAGTAAAAGTTTGATTAACTGGATGAAGCTATCAAAACCCATGTTTTGATTACAATGTTATAAGAAATTGGTTGGAGGAATTGTATATTGACTAAGGAAATAAATCGTGTTTTGATTACTCAAAATTTACTAGTATTAGACTATAGTCATGAACACTTAGGATGGATTACGGTTTAGTTATCTTGACAATCTACTGATGATGTAAAGTTGATCATGGGGAAACAACTTTATAATGGAATAAAAATTGTGAAAATGGTTGGGTTAATTTTGTTAAGTGGACTAGTCTTGGATGGTTAGTAGACCTTTCATGTTGGTGAGATTTTAACATTGGCTTTTAATTGATCTTCATCGGTTGGACATAGTACTGTAGGGATTGACCTTATTGGTGGATGCACTCTTGAGATATGGATTGAGATTTGAATTGTGTGATATCTACGGGATGAGTACAATTGCCTTATTCATGCATAGTCTTGAATTTTGATTAGTTGCCTTCCAGTCGAGAAATTCTTCATGATTGAAAGTGGGTTAATTTTGTAGTCAATGAAAGTGAAGGTCAAAGAATAAGGATGGAGATAAGAGTAGTCGAGAGAAGTCCAAATCATCCGAGCAGAAGAGCAATGGATATATACTTATTCTGCGAACAGTCGGAGCACAGTAAGAAACAATTTTCAAAGTATAAGCAGTGGTCTGAGAAAAATGATAAAAGGCACCAGTTCAAGAAGTTAGGATCAAGCCAATGTTACTACGAAAATCTGGGACTTACCAAGTGGTGTACTTATGGTGCATATCAGGAAAGATAACATCTTTGAATCATGGATTCTTGACTCAGGCTATTCGTATCATATATTTCTGAACATGGAGTGGTTTAGCACATAAAAGGAGTTCAGTGGTAGTGGTGTTCTTATAGGAACAATGTATTGTACAAGACCATTGGTGTAAGAAATATCAAAATTTGTATGTTTGATGGAGTAGTAGAGACACTTATGAACGCGAGACACATTCTGGAAAAGGAAGAAGAATCTCTTTTTTCTGGACATGTTGGATGTGGCTACAAGTTTATTGAGCAAAGACCATATGAATGGTCGTAGTAAGTGCTGGCGGGCAACACTGTGACGATAAGCAGTTTCATGGCTTAGGCTAATATTTTGTTTTGGTGGGAAGAAACTAAAGATGAGCTAAAGTTAAAAGAGCACGGAATATCGACAACATTCTCATGAGCATGCTAGTTGAGCAACAAGTCAAGATGGAGATTAATGTTGTACGTATATGGCTCATGAACTACAAAGTTTGACAAGCGTCATACTGTGTCATACTGTGATCGAAGAATCTCGAGAGGAGTTAGAAGCAGGAAAATGGAACATAGAAGAGCCAAGAGTATCAGACCGGTGTACCGACGCCTGTCGGTGAAGTGTGATTTCGTTGGGGAATCAAAAATCCACTCAATATAAAGACCGGCAGTATAACATTGGCATATAAAATCTAAAAGACAAATCAATTATTTAACCGCATCGATCAAGAAGCCAAGATATGAGGAGACATTAACCAAACTTAACTACATTTGTAGACAGGAAGGACATTCCTAAATGGCATCCAGCATCTATATTTGTTCATTAGCAATAATACCAGTTTCAAAGTACAATCACTTCATTATTAAGACAATAAAATACTAGGTTATATATTATTAAGTAATTCTCAAATCCGTGAACATATTGGATTTTTGTGGCAGAAGAAAATGAACATAGTGGCTTACAACTGACACTTAATACACTTCAACATAATTAAACACTCCCAATGCAACAGTGCATGGATATCTCCCATGTAGGACTTGTAACAAAGACAAAATAAATATATAAATAAATAAAAACCAACTTCAATATAGAAGGAGAGAACCAAATCTAAGCACACTTGTAGCCAGCAGGGACATTCTTTCCACAGTAGTTGAGGAGCAAGCTGAGATCGATAGGGATATTGAGGTGGATTCCGAGTATGTTGGCCCTGATGGCAGTGCAGAGGCACACAGCGGCCTCGAGGTCGACGAGGCCATCGAGGAGACCGCAGCACGGCTCCTTCGGTGGCGTGCCGATCTTGACGTTGATCAGGCCATTGAGAACGTCTGCGCACACGCCCAGCTTAAGAGTGTCGCGGGGACAGGAAGCCGCTGCGGGGGGAGAAGGATGAGGATGGGGATGGGGATGGGGATGGGGAGGTTTTTGGGGTGGTGGTGGGCATGGCACATTGTTGGAGGAGACCAAGGAGAAGAGGAGGTTAAGGGAAAGGAGGAGCGAAATGGAAACTAAGCCCTTGGCAGCCATAGCTAGAAGGTGCTAAAGGATTTAATCAGTGTTTTGGAAGGAGGAAGGGCTTGGAGGTGGTGAATGGTGTGATTCTAGGGTTAGGGTTAGGGTTTTTATAGGGTTGAGGAGTTGGTAGTACGAGAAGGGCCATGTGGGATCATGAGGAGGATGTCTAGAATATATTTAGCTGGCAACTATATATATTTGGGATTGTAGGTGTGAATTATGTGTATCTATCCTCAATGTGGATTTTAGTGAGCAGTGTGCATGTGTGGGGTGCAATTTGCGTAGAGAATCTCAATCTCCAGGTTTGGATATGTTAATTATAGGCCAAGTTGACAATTTCCATATGCTAAATGCACATGGCCCAACTCTTTCCTAGATCCAAGCAGAAACCCAAAACATGATTAATTACTAATTCGGCCCATTATAGCCCCATTTGTTCTTGATTAACACATTCTACTCTCCTGGAGACCCCGACAATCTCAATGTTACATAAACTTGAAAGTTTCGGTTGCATTATGCCGGCATGAAGTTATTTATTATTTTTGTTTTGGAGATATTGATGCATTTTACTCAATTGTAATATAATTGTCATTGTATTATGCAATGTAATATCAATTATATTTAAATGTTTGGTTTATTGTGTAATGTAATGTAATAATAATTATCATTTGTATCATTTTGACAATAGCCTCTTGACATTTATACTTTCTATTTTTGCCAACTTTGACATTTAGAAAATTTATTAAAAAAAAATAATAAGTAAGTTAAAATTTAAAAATTAAAAAAACTATGTGTGTGTGTTGTGTGTGTGTAGTAGCATCCATTTTCTCTTAGGAATTGAATTGTGATGAACGGAGAATTCCGAGACGTACGTCGAACCCATGCAAATAGTTGTAACAAGTAGTTAGTGGGCTAAATATGACAAGCAAGACTCATAAGTTGATTTCAATGGGTTATTAGACTATTCTATGCTTTTTAGGATTTTACTAGGATTGGTTGGTAATTTTAAAATAGGAAATTTAATTTTCTAGATATTTTGGGAATTAGCATAGTCGTTTACGACCAAACTATCTTAGGCTTAGATTTTTATTTTAGATTGTATATGAATTTTTGGGATTTTAGATAATATTTGAGATTTATTGGTATTAAAAGAATTATTTTCAAGGAGAATCAATTAAAAACAAACTTTGAAAAATTACTATAGAAAACTACGGCACAAAAATCACCTCGATTAATTATCCTAGGTTTAGAATAGATTTAGAATGCTAAATTATTAATATTTTTTAGATTTTTTTTTTGGATTTTTCATAAATATGAACTAATTATTTAGAGTTATTTGGGTTAAAAGGTTTAAGAATTAAAAACAAACCAAAAATAAATAAATAAAAAACATCTAAACCCAAACATCAGTCCACCCCAGCTTAGGGGCCGTCTGTCAGCTGCTGGCAGCGCAGTGCTGGCCCGTTATCAGTTGACAATCCCACGTGGGTTTGTATAGAGCAGGGTCTGTGGCAATGCCATAGTCTGAGGAGTCCATTTTTGTTCATCCACCAAAACCATGGTATTTGTTCACTCTCCACCAAAAAATTGACACGTGTCAATTCAGCCAACATAAAATCACTTTGGAAGTGATTTTATTCACCCACCAAAGTGGTTTTCACCTTAATTTAATTTGACATGTGTCAATTTTTTAGTGGATGAACAAACACCATCATGTTCTGGTGGGTGAACAAAAATGGACTCATAGCCTGGGCTGCTTGTCACTTTTATCCACAAATCTATATAAATGGAAAAAAGCAATTTTTCTTTGATAAAAGGCCTCCATTATCTTCTAGACAATGTAGTAATATAGCTGCATTACTTCTAACCTGAGGCTGATTTCTCTCCTTATGATATTATCTGCAGTACTTGGTTGCAGTTTGTCAGCACTCTTCTTTCTGAACTTGGACATACTATTTCCTTTGATATAGATACCTAAGAAAGGGGAAAATATATTCTTTGATTGAAGGAAATGCCAAAAAATGGAACGAACCAACTTTAAAGTATGCCATGTTTGATGATATTGACCATGTAATTTGACGGTTTTATGCTCAACTATTGTATGTCTGAGTTTTTGACGTCCATCTAACTGTAGGTATGTGGAGAATTTCAGATACTCGATGGACGTTTATCACCCAAGTCCCTAAGGTATGTTGGAAGGTATCTGGCAATTAAGTTTCCTGTCTTCTTACCTTGTAATTTATTTTGCAGTGCTAGTGGCATTTGAGATTTGATACTTTTGCATGCAACCACTTTATAATCTTAGTGACTCTAGTAAAAATAAAAATAAAAACAAGAAAAAAGAAAAAAGCATATAGGGCATGAGCTAAGATGGGTTTCTAGCAGTCACAACATGATGCAATGTGGACACTCACTACTACAAAATTAGTTAATAAAGACGGCCAAATATGCTAATTGATGACATTTGTCTGGCCGTCATCTACGTCAGTGTCATCTTTACTGCACAGAGTTTTGTATGTCAGTGACTTGCTGTTTATTTCATTGTGTCCGTCTCATGTCCAATATTGACATAACACCAATTTTGGCGTCCCCATGGTTGCTTCTGTTCCTTGCTGTTGAGTCTACTAAGTTGCAGTGCAGCATTATGTCTTGAGAACTATCATGGTATTATCTCTCGGGTGACCCTGATGTGCTTTATAGTGCAGTAATTAATGGCATCATTTTGGTGCGAGCACATTCGGAGGGTTTTGAAACCTCTGAACCATATGCTAACTATCATGGTTCATTTGCAAGAACAAATTAAGAGCTAAATGCACATCTGTTGACTTCATAAAGAAAAACAAACTAAGGAAGGAAGGAAGGAACAAAACAAAACAAAACAAAACAAAAATTTACCTAATGAAATTTTGATTCAAGGGATTATTGGTGTATAAAGCTCTGTATTGAAACAAATTGCCCAATAGAGGTACGTAATTGAGTCATATAGTTAGATCACATCAATTTTCTGAATCTTTTGACCTGTCAACTAAATGAAAACGAAGAAAACCATTTCTCTTTAAACACAAGTTCCACTTCGGCTAAAGAACAAAGGGAAATACAGGACACTCCAGATGAAATAAGAAGCCTTCCTATAAATGTTTTCTGACAGTCCTGTGACTCCAGTGGCAGCCCCTATTGAAAGATCCGCTTATAGGTACATGAACAACTCTAGCTTTATACATGCAGATGTAAGCCATATGCCAGTCGCCTGTTGCAAAAATAACTTCTTATTATCACTTGATAAAAAGGAGATTTAAACATAAATTTCATACTACTTTCACGTTTTGAACAGCCATCAGATGTTGCTTCTGATACGATGTTCAAATTCCTAGTGGGAAACATCGACCTTCATAATATAATAACCACCTCAGAATTTTAAAGAACATAAGAGGTTTTTAGGCTGAAAATTTGATATTTTTACTAGGGTTTTTACTTGCTTGATTGCTTGCTTACAAATGTGATCAAGGAGCTCATATTTATAGGCCTAAAGCCATACAACACTTTATGATGATATTAATTTTAATTCTATGGAAACTAGAGAAGCTCTTGGTTTTACACAAAACTCTTCAAACTTCTTCATGGTCAAGTCTTCATCTTGGAACCAATGTGATGTTCCAACTTCTTTATTGAATATTATGAATTAATATTTTCAACACCCCCTATTAATTCATAATTTTCAACATCTTCTCAAACTTCTCGATTGTCACTGCCTTTGTAAGAAAATCAGCTGCTTGATCATTGGTGTTAACAAACTCCATTGAAATTTCTCCTTTGCTAACAAGATCACGTATGTAGTGATGACGTAGCTCGATATGCTTGGACCTTGCATGAAAGATTGGATTTTTAGTCATCGCAATGGTAGACATGTTATCACAAAAGATAGTTGTAGCTTGCACTTGCTCTTCTTGCAAATCTGAGAGAATTCTTCTAAGCCAAACGGCTTCACAAGCGGCATCCGCTGCTGCAATATATTCTGCTTCGCTTGAAGATAAAGCAACTGTTTTCTGCTTCTTAGAACTCCATGCAATTACTTTTGATCCAAGAGAGAAAACATAGCCCGAAGTGCTTTTTCTATCATCCAGCGAACCAGCGCAATCACTATCTGTAAACCCAATCAAAGCATTATTTTCTTCTTTTTGATACTTCAACCTTGCTTCTTTGTTCCTTGAAGATTTCGTAGGATTCTCTTTGCGGCTGCAAAATGAAGCTTGCTAGGCTCACTCATGAACCGTGAAACATAGCTAACAGAATATACTATGTCGGGTCTTGTGTTTGTGAGATAAATCAGTGAGTCAACAAGACTTCTATACACCTTCGGATCTATTTTTTCAGCACCATCTTCTTGTTGCAACTTTTCATTCATCGCCGAAGGAGTCGCCACGGCCTTGCAATTTTTCATGTGGAACTTTTTCAATAAATCATCCACATATTTTTCTTGAGAGATAAAAATCTCCCCCTTGGATTGCTTCACTTGTATTCGAAGAAAATATCTCATAAGTCCCAAATCGGACATCTCAAATTCTTGCATCATATTTTTCTTGAACTCCTCCACCATTTTCATGTTAGTACCGAGATAAATAAGATCATCAACATATAAGAAAATGATCAAAAAATCTTTTACCTCCTTTTTTACGTAAAATGAGGGCTCACTTAGACTTTTTTTAAATCCATTTTTGCAAAAGTATCCATCAATCTTGCTATTCCAAGCTCGGGGCGCTTGTTTTAATCCGTAGAGTTCTCTAGTTTCCATAGAATTGGAATTAATATCATCATAAAGTGTTGTATGGCTTTAGGCCTATAAATATGAGCTCCTTGATCACATTTGTAAGCAAGCAATCAAGCAAGTAAAAACTCTAGTAAAAATATCAAATTTTCAGCCTAAAAATCTCTTATGTTCTTTACTTCTTTGTGTTCTTTTTTTAACACCACACTTTCGCACATAAAAATCCCAACAAATTTGGTATCAGAGCCAGCTTTTGTGGCTGGTCTCTTTACCATTCTTCTCTCTACCCAAACATTTTTCGATCACCAAAATATATTTCCACCATGTTTGCTCTTACCTCTAACCAAGTATCCATCTTTAATGGAGAACATTACGATTATTGGAGTAGTCAAATGTAAACATTGTATATCTCCCTAGATCTTTGGGAAATAGTGGAGAGTACATATAAAGAGACACCAAAAGAAGGATCGAGTGCAACATGGAGTGAAGAAAATCAAAAGCTATACAAGGAGAATGTTCATAAAGATGCAAGTACCTTGAGATATCTCCAAGAAGGTGTAAGTAAAACCATTTTTCCTAGAATTTTTGGTGCAAAAGAGGCATGGGACATACTAAAACAAAGTTTCAAAGGAGATGAGAAAGTCATCTCCTTGAAGCTGCAACCTCTTTGGAGAGATTTTGACAACATGGCAATAAAAGAAGGTGATGGAATGCAATCTTTTCTCTCTAAAGTTGCTGAAATCGTGAACCAGATTCGAAATCTCAGAGATGTTATTGAAGAAAGAAAAATTGTTCAAAAAGTTCTAAGAAGTCTACCAATGAAGTTCGATCATGTTGTCACAGCCATAGAGGAGTCTAAAAATATTTCCACCTATACTTTCAATGAATTGATGAGCTCTCTTCAAGCTCATGAAGAAAGGTTTAATAGATCGCCAAAACAGCCCGTGGATCAAGCTTTTCAATCCAAACTTTAAATTTCGGACAAGAAAAGTTCAAAAGGACAGCAAGGTGGAAGAGGAGGCTTCAACAACAACAAAGAAAAGAGGTAAGGAAATTTCTTTAAAGGAGGAAAACAACAACAATCTGAAATTTTATTTTCGGGTTGTCATATTTGCAAGAAACAAACCACGAAACCAAAGATTGCTTCTTTAGATGAAAGAGCTGCAAGGATACGGACCATTCATACACAAAGTGTCCAAGGAAGGGCAGAAACGACAAAGAAGAAGCCAATTTCTCCAAGCACGAAGGTGATCAACTCTTTTGTTATATGAATGAACAAAAAGAATTTGAAAACGTGTGGTATGTCGATAGCGGCTGCAGCAACCACATGTGTGGAGATCGTAGTATCTTCATAGAGTTGGATACTAGCCACACTTCACAAGTAAAACTTGGAGATGGAAAGATTCAAGAAGCAAAAGGAAAAGGCGTAATTGCTGTCAACACAAAAGGAGGTAACCAAAAGCTCATTAGTGATGTTCTTTATGTTCCGAATCTCACTCAAAATTTATTGAGCGTCGGCCAACTCTTGCAAAAAGGATATTTCGTGTCTTTTGATGATGGAAAGTGCAGAATATTTGACAAGAAAAGCAGCACTCCAGTGGTTACATTCCAAATGACATCAAACAAGGTTTTTCCCTTTGTTATGCCTTCTGGAAGGGAAATGGCCTTCAATGAGAAAGTGTTGATAAATTCTAGCTGTGGCATTTTAGATATGGTCATTTGTACAACAAGGGGATGCAATTACTCATGCAAAAGAATATGGTTGTTGGTCTTCCACCAATCGAAAGAAATGATCGAGTTTGTGAATGGTGCATTTTCGGCAAAATGCATAGGCTACCTTTCCCTAAAACTTCTTGGAGAGCCAAAACTCCATTGGAGCTGATTCATTCCGACGTTTGTGGTCCTACAAGGACTCCATCTCTCGGTAACAAAAGATACTTCATTCTTTTTGTCGATGACTTTACAAGAATGATGTGGTTATATTTTTTGCATGAAAAATTGAAAGCTTTTTCTATTTTTCTACAATTTAAAACTCTTGTAGAAAACCAAAGTGGATTGAAAATCAAGATGTTGCGCACCGATCGTGGTGGTGAGTTTCTCTACACTCCATTCATGGAGTATTGCAAGCAAAATGGGATCCAAAGGCAACTCACCGTTCATAGAAGTCCACAACAAAATGGTGTAACCGAAAGAAAAAATAGAACAATTATCGAGATGGAAAGGAGTATGCTTCAAGGTAAAAAATTGGATAAAAAAATTATGGGCTGAAGCTGTTCACACAACTATTTACATACTCAATCGATCTCCGACAAAGGCGATTCTAAATCAAACACCATTTGAGGCGTGGCATGACAAGAAACCAACAGTGGATCACTTGAGAGTTTTTGGCTGCGTTGCTTACTCTCATATTTCAGCTCCAAACCGTGATAAATATGATGAAAAAGGCGAGAAATTGATCTTTATTGACTACAGTGATGAGTCGAAGGGTTACAGACTTTATAACCCGGAAACTAATAAACTCATTATCTCAAGAGATGTGTTTTTGATGAAATGACTACATGAAATTTGGAGGAAAAATCTTCACATAACTTGGTGTCAAATGATGGAATGATTCTTTGGAGCCATCATTTGTACAAGAAGAGCAACAGCAAAATGGGAGTGAAACTCCATTTACAAGTCCTCAAAGAACACCCCAAAGAAGTTTCTCAAGTTCTTCAAGTTCGGATTCTAAATCACCTCCAAGAAAGGTACGATCTTTGAGTGATATTTATGAAAATTGTGATGTTGCATTCATTGGTTGTGAATCTCAGAATTTTGAAGAAGCAACAAAAGAAGAAGTTTGGAGGAAAGCCATGGATGCCGAAATTGAAACAATTGAGAAAAATAAAACTTGGAAGCTTGTGGACTTACCGCAAGAAAAAGAAGTAATCGGCTTGAAATGGGTCTTCAAAACCAAACTTAATGAAGACGGTTCTATCCAAAAACACAAGGCGAGATTGTTTGCAAAAGGATATTCGCAACAACCCTGGATAGACTTCAATAAAACATTTGCACCGATAGCACGAATGGAGACAATCCGGTGTGTTCTTGCAATTGGAGCTCAAATGGGGCTGAATATCTACCAATTGGATGTCAAATCTGCATTCCTTAATGGAGAACTAGAAGAAAAAGTTTATGTTCATCAACCTCCTAGTTTTTAAGTTGTCGAGAAGGAGGAAAAAGTGTATCGGTTGAAGAAAGCTCTCTACAGATTAAAACAAGTGCCCTGAGCTTGGAATAGCAAGATTGATGGATACTTTTGCAAATGGATTTCAAAAAAGTCCAAGTGAGCCCTCACTTTACGTAAAAAGGGAAGGTACTAAAGATTTTTTGATCATTTGCTTATATGTTGATGGTCTTATTTATCTTGGTACTAACATGAAAATGGTGGATGAGTTCAAGAAAAATATGATGCAAGAATTTGAGATGTCCGATTTGGGACTTATGAGATATTTTCTTGGAATACAAGTGAAGAAATCCAAGGGGGAGATTTTTATCTCTCAAGAAAAATATGTGGATGATTTATTGAAAAAGTTCTACATGGAAAATTGCAAGCCTGTGGCAACTCCTTCTGCAATGAATGAAAAGTTGCAACAAGATGATGGTGCTGAAAAAATAGATCCGAAGGTGTATAGAAGTCTTGTTGGCTCGTTGAGTTATCTCACAAACACAAGACCCGACATAGTATATTCTGTTAGCTATGTTTCGCAGTTCATGAGTGAGCCTAGCAAGCTTCATTTTGCAGCAGCAAAGAGAATCCTACGATATCTTCAAGGAACAAAGAAGCAAGGCTTGAAGTATCAAAAAGAAGAAAATAATGCTTTGATTGGGTTCACGGATAGTAATTGGGCTGGTTCGCTGGATGATAGAAAAAGCACTTCGGGCTATGTTTTCTCTCTTGGTTCAAAAGTAATTGCATGGAGTTCTAAGAAGCAGAAAACAGTTGCTTTATCTTCAAGCGAAGCAGAATATATTGCAGCAGCGGATGCCGCTTGTGAAGCCATTTGGCTTAGAAGAATTCTCTCATATTTGCAAGAAGAGCAAGTGCAAGCTACAACTATCTTTTGTGATAACATGTCTACCATTGCGATGACTAAAAATCCAGTCTTTCATGCAAGGTCTAAGCATGTCGAGCTACGTCATCACTACATACGTGATCTTGTTGGCAAAGGAGAAATTTCAATGGAGTTTGTTAACACCAATGATCAAGCAGCTGATTTTCTTACAAAGGCAGTGACAATCGAGAAGTTCAAGAAGATGTTAAAAATTATGAATTAAGAGGGGGTGTTAAAAATATTAATTCATAATATTCAATAAAGAAGTTGGAACATCACATTGGTTCCAAGATGAAGACTTGACCATGAAGAAGTTTGAAGAGTTTTGTGTAAAACCAAGAGCTTCTCTAGTTTCCATAGAATTGAAATTAATATCATCATAAAGTGTTGTATGGCTTTAGGCCTATAAATATGAGATCCTTGATCACATTTGTAAGCAAGCAATCAAGCAAGTAAAAACTCTAGGAAAAACATCAAATTTTCAGCCTAAAAATCTCTTATGTTCTTTACTTCTTTATGTTCTTTTCTTGACACCACACTTTCGCACATAAAAACCCCAACAATAACCACCTAAAAATTATTGGGTCATGCTTAAAAAGCAAGATGACTTTACCATTGAGCAAATAGGTTGATAGCTATGACAGGAAAAAAGTATTCAAAACTACACTGCCTTGAATTACAGTGTTAAATGTAGGTCATGATCGATTAGTACCACACCATAAAATTTGGAAGTGAGGCACCCTTTATCCCGAAGTTACTGTGTTAAATGTGTACTCGAGACGATGCTTTTGTTTGCATATTAAACTGACATTTTTAAATATTTGGAGGAATTGAGATAGCTTTGTAAGGATCATTGTGGAAGAAAACTAGTTTCGGCCACATGCTGAAGTTTTTCTAATCTTTATTAGGAGAGGATATCTTTCCAGATATGGTTCAATTATCATAGACTGTATTTGTTTCGATGAATCTTTATCTGCGTATCTTTTTTCTTCGGGCAATTGTGCTCCTTCGTAATGCGAATATATTGTGTTATGATAAGCTTAATTCTTTTGAAGGGCATCTTGATATGGCATGCATCTGGTCCTTAATATTTAGGATCATAATGTCAAGGTTATTAGTAGTGGTCCCTTTATGATATTTAGTCTTTACCATGGCAGCTATCCTGGAGACTTGATTAAGTACTTCTCGTCCTTTCTTGACATTTTGTAGACAACTATTGGATATAAACCAAATGTTCAAACAAAATTATCATTTGTTTACATATCTCATGGCGGTTTGATACTTTCTTTTGCAGGGTTCTACTGATAGTTTTTTAGGGTACTATTGACAATTTTAAGGGTGTTGCTGAAAGTTGAAGCCATGACAAGCACTTAATGTGGGGTTTTTTTTAGTAGTCGAACTCTAATATGTATATGAAATTTTATAGAGTTGATAAGATTTAGTTTAATAATACATCTCTAGTATGTACTATGATCTATTTTGAAAAAATGCGTGGTATTATGTATTTTGGGGATTGGTTTATACATATATATGGATTGAATTATATGTTTGATTCGAAATGAATGTTTTAAGAGTTTCTTAAATTGATATCTTAAATATATTTTTGTTGTGTCTGAGATGGATTAAAAAAATTAAAATCGAATAGAAATCAAACAGCATTGAAAAGTACTTGACTATTTTTTTTATGACGCTTTGAAAATAAGTTATATATATGTGCATCCCATTTATAACGCTTTAGAAAATAAGTGTTATATATGTGCATCATATTTATAACACTTTGAAAAATAAGTGATATATATGTGCATGAAAAAAGTATTACATATGTTTCATAACATTTATAATTCTTTTAAAAATATTTATAACACTGATATTTATTATACTTGGGCGCTTATTAAAAGCGTTATCAAAAGATATTTATTACACTTGGACGCTTATTAAGCCTGTACCTCATATACAACTCATGCAAACATAAAGTTATTCTTCCCTTTTCTCATGCCAATCTAGGTCGAACTATGCTATATTACGAGTTTGTGTGTTGTGTTATTGATTGTTATTGTTCAGTTATTTTGTGACATTGTCGTGAGATTATTTATGTGTGAGTTTTCACGTGTCGCAGAATGTGAATACTAGAGTATGGTATCTTTAAAACAAGCAACCAGACCCAACGCAAAATAAAATAGAAGCAAATCATCATTGGTTCATTTTCCCCTTAGAATTATCTTGCTCAACTCCCGTAAACACTATGAAATACCTTTCAAGCTAAGGGAGTTTGTTTTTTCATAATTATACAGTGTTAGCACTTTAAAGTACTAAATACTATATAATGTTATCACTTTGAAGTGCAAATGCTATTTATTTTTCATAACTATATAATACACTTCAAAGTGATGATATTTGTTTTTTCATCACTTTAAAGTGAATTATAAATGTAGACTATTTTATCCTCAAATATTATAACATTCTTTTAAACACAAATTCACTGGTATCAACGAAACAAATATTCTTCAAATTCAATCTTGACAATACTGTTCAAAACTTCGATCTTGACGAAGCTAAAACTGTGATTTTTTGGACAAAATAAAATTTAGGGTTGAACAGACATGTGGTTTGTTGCCAAAAATGTAGAATAAAAAATTATTTGGATGGAGAAATCGCATTTACAAAGAATTATGATTGTTTGGACATAATTGTAATATTTAAATTTATTGAAAAGTACATTCGTCTCTTTTCTTTTCTTTTCTTTTCTTTTCTTTTACACTTATAAGATAAGTGAGAATTTGTAAGCTCAAGAATTGAGTTTACAATTTACCACTTAGAAAATGGATCTTTATATAGAGGAGTACTTTAGAGTACAAAAACGAACACAAACGAACACGACAAGTTGGTAGATCCCACACTTGTTTCAGCACTTTAAAGTGCTCAACACGGTATAGTGAAAAAACAAACACCAAGGTGCTAAGCTGCCTTTCTTTGGATTGAGATTCTATGGTTTAGATCAGACCCAAGCTACCTGCTCAAAGTTGTTTCATGAGTCCTATGATGTACATATCGAAATGCAGGAGCCAATTTCTTTTTACATGCTCAACCATTTGGCAAAGAGATTTTATGACAATAAGCTGTATTAATCTAATCCAATACAAAAGTTATCATAACAGCAATAGATATTAGATATTACATCCAAAAAGTAATATAGATCAAGATTCATAACATTTCATTCTGGAATACATAAAGCTACTGAAATTAGCCAATCAAATTACTCGATCGATAAGTCATATGCCGAGTTGCTGCTGTATCTCCCAGAGAGTATCAGCCGATTGCTGGAGGCATCTAGCCTCCTTTTCGGTAAGGTGCACCTTGGTAACCCCGAGCACCCCGCTCCGACTAAGCTGGGCAGGGAGGCTTAGGAACACTTCTTTGTCATCAGGGATCCCGTAGAATCCCTTGGCAAGGAGGGACACCGGATGGATGCTACGCTGGTCACGGAGGAGGGTCCGAGCTAGGTTTGCAGCCGAGTAGCCGATGGCCCATGACGTGTAGCCCTTCAGCCGTATCACCTCGTACGCACTCTCCACCACCGCCTTCCTGATGCGCTCTAGCACCTCTTCCTCGTACGCTATTTGATTCTTCTCCAGCGAGCTCAAAACTGGGACTCCAGCAACGGTAATACTAGACCACAGTGCCACGGAGCTATCACCGTGCTCCCCCACCATATATGCCTAATGTCATTATCCACAACATGAAAATCAGAATGAATGAGAAATTAAAAAAGTTTTATTTGATGAATATACAGCTTAGTTTTATAACACCTATTTGGAAGAAAAATCAATGGAACAAATCAATATTGTAAAAGCATTCACATGTAATGATATGGAATTGTAGTGGCATGAAAATTTAATTCTGAACATATATACTCCTTTCAGAACAGTTAGATTAACTCGCCTATACTGTACAACATGGGGGTTTATTTGCTTTTCTTACATCTTGCACTCAAAAGTCTAAAATCTACGAATTTTTCTTTCAAGTTATCATTGTACTAGATCTATTTGAGCTTTTCAAGAACAGTAATAAGTGTCCTCATTGTGACATCTAGTTTTGGTTATAGTATTTTGTTCTTAAACTAACCTGCAACTAATTTGCTAACAGAATACCGGATGATCATACCTTTCTGGGATGCATTATTCAAATATCAAGTGCATGGAGTAGTTGCTTATAGCAACCAACATTTCACTGACATTCATCAAGCCTGTAATTGGAGTACCCTCCGAGTACTGATTTAAGTCAAGAAGTTTTCCATTGTGACAGTGCCGTGCCTTTAATTAAAGTGGTAGCAGGTTCGTGTCCTAGCTAAAGCCTTAGCAACAGTCCAAGAGAATCCATGAAAGAAAGTTAGGTAGGGTTAGTAGAATTCGGTGCCATTTGCACTTTCTTGGACACTGAATAGGTCATCACCACCTCCCCATCATCTAGAAACCGAAACCCTAACCATCAACTTCACCTCCTCCTTCCTCTGGCCAACTCCTTCCCCTCCTCCGACCGTCGGCTACCGACCTCCTCCCTCTTCTCACGACCACCACCACCCTCGACAATCATCACCACCACCTTCTCCTCCTCCACGACCATCCCGCCACCACCAACATCCCCACGACCATCATCACCACCACAGCCATCATCCCGACGACCATCATCACCACCGCCATCACCCTCTCCTCACGTCACCTCTGACCATCACCACCACCCTCACCATCATCGACCACCTCCTTCCTCGACTTCCTCTCCTCCTCCTCACAACCACCACCACCACCGTCGACAACCACCACAGCCATAATCACCACCGCAAACATCACCACCACCTCCTCCATTAACCTCCACAACAACCATCAACCACCACCACAGCCATCACCCGACCTCCCCTCTTTCCTCGTCTCCTCCTCACGACCACCACCACTGTCGACAACCACCTCATCCCTACGACCATCACGCCACCACCAGCAACCCGCCACCGCCACCAAGTCGCTGCTGCTGCGGGCTGCTGCCAGCGTTGCTGCTGCTGTTGCTATTGCAGTTGCAACCGCGGTTGCTGCGCACCCCTCGGCCGGAGCACCCCCTGGCCGAGCCCTTCGTCGGAGCTGCACCTCCGACCCACTGCTCCACATCCGACCACCATCCCTCCCCTCTGGTATCATTCTCTTCTTCTCCTTCTTCTTCTTCCTTTCTTCATTAAGCACAGGTTGTAAATACCTAGTTATTTATATCTTCCCATTGTTTAATACTTGTTAATCATGCAAATAACCAATTTCTAATTAATTTTCAGAATGTACATGCACGATTGTGGTTGTGTAAATGCATACATAACCTGGATAATGCATGGTATAGAGTGTTTTCACACCATGTTTAGGTAGAGTTCATGTTTGAGGGCTCAGACGTAACAATTGACGTACATGTTGACACGCCGTAGTTTGGTATAAGGAGAGTGCAATTGAGTTAATTACCATGTTATGTGTTAAGTTAGTTATTTTATTTAAAACAAATGAACTTGAGGAGGAACCTAATATTTACCAAGATTATGTGACATGTATCTCGAGAACGTGAATGTGCCACCCCTGTACATGGAAATCTTAGTAAGTAGAATACCTAGTACCCATGTGTTAGAGGTGCAACTTAGCACCTACACAAATCCTAGTTGTGACCGCGATTGTAACATATGAGAAATTATACCTTAGAATGACTTGTAAATGCTGTGGGACAAGTAGACTAAGTGTACACCTACTTCCTTGATCCTTGACTAGTCAACCTTAGCCAACCTATTTAGTTAGAACGTTTATTTGGTTTAGACTCTGCGTGACTCATGACGTTGCGTAAGTTGTACTCTTGTGCATAATTAGCATAGTGTAATGTAGTGATTGATATTTATTGTTATATATTCATAGGCACCCAAGACGATTCTACCTTGGTTGCGGGTTCCGGATCCTTGTGCACATCGGAGTTCCAGGCAAGTATACCTTGCTTTGTTGTACTGTTTAAATTCAGTTATTATTAGTTTTCATGTTTTATTGTTTTAATATTATATAACTGTGCGCGTCCGAGAACGACTCGGGTGCAGTCAACGAAAGCGTTGACGTTAGAACTTGTATTTGACCTAGTGTCTAGTGGACGTACCTAAAGTTGTGGAGTTATCAATATGACTCCCCATGCCTTAACACTTATTATTGCACGTCAAAGAGTGAGTTCATGTAGGGACGCGAGCTTCATACTTGACTGGCCATCGGTGTGAGCAGCACATGTGACGGTATTTAGCATAGTTGTATATTTCTTTAGTGACTTGCATTATAGTACGAGATGTCCACGTCGTATTCGTGACATGTACATTGGCATTGGACGGGGAAGACTATTAGTAGGCGTATGGGAGAGACATTTGGCTACCGTAGTTTCAGAGTAAACTACGGGGTCGTGAACCTCAGTGTTACCCGGTTATGGGCTATGTGCTACCCGGTTATAGGCGTATATGCTTGTCGATACATTCGGCAGAGGTTACTAGCTGCGCACTATCATGATCGGTGATGTAGTCAGCATATACTTCTGGCATCCAGTTTACAGCTAATGTCAGATACTTAGCCTCTGGCTTGACGCTACACTTTATACCTTTTACCTACCCATACATACCAAGGTTGTCTTCAAGTGCATTTCACTTAGCCGGTTAGTTCACCCTCGAGTTTACACAGTATTTACTTTATGGCATGTACTTTTGTATTTTGTTACATCCATCTGAGGACCTGATTCCTTTCTAGATCCGGACGAGCACTTGTACCCGACCATCTACGGAGCAGGAGTAGAGACCGAATTCGTGGCTGAGATCTTTGAGGCATTTCCACAGGAGTTTCCGTGATTTGGGGTACACTGCTGCCTTGGGCTAGAGTATCTTTATCTAGCTAGTTGATACGCTAGTCTAGTTATCTTACTACTTTCTGCACTTTTGTTCCATTGCTGTATTTCAGTGGGTATTATGGATATTCAGACTCTTTGTATTTCATTTACCAGCACTTGCTTCAGTCTTTATTATATTATATTCTATGGATGAGATTAAATATTTACCTGCTGTATGATAGCATATTGGACTTGATAGTATTTTAGGACAGCATAGTACGCTTCGTTGGGTCCATTAAATTGGAAAATCCTTCGGAGTCGTATTAGCTGGCCATTGCCACGTGGCCTAGTCCCGTGTATTTTGGGACGGGTGTGACATGGTTTTAGTGGTGGCCCATGCAGGTCTCTGTTTATCGCTTGTGGTATGGTATTATGCCCAGCGAGCCTGCAATAAGATAGAAATTATTAGATCTCATCCACCTTGATTACCCTCTTTGAACCTCCTTCGTATTTAATTATTTGAATATCTGCATCATGTTTGTTTATTCCCGTACTCTTTTAATGTAGTTATATCTCTTGCAGAGAGATGAACTTGCGTAGCGGACGCGAGGCATACGGTGCCATTGTGCCATCCGCCACCGCGCAGAGGAAGGATACATCCCCTGGACCACCTGGAGAGCAGCCACCACCACAGGCCCCGGTGATACCACAGGCCCCGTTGATACACTGGCATCAGACTTCTCAGGACGATCCGACGCAGCAGCACGAGGGCCAAACTTCACAGACTGTCCCGACACAACACCTCGAGGGTCAGACTTTGAGGGCCACGCCGATGCCGCAGCCCGAGAGGCCGACGTCTCAGGAGACACCTACAGCGCAACCGAAGGTTCCATTGCCACCACCTCCACCCTTTCCACCTCAGATGCCACAGAGGGACAGCCACAAATATTCCAGTTTTTCCAGGCCATGATGCAGGCGCAGTGGCATCAGGCCGAGACTATGAGACAGAGCATGATGGCAGTTCCAGAGAGGCCACCTACCCCAGCACCAGCACCCGTACCTGTTCAGCCAGCTGGTATAATTCGAGAGTTTCGTCATATGGGCCTGGATACCTTTTCGGACAGCGAGACCACAGAGGAGATCTCCGATTTGGTCGCCAACACGGAGATGTTATTGGAGGCATCTCAGCTGCCTCCGGACTTTTGGATGACCGCAGTAAGGGCTCAATTGAAAGGCAATGCTCATCACTGGTGGGACTCCATGGAGCGTAGCGTCGGCAAGAAGCAGACGTGGGAGCAGTTTCTAGAATACTTCAATGCGAAGTACTTCCCGGCTACGGTCAGGAATGCGCTATACTCTCAGTTCCTACATCTGGAGCAAGAAAACATGACTGTAGACGCATATGACGCGGAGTTCAGTCGACTTAGTAGATTTGGTGCCACCCTGATACCCAATGATCTAGAGAAGGCCAGAAAATTCCATCATGGTTTGACTTACGAGCTGCAGAGGTACACTACCACCCAGGCGAGGATCTCTTACGAGGAGGTCTTGACAGAGGTGAGAATCCAAGAGGCTATTGGCAGAGGATCGAGGCGTCCCAGTGTAGCTGCACCAACTAAGGCACAACCAGGAGCAGGAGGACCGATCTGTCATACAGGAGTGCAGACGCAACAGAGGGTTGTGCAGTATCAGCAGAGAGAGCTTCCGACATGTCACTTTTGCAGAAAGAAGGGACGTGTTCAGAAAGATTGTAGGAGAAGGTTAGGACAGTGTTTGAGATGCGGATCGAACCAACATCAGGCTCAGGAGTGTTCCCAGTATGTCAATAGAGCCCAACAGATAGTGCAAAGGCCAGCTCCACCGGTCCTAGGTATGTCTGTAGCATTGCTTGATAATTTATAGCTTATTATGTGTTTGTTTTAATTTCGAGGACGAAATTCTTATAAGTTGGATAGATTGTAAACCCCCCGACCCAAATCTAGGATTAGGATTCATTTAGTATTATTTTTTGAATTATTTAACGGAGTTATTAATTTGCCTCTTAATTTAATTCCCTTGATGTACCTTACCGTTGCTTCGATGTTTAGCGCGCTTCTCTAGCTTCTGTCTTCAAACAAATTTTACACACTTGACCTAGACGTGCCATCCTTCTATTCTAACCTTTGTGTAACTCATAAATACCCTCTTTTGTGCTTCATTTTAGTCGCACAATATTCGTTACAAATATCTATTTTTAAATCCAAATAAATCCAACTTTGCATCTTTGTTCGTTCCAATCGAAATTGGAGACAACCTCGATCCGTTTTGTGCAACCAAATTTATGACAATAATCTACTCTGAGTCTTCTACGTCCACGACACTTGTGTCACACCCAATTTTAATCCTATGCACTTCCAATTAATTAAAGAACATCATTGACACTAATTTTAATTAAATTGGTGTAATGACTCAACCTAACTCAAAACTAGATCCAACATCAACCCAAACCCCCACTCACACCCTCGAGGTTCATACAAAATATCACACACCATTTTAATCCACTACATCACACCAAACATGGTGTTTTTCCTCATCCAATCACATTCTCCCTTGTTTGTGCAATTTTCAAATTGTTGGGGGCCTTTGTGCAAATAAGCAACTATGTGTCCACCTCACATTGAAGCAAAACCATGAAGAAACCCTCTTTCATTACTTTGACCGGTCACCTTCATCCCCCCCCTTCCCATTTTTGTATGTACTATGCATCACTTTACACATTTATTCATCACCACCCTCCATCCAAACTAAACCCCATCCCATCCACTCATTTCTTCATGAGGATCCTCCCCCCATCCCTAGAAATAGCCATGTGGCCGGCCCTAATCCCCATTCTCTCCTCTCTCTCTCTCCTATATTAACTCTCTCCCTCTCCAAAATTCAACCATCACCACCTCCCCATCATTTAGAAACCGAAACCCTAACCATCAACTTCACCTCCTCCTTCCTCTGGCCAACTCCTTCCCTTCCTCCGACCGTCGGCTGCCGACCACCTCCCTCTTCTCACAGCCACCACCACCCTCGAAAGTCGTCACCATCACCTTCTCCTCCACGACCATCCTGCCACCACCAACATTCCCACGACCACCATCACCACCACAGCCATCATCCCCACAACCATCATCATCACCGCCATCACCCTCTCCTCACGTCACCTCCGACCATCACCACCACCCTCACCACCATCGACCACCTCCTTCCTCGACTTCCTCTCCTCCTCCTCACGACCACCACCACCACCGTCGACAACCACCACAGCCATAATCACCACCGCAAACATCACCACCACCTCCTCCATTAACCTCCACAACAACCATCAACCACCACCACAGCCATCACCCGACCTCCCCTCTTTCCTCGCCTCCTCCTCACGACCACCACCACTGTCGACAGCCACCTCATCCCTACGACCATCCCGCCACCACCAACAACCCGCCACCGCCACCAAGCCGTTGCTGCTGCGGGCTGCTGCCAGCGTTGTTGCTATTGCAGTTGCAACCGCGGTTGCTGCGCACCCCCCGGCCGGAGCTCACGCGCCGGAGCACCCCCGGCCGAGCCCTTCGCCGGAGCTGCACCTCCGACCCACTGCTCCACATCCGACCACCATCCCTCCCCTCTAGTATCATTCTCTTCTTCTTCTCCTTCTTCCTTCCTTCCTTCATTAAGCACAGGGTTGTAAATACCTAGTTATTTATATCTTCTCATTGTTTAATACTTGTTAATCATGCAAATAACCCATTTCTAATTAATTTTCAGAATGAACATACACGATTGTGGTTGTGTAAATGCATACATAACCTGGATAATGCACCTCCGACCCACTGCTCCACATCCGACCACCATCCCTCCCCTCCGGTATCATTCTCTTCTTCTTCTCCTTCTTCCTTCCTTCATTAAGCACAGGGTTGTAAATACCTAGTTATTTATATCTTCTCATTTTTTAATACTTGTTAATCATGCAAATAACCCATTTCTAATTAATTTTCAGAATGTACATACATTATTGTGGTTGTGTAAATGCATACATAACCTGGATAATGCATGTTATAGAGTGTTTTCACACCATGTTTAGGTAGAGTTCATGTTTGAGGGCTCAGACGTAACAATTGACGTACATGTTGACACGTCTTAGTTTGGTATAAGGAGAGTGCAATTGAGTTCATTACCATGTTATGTGTTAAGTTAGTTATTTTATTTAAATCAAATGAACTTGAGGAGGAACCCTAATATTTACCAAGATTATGTGACACGTATCTCGAGAACGTGAATGTGTCACCCCTGTACATGAAAATCTTAGTAAGTAGAATACCTAGTACCCATGTGTTAGAGGTACAACTTAGCACCTACACGAATCCTAGTTGTGACCGCGATTGTAACATATGAGAAATTATACCTTAGGATGACTTGTAAATGTTGTGGGACAAGTAGACTAAGTGTACACCTACTTCCTTGATCCTTGACTAGTCAACCTTAGCCAACCTATTTAGTTAGAACGTTTATTTTGTTTAGACTCTGCGTGACTCATGACGTTGCGTAAGTTGTACTCTTGTGCATGATTAGCATAGTGTAATGTAGTGATTGATATTTATTGTTATATATTCATAGGCACCCAAGACGATTCTACCTTGGCTGCGGGTTCCGGATCCTTACTTGTGCACATCGGAGTTCCAGACAAGTATACCTTGCTTTGTTGTACTGTTTAAATACAGTTATTATTAGTTTGCATATTTTATTGTTTTAATATTATATAACTGTGCGCGTCCGAGAAAGACTCGGGTGCAGTTAACGAAGGCGTGACGTTAGGACTTGTGTTTGACCTAGTGTCTAGTGGAAGCACCTAAAGTTGTGGAGTTATCAATATGACTCCCCAGGCATTGACACGTATCATTGCACATCACAGAGTGGGTTTATATAGGGACGCGAGTTTCATACTTAACTGGTCATCGGTGTGAGCAGTACGTGTGACGGTATTTAGCATAGTTGCATATTTCTTTAGTAACTTGCATTATAGTACGAGATGTCCACGTCGTATTCGCGACATGTACATTGGCATTGGACGGGGAAGACAATTAGTAGGCGTATGGGAGAGACATTTGGCTACCGTAGTTTCAGAGTAAACTACGGGGTCGTGAGCCTCAGTATTACCCGATTATGGGCTATGTGTTACCCGGTTATAGGCTATGTGCTACCCGGTTATGGACGTATATGCTTGTCGATACATTGGATAGAGGTTACTTGCTGCACGCTATCATGATCGGTGATGTAGTCAACATATACTTCTGGCATCCAGTTTACAGCTAAAGTCAGATACTTAGCCTCTGGCTTGACGCTACGCTTTATACCTTTTACCTACCCATACGTACCAAGGTTGTCTTCAAGTGCATTTCACTTAGCTGGTTAGTTCACCCTCAAATTTACACAGTATTTACTTTATGGCATGTACTTTTGTATCTTGTTACGTCCCTCTGAGGACCTGGTTCCTTTCTAGATCAGGACGAGCACTTGTACCCGACCATCTACGAAGCAGGAGTAGAGACCGGATTCGTGGCTGAGGACTTTGAGGCATTTCCAGAGGAGTTTCCGTGATTTAGGGTACATTGTTGCCTTGGGCTAGAGTATCTTTATCTAGCTAGTTGATATTCTAGTCTAGTTATCTTACTACTTTCTGCACGTTTATTTCATTGTTGTATTTCAGTGGGTTTGTCCCCATCAGACTATTTCAGATGTATTGTGGATATTCAGACTCTTTGTATTTCATTTACCAGCACTTGTTTCAGTCTTTATTATATTATATTCTGTGGATGAGATTAGATATTTACCTGCTGTATGATAGCATATTAGACTTGATAGTATTTTAGGACAGTGTGGTACGCTTCGTCAGGTCCATTAAATTGAAAAATCCTTCGGAGTCGTATTAGCTGGCCATTGCCACGTGGCCTGGTCCCGTGTATTTTGGGACTGGGGCGTGACAGTGACCCACGCCCAAGAAGCAAATTTGAGATAGAAAATTAATTAGAAGAAGTTTCTTATGAATAAAACAACAATGACAATAACATATTGAATATTAAGTACACGGATGAGTACCACTATTACATTAATCACATCTATTAGAAATTCATTGTAAATGACCAGTTGCAGCAGTTGTTTGATGATCAATAACTTCAAATATGTCATCCAACTAGAATGACTTGCAACATGTTGCTAACAAGCAGAGGTGAGTATGAATTGAAGAAATATGGCAATAGAAATCGCTCGAAATTTCAAACCAACGTCTGTTCACAAATTCCTAAAAGACCATTATGTCACCCTTATCCCTCCAAATAATTGGAGGACTACCAGAACATGTGGCTTCCTGCTCTATTTGCTATCCATTCAAATTTCCAACATTTTATCTTTAGCCAAACAAGGCCTTAACAGTGAAAAGTATACTTCTATATGAAACTAGCGTCAACTCGAGTAACATTTAACTCTATGTGAAAGTAATCAACTGATAGTAATATAATTAATTGCCTAAAAATTAAAATATTATGTTCAACAACAAAGGTCTTTCTCCTGCATTGACTCTCCTATACCAAATTCTTCTTAGAGGGGAAAAATAGTGGGCAAGAGCTGCACTTACCCATTATTCATGTTGATTTTCTTTTCTTATTCCCAAGAGACATGTATTAAGATTATTGAATATTTTGTAATTACTTAGTTTTCCTTTTCAGTAAGATTATTGTATATTCTGTAATTACTTAGTTTTCTTTTCAGTTTAGGCATAATATCCCATTGATATGGGATTGCCATATTTAGGCATATAACCAATTAGTTTTTTCTATTCCCTTGTATAAGTATACTTGTAATTCCTCGTAATGGTATATAGAAAATCATTCAGCAATTTTTTTCTTTTCCTCCATTATTTTAAAGCTTTCATCTCCAATTTAATATGGTATCAGAGCAAGAAGATCAACCTACAGTATCCTCTTCAACATCATCTCCAATAGCAACAGTCTTTCAAACACTTCCTACACGGTCTAACATCAACAAAGAACGATTCAGGTATGGCTTCTTCAAGTCCATATTTTGTTCATCATTCAGATCATCACGGACACATGCTTGTTCTGACAAAATTGAATAGAGTCAATTACAGGTCATGGAGCAGATCCATGAAACATGTCCTTACTACCAAAAACAAGATATGGTTCATCAATGGTTCCATCAAAATCCCCTCAGAGACAGCAATCCACCGAATTTACCTCATAGAATCAATGCAATAGTATGATCCTATCATGGCTCACTCATTCCATGGAATCCGACTAGCAAAAGGGGCCGTTCATGCCAAGACAGTCCGTCAAGTTTGGAAGGACTTCAAAGATCAGTTTTTTTTTAAAAGAATGCACCGACAATTTATTAAATTCAAAAATCATTGGCATCTCCTTCACAAGGCACAATGACTGCCTCGACCTATTATACAAAACTCAAAGACTTATGGGATAAAGTTGAAACATATAAGACCATACCTATATGTGACCAATTCAAGGCACATGTTGAACAAAGAGAAGAGGATCGAATGATGCAATTCCTTATGGGTCTCAATGACGTTTTTAGCATTGTTCAAAGCAACATTCTCACGATGACACCGTTGTCCAATGTTCGTCAAGCCTATTCTCTTGTTTCTCAATCTCAAACTCAACCACAAGTGACATCCGAGGCCACAGAAAATTTCTCCATTACAGTGACCTTTCAAAGTCACCAAAGTAATTACAACAACAAGCCCAAGGACAAGCATTGTGATCATTGCAATAGGGATGGTCACACGAATAAAACATATCGCACTTTGAAGTTCCATTGCAAATATTGTCATCGAAGAGGGCATAGCGAAGAGCGATGCAAGTTCAAGAATGATACTTGGACTTCTAACAATCCAGGGAGGCAAGAAAGTCATAATGGGTCTCACGGAAATAGCTCTTCCTCCGCCAATGCAACGAAGTCCTCGCAAGGCGCACATGGTGACAACTCTCAAAGCAACAATCCTTCACATGGACTCTCAGCAGATCAACTTCAACAACTTGTGTACTATGATAGCATCAAACAAGACTAATGATAATAGCAATGCTTTGGCAAATGCTATAGGTATGTCTCTCTTTTCTAATGTTTCAATTAATTCGGTTTTCACTAAACCTTGGATTTTGATAGCTGAGCAACAGATCACATCACTTCAGATTCCACACTTTTTACCAAAATAGAGTCATCATCCACACCAATTGTTAACTTACCAACTGGTTCTACAGCTTCTATTACTTCCACCGGAAATATATCTATCAATTTTGATATCACTCTAAATAATGTTTTGTGTTTTTATTCTTTTCGACTAAACTTGATGTATATTAGTAAAATTGGCAACGCCTTAAATTGTTGTGCCATATTCTTTCCTAACTTTTGTGTTTTGCAGGACTTGAATTCAGGGAAGATGATTGATTCGGGTAAACAACGAGGTGCTCTTTATTACGTCTCCTATACAACAAACACCAATCTCCCACCACGTCTCTCAACCTTCAAACCTCTGGCACATGCGTCTTGGACATCCACCTCCACATCGTCCTAAATTAACTTCTTAAGTTTCTACAAAAATAATTCCTTTGATAATAATTGTTTTGTTTGTCCTATGTCCAAGCAAACTCGGTTACCTTTTCCTTCAAGTTTTATAACAACCAAGTCTCTTTTTGATTTATTACATTGAGATATATGGGGTCCTCATAAAACCCAAACGCATTCTAGGGCACGTTTTTTTCTTACAATTGTTGATGATTTTAGCATATGTACTTGGTTTTATCTTATGCAATTTAAATCAAAAACTCAAAAAATCCTCCATTACTAAACTCAATTTCATGCAACTGTTAAAGCTATACGAGTTGATAATGGTTCAGAATTTGTTTCAATGGAAGAATATTTTCAAACTCATGGCATAGAATATCAACGAACTTCTGTTTACATTCCATAAAAAAATGGGGTTGTTGAACATAATCATCGACATAGTATCACATTTGCTCGTGCTCTTCTTTTTCAATCTCATATTCCTCTAATCTTTTGGAGAGAATGCATTTTAACCGCAGTTTATCTTATCAATCGTCTTCCTTCACTATTGTTGTCCGACAAATCATCCTTTGAAATACTTCACCATCGCCGTCCATCACTCAATCACTTAAGAATCTTTGGTTGTTTGTGTCATGCCACAAATGTTTATCCTACTCATAAATTTGAACCCTTGTATTTTTGTGGGTATCCAACTGGCCAAATGGGTACAAGCTATATCACCTGGAAACACAAAAATTATTAGTTAGTCGTGATGTTCAATTTCGTGAAACCATATTCTCTTTCGTGTCACCTATTTTTCCACAATCCTCTTCACTTAAATATGCATCACTTTCTGATATATTTTTTGACTTTTACACATGACACAACCCGCCTGTCAGGACCACCCCGGCACTATACTCTACGTCGCAACACTTCTGACCAGACCCAACATTGCGGCACCCAATACTCCACATCATGATGCCCAGAGTGACGATATGGATATTTTTCACTCACACGCATACGCCGCAACACAAATTTCTCCAAGTTGTGACTCCAATTCTCATGTCCATACCACTGTGGCACCTGATACTTCACACTGTGACGCCCCTGCCAATCTTCGTTCCGAACAAGAAAATAACTTTCCTCAACCCATACCTCCCATCCCAGATCCTCCAGCACAATCAACACCTCCCTACGCCAATCCACCTTACCCAAACAACCTCCAACATGGCATAAATACTACATCTTGTCTATTCAAGTCGACCAATATGACTCGTCAACAAGTTCAACAAAATACACTTGTTATCTTCTCTTATTTTCTTTCATATTCTCGTTTCTTGTCACCTCATTGTTCCTTTTTAGCTAACATCACATGTTACACCAAACCCCACTCCTATGCTCAATCTATTCTTGATTCACATTGAAAAAAGACTATGAAAACTGAATTAGAAGCATTAGAGAAGAACAACACCTGGAGTATGGTGCCTCTTCCTCCTAGAAATAAACATATTGGCCGCAAACGGGTTTACAAGATCAATTATCATTCAGATGGTACCATTCAACGGTACAAAACTCGCCTTGTTGCTAAGGGCTATACTCAAGTAGAAGGTGTTGACTACCATAAGACCTTCTCTCCCACTGCCAAGCTTACTACTCTGCGATGCCTCGTTAATGTTGATGCTGCCCACAGTTGGTTCATTCACCAATTTGATGTTCAAAATGTCTTTCTTCATGAAAATTTATATGAAGTTGTCTATATTGAGCCTCCACCTGATCTTCGTCGACGGAAGAGAAACTTATATGTCAGCTCAAGAAGTCTCTTTATGGTCTCAAACAGGTATCAAGAAAGAAACTGGTTTCTACGTTCTCGGGCACTATTCAGAAGGCTAATTATTTACAATCCAAGGCCGACTACTCACTTTTCACTAAAGTTCAAGGTACTTCTTTTACTGCGGTTCTCATTCAATGTTCTAAACGGCGGTAGGCTGTTGCGCGGCGGAAAGGATCCTTCTACCGCCAAGGACACCTAGGCGTCGCCTAGGCATTTGATACATTTTGGGAGGTTTTTTACTATTTTACCACTGTTTTGCATAATATGCATATTTTAAGGATTTTTTATGAATAGCTAAGTTGTAGAACAAAGATTTATGAAATTTAAGTCATGTAAAAGTAACTTATAGGTCCATAATGCTTGCAAAACTATTTTGCCAAAACATCTAGTCATGTATTGTTCCATCTAAGCGTTCGCCTACACCGTCGTCTAACTCATTCTACTATAGAATTTGAATTAGAGTACATCGCGTGCCACGTACTCACCTCCGTCTATGCCGCCAAACTTCCGCTGGCCGTCTACTCTATCGCCAAGACGACAACGGCAAAAACGATATGGAGAACTACCACCTAGGCGGCCGAGACGTGCACCATTTAGAAGACTGTTCTCATTTACGTTGATGATATACTACTCGGAGACAATGATCTCCAAGAAATGAAATGACTTACAAAAATTCTTTTTAACCAACTTTTGCATGAAAGATACTGGCAATTTAAAATATTTTCTAGGGCATTGACTTTTCTTGATCAAAGAAAGGAATTTTCATGTCTCAAAGTAAATATTCATTGGATGTCTTAGAAGATTCAAGGCTTCTGGGTGCAGAACCAGATAGTTTTCCAATTGAACAGAATTTGAAACTCACCTTCATAGATGGATTAGTATTGAGCGATCCAACCAATACCGAAGATTGTTGGAAGGACTGATCTATCTTACTGTCACAAGGCCACACATAGTCTACTCAATTCGCAATTTAAGTCAATTCATGCATGAGCCTAGGAAACCACATTGGGATGTTGCTCTATGGATTCTTAGATATATCAAGGGTATACCATGACAAGATTTATTGTTTTCTTCCATGAACAATATTGTTCTCAAAACATAGTGTAATTCAGATTGGACAGGTTACAATTTCACAAGAAGATTAGTTACGGGATATTGCATTTTTCTTGAAAATTCTCTCAATCTCATGAAAATCCAAGAAACAAACAAATGTCTCTAGATCGTCTGCAGAAGCTAAGTACAGAACTATGACAAACACTTGCTTGCAGTTGAAATGGTTACAATATATTTTACAAGACTTAAGAGTTTACAAGTGTGTTATACATCTATTTTATGACAATCAGGTGGCACTACACATTGCAGGTAACCATGTGTTCCACGAACACACAAAACACATTGAGATATATTGTCACATTGTCAGAGAAAAACTACAAGCATGATTGATTAGTCCTTCGTACATGCCTAGTCGCTCACAATTAGCAAACGTATTTACAAAAACTTTGGAAAAGGACCAATTTGTCACATTCCGTAATAAGTTGGGACTTCACGATGCTCCCCCTCCAACTTGAGGGAGAGTATTAAAATTATTGCATATTATGTAATTACGTAGTTTCCATTTTCAGTAAGATTATTGTTTACTCTGTAATTACATAGTTTCCTTTTCAATTTAGGCATAATATACCATTGACATGGGATCACGATATTTTATGCATATAATCAGTTAGTCTTTATTCATTCCCTTGTATAAGTATGCTTGTAATTTCTCGTAATGGTGTATAGAAAATCATTCATCAATTTCTTTCTTCCTCCATTATTTTCAAGCTTTCATCTCTAATTTAATAGCATTACTTGATTATTGGTAATCAATTGCATAAAGGTTCCTTTGTAGCATAGCTATTTTGAACCAAAGCTGAGTTTATCCAATGATACACATGATGCATTGCACTTGGCTTGAATAACTTAAAAGGGAACTCATTATTGAATCGAAGACTAATCTCATGTATCATCTTTCTCATGACATGACCCACTAGTTATCCTATGTCCATATACTCTCTCTCCCTCTCGTCCCACTAGTTATCTATTGATTAAACTATTATTTGAATCATTTATACTGTCCGTTTTTTTTATTTCATACATACACCGTAGTCAAAAATATCCACCGGCATGTTTAGATGGTTGTCATTTGTCCAGATTTTGATGCTACACATATGGGCAATCTAGTTAAAGCATCCACAGTGGAAACACTATATACCATTCTTCGGTGAGGATACTCCGTACAATACTTCTAATTTTGTAGAAATAGTGTAAATTAGTATTTTTTGAGTGTCCCCTTCATATTGGTACATAATGACACACTCCAAATAACACACCAAATTCATATTCCAAATTAACCTCTTTTCTTCCTTTTTCTTATTTCTCCTTCTTTTTCTTAATTCATACTTTTTTCTTCCTTCTTTGTCCTCTTGGTGGGCTCAGTTGGATTACTATTCACTTGCTATGGCACGCTTGAAATTTGGAACGTCTCTTGCCTTGCTAGCATTTTTCAAGTGTGGGCACGAGTCCACTGCACCTCCTAAGTGTGCTACAAATTTTGACTAAAACAAAAATGTAGAGACGTGTAACAGTCATCAGAAGTTGCCAATAGAGTTTATAGACTCCACCGACGGTGTATGAAATATAATTTCCTATAGTGCCGCCAAACTTTTAAACCTAGTGGTGATCAACCAGATTTGAGAAACAAATCCAACATTTTATATCCAGATTTGTAACAAATATGAAGTATTAGATAGTCCCATGTAGTAAAATAAATAGTCTGGATAGTGATTTTAGAGTGTCTTACTTCATGCGGAAAAAAAAAAGTGTCCTACTAGATTTATGTAGAGTATTTATAAAACTGTCCTAGCTAATTAGTTTAGGGTTCCAAATTAATGCGCATAAAAGGAAAAAAGAGAGACATAAGTGAGAGATGACCTGCACATCCTGAGCGTTGACCTCAAGATGATCGGCGATCAGGAAGCGGAACCTGGAGGAATCAAGATTGGTGCCGGAGCCGATAACCCTTGCGGCAGGGAAGCCGCTGAGCTTCCACGCGACGTAGGTGAGCACGTCCACCGGGTTGGACACGACAAGCAGGAGCGTGTCCGGAGACCACTTAGCCAGTTCCGGGACGATGTTTTTAAACATCTCTACGTTCCTCTGGACGAGGTTCAGCCTCGACTCCCCGACCACTTGCCGCGCTCCGGCGGTTATAATGCAGAGGTCGGAGTGGGCGGTGATGGAGTAGTCGGAGGAGGAAGAGAGGATCTTGGTGCGCGGGAGGAAGGCGGCGGCGTGCTGGAGGTCGAGCATCTCTCCGCGAAGCTTCTCCGGGTTGGCATCGAGGAGGGAGAGGGTGTCGCAGAGGTCTTGGGTTAGGATGGTCTGTGCTATGGCCATCCCCACGTTGCCTACTCCCACTACCGTTATCTTGGTTGTCCGGGGAGAAACGGAGGAGGGAGCGGTGGTGGCGGTGGCGGTGGTGGCGGCGGCGGAAGGATTGATGGGTTTGAAAAAGAAGGAATGGGAGACGTCCGAGTGGAGGCCGAGGTCGGAGAGGTAGCTGATCTTCTTCATTCTTAGTTGGGGTTTTGGGGGTTACAATTACAAAACGGGTTTATGAGTTTTTGGAACGGAGGGAATTGATTGTATAAAGTGGTGGTGGGTGCGTGGGTGAGTGGGTAGGTGGAGAAGGAGTCCATTTTTGTTCACCCACTAATACCATAATGTTTGTTCACCCTCCAATCGGGAGGAGCCATGTGGCAAATCTTGAATGAAAACCATTTTGGTGGCTGGGGTGAACAAACACCATGGTATTGATGTGTGAACAAAAATGGACTCGTGGAGAAGTAATCTTCACTTTAATGTCCTCACAGTATATGCTTTTGTGTTTGATAATGGGAGCTGTTTATTCTATCAAGTAAAAAATTGAAAAATTAATATTTTGCCTACGTTTGCGCAGTGAAATAAAAAAAAACGAAAAGTTTCATTCAGAACATTATAATTTATATAATTTTTATCTAAAGTATTGAAGTTTAAAAAATTATAAAAAAAGTATCAAAACATTTATTGGAAGAACGTTTTATATTTTTTAATATTATATTCATATCGTTACTTTTCTCGTCGTTAACAGACGTTAGTCAAAAAAAAAAAATTAAACAAAATGACGTTTTATCAAGAGAAAACGTCCTTCCTAATAAAGTTTTCTATTGTTTAATATTTTTTTTGCCTAGTCTCTCTCTGGTCTCTCTATCGTGTCTTTCACTCTCTGGTCTCTCTCCTCTCTCTCACGTCTCTCTCTCCTCTCTCTCTCTCTCTCACGTCTCTCTCTCTCTCTCTCCTCTCTCTCCTCTCTCTCTCTCTAGTCTCTCTCATCTCTCGTCTCTCTCTCACTCTTTGTATGCTCTTTTTCTCTCATTCTCTTTCTTTCTCACCTCTCTCTTTATTAAATTTGAGAAATTTAATGAAATCCAAAAAATTTCTAGAATTACTTTGTTTTTTACTTCTGCTAACTACAGAGTTTTGAGAAAAAATATCAGGAGAAAGAGTTAAGTGGGGTATGTTTAATAACACTACCAGAATAAGTCAAATTAGCGACGTCTGAAAACGTCGCTAAATGGCATGAAAACGTCGCTAAAAAGTGACGTTTTATTGAGGTCGTGTTTAAGCTTATCGCTGACAGAAAAAATGTCGCAAAACGTAGCTATAGCGACGTATCGAGCGACATATTCGCGTCGCTAATATTTTTCATATTAGCGACGTTTAGCTACGTAACGTAGCTATATTAGCGACGTGTTGTGTGTCGCTAAACGTCGCTAATATTTTTCTATTTAGCGATGTTTTGCAACATATTTAGCGACGTTCTGCTGACTTGATAAATACTGGCATGTCAGTAATTTAGCAACATAATTAATGACGTTTTGATACAGTTAGCGACGTATTTAGCGACGTTTCGCTAAACGTTGCTAAATTGCAAAAAAAACTGGAATAAATGTATGATTGCAGTTTGTCATATATCCCTGCAATATCACATTTCATAAAAATAGAAAGACCCGGAGCAACTCTCTGTTAAATTTTTTGGGTTCGCCAACCCCTTTGGTGTAACGACCCGTTTCGCTCAAGCGGAGAGCCGATTCAAACAGCGTAAGTGCAATGACCCGACCCGCTTTATTCAGCGAGAAGACTTGCTTGACGCAAAGGATTTCAGACTTGGCCCTTCAGGAGTTCAGACTAGACTTTCAAATGCGCGCTCGGAGTATCGTTCGACCGAGGCGAATCGTCGCTAAGGTAGGTGGCTACGATGAACTTGTCTTTGCTTAGCCTACACACATAAAATATGGACGTACATGCTAGTCGCTAGGTGAATCACCCCTTTTATGCTAATAAAGAATACAACGCCCCTAGCTAAGGGAATAACCACATCTTGTATTGCTTGTGTTAGAACTTGGAAATAAAACTTGGCTTATAGAGTTGGACCATCGTATGCTACCTTAGCTTCGAGCTAGTATACTCTACTCTGTTAATGCTTCGAGTAGATCATTATATACTCTTTGTAGTACATCGCTTTAAATTGTCTATATGGCTCGTCTCATAGATTATGCCGTCCGATATGCCCATGTATGATTTTACTCCTCGCACTATCCCTTAGACTCATGCTAACGTAAAGGCTTATGTTCTAAAGTAGACTATACCGCAAGTTTCCTTATGATTATGTTTCAACAATGTTTCAATGCTTGCTTTCTTTACATATTCGCTATGCTTGTAAAATTTTATGCCACAACAAAGTAACACTATACATGTCTTGCATTCATCTAGTTAGCCGGAAGACTATCGAATAGCTCGTTCCGTGCAATATGAATATGCAAGTATTCGGGATCGTTAAGTCGCCAAGGCATTTTCCGAACTAAGGGATTACATCATGTCAAGTAAAGCAAGAATCATAGCTCGTGGACCAATACTCGTTCAGAATAAGCATCAAGATTGAGTATGTCGTATCGTGAATCTGAAAGACCCAAGACTTGCATAATCGCGGGCAACTTGGTGCACAAGAAAGATTTTCGAATCTCGTTTTACGGACGGTCTCCGGGGCACTGGGGCCGATCCGATCCGGGCAGAACCTCATGATAGTCTCGTGTGCTGGACGGGATGGTATGTAGCACCTCGTATATTTTTTGTTGCACACCATCCTCGTCAATGACTATAACTCGTCCTTTATGGCTATGCCAGCGACTCATGTTCATATAGATTATGTAATCCTCGCTTAGCGGTAATCCGCGTGCGAGTTATTGCATCGCATCGAGTAATCTAGAATACCTGAACGAATATGAGTATAAGATATTTGTTCATATTTGAACACCTGTGCAATTTGTTGTAACCCATCTGAGTATAACACATCTGAGTAATCCGTGTAACTCGTGCACCTGAGTCAGAACCCCCCTTTTGACACTTGTGTTTGCTTATGCGATTCCTTGGATTTTATTATATATATTCGTGCTTGGTTTAACTTGGTTTTATCAATAGACAGGGAAGGATGGAAGGTAAGTTGGTAAGTCTCGCCGTGTTACTCTTATATCGTACGGCGCACTGCCACACGAGTTAGACTTTACATTATGCCATAAAATTGATCCTAAGGCAAGACTAGAAAGACAACTTGATAGATGGTGCATAGAACCTATATAACGTATTTAGATTTGTCGAGTGGGCGAGAAGCCTTCCCACCAGTGCGTTCATGTACTGATAACCCACCAGATTTCTTGCAGGGTGCGGGAGAACCTCGTTCGGTGCAGAGTATCCCCTCGTGCGCGCTAAGGCGTGGATTTCGTTCTCGAGCCTTGAAGTGCTGCATCCGGAGTTGAAGCACATATACAAGACATAATGTTTGAATATCGCCTATGTATCATTTCATGTTGTAGCCACTTGGCATGCTTTTATTATTTTGAGAGAGAGGACTTGAGCAACTTGTAATCTAGGCCTAGCGCCGCTCGTAATACTGATTCAATATCAATAAAGTGCTTGTTTTACATCTATACTTATGTTCATTTCAATGCTTCCGATATGACGTGTCACGACCCGCACCCGGAATTTGGGCATGAGTCGTGGGTACGTCCAGCCTACGCCGCAGCATCGGCGGTAGAACGCTGTCTAGGTCTAAACATAATATATCCTGTCAATAATCTCAACTCCGTACGGAGGACAATGATAAAAATCCACAGTTCTATGATATACTCAATCACAAGCTAAATAGAAATCATAGCATGATGAGAATAGAAAAGAGTTCTAATAAAACCAACCACAATAATCCAACTCAAATTCTGGGTCTAAATGACCTCACAAAGTCACAAAATAATAAATACATCTCAGTCTCAGTCTAAAATAATAATGCAGAAAAAGTAGTCTAAGAGCAGCCAGGTACGTTCCCCTCTAGGCTAGGCAACTCCTCTGGGGTTTCTGGAGTGAAATCATCCTCTAATCCTGGGCCGTAATGAGTGGGGCAAAAATCCTCCAGGTCCTCTGAAAAATGTTATCCAGTCAGGATTGGAGCGAAGCACAAGCACTAATAGCAGTTTCATTAAATTGACAAAATCTATAAACAGTGTAAGAGATACAAGATGGAAATAAATGCTGAAACTGAGAAGTACGGGAGAAAATAAAATAGACAATAGAGCATCTAGCAATGAACAATAATAGTGAATGCTAGAACAAGTAAATCTGAATAAAGATAAACATCTAGCTAAGTGTTTGAAATATTAGTTTATTATGTGATCGGCTTGGGACTAGATCAGGCTGGTTATATATGATTAGCTATGATTCTTGAAGGTCAGGCTAACCATATGGTTAGCTATGATGCATAATAATGGTCAGGCTAATCATATATAACAGCTATGAAGCATGATGATGGTCAGGCCGCACCCGACGTGAGAAGTGGGGTGAGCTATGATGCATGGTAAGGATTTGGATATGATCACATAATCTACTAATAATTCCCCATCCCCAGCTAGCACGGTGGATTCCAATCACGACTCCTCATGATGGGGATCTAGGGTGCTAACTCGTGTATCCACAGTGTCGGAATCAAGTATGTAATACACTACAATTTATAGAAGTAATCAACAATGAAAACTGTCAGAGAATGTACTCGCCTGTGGTCCTGAGCAAAGTGTGAGGATCGAGGTCCAAAATAAAATCACAGTCACCGAAAAATATCAAATATCCATATCAAAAAGTGTTTTGAAAAGGCTACATGTATACCTAGTTCTATGCTAGTTACAGGGTCATTTCTAGGTCTTGGCTCAGTCTATACTAGGTTAACCTTGTTACTCTATGCTTTATGTTAATACTAAACAATATTTACATACTAGGCATTTAGTATAAATATAACTCCTATATAGATTCTAAGGTATTACTTAATCTAGTTAACTCTTACTTAAACTAGTACTCGAAATCCAACCCTTAACTCATAAACACTATGTATTAACTAGGATACCAAGTACTTCATGTGATACATTAGAGAACTCACTAAACCCCACCTCCTAAATCCTACTAGTTACTACAACCATCTGCCTTAAACAAGTGTAGGATACACTAGCTGCTACTGCCATTGATACTCTATACTCAGAGATCCCCTTCCCCAAATCATATATACTGACACACTAAGTATCTTAGAACCATACCTACTCTAAACTGGCACAACTCTAAGACTGATAGACACTGTGTCAAACTCTGGGACAAGCATGTAGCTACTGACAGGATCAACTAGTATCACCCTCACTGAACTCAGTAATATATACAGCACTCAGACACAGGTATCTACTGATTCCCCTACACCCACACACCCAGGAACTTCAAAATACTGATACTCAAATTAAACTCTAATACTAACATAATTCCTACACTACCACACCCACAGTCACAGGAAATGCTGAGACCATCAGCTGAGCAGAAATTAACCAAACCCTTGCAGCTACTGCACATCTAGCCAATTTACCAACTCCCTGATATACTCAACCACAGCCATACACACACAGCTACACAATGTTCTCACTGTTAACTCACACTGCACACATGTTTCACTCACACACAAGAACTCACAGTCACTGATTCACACACATACAGGTTCAGACACAGGTATACACATACTAGAACTAACACACTGATACACTCACTCAGTTACTTCACACTGAAACACTAAACCTACAATCCTACTGACACTCTAACACAGGCAAAAACTCACACACACACAGGTTCCTGAATACACACATAGGCAGACATACACCTACACACAGATACACTGGCAGCTACACTCATACTCACACATCACACAGACATAGGATACTCACTCAGGCAGTTGCAGATACACACACAAACACATTGTTCCCACTGACACAACCTAATACCTAGACACACTGATACAAGGACACACAGGTATTGCACCTAAAACACAGAGATACACTCACTCTCCTCACTGAGACACTGGTTCACACACAGTCTACACACACAGGTACTGGGTTCTAGGATACACACAGATACATACAAACACTTCACTGATACACACTGACCTAATTGCCACATACTGACAGTAACTGAACTCCTCACTGCACACAATACCTCACACACAGCTATATACTGATACACTAAAACTACACCCTACTGAATTACACACAGATCTCACCCCCTTCCAATCCTTATACACAATATACTATATAAACAATAATTTCTTACTGCAACGCAGTGAACTGTACTACAGTTCCTAGACTCGAGCCCCCATAAACTTGTGCAAACATATCCCAAATCTGCTACTTCCCGAGAAGCAAGGCTCCCAAACCCGATACTGACCTGTCCCCCAATGCTGGTATACTGACACCCCCCTTCTAATACCAATATGCACTAAAACACAGTGCCACACACAGCTACTCGTGAAGTAAAAACCCCAATGCTCACAGCACAGTTCTATTCCCCAAACACACAGCACAGTCAAATTTTGACTGTGCACAGGAATTTCTCCAAATCACAACCTATTTGTACACCTATATAAATATATCTATATATATAGATTGGTACATCAAAACATGCAGAAATTGAATACATTAGGTAGGCCAAACCCTAAGGGGCATTCCTACAAACACCTAGGGGGCTAAAATTTGGTTTCACATTAAGAACCCATGAATCCTCAACCAAAACCCTAAAAATTGAGATCTAACCTACACGTAGGAGATGTAGTCATGCCTACATGCAAACCCCTAGGGTTAGGGTTCATGAAATTGGGGAAAACCAAACGTGGGTCACCCAAAACCCTAATTTCTCCTAGGTCTTCATGTAGGATCCCTAGAAATCGAGATCTACACAATAGGGGGTTTCCTAATGGGCATTAACAACAGAAAAACAGAAATAAAATGAATTAAAATTGGATTTTACCTGTAGAGATGGTTTTTCCAATGGAAGTTCTTCTTCCCCAAGGTTCCTTGACCCAAGCTCCTTGCTTCCCTTTGCTTTGGAGGAGGAAGATGGAATCCTAGGGTTTGATCTCGAAATTTAGAGTGGGGAATTGGTTTTCTCTTGTGGAGGCTAGGGTTTCTCCTTTCTACATGAAGAAAGAGAGGGTTCCCATATATATATTAAACCTAATTAGGGTTTCAATGCATTATTTAGGTTAAGCCCTCCATGGTAGGTCATGTAAAACCTAATTGACTCAGGTTTAGGTCTGCTAGAGTTTGAGGGTTCACCCTAAAATTTGTATTTCTAGGGTTTCACTAGAACTGGTTTACAATTAGGGTTGACTCACTAGGGTCTGTCCTAATGAGTTCTAGGGTTTGACCTAAAACTAAACATTACAAATAATAATATAATTAGTTACAAAACTCAGCAATTAATTAAATTCATAATTATTTAAAATAGCTAAATTACACAAATGCCCTTATATGGAAAAGTGGTAGTGACAAGTCTACCCTCCTAAAAGAAATTTCGTCCTCGAAATTGGACTGAACTACAACAAGAATGAAATCAGAAAAGAAATATACCTCAAGTCTAGAAGAGATACGGGTATTGCTCGCGCATTTCGTCCTCTCTCTCCCAGGTCGACTCTCCTGGAGAGTGATGTCTCCATGCAACACGAACCAAAGGGATGGTTTGGTTCCGCAACACCTTTTCTCTGCGGTCCAAGATCTCTACGGGCTGCTCAGGGTAGCTGAGCGTCGGACCAACCTCAATCTCCCAGTGATCCAGTACGTGACTAGGGTCTGCCATGTACCGTCTCAGCTGCGACACATAGAACACATCATGCACTCCCTCCAATGCAGACGGCAAGTCTAATCTATACGCCACTGCACCTACCCTTGCAAGAATACCGAAGGGTCCGATGTAGCGTGGGCTAAGCTTCCCGCCTCTGCCAAAACGAATCGTGCCACGCGTCAGAGAAATCCGTAGGAATACTAGATCGCCAACCTAAAACAAAACAGCCTCAACACGCAGTCTAAACAAACAAACACTAGCCAGAAAAACAACAATCTATACCTGAAACTCAAGGGGTCTACGGTGGCTGTCGACCCAATGCCGCTGTCTGTCCTGCGCCACTCGCAGTCGGTCTCTGATGAGTTTCACCTTTTCTGCTGCATCCACGACCATTTCTGGTCCTAACAAGGCCCTCTCTCCAACGTCGTCCCAAGATAATGGTGTACGACACCTTCGTCCATAAAGAGCCTCAAATGGTGACATCTCGATGCTGGCCTGGTAGCTGTTGTTGTAAGCAAACTCTACCAGGTGCAGATGATTCTCCCAAGAACCTCCGAGATCTAAAACACAAGTGCGTAGCATATCCTCGAGAGTCTGAATAGTTCGTTCAGACTGCCCGTCCGTCTGGGGGTGATATGCGGTACTGAACTTGAGCTGAGTGCCCAAGTTAGCCTGCAGACTCCTCCAGAAGTGGGAAGTGAAACGGCTATCCCGATCCGAGACGATGCTCACTGGAACTCCATGAAGTCTAACAATCTGCTGCACGTACATCTCTGCTAGCTTCTCCGTCGACGTGCCCACTCTGAAAGGTAGGAAATGGGCTGATTTGGTCAACCTGTCCACGATGACCCAAATCGCGTCCTTCCCTCCTGGAGAGCGTGGAAGCCCTGAAACAAAATCCATGGTCACGTGCTCCCATTTCCATTCTGGAATCGGTAAAGGTTGAAGCAAACCACCTGGCCTCTGCCGGTCTGCCTTTACCTGCTGGCACACTAGACACCGGGATACGAAGCGTGCTACCTCGCGCTTCATTCTATACCACCACACGTGCTCCCTCAAGTCTCGATACATCTTGTTGGCACCGGGATGCATCGAGTACTGAGAGCGGTGTGCCTCCTGCAAAACCTCATCGCGCAGCTCCCCGCTCGGCACACACATCCTCGTGCCGTGCCGTAAGAAACCATCTTCTGCGATAGTAAAGTCGTCCGACAATCCTGTCTGAACCTGTGCCCTGATACTCCTCAGAGCCTCATCCCCGTACTGCGCAGCTCTGATCCTGTCCATCAGTTCGGACTGTATCTGCAATCCCCACATCTGAATCTCAGTACCGGGAACTAACACCTCAATCTCCAAGCTTTCCAGATCAGCCAATAAATTCCTATCTGTCGTCAAGTACATAGCCATCGGATACCTGCTCAAGGCATCGGCGACTACGTTGGCCTTTCCTGGGTGGTACTGCAATGAGATGTCAAAGTCCTTCATCAACTCTAACCACCTCCTCTGCCTCATGTTCAGCTCCTTCTGTGTGAATACGTACTTCAAGCTCTTGTGGTTTGTGAAGATCTCCACACGCTCTCCGTACAGGTAATGTTTTCACAGCTTTAGAGCGAAGATAACTGCTGCTAACTCCAAATCGTGGGTGGGGTAGTTCTTTTCATGAGGGCGTAACTGCCTGGAAGCATAGGCAATTACCTTCCCGTGCTGCTGAAGAACACATCCCAGACCCTTCCCTGAAGCATCACTGTAGATGGTGAAACCACCTGTCCCTACTGGCAACGTCAAAATTGGAGCTGTTGTCAACCTCTTCTTTAGTTCATCAAATGCAGCCTGGCACTCCTCCGTCCAGACAAAATCCACATTTTTCCTAGTCAATCTGGTCATCGGCGCTGCAATCTTGGAGAAGTCTTGTACAAACCTCCTGTAGTATCCTGCTAGCCCGAGAAAACTCCTGATCTCAGCTACCGAACTGGGGGTAGCCCACGACTCCACTGCCTCGATCTTCTTTGGGTTAACCGAGATTCCGTCACCCGACACCACATGCCCAAGAAATTCGACCTTGTCAAGGAAGAATTCACACTTAGAGAGTTTTCCGTACAGCTTCTCCCTCCTGAGAGTCCCTAAGACCAATCTCAGGTGCTCTTCGTGCTCCTCCGGTGTCTTGGAATATACAAGAATATCGTCGATGAACACCACCACGAACTTGTCAAGGTACTGGTGGAACACCTTGTTCATCAGGTTCATGAATACTGCCGGTGCATTGGTTAAACCAAATGGCATCACCAGGAACTCAAACTGGCCATATCTGGTCCGAAAGGCTGTCTTCGGCGTGTCTTCTTTCTTCATCTTCACCTGGTGATAGCCTGACCTCAAATCTATCTTTGAAAATACCCTCACCCCGCTCAACTGGTCAAAAAGATCATCTATCCTCGGCAGCGGGTACTTGTTCTTGATAGTGATATTGTTCAAAGCTCTATAATCAATGCACATACGCACCGTGCCGTCCTTCTTCGGTACGAACAATACCGGAGCTCCCCATGGTGATGAACTGGATTTGATGAAGCCTTTGTCCTGCAGCTCCTCAACTTGCTTTTTCAGCTCTGCCAGCTCGCTATTGTTGACTCTATAAACATGTTGTGAAATAGGCTCCGCTCCTGGAACCAAGTCTATAGAGAATTCAATATCTCTGTCTGGCGGTAAGCCTGGCAACTCTTCTGGAAATACATCCAGGAACTCCTCTATCAGAGGATGTGGCAACTCCTCTTCTTCTGCCCTGGCTCCGCAAAATGTGCTCCTGCTCTGTTCTGCTGCTCCTCTGACGACCTCAAACTCCGGCTCTCCTGGTGGTCTAAATAATACTCTGCCTCTATAACAATCTATAGTAGCATGATGCCTACTCAACCAGTCCATTCCGAGTACTATATCATACCCCGGAAGTGGCATGACAAGTAAGCTCACACTCAACTCTCGGCCTCCTACTGACACCCTTCGGTCCTTGCAGTGATCACGGACTAGGATAATACCTCCACCAGTCATGATCTTGCAAGTCCTAGCTAATGGTTCTGTCTCTAAATGATGTCGAAGTACATATGATACAGACACAAAACTATGGGAAGCGCCAGAATTGAATAAGGTAAATGCGGGAATACAATCGAGAAGAACCGAACCTGTGATCAAGTCTCCTGCTGGCTCGATCTCCTCGACTGCCATGGCGTATGCTCGCCCCTGGGGTGCACCTCTCTGCTGCTGATGCTGGGCGAACTTCTGATGTTGTGGTGGAAGTAGTCCCCTCTGTTGTTGGCCTCCTGGTGCGGTAGGCACCCTGTCTGATCCTTTCTGGGCGGCTGCTCCACCCTGACCTGGACGAAAGGTAGGACAATCCTTCAGCTGGTGTGTCATCGATCCACAGGATAGACATGAGCCCAATCTCTTCCTGCAGATATCTCTAGTATGTCCCATCTTCTCGCAGTACGCACACTGGATGGCGGGCTGGTTCTGTCTCTGTTGCTGCTGCTGGACCTGCCCTCGGGCTGGTGCCTGATGCTGCTGCTGAAAGGGTCTCTGTTGTTGCTGCTGAAAGTGTGGACGCTTGCCCGGTCCCGTACTACTGTTTGCTCCTCCGGAACCATCGCGTCCCCTCTTGGGCCTGAGGCCCAAGTCGTCCTCGGCTACTTGGGCATCCATCAATATGCCCTCGTAGGTAGCTGTGTGACGTCCCGACGTGCGAGACTTGATCTCCCTTGTCAGCCCCTTTCTGAATTTCCGGGCCCTGTCCCCCGGATCTCTAATCATCGATGGCGCGAAGCGGCTCAGGCGGGAAAACTCCGCGGCATACTCGTCGACGGACGAGCTCCCCTAGGCTAAGTCATGGAACTGACTCTCCAAAGCTCCCAGGGCAACATCAGGAAAGAACTTTTCTTTGAAGAGTTCCTTAAAATCCTCCCAAGTGAGTCCCCTGCGCAAGAGTCTCGGCTCCGTGCGAAACCACGTCAAGGCAATATCGAACATCTGGCTGCCCGCGGCCTCGATCTGGAGCGCCTCTGGGATCTGCGCCAAACGCAAGTTCCTCTCGATGTCCTCTAGCCAATCATCGGCGTAGAGTATCCCTTCTGTTCCCTTGAACTCCCGAGGCATCATCCTCTTGAAGTCCACAATGGTGCCCGGCCTCTGGTGGTGCTGATCAGGACGCTGCTGCTGCTGAGTGACTCTCTCCACAGCCTGGAGAGCCACTTGGTGAGCATTCTCCATGTTCACCCTCATCATCTCTGTCTGGGCCTGATGTGCCTCAGCCTGCACTCTCTGGGCCTCTGCCGACGTCCTCTGGGCATCGACCATGCCCTGAATCAACGCGAACATTTGTGCCCCATCGACGGGCACACCTCCTGGATGTTGAACTGGTGGTGGAGGTGCCGTCGTAGCTGTGGGGACCCTCTGAACTGGTGGTGGAGGACCCCCGAATGCTGCAGACACTCCCACATGTACTGGAGATGTAGGAGGTGCTGTGAATGTCTGTCCGGCCGGGCGAGAGGTGGCAGACCTCTTTGAAGCTGCTGCTCCGAGTCTCTGGGACCTGGTCCTCGGCATCCTGAAGACAGATCGAAAGAATCAATTAAAGTAATAAACACGATACCATCAAGGAAGGACAGTAAATTCTAAAGGAAAATCATTAAGAGTAATGTCATAGGAATCAGAATTTCCTAATTGTGATTGAGCATATCCTCGGCCTAAATTCTATTTCCTAAAACAGGCTCGCAGTAGTACAACTAAGTTGTCGCACTACCACGACACCGCACAACTTACGAAGCTAGACCTGCATGGGCCACCACTAAAAATGTGTCACGACCCGCACCCAGAATTTGGGCATGAGTCGTGGGTACGTCCAGCCTACGCCGCAGCATCGGCGGTAGAACGCTGTCTAGGTCTAAACATAATATATCCTGTCAATAATCTCAACTCCGTACGGAGGACAATGATAAAAATCCACAGTTCTATGATATACTCAATCACAAGCTAAATAGAAATCATAGCATGATGAGAATAGAAAAGAGTTCTAATAAAACCAACCACAATAATCCAACTCAAATCCTGGGTCTAAATGACCTCACAAAGTCACAAAATAATAAATACATCTCAGTCTCAGTCTAAAACAATAATGCAGAAAAAGTAGTCTAAGAGCAGCCAGGTACGTTCTCCTCTAGGCTAGGCAACTCCTCTGGGGTTTCTGGAGTGAAATCACCCTCTAATCCTGGGCCGTAATGAGTGGGACAAAAATCCTCCAGGTCCTCTGAAAAATGTTATCCAGTCAGGATTGGAGCGAAGCACAAGCACTAACAGCAGTTTCATTAAATTGACAAAATCTATAAACAGTGTAAGAGATACAAGATGGAAATAAATGCTGAAACTGAGAAGTACGGGAGAAAATAAAATAGACAATAGAGCATCTAGCAATGAACAATAATAGTGAATGCTAGAACAAGTAAATCTGAATAAAGATAAACATCTAGCTAAGTGTTTGAAATATTAGTTTATTATGTGATCGGCTTGGGACTAGATCAGGCTGGTTATATATGATTAGCTATGATTCTTGAAGGTCAGGCTAACCATATGGTTAGCTATGATGCATGATAATGGTCAGGCTAATCATATATAACAGCTATGAAGCATGATGATGGTCAGGCCGCACCCGACGTGAGAAGTGGGGTGAGCTATGATGCATGGTAAGGATTTGGATATGATCACATAATCTACTAATAATTCCCCATCCCCAGCTAGCACGGTGGATTCCAATCACGACTCCTCATGATGGGGATCTAGGGTGCTAACTCGTGTATCCACAGTGTCGGAATCAAGTATGTAATACACTACAATTTATAGAAGTAATCAACAATGAAAACTGTCAGAGAATGTACTCGCCTGTGGTCCTGAGCAAAGTGTGAGGATCGAGGTCCAAAATGAAATCACAGTCACCTAAAAATATCAAATATCCATATCAAAAAGTGTTTTGAAAAGGCTACATGTATACCTAGTTCTATGCTAGGTACAGGGTCATTTCTAGGTCTTGGCTCAGTCTATACTAGGTTAACCTTGTTACTCTATGCTTTATGTTAATACTAAACAATATTTACATACTAGGCATTTAGTATAAATATAACTCCTATATAGATTCTAAGGTATTACTTAATCTAGTTAACTCTTACTTAAACTAGTACTCGAAATCCAACCCTTAACTCATAAACACTATGTATTAACTAGGATACCAAGTACTTCATGTGATACATTAGAGAACTCACTAAACCCCACCTCCTAAATCCTACTAGTTACTACAACCATCTGCCTTAAACAAGTGTAGGATACACTAGCTGCTACTGCCATTGATACTCTATACTCAGAGATCCCCTTCCCCAAATCATATATACTGACACACTAAGTATCTTAGAACCATACCTACTCTAAACTGGCACAACTCTAAGACTGATAGACACTGTGTCAAACTCTGGGACAAGCATGTAGCTACTGACAGGATCAACTAGTATTACCCTCACTGAACTCAGTAATATATACAGCACTCAGACACAGGTATCTACTGATGACCCTACACCCACACACCCAGGAACTTCAAAATACTGATACTCAAATTAAACTCTAATACTAACATAATTCCTACACTACCACACCCACAGTCACAGGAAATGCTGAGACCATCAGCTGAGCAGAAATTAACCAAACCCTTGCAGCTACTGCACATCTAGCCAATTTACCAACTCCCTGATACACTCAACCACAGCCATACACACACAGCTACACAATGTTCTCACTGTTAACTCACACTGCACACATGTTTCACTCACACACAAGAACTCACAGTCACTGATTCACACACATACAGGTTCAGACACAGGTATACACATACTAGAACTAACACACTGATACACTCACTCAGTTACTTCATACTGAAACACTAAACCTACAATCCTACTGACACTCTAACACAGGCAAAAACTCACACACACACAGGTTCCTGAATACACACATAGGCAGACATACACCTACACACAGATACACTGGCAGCTACACTCATACTCACACATCACACAGACATAGGATACTCACTCAGGCAGTTGCAGATACACACACAAACACATTATTCCCACTGACACAACCTAATACCTAGACACACTGATACAAGGACACACAGGTATTGCACCTAAAACACAGAGATACACTCACTCTCCTCACTGAGACACTGGTTCACACACAGTCTACACACACAGGTACTGGGTTCTAGGATACACACAGATACATACAAACACTTCACTGATACACACTGACCTAATTGCCATATACTGACAGTAACTGAACTCCTCACTGCACACAATACCTCACACACAGCTATATTGAATACTGATACACTAAAACTACACCCTACTGAATTACACACAGATCTCACCCCCTTCCAATCCTTATACACAATATACTATATAAACAATAATTTCTTACTGCAACGCAGTGAACTGTACTGCAGTTCCTAGACTCGAGCCCCCATAAACTTGTGCAAACATATCCCAAATCTGCTACTTCCCGAGAAGCAAGGCTCCCAAACCCGATACTGACCTGTCCCCCAATGCTGGTATACTGACACCCCCCTTCTAATACCAATATGCACTAAAACACAGTGCCACACACAGCTACTCGTGAAGTAAAAACCCCAATGCTCACAGCACAGTTCTATTCCTCAAACACACAGCACAGTCAAATTCCGACTGTGCACAGGAATTCCTCCAAATCACAACCTATTTGTACACCTATATAAATATATCTATGTATATAGATTGGTACATCAAAACATGCAGAAATTGAATACATTAGGTAGGCCAAACCCTAAGGGGCATTCCTACAAACACCTAGGGGGCTAAAATTTGGTTTCACATTAAGAACCCATGAATCCTCAACCAAAACCCTAAAAATTGAGATCTAACCTACATGTAGGAGATGTAGTCATGCCTACATGCAAACCCCTAGGGTTAGGGTTCATGAAATTGGGGAAAACCAAACATGGGTCACCCAAAACCCTAATTTCTCCTAGGTCTTCATGTAGGATCCCTAGAAATCGAGATCTACACAATAGGGGGTTTCCTAATGGGCATTAACAACAGAAAAACAGAAATAAAATGAATTAAAATTGGATTTTACCTGTAGAGATGGTTTTTCCAATGGAAGTTCTTCTTCCCCAAGGTTCCTTGACCCAAGCTCCTTGCTTCCCTTTGCTTTGGAGGAGGAAGATGGAATCCTAGGGTTTGATCTCGAAATTTGGAGTGGGGAATTGGTTTTCTCTTGTGGAGGCTAGGGTTTCTCCTTTCTACATGAAGAAAGAGAGGGTTCCCATATATATATTAAACCTAATTAGGGTTTCAATGCATTGTTTAGGTTAAGCCCTCCATGGTAGGTCATGTAAAACCTAATTGACTCAGGTTTAGGTCTGCTAGAGTTTGAGGGTTCACCCTAAAATTTGTATTTCTAGGGTTTCACTAGAACTGGTTTACAATTAGGGTTGACTCACTAGGGTCTGTCCTAATGAGTTCTAGGGTTTGACCTAAAACTAAACATTACAAATAATAATATAATTAGTTACAAAACTCAGCAATTAATTAAATTCATAATTATTTAAAATAGCTAAATTACACAAATGCCCTTATATGGAAAAGTGGTAGTGACATGACGACTCTGTGAACTTGTTACTAATCGCATATTCGTTTCTTCTCTGTTGCATTTGAACTATCTGTGTGACTCTGTGGCTGAGCTATTTTACCGCCTGTTTGAAATACAATGAGTCTAAATATTTTTAAAATATTTTTTAAATTGCATGTGAATGGTATGATTGCTTGAAATGGATAGTTATGCAAAGACCCTTGTTCCGACCTGTGTTAGACTTTGTGAGAATAGACTCGTGCTAGAATTGGCAAGTTATGTGCTAACCGTTATACCTATACATGATTACCAAGCGGATTAGTATGCGAGATAGAATATTATTCAGTCGGTTAGCTATGCACACTGTCTTTTGCTAAGTTGTGTTGAGTATCACACGCCAATACCCTTTTGGTGTGAGCTAGTTTGTGAGCGAGATTGGGATATCGTTCAGATAAGGATAAGTCAGACTTTGAATCACAACCGATAGAAATGTTATCATTTTATTGCTAAGGCGAATATAGAGAATCATGCTTGGATTTTGAGAAATAGATCATACGGTATTTCGTATCGGCAGATATAAATTAACTATGGTTTACTAAGATGACTATCAACAAGGGTATATACGAGACTAAGAATTATCGAGGCGACGCTTAGGTATCGCACAGGAGTTTAAGGAACGACTTGGTGGATATGCGAGCGAGTGATTCAAACACAATTGAGAATTTAATTGGATGACTCGATTCCTGAGTGGTATATGGATCATTTTGGAAACATTCAAGCGAATTTGAATATCTCATACGATAGTTGTTTAAACGATTGAGAATGTGATGAACAAGTGATAAGACTTATATATAATAGGGATTCAAGGTAATGAAATTAATATTTTGGTCGAGGAAACTTGGTGGATCGGACGTGCAATTTCGAATTAAATTAAAATAGATTGAACTTGAGTAGGATATCGCTCGATAGAAGTTAGCTTGAGAATAGATATTGTGGTTTCGAATTAATAGACTTGATATGGTATCAATAATTGGAAGATAGCACAGATTGATACAAGTAAAGGAATGTTGTGGTTCGATGAAAGAGATAAGCTATAACTGTTTGGATAAACAAATGTTAAGGAGAGAAGGTTTATACGAAACATTTCTTTTTTTTTTGCTTACAAACAAGAAAAAGAGTACAATTAATCCTATACGAGGATGTTAAGTACAATAGAATAATTCTGGGGAAGTATTGCTATAGGAGTCTGATCTGTTGTCGATCACTTTGTCCCTTGGACCACACGATGATGAAGGAGTGCTATAGAAGAAGAAGAAGCTTCAAAGATTGCAAATGGGATTGAATACTCGTTGCCAAAGTTGTCAACCAACACTCTCTGTCTATGCTTTCTCTCTCTCTCTCTCTGATCTCTGATCTCTGATCGTGTCACGACCCGATTCCGTAGAATCGTTTGAGGCATCCCCCGAATCGTGATCGCCGTGCGGGCCTGGGGTTGTGCCCGCACTAGGCTTTAATGATTTGCATAGCAAGCACATATTTAGAGTACGCAGATAAATTGAAACACAGATTTGAAACATGGAAAAGTTCTCTTTATTGATAATGAACATCTATTACAAACTCCTGAACGAGTCAGCTAATATGCCGCACGGGCTTACAAAAGTTGTCACGCCCCAGTCCTAAAATACGTAGGACCAGGAATACGTGACACGCCAGCTACGCATTCGACCAGACTCTGGTCTGACTCGAATACGTATAAGCTGTAATATAAAGGGCACTATCTAGATATTCCATAAATGTAAACCTCTATGTCTCAATCCACAATGTACATCAGTATACAAGAAAGAGCTATATGTGCAAAGGTCGACCGCCCAATAACACACTAACTCGAATAGACTCGAGAAGAAGTATGAGTCTACAAAACTAGGCTACAACAGCAGATGAATAATCAATATAAAATAACCATAATGCCGGTAGATATAATGTGAGTACCTGGTACCATGCTCGCAAGATATGCCACTCCATCAGTATCTCCAAGTGCTCTGTAATCGTCTATGCTGCAAAACTGGCAGGGAACCAGGTCCTCAGAGGGACGTAACAAGGTACAGAAATATAGCATGCCAAGTAAACAGAAAGTACAAGTGCACGACAGGGTACTCTATCATAACCAACTAGTGTGACATAGTTTAAAGACAATGTTCGACGCGTGGGCTTTCTAATATAAAACCGTAGCTCCGGATACGGAAACACACGGCACGTACCGCAGCTCCGGGCAAAGAGTCACACGGGTGAAACAGCTACACTAGATACAGGTATCACTACAAAATACTACATATATATAAGCGCGTGCAGAGTAGCCCAAACGTCTAGTAACTGTCTTCCCCTTCCCAAGCGGTCAACGATTGTGCGTTGAACCTGAACCTCTAACTACAGTCTCAACACAAAGAATTAATTCAACAGACGCGACCCTAAGGTCGTCCCAGTCTCTGGTCATGATGTCAGTATCAGGATACAGGAATCTGGCACGATCACAGTGTATGAGTGTGTCCTGGGGTATCGATGTACTCAGGTACGTGCATCGAGGTGCTGTGAAGCATCTAGAAATTATTCTAAGACGTTACGTCGAATGTCAACACCCGGTTGTGAACCGGACACGGAGTATCGAACATCAACATAAACACGCGCACGAGTACATAAAGAACAACAATATCTGTAAACTAAAATACAGGGTGGCAAGGTACACTTGCCTGCGTGCGGCTGCTGATGACGGGGATCTGGTACCGCGTCCAAGTCCTCAGGTCCCGCAGTACCTAGAGATGAGATACAAACCAGAATCAATAATCTACTTATGACAGACAGGGGTGCTACATACATCTACACCTAAACTCAGTCTCAATCTCAATAATTAACTAATATTTCACCGTCCTCAATCTTTGACTCATGATCTGATATAATACCTATTTCAAAATAAATCACTTGCTCCCAATGTCCATCAACCTTTTAATTATTATTTTATTTTCAGTCATAGTTTTAAAACAGCTAAACCACAATAACCAATGTGTTTTAATAATTAGGATAACCGTCTCATATGGCATTAACATACACTCTCATTTTATATCCTAATTTCCATCCTTGCATGCATGTATTTCATATTCTCAATAAATTCTTATTTAAACCGTAAATACTTGAATTAGTATTTATTTTTCAACCATGCATAATATTCATAACCTCTATTTGAAATCAAACCCTAACCTCACCATTGATCCTAATCTCTTTTTTTTTATCATCACATGCTCACCTATATTACACTACAACAACACATCCTTTATGTAAACTCAAACCTACACAAATCCATATATATCAAGAACCCTAACCTCAAACACATTCCCTAGTACATATTCACACAACCATATATCATCCTATTTAAATAGATATTAAATTCTGGAATAAAAAATAAGAGGGGGGAGAGTCGACCTCGCCGATGTCGACGGAGTACGGCCGGTGGGGTTGACCGTGGGGTTGAGGGTGGTGGTAGTGGTGTTGAGGGTGGTGGTAGTGTTGTTGATGGTGGTGGTAGTGTGGTTGATGGTGGTCGGACGGGAAGCTCTGGCCGGGAGAGAGCAGGCGAGACCGGAGCGGTGCAGTCCGGCGACGGGGGGGGGCACACACAGCTGATCGGAGGGTCGACGGTGCAGTCCGACGATGGGGGGAACGCACGGGGGCGGGGAAGAGGGCTGCAGCCGAAGTGTGGCTGCTGGTTCGGTGGTGTACTGCCGAAGTCTAGTGGTGCGACGCTGTCGGTGCACAGCCGGAGTCAAGTGGAGCAGGCCGGATGGAGGAGTCTGAGTCGGAGTAGCCGTGCATAGGCCGGAGGCGCCAGGCCGGAGTCGCTGTGCACAGGCCGGATGGATTCAGTCGGCCGGGCCGGACTGCTCCTCTACCAAGAAGAAGAAAGTAAGAAGAAGAAAAAAGTTGAAGAAGAAGAAGGAAATGGAGGAGGAAGAAGAATGAAGTTTCTATGCATGAAAAATAAATGGAGGAGGAGAGAGAGAGATTTTATTGGGATTAGGGCCGGTAGGTTTTTGGTTGAGGGTGGGGTGAGGAGTTACTTTATAGGGGTGTGTGTAGAGGAGATGGATGGGTGAGATCATCCTATTCAAAATGGATGGTTGAGATTAATCATGAAGAGGAGAGGGTTTCTTCATGAGGGTGAAGGGATGGGTGAGAATGGGACCCCATTTTGGGACCCTCTCATTAGTTCTTGGCCAATAGGGTGTTGCCACATAATTTAATAATTGTGACTTAGCCCCGTAAATTCGAGAAATTGCATGGACACATAAAATGACACAAAAATTGCGAAGAAAAATATATTTAGAAATTTCCATGGTGAGAGGGTGTTGTGCGTTAGGCACGGATTTAATTAGAAAGGCATTGGGATTTATTTAGGATTAAAAATGGGATTTACAAAGTTGGTATTCCCGATTTAAATAAAAATAAAGTGTCCCACAAATTTGAATTAATTGGGGCACTTGGGGTCAAAATCCGGAAATGAGGCAAAGGCCAAAAATGGTGGGGGCTTGAAGTCAGTCTTGGACCCTTTAGTTGGTCCGGCTCAACGGGTTAAGTTAGTATCTCAAAATTTAGGGTAACGATACAGGTGTCCGACACGGAATTAAATATGTGTTACGATTTCGGAATGTTGCGCAATTAATTTAGAGCACACAAAAATTAATTTTAAAAGACGGAAAAGTCCAGTGCCTAACTTGGCGGGTCGAATCGAAAGTACAATAATTGAACAAAATTTATGGGCGGATATTGGGCTCCGAAAAATCAGAAAATGATAGGGCGCGCCAAGGGTTTTAATTAATTGAATTAAATACCAGATAAATTATCTCTACTCTAAACCTCGACATCTGTTATCAAAAATTTTCCAAAACCGCTCTAACTATCTACAGAATAAATCGAGGGGGTTTACATTCTTCCCAACTTAGAAAAATTTTGTCCCCGAAATTAAAAGTAAAGCACAATAATATCTAACAGAATTTTAAAACAACTAGTAATCAAATGCCGTACGTAAATTCGTACCTTGCTCCTCAAATAAGTACGAGAATTACTGCCGAATGGAATCCTCGTGCTCCCAAGTAGACTCGCCTGGTGAAGGGTGCTTCCATGCCACTCTGACCAGTCGAAACGTCTGCCCTCTCAAAGTCTTCTCGCTGCGATCGAGGATCTCAACTGGCTGCTCTACGTAAGACCGACTGGGCCCGACTGTAATCTCTGAATGATCAAGCACGTGGCTAGGGTCTGCGACATATCTCCTCAGTTACGATACGTGAAATACGTCATGTACTCCCTCTAATGATGGAGGTAATGCAAGACGGTAAGCCACTTCCCCAACTCGTTCCAAGACGTCAAAAGGTCCGATGTACCTCGGACTCAGCTTGCCTCCGCCTCCGAATCTGATGGTACCTCGAGTGGGCGATATCCTCAAAAACACATGGCCACCCTCCTTGAATTCCAATGGTCTGCGGTGCATATTTGCCCAGTGTCTATGTCTGTCCTGTGCTGCGCGCAGGTGGCTCTGAATCTGCTTGACCTTATCCACTGTCTGTGTCACCAACTCTGGACCAAGTATCTGACGCTCTCCTACGTCACTCCAACAAACTGGCGACCTACATTTCCTGCCGTACAGTTCCTCATAAGGTACCATCTGTATGCTGGCCTGGTAACTGTTATTGTAGGAGAATTCCACCAAGTGTAGGTGGTCCTCCCAAGATCCTCCAAAATTAATCATGCATGCTCTCAACATATCCTCTAATATCTGTATCGTGCGCTCTGACTGACCATCAGTCTGTGGATGATATGCAGTGTTGAACTTAAGGCGAGTTCCTAGGCTCTCCTGCATACTCCGCCAAAAATGTGATGTAAATCTGGAATCATGATCCGATACGATGCTGACAGGCACTCCATGTAATCGTACTATCTGCCTCATATACATGTCAGCTAGTATCTCTGTGGATCGCCCAACCCTGAAGGGCAAGAAATGTGCTGACTTGGTGAGTCTGTCTACGACAACCCAAACTGCATCCTTCCCGCTAGGGCTCCGCAGAAATCTTGTGATGAAGTCCATGGTAATGTGTTCCCACTTCCACTCGGGAATGGGAAGTGGCTGCAATAATCCTGCAGTCCTCTGATGTTCAGCCTTGACTTGCTGACAAACTAAACACTTCGCCACAAATCTTGCAATTTCTCTCTTCATCCCATGCCACCAGAAATGCTGCCTCAAGTCTCGGTACATCTTCGTACCCCCGGGATGAATGGAATAAATCGAGCTATGTGCCTCGGTCATCAACTCTTGGCGTAGCTCACCACTCGAAACATTTAGGCGATCTCCATACTTCAACGTTCCGTCTTCATGAATCCTGAGTCCTGTTTGCATGTCGGCCTCTGTCCTTTCTCGCAATCGTCTAAATCTCGTATCTGTAGGCAAGACTGCCTTGATCCTCTCAATCAATGTAGACTGAACCTCGAGACTGACCATCTGTCCATCAATGCCTGGCAATACAATCTCAATCCTGAGTTCCTAAAAATCCTCTAACAACTGGCGATGAGTCATAAACTGCATTCGTCTTGCTAGAGTGGTTATGCAACTCGATATTATAATCTGTCATAAATTTTAGCCAATGCCTTTGTCTCATGTTGAGTTCCTTCTGCGTGTAGGCATTCTTCAGACTTTCTATGTTTTGTATAAATCTCAACATCTGCTCTATATAAAGGTAGTGTCGCCATCGCTTTAGTGCAAATATTACTGTAGCTAGCCCTGAATCGTGTGTCTGATAGTTCTTCTCAAGAACTCTCAGCTGTCCTGATGTGTAGACTATCTATTCTATCTGAACATAACTCATATTTGTTGAGCTTGGCTTACAGCCTCTCATTTCTCAGCATCTCCAACACAATCTTGAGATGTCTCTCGTGCTTCTCCTGGTTCTCGGAATATATCAAGACGTTGATGAACACCATCACGAACTTATCCAAGTACTGATGGAAAACCTTGTTCCTCAAGCTCATAAATACTGCTGGTGCGTTGGTCAAACGAAACGGTCATGACTAGAAACTCCTAGAGCATATACTTCGTCCGAAGCGCCATCTTCGGAGTGTCCTCTCTTCGTACCTTGATCTGATGATAGTCTGATCTGAGATCGATCTTCGAGAATACATATGCGTCACTTAGCTGATTCAAATTAATCTTTGATGCGCGTCAAGGGTACTTGCTTTTTATCGCTACAGCATTTAATGCCCTATAATCGTTATGCAACGTACCGTCCCGTCCTCCTTTGGTACAATAAGATGGTTGCTTCTCATGGAAAAATACTAGCCCGACCGAAACCCTTGTCTAAGAGATCCTCTACTATGGATCTTCAACTCGATCAACTATATTGGTGCTAGTCTGAAGACGAGAGAATAACTGGCTCGGCTCTGGGAGTCATCTCTTTAACAAACTCTATCTCTCTGTCAGGTGGCAGGCCTAGAAGATCCTCTAGAAACATCCTCAACTCTGATATAACATGGTGGTACACTGGTTCCCCTTCTGCAATGTGTGCCTCAAAGGTAGGTGGGCACCATGCTTCCAGGCTCTCTAAAAACTCAAACTCAGGGTAATCCGGTCGTCTAAAGGTGACACAACCACGACGGCAATCAAGCGTTGCGTGGTATTGGCTCAACCAATCCATGTCTAGGATAATGTCATAGCCTGGACTGATTCTCAAAATAATTTCTTCCGTTCTGTTTCTAACATCAATCCTCTAAAGAAAATTTTTTCTTGCCTAAAGTATAATTATCTTCTCCTCAAAGTTTTCCCCTAAAATTCTATTCCTCGAATTTCTTCTTTTCGTTATTCATCTCTCCAAGTCACATAGTGCAATTATAATAATGACATCACCCAAGCACATAACTAAAATTTATGGTATTAGATCATCATCTTCCAAGTGAGAGCTTGAAATGTTATCTCCTCTAGTCCATAATATCATTCCTGGTATTGCTATCATATACAACCACTAGTTTCCATCATTAGGCTATGCATTCACATAAATCATTCTTGGTCATGATCAACAATCCTTCTAGCTCTCAGTACTCCCAAGATCACTGCTATCTTAAGTACGACTAGAGTACTACTGGCTCCAATTCTCTTGCTACCCTTTCATACTAGTTCTAGAATCCAAAGAACCCATCAATCTATCTTGATAGGGTAACATTCTTCTCATAGAAAGGTATAAGAATTATGTCTCCTGTCGTCTGGTCTTCGATCTTCTTCTGAAGGAAAGTCATCAGTCACAAGCATTCGTCTCCCCGAACAATAGGGGACGAGGAACAAGGATAGAGATATTGACGAAGATTGATCGAATGCAAAGTAGAAGTCCAAGGGCGATAATCACATACAAAGAGTTTTAAAATCGATTATGGATTGAGATCCTATTCAACAATCATAACATCTATTCCTAATTTGCAGGCTCGTTTGGCACAGTCAGGTGACCAAGACGATTTAAATCGGACCTACATGGGCCACCACAAAAATATGTCACGCCCCAGTCCCAAAATACGTAGGCCAAGGAATACGTGACACGCCAGCTACGCATTCGACCAGACTCTGGTCAAACTCGAATACGTATAAGCTGTAATATAAAGGGCACTATCTAGATATTCCATAAATGTAAACCTCTATGTCTCAATCCACAATATACATCAGTATACAAGAAAGAGCTATATGTGCTAAGGTCGGCCGCCCAATAACACACTAACTCGAATAGACTCGAGAAGAAGTATGAGTCTACAAAACTAGGCTATAACAGCAGATGAATAATCAATGTAAAATAACTATAATGTCGGTAGATATAATGTGAGTACCTGGTACCATGCTCGCAAGATATGCCACTCCATTAGTATCTCCAAGTGCTCCGTAATCGTCTATGCTGCAAAACTAGCAGGGAACCAGGTCCTCAGAGGGACGTAACAAGGTACAGAAATATAGCATGCCAAGTAAACAGAAAGTACAAGTGCACGACAGGGTACTCTATCATAACCAACTAGTGTGACACGGTTTAAAGACAATGTTCGACGCGTGGGCTTTCTAATATAAAACCGTAGCTCCGGACACGAAAACACACGGCACGTACCGCAGCTCTGGGCAAAGAGTCATACGGGTGAAACAGCTACACTAGATACAAGTATCACTACAAAATACTACATATATATAAGCGCGTGCAGAGTAGCCCAAATGTTTAGTAACTGTCTTCCCCTTCCCAAGCGGTCAACGATTGTGCATTGAACCTGAACCTCTAACTACAGTCTCGACACAAAGAATTAACTCAACAGACGCGACCCTAAGGTCGTCCCAGTCTCTGGTCATGATGTCAGTATCAGGATACATGAATCTGGCACGATCACAGTGTATGAGTGTGTCCTGGGGTATCGATGTACTCAGGTACGTGCATCGAGGTGCTGTGAAGCATCTAGCAATTATTCTAAGACGTTACGTCGAATGTCAACACCCGATTGTGAACCGGACATGGAGTATCGAACATTAACATAAACACGCGCATGAGTACATAAAGAACAACAATATCTGTAAACTAAAATACAGGGTGGCAAGGTACACTTGCCTGCGTGCGGCTGCTGATGACGGGGATCTGGTACCGCGTCCAAGTCCTCAGGTTCCGCAGTACCTAGAGATGAGATACAAACCAGAATCAATAATCTACTTATGACAGACAGGGGTGCTACACACATCTACACCTAAACTCAGTCTCAATCTCAATAATTAACTAATATTTCACCGTCCTCAATCTTTGACTCATGATCTGATATAATACCTATTTTAAAATAAATCACTTGTTCCCAATGTCCATCAACCTTTTAATTATCATTTTATTTTCAGTCATAGTTTTTAAAACCGCTAAACCACAATAACCAATGTGTTTTAATAATTAGGATAACCGTCTCATATGGCATTAACATACACTCTCATTTTATATCCCAATTTCCATCCTTGCATGCATGTATTTCATATTCTCAATAAATTCTTATTTAAACCGTAAATACTTGAATTAGCATTTATTTTTCAACCATGCATAATTATCATAACCTCTATTTGAAATCAAACCCTAACCTCACCATTGATCCTAATCTCTTTTTTTTTTATCATCACATGCTCACCTATATTACACTACAACAACACATCCTTTATGTAAACTCAAACCTACACAAATCCATATATATCAAGAACCCTAACCTCAAACACATTCCCTAGTTCATATTCACACAACCATATATCATCCTATTTAAATAGATATTAAATTCTGGAATAAAAAATAAGAGGGGGGAGAGTCGACCTCGCCGATGTCGACGGAGTACGGCCGGTGGGGTTGACCGTGGGGTTGAGGGTGGTGGTAGTGGTGTTGAGGGTGGTGGTAGTGTTGTTGATGGTGGTGGTAGTGTGGTTGATGGTGGTCGGACGGGAAGCTCTGGCCGGGAGAGAGCAGGCGAGATCGGAGCGGTGCAGTCCGGCGACGGGGGGGGGCGCACACAGCTGATCGGAGGGTCGGCGGTGCAGTCCGGCGACGGGGGGAACGCACGGGGGCGGGGAAGAGGGCTGCAGCCGGAGTGTGGCTGCTGGTTCGGTGGTGTACTGCCGAAGTCGAGTGGTGCGACGCTGTCGGTGCACAGCCGAAGTCAAGTGGAGCAGGCCGGATGGAGGAGTCTGAGTCGGAGTAGCCGTGCACAGGCCGGAGCCGCCGGGCCGGAGTCGCTGTGCACAGGCCGGATGGATTCAGTCGGCCGGGCCGGACTGCTCCTCTACCAAGAAGAAGAAAGTAAGAAGAAGAAAAAAGTTGAAGAAGAAGAAAGAAATGGAGGAGGAAGAAGAATGAAGTTTCTATGCATGAAAAATAAATGGAGGAGGAGGAGAGAGAGAGATTTTATTGGGATTAGGGCCGGTAGGTTTTTGGTTGAGGGTGGGGTGAGGAGTTACTTTATAGGGGTGTGTGTGGAGGAGATGGATGGGTGAGATCATCCTATTCAAAATGGATGGTTGAGATTAATCATGAAGAGGAGAGGGTTTCTTCATGAGGGTGAAGGGATGGATGAGAATGGGACCCCATTTTGGGACCCTCTCATTAGTTCTTGGCCAATAGGGTGTTGCCACATAATTTAATAATTGCGACTTAGCCCCGTAAATTTGAGAAATTATATGGACACATAAAATGACACAAAAATTGCGGAGAAAAATATATTTAGAAATTTTTATGGTGAGAGGGTGTTGTGCGTTAGGCACGGGTTTAATTAGAAAGGCATTGGGATTTATTTAGGATTAAAAATGGAATTTACAAAGTTTGTATTCTCGATTTAAATAAAAATAAAGTGTCCCGCAAATTTGAATTAATTGGGGCACTTGGGGTCAAAATCCGGAAATGACGCAAAGGCCAAAAATGGTGGGGGCTTGGAGTCAGTCTTGGACCCTTTAGTTGGTCCGGCTCAACGGGTTAAGTTAGTATCTCAAAATTTAGGGTAACGACACAGGTGTCCGACACGGAATTAAATATGTGTTACGATTTCGGAATGTTGTGCAATTAATTTAGAGCACACAAAAATTAATTTTAAAATACGGAAAAGTCCAGTACCTAACTTGGCGGGTCGAGTCGAAAGTACAATAATTGAACAAAATTTATGGGCTGATATTGGGCTCCAAAAAATCAGAAAATGATAGGGCGCGCCAAGGGTTTTAATTAATTGAATTAAATACCAGATAAATTATCTCTACTCTAAACCTCGACATCTGCTATCAAAATTTTTCCAAAACCACTCTAACTATCTATAGAATAAATCGAGGGGGTTTACAAAAGTGTTGACTCAAAATGAGATAGCAGTCCTGTACACTATATCCCTTTACTAAACTTCAAAAGATATAGACCTCCAGGCTGGAGGATAGCTTTGCCACGGAGCTGCATTTGTGTATGAAAAGTTGCAGCTTCTGGCTTTAAAATGCTTCAAGGGGCGCGGTAAAGATGCGCCAGCAGCTGGACTGGATCGGGAAGACGACTTCGGCTCCTCGCTTGGTTCGCCTTGGTACGGAGAACCTGTTTCAACGAGGGTCAGCATGTCAAAACATACTGGTGAAGGCGAGCTAACCGAACTATACTAATCAACACGTTGTTTTAATGAAGCATGCATATTTGTGGGTTTCTATCTTGCCTTAGTTCATTTACAAGTAAGCAGCATATAGAATTTACTGAAATGAATGTGCCACCGTTCGGTGGATTTTACCTGACCGTCTGAATCACCTGCACAATACTTACCATGTCTTTCCTGCCATGAAGACACAAGTTAGTTTGCAACAGGTTTAAATATACATGATGATCACTGGCGTGGTGCCATAACGGACATAGTCAAGGACAGGGATAGCATGCAACGAGAACACGACAAGCACACGACAAGCACACGATGCGTTGTAAGCCATCCCCTCAAGCACACGATGACTACACACGAGTTCCGCCCGGACCGGAACGGTGCCAGTGCCCCAGCGACCGTCCACAGAACTTACCCTTGTGCACAAGTTGTCCATGATCGAACAATACGTTATCTTAAACAATCAGTTTACGCCTTTGAGGCAACATGAGCACAAGACATATTAATAATTGTTAAACATCCAAGCAACACGAGTATGAAACATGTATTTGCACAAGACAAGCAACAGTTCATGATTTATTTCCAAACGAACAAGCATGCAGTTTAGTATCCGTTCATGAAGTTATTGACAAGCATAATGAACCAAGTCTATTCTCTTTTATCTTGGTTTCTTTTATTATTACTTGCTATCATTTGATCGGGGCAAAGAAGAATGCAGATTTTAGGGCGTGAATCTTGGAAGCAGGGCTAGCTAATCGGGTTGGTAGCCACTCACTTGGATTGTTGGAAGGGAGAAGGAAAGAGGCGCTTCACGACTCCGCTCGCAAACCGCCTACTGCTCGTTCACCTGCACACGAACAGCTCAATTAATACTTCTTTCTCTCATTCCAATCTCGGAATAGAAGTGCAAGTCAATGAACGAAAACAATGAAAACCATCGAAACCGTTCAAGGAAAACAACCAAATCCCAAAACCAACTCAAAGCACGAAAGCAACAAGCGACATCGAAAACCGAGGCAATAAAAGATAGCAGCGGAGAGGTCCCTCCTGACTCTGTCGCTAAGTCGATCCCGGGGGCACGGTCCACTGAATATGGGAATCGATTCCGAAGAAACAAATCCATAACGAGGACGAGTTCTTAATTCAATCTATCCCGATCGAACGATACCATCTTGTGTTTCTTAGCCGCGCTCTCCACACCGGGAGAACGGTGCGCTACAGATCGTTCTCGTCCTCCTCTGATCCGATCTGATTGTCTGCTCCAATTATCCCCGTTACCCTGTGACCAGGGGTCTCTATTTATAGAGATCAATCAAATAATTGTCCAGTTGGCATAGAAGCCAAACTGTGAAGAAAGTTGCATCTTTTATGCGGCGGTTATAATAACTGCTACCCATATTCAAATAATCTTTTGAATCTGCGTATGACACGTATCCCTTTAAAAGATAACGTGTATAACCGCTTCTCGAAGATCATGGCATGCAAGCCACGTAAGAAATAGCCCATGCGTAAAGATGGTTGGCGTAAAAGCCAAATAACTGTCTTGTTGGTGTAAAAGCCAAATAACTGTCTCCTTGGCGTAAAAGCCAAATTGTGAAGAAGAAGAAGACTTTCTTTACGATGCGGTTATGATAACTGCTACTCACATTCAAATAATCTTCTGAATCTGCGTATGACACGTATCCCTTTAAAAAGGTAACGCGTATAACCGCTTCTCGAAGATCACGGCATGCAAGCCACGTAGGAAATTGCCCCTTCGTAAAGATGGTTGGCGTAAAAGCCAAATAGCTGTCTTGTTGGCGTATAAGCCAAATAGCTGTCTTGTTGGCGTAAAAGGCCAAACTCTGCGTAAAACTTGATGGTTCATGAATAATAGATAACTAGCGTAAAATAGCCACTTATCCATCACGACCGTGATCTTGAGCGTATTCTGGGCTAAATAGCATTATCACATTCCTTTGAAAATATAGCCGAGTTGGCGTATTTCGAGGAGATAGCATACGGCGTACTCCTATAGTTGAAAATAGCCTGGTTGGCGTAACATACGAGGATGGTGATGTGAGCGTATTAGTCACAGTTTTAGCTTTCCCAGTCAATTATCCATCACGACTAAGATCTTAAGCGTATTCTGGGCTAAATAGCCTTATCACATACCTTTGCAAATATGGCCGAGTTGACGTATTTCGAGGAGATAGCATACGACGTACTCCTATAATTAAAAATAGCCTGGTTGGCGTAAAATGCAAGGATGATGATGTGGGCGTATTAGTCACAGTTTTAGCTCTCCCCGTCATGACAAAATCTAAAGAATAGAACCAAATCTCGTGCATTAAATGCAGAGATATGCCTCCATCTCGTGCATTAAATGCAGAGATATGCCTCGAGCTCTGTGCGAGAAATAACTTTTGATGTGGCATCTGATTTTGTCTCATCTTGAGCGTAAAAACTCATTTCTGCTTATGTAGAATAGGCAGCGTATTCTTTGAATGCGTAAAAACGACTTGTATCAAGAATATGTCGCTAAACGACAACCTGGATCTCTGTGCAAAAATCATCATCACAACCGTCCTCTCGATCATCGTGCAGTACTTTTGTCAGGTGCCAGGTTCACTGATTTGTCTGACAAATTCATCCGAGGAATACGAAGAGTTCCTCGTACAACTTTATGCTGCATTAAAAACAAACGTATTTTTTAAAATTTACGCAGGAGGGTAAAGCAACCTTTTACGCAGAACAGCCTTGAAGGGCTGCTTTACGCGGATAGCTCTGAAGCTCTACTTTACGCCAAACAGCTCTGAAGCTCTGTTTTACGCGGATTGTTCTGAAGCCATATTTTACGCCACACAGCTCTGAAGCTCTGTTTTACGCAGACTTCATGTATGTTGGGGGTTTTGACTGTATAATACGCGTACAATTTCCCAGCGTATTTCATGTTTCTACAAGACCCCCTTCAAAGTTTTTAAATTTCTCGTAATTTGAAATACTTTGAATGAAACATAAAATGGTCAAATTTGACTCGTTCTTCGAGGCTGATTTTGCGGCGATATTTAAGAAGTTGTTGGGATTTTGTGTGTTCTCTTCTGTCTATATAAGAGCAAGCAAATGAACTTGTTTTTTCATACTTCCTTCACCAAAAAGATGGCTACTGAGATTCATTGGGCTGAACCGAGAAAGAAGAAGATTATGCTCTTCCAGCATGTAAGGAGCCGTAAAAAGAGACGTCTTCGAGCAAATATTCTCTGCAATGATGGACCATAGAAGGATATCATAGCTTCCTTTGCTCGAGATAATCAGCAATTTTATATGGCGATTCGTCAAAGAGAGAGGAAGGGTCACATTAGACCACACAGCTTGCTAGCTGCATTTTCCCCTATTATGAAGCTGGACCCTGGTGGGCAGCTTGGCCGTGTCTTCCAGTATTGTGTTGGGTCTGAATCCCTAACACAATTCTAAGCATGGTCACTGATGACGTATGGGGGGTGGGCTTGAATAATTTAAACAGGTCCAGTTTTGTATCCTCCCTCCATTCACCATTTTCTTGGTCCCCGGCCGAATAAGTGCTGTAGAAGAAGAAATGAAGATCTCCATCAGACGAGAACCTAGCGTAATAGATTCTCATCCTATGTAATCGTGATCTTGAATATTAATGAAAATCCTTTGTAAAATGGATTTTCATTATATGTAATCATGATTAATAAACTTGTCTTCTTTTACGCACTATTGATTTGCCATATTGCTGTGAGGAAGTCTGATAATACGCAGCTTCAATATGCTTGAGTAATTTTTACGCTGACTCTGACAAATATACCTCCAATCAGGTTCCAACTTTTACGCGTAAAGGAAGATGCGTAAAAAAAAAAAACTACAAGAAATGAAATTGATAGCAAGCGAAATTATTACAATAAGCAAATTTGAACAAGTAACAAAGGTTGTTTTGTTAGAGTAAGCAAATTCTACAATAATGTAGTGATAGCACATTCTACAACAGATGAAGTTTATAGCAAGCAAAATTATCTTTTGTTGTAGTAACGTAATGTAGCTTACACTTGTATTATTGTACGATTTACTATTATTTTACCTAACAAAAAATCGGATTAACGTGGTATTTTGGTTTATTTTTTCGGTTTTTTCTTCGGACTGTGTAGAACTTTTGTTACAGATATACAGCTTTCGGCCTTCATGTGAGCCTGTACGTTTTATGGGACACAGTATAAATTTTACAAAGAAGCAAAGAAAGAAAGAAAGAAACATTGGGTCTGGATGAAGTCTTGACCAAGAAACTATTGGCTCTCAAGGAAAAAAACTATTGGCGGAGGCGGGTCCAACTCTGGAAACTGTTTGTGTCTTTCCATTGCATTGAATCGATTGACCCCTTTCTTGCAGCTGAAACCAACCAAGGTCCAAGCATCGATTCAAAGCTTCCTTTTGTGTTGACAACCAAGCATTGACTCAAAGCTTCCTAAATATTGTCCAAATTCCAGATTGACAGCAACATTTCGCACAAAAATTTGGTCTGCCCAACATTTTTTTCCCCCAAAACTCACCGACATGTGGACCAATAAAAGCTAGACTATGCTTCACGATAAAAGCACAACAATATAACACCTGGTCGAGATCCATAGGCCATAACCCATAGACCAAAAACTAATGGTCTCTCGGTTTTGATATAATTTAGACTCTCACCTGAGCAGCAGTAGGCCTAAAACTATGTTCGAGCAGGAATTAAGGAAGCTCCACAAATCATGAGATGCTGTCGAGCGAAGCAAAGCTGCTCGCGAGTTTGAACATAGTTTTCAAGCTTGCGCTCGAGGCTCAATAGACGCTCGGGCCCTCGGCTAGATTGTACCATGAAGGGAGTGAACACTTCTAAACGTCACACCAATGTTAGGTCTATAAAACAGTTGTCATTAGTATGCAGACTAATTATATAAATGCCACTAGTGAACGCATTGGAAAAACGTGTTCCTCCCAGTACAGATAGTTAGTTTCACTGAAGGTCCTGAAATCTATGTGCTTGTAAACATGTTGTTTCTATGCTGAATCGATTTTGTGGCTGCTGATATTGTTCGAAAAACTTAAAACTTTGCGCACAAATTGCATATGACCATACAAATACATATTGCATTTGCAACATAATTATAAAAATATAAACATGCATGATAATGGAAACACTTAAACAATATGTACAAACATGTTCTCATTCATATCCTACGTGCTATCCTCAAGCATTAGTGCGTAAACTTTTTTCCTATTTCTAGGGTAGACACAAGTGGTGACGTAATGGTTCCAAACATTACTAGTCGTAAAAAAATATCAACTTCTACTTGTTGTCAAATCCAGGCTAAAAATATGATTATAAGTAAATCATATATTATAGAGTCTATAATATCATTCTCGTAAAAGGTAACACATGATATACAAATCATACCATTCTTAATTATGCTCGGGCTATACAATTTCAACATTTTCCAAAGTAACATTCTTAAAAGGCATACATATGATCTCTTTATCTATTTTTTTTCTTTTTGTTTTTCTGTTAAGATTAATTAGATTAGATTTAGGATTAGATACTAATTAGATTTACGATTTGATTTCTTCTCATCTGAGGATACATATTTCTTCTCCTACTTCTATACAGATATGAATTCGTTTTTCATCTATATATATATATATATATATATATATATATATATATATATATATATATATATATATATATTCATAGTTGTATTGCTCTTTTACAATATCCAATAATAAAATTAATATTTGTTGATTTGTTTCATGGTATCAGAGCCTTGTTTAATGAGCCTCCATCGTCAACACGTCGTCATCGTCTCTTCTTCGGTCTTCAGCTTTGCTCTCAAGTGGTGATGTTGTTTTAACAGGTTCAGTAATTGATCATCTATAGTTCTCGTTATTCAAAGACTAAGACGTGGCCAGAGAATAGCAAAGAAAGTTCTTTGTTTTTTGTTAGCAACCAAAAAAAAAAGTTTATGTGCTCACCTTAGCAAAAAGGTGCGGAGCACAAAGGTTCTGTGCTCATCTTAGCACAAAAGTTTTTTCTTTCTTTCTTTCTTGCTTATTATTATTATTATTATTATTATTATTATTGGTTGATTTGTAAATAAAAAACAAAAAAAGACAAAAAACATGAAAAAAAAACAAAAAAAATGTCTTCATCTTAGCAGTTTCGAGATTTTCTTCCGACTTTCACTGATTTTCTGTTGACCTCTTCTCATGATTGGGCTGCCTCAGTCTGCACCACTCTACGTGGTCATCATCTTCTCGGTTATCTTGATGGTTCTATTCCGAGGCTTTATGATCCCACCGCCGATGATAAAGCTGAGACCCGAAATACAATTCGTGTTGCTCAGGACACTTGGGACGACCACGGTGAGCGGATCGTTGCTTTCACTATCTCTTCTGTTGATCGATCACTCTGTCCAGATCTTGAGGATATCTCGTCCGCTGCTTTATTATGGGACCATTTGACTACTCAGTTTGTTCAGTCGAGTGGTGCTCGGGAGTATCAGTTGATCACCCAGGAATTGGCTGCCAGACAGGGGGATCGCACTATTCAGGAGTTTGCCACACTGATGCGGGGTTACTGGTGAGACCTACTAAAATTTGAGTGTACTGGTCCAGATTATGTATGCACGCGCACTTATCGAGAACGTTAATAGCTTTTTCAATTTCTCATGGCCCTATGTCCCAAATTTTAGTCCGCAAGCGGCCAGATCATTCAGAATAATATCATCCTAGATGTTGCTATTTTTGAGCTTACAGTTGAGGAGACTCGTCTGCGTTCTCTTTCTACTAATAAATTTACATCGACTTCAGGTTCTGAAACTGTTCTTGAAGTTGCTCCCACTTCTCTTCGTCCTTCATGTACCTATTGCGAAAAGCTTGGTCATTTCACTGCCACATGTTACTCTCGTCAGTGATCTGGTAAGATCTTTGCTTACTGCCAAAAATCTGGACACTCAGCAAATAATTATTTTTTGCTACACCTCGAGCGGATGAAGACAAATGGTTTCTCCTTGTCTCGTTCTCCAGTACCTCAGGTTCACATTGTTGATAGTACTCAGACATCGACAGATATTCAATATCGTCTTAATCAGTTAGAGCTCCAGCTCTAGAGTCAGCCTGCCTTAATTGGCTCCTCTACATGTGCCTTTTTTGTTTTAATTGGCCGGAATAAAGTTGGAAGCACTCAACAGGGCCCACCACAAGCAACAGGCCCATAATTGTAACGACCCATTTTGCTCAAGCGGATAGCCGATTCAAATGGCAAAAGTGCATCAACCCGACCCGCTTTACTCAGCGAGAATACTCGTTTGAGGCAAAAGAATTTTCAGACTTAGCCCTTCAGGAGTTCTGGCTTAGGCTTTCAGAGTCTCGCTCGGAGTATCGCTCGACCGAGGCGAATCATCGCTAAGATGGGTGGCTACGATAAACTTGTCTTTGCTTAGACAACACACTTAAAATATGGACGATACATGCTAGTAGCTAGGTGAATCACCCCTACATGCTAATAAAGAATACAACGCACCTAGCTAAGGGAATAATCCTAACTTGTATTTTTTGTGTTAGAACATGAAAATAAAACTTTGCTTATATATAGACCCTCGCATGCTACCTTTGCCTTGTGCAAGTAGACCCCGCTATGCCTCGAGTAAATTATAATATGCTCGTCGCAGTGCACTGTTCACTTGTTTACACTGCACGTCCCTAGATCTTGTCGCTCGGTATATCCCTCTACGGCTTCACTCCTCGTTTTACCCTTAGGCCCGTTTAAAACATAAATGCTTATATTTCATATAAAATGCATGCTTGCCTTCTTATATATATACTTGTACTCGTTGCCTCGTTTCAATGCTTGCCACACAATTATATGCCACAATCAAGTAAACACTATCTTGCCTTGCATTCATCCAATTCATCGGAAGACTATCTAATAGTCATTCCGTGCAAGTATGAACCTGAAGGTATACGGGACCGTTAGGTCGCCAAGGTAATTTCTGAACCAGGAGATTGCATCATGTCGAGTAAAGCAAGAATCACAGCTCATGGAGCAAGACCCATTCAGGTATTCGGATCCTTGGTAGTCTCTCTCGAGCAGGCTAGATGGTGTATGTGCCCTTATTGCTACACCCATCTTCGCCCAAGAGACTACGCATCATCGAATGGCTAAGTGAATCGAGAATTGAAATGTCATATCATGACTCCCATGAACCTGAAACCCAAGATTTGCATGGTCGCGGATAACTCATGCACGAGGTATCATGGATTTCTCGGACGATCACTGGGGCACCAGGATCGTGCCGGCCTGGGAGAAATCATATAGGGACTCATCGAGCTTCGGCGGGATGGTTTCGGTGCCTCGAGTTTTTAGCACTACACCATCACCATCGGAAGAGTTCGGGTCTCTGCTGTTACGGCTGGATGGTGCGTGCCTCGAGTTTTTAGCGCTATACCCATCTCCGTCAAGAGACTCGTCCAAATGGCTTATAGCACCAGCGACCCTCTTGTTTATATAGATAAGTCATCCTCGCTTAGCGATAATCTGTGTGCGAGTTATTGTATTGCATCCAGATTCTAAAACACCTGAACGATCATGAGTATAACACACTTGTGCATATGGAGCACTTGAACATCTTCTGTAACACACCTGATAATCCATGTAATCGTGCACCCGAAACATAATCTCGCTCTCGACACTTGTGTTTGCATATGTTATTTGCCCCTGAATGTTATTATATATGCTCGTGCTTGATTTAAGTTGGTTTGCCTTGGACAGGGGAGGACAAATGGTAAGTTGGTAAGTCTCGTCGTGTTTTCTCTTATATCGCATGGCGCATTGCCACACGAGTTAGGCTATTCATCATTGCCATAAAATTGATACTAAGGCAAGAATAGAAAGAAAAATTAATAGATGGTGTACGGAACCTATATAACGTATTTGGATTTGTCGAGCGGGCGAGAAGCCTCCCCACCAGTGCATTCATGTACTGATAATTCACCAGATTGTTTGCAGGGTGCGGAAGAACCTCGCTCGATGCGGATGCCTCCCTCGTGTGTGCTAAGGCGTGGAGTTTACTCTAAAGCCTCGGAGCGTTGCATCCGGAACTGAAGCACATATACATGACATAATGTTAGAACATTGCCTATGTATCATTCCACAAATGTATCCACTTGGCATGCTTTTACTGTTCAGAGAGAGAGGCTTAAGCGATTTATAATCTCGGCTAAGCGACTCCTGTAACACTTGTTCATATCAATAAAGAGCTTATTTTATTTTTATACTTGTGTTATTCAATGCTTCTGCTATTGTCGACTCTATAAACTTGTTACCAATTATTATGCGTTTATATTTCTGCTGCACTCGGACAATCTGTGCGACTTTGTGGCTTAGACCTCTTACCGTCTGTTCAGATCACGGCCTTGCACGGGCGCGACTTACGCTCGTATGGTATCACGCCCAGATGGGTCAAGTGATCGTCCTGCGGGAGCACTGGCACGGTAATTTGTGCCAAACGGGGACGATCGATTTTCCTGCGGGAGATAGGGCGTGACATATTGGTATCAGAGCGTAGCTTTACGCCTTTGGACTTTGTTTCAATTTTCTCAGTTTTGAAAGCTCGTTCGTGGGTTATGTGCATACGTTCTCTCTCAATGTCCCATCGAAATGTTACAAACAATGAGTCTAAATAATTTCAAAAAGTATATGTGAATGGTATAATTGCTAGTACAAAATTGTGATGCGAAGGCCTTTATGCCGACCTGTGCTAGACTTTGTGGAAATAGACTCGTGCTAGAAATTGCAAGTTATATGCAAACCCAAATACCTATGCAAGATTTCCTAACTAGTTAGTGTGCGAAATAGAATATCGCCCGAACGGTTAGATATGCACACAGTCTTTCGGCTAAGTTGTGTTGAGTATCGCGCGCCAAGACCTTTTGGTGCAAGCTAGTTGCAAACGAGAAAGTGATATCGTTCAGATAAGGGATAAGTCAGACTTAGAATGTCAACCGATAGAAACATTATAGATTATCGCTTAGGCGAATATAGAAAATCGTTCTTGGATTTTGGGAAATAGCTCGAACGGTATTTCGTGTCGGAAGATACAAATCGAATATGGTTTACTTGGATGACTATCAAAAGGATATATATACGAGACTAAGATTTATCAGGCGATACCTAAGTATCGTACAGAATTCTTAGGAAAACTTGATGAATATGCTAGCGATTGATGCGAATACCGATTGAGAATTTAATTGGGTGACTCAATTTTGAGTGGTGTATGGATCATTTAGAAATGTCCAAATAGATTCATAAGTCTCGTACGATAATTGGATTGAATGATTTGAGAATGCCTTGAATAAGTGATAAGGCTTATATCGAATAGGGATTCATGGAAAAAGAAATCGATATCTTGGTTAAGAAAACTTGCTGAAAACTTAGAGGATTGTGCGAACGATTTCGGATTGAAACAAACGAATTAAAACTTGAATACAATATCGTTCGAATAGAAGTTAGCCCAAAAATGAATATTGTGGTTCGATGAAAGAGATAAGCGATAATGGATTTGACTTGGAGTTTGGGAAAATGATCTTGAATCTAGTTCGAAAAGATAACCTTCAAAATCAATCCCAACGAGAACGATTATCCTGCTGGAGCGTCGGTGTGGTGATTTCACATACGACGGGGATGATAGAACTCACGAGAATATGTTCGGTGATTATTCTAAATAAACTCGATGAATGGAACGAATCAAAATGTATAGACTTTGGCTTAAATATTTGAACTTAGTTGCTTGAGGAATGCCAAAAGTAGACTATGGATTTACCGAATGGTAACATTGAAGTTGGATAATTTTGCTAGACGAATTATAATCAATGCATGAAAGGATGTGACTTGGTGGATAAATATATATAACTTGGATGGAGAAAAGTAAAATGATAAGAAAATCTAAATCATTTCGAAGATAACCATAATGTTCGACGTTCTTGTCTTGTGTGAGCGTAACTCTATGCTTGTGCATGCGACACGCCCAGATTAGGACGATTATCCAGCGGGATCATTGGCGTGGTGATTCACGTCCAACGAGAGTGATCAAACTTGCGAGAGAACGGAGTATGATAACTGAATGATCATCTTGACTTGTGGTTCGATACGATAAGACGAAATTGGAAATACAAGTAAATCAGAAGTATTTAAGGGATAAGTTAGCCTAGATCTTGGAGTAAATCACACTTGATAGTTTCGTGAATGGATACATGAATCATGTTGGACGACTTGGAGTTATAAATAAAATTTTAGAATTGAATCTTGGCTTGGTGGTCTAGACTTAGAATGCATAGGAATTCTATCAAAACATGTTTGGAGAGAGAGACTATTCAAATCACTAGGCTTGTCCTGCAACTTGGATATATCATGGATTTGACTGAACGGACTCAAATCATGTACGAATGAACATATTAATGTGTGTAGGATGATCTGTGCTCGATGTTTAGAAATCTGAGTGAAACAAGCTTGGACAGAATACCCCGTGCAAATGAATAATGGTTTGACCCTAGAAATTGGGGCGAGCATCGTACGATGAATTTGCACGATGAATCGCATACTTGAACTTGTACCTATGACCTTATGAGATGATCTAGTAATTATACAGACAACCATGTGCCGAGTGAAAGAAACTGGTGTGATCAACTTTAGAATATTGCTTGAACAAAGTTATAGAACTGGGACATCAATACTTAGAGTTAGACTGGGAACGGTAATGTGTGTTATGTTTGACCCGAACAGATGGATGCTAGTCGGTAGACCGAATAGATCATGCTTAACCGTGGTACAAATACTTGATTTGAGTTGGAAGGAAAATGACTTAGAATTTGATCGACCCTGTTGAAAGTATCCGTGTGATTCATAAAACGAGAACCCTTGAGATTTTTGCAAGTAGCTTGTCTGATTTCACTATCACTAAGTTTGGTTGAATGCATATGTTTGAGGGATGCCTTGAACGTGTGCATGATCCAAGACTCAATGATATGTGAAACTCGAGTGCTAAGACTTCGCTATCGCTAAGTTAGTTGACATGCATATGTTTAAAGGACGCTTTGAATATGTACACGATCCAGACTAGCGATATGCTGATCTTGAATGCTAGTGCAAATGAATATCCGCATGGACAAGTATAACGACTTGTATAAGTTTTCCCTAGCCTTAGATTATTATTCATGATGGATTATAACGTACCCCACGTTAAGAAATATATGTTCCACGCTAAGGCACAATAGAGGCTGACCCAGCATTCACGCGACACAGCGTAAGGACTGAGTAGGAGATTATGTTCGAACAGATTTAGTGGTACCGATTGATACGCTTGGGATAGATTCAATAGTGCGATAGAACGGCTTGCGCTCAGGAAGTCTCGAGGATGAAACTTTTTCTGAGTGGTGTATAATGTAACGATCCATTCCGCTCAAGCGGACAACTGATTCAAATGGCAAAAGTGTATCGACCCGACCCGCTTTGCTCAGCGAGAATACTCGTTTGAGGCAAAAGGATTTCCAGACTTGGCCCTTCAGGAGTTCCGGCTTAGGCTTTCAGAGGCTCGCTCGAAGTATGGCTCGACCGAGGTGAATCATCACTAAGGTGGGTGGCTACGATGAACTTGTCTTTGCTTAGCCAGCACACTTAAAATATGAACAATATATGCTAGTCGCTAGGTGAATCACCCATGCATGCTAATAAAGAATACAACACACCTAGCTAAGGAAATAATTCCAACTTTGTATTGCTTGTATTAGAACATAAAAATAAAACTTTGCTTATATATGGACCCTCTTGTCCAAATGGCTTGTAGCGCCAGCGACCCTCTTGGTCATATAGATAAGTCATCCTCGCTTAGCGGCAATCCGTGTGTGAGTCATTGCATCGCATCCAGATTCTAAAACTCCTGAACGATTATGAGTATAACACACTTGTGCATATGGAAAACTTGAACATCTTCTACAACACACCTGATAATTCGTGTAATCGTGCACCCGAAACATAACCTCACTCTCGACACTTGTGTTTGCATATGTTATTTGCCTCAGGATTTTATTATATATGCTCGTGCTTGATTTAACTTGGTTTGCCTTGGACAGGGAAGGACAAATGGTAAGTTGGTAAGTCTTGCCATATTTTCTCTTATATCGTACGGCGCACTACCATTCGAGTTAGGCTATTAATCATTGCCATAAAACTGATCCTAAGGCAAGAATAGAAAAAAAAACTTAATAAATGGTGCACAAAACCTATATAACGTGTTTGGATTTGTCAAGCGGGCGAGAAGCCTCCCCACCAGTGTATTCATGTACTGATAATTTACCAGATTGTTTGCAGGGTGCGGAAGAACCTCGTTCGGTGCAAATACCTCCCTCGTGCGTGCTAAAGTGTGGAGTTCACTCTGAAGCCTTGGAGCGTTACGTCCGGAACTGAAGCACATATATAGGACATAATATTGGAACATCGCCTATGTATCATTCCATAAATGTAGCCACTTAGCATGCTTTTACTGTTCAGAGAGAAAGACTTGAGCCATTTGTAATCTCGGCTAAGCGCCCCCTGTAACACTTGTTCATATCAATAAAGAGATTATTTTATTTTTATACTTGTGTTATTCAATGCTTCCGCTATTAACGACTATGTGAACTTGTTACCAATCATTGTGCGCTTATATTTTTGCTGCACTCGGATAATCTGTGCGACTCTGTGGCTTCGACCTCTTACCGCTTGTTCAGATCACGGCCTTGCACGGATGCGACTTACGCTCGTGCGGCATCACGCCCAGATGGGTCAAGCCATCATCCCGCGGGAGCGCTGGCGCGGTGATTCGTGCCTAGCAGGGACGACCGATTTGCCTGCGGAAGATCGGGGCATGACAACAAAATAGGCAAGTGCCGGCTCAGATGTCCCCTCCTCCCTCTCCAGTCATGTATCTCACCCCATTTGGGTACATGGCATGCCCAAGTGATTATGCATACCAACAACGCGTTTATAATCCTCAAATGATACCACATTACTACAATCAGATGTACAGAACAACTTCATCATCTACTGTTGGCCCGCAAACGTATCTTTACCCCTACATGGGATACGTCATACAAAATCTGAGGGCAACTTTCATTCGCCAATGCAGGTCCATCGTCCAACGTACGTGCAGTATCCTACAGTCCACGCAGAAGGGTCCTATGCTCCCTTACTGCCCTACAACTTCCACCTTTAATCCCTATTTCACGCAAGCTAACCCGTTAACAATGCAGATTTCAGTTTTTGAAAGGCACTATGTGACTTCAATTGATCAACTGGCAATTTTTTATTTTTTATTTTTCAAAAGTCACACCCTACACCGCGATTTTAGTTTCTATTGCGCAAACTCATGTTGTTTGACCCACCATGAGTTTGAAAAGGGGGTGTTAAGATTAATTAGATTAGATTTAGGATTATATACTAATTAGATTTATGATTTGATTTCTTCTTCTCTAAGGATACATATTTTTTCTCCTACTTCTATACGGATATGAATCCGTTTTCCATATATATATATTAATAGTTGTATTGCTCTTTTACAATATTCAATAATAAAATCAATATTTGTTGATTTGTTTCAATCTCATTACTTATATTAGGGACATAGTAAGAAAAATAATAAAGAGTTTATATTAAGGAGTATAGATAAATAAAACATGATCAAAGCCAGTCACACCCTATTGATGGATTTCTCTATCTCTCATTACAATGCCGAAAGAATTTTTTCGCATATATCAAAATACAACTAGACTATCAAAGTCAACAAAATATCGCAACGCGGAATGGGACATTAAGCTTTGTATGTATACATTAATACATAAAGAATATAAGAATTTACGTATAAAATAATAAACTATATAAATATTATGTATAGGATAAAAATTTAAAAAAATACGGAGAGAAATACAAATTGTCATTAGCAATGACGATATAAGCGTATGCACTCATACTGCCATTACTAACGGCGATTTGATCACATTAGTTTTCTTTATTTTATTTCCTTAATTTAAATGATGTCATATCGCCAGTAACATTGGCGGTCTGGAATAATATTGACGGTTTGATGGATTTTTTAAAAATATTAAAGAAAATAAGAAGATTTGTGTCATGTATCTAATCTGGGCTGGTATACTCCTTACAAATATTCAGTATCAGCACTTGTATCAGCATTCAGAATCAGAATTCAGCATTAACATTAATGCCAGTGGGATGCTCAGTCAGCATCAGTCCATGCCAACTCAGCTTGCCAGCTCACCCAACTACCTGTCAAATAACTAACCTGGTATTAGTATAAATATGATATCAGAGAACAAGGAATGTACGAAAATTATACTTAGCTTTTATGAAATTTCTCCTTTCTTAAGCTCTTGTAATTTACTTCTTCTTTTATTAATAAAAACCCTAATTCGATTCTTGATTCTCTGTTGCAAACCTTAGCCATGGTGAATTTTCATCTGGTGGGATCTCCTCCTCCCAATACTCACCAATTGGGAAGAGGACATGACAACGTGGTATCAGAGCCACTCACGACAATTCCCGAAGGCAGTCAGGTGCGAGTAGCCAGAGCTCCCAGCGAGGATCACCGGAGGATCGGTAATTCACCGCCGGAGCCGAGCGGATATTGCTGCTGGAAGGTACGGTCAACGATCTCAATTTCAAATTTGATCGTATGATAGAGAAGAATTCAAGAACTGAGAAATTGTTGGAGAAATTAGTGAGGAACAGAGGAATGAATGAAGCACCCACCTCGATTATGTCTTCTTTCCCTGTAGTTTCACATCCGGTTCTTCCCCCACTACCAACCCTGCTAGCAAATCCCCATGCTCCTTTGACATCCTCCTCACCATTAGGGCATCATCATATACCAGTATTTAGGCCTAAAATTGTCACGCCCCAAACTCCCGCAAGCCCAATAGTCCCCGCTGAACGTGAAATCACCACGTTGCAGCTCTCCCGCGGGACAATCGTTCTATTCGGGACGTGATGCCGTACGAGCCTGGAGTTGCGCTCGTACAAGGCGATATTGTTAAACACGAAAGTTATCATCGAAACAACCAAGTTACAGCGGAAGCCAATTGTGTACCAAGCACACATCAGAGTATACGCAGCGAAGCTCACGATAGGGTCCAAATGAGATGTCCCGAGTCAATGCCACAAAGGCGATGCCACGGAGATGATGAAATAACTCTTGCTCTTTCTCTAGCCCACAAAGGTACTTACAGTTCATACATCTTGTCCCGTATATCCAAGCAGCGCCACTACGTCTGTGTACCTAAAATATTGCCCACAAACGTGGGTCAGTACACAACCGTACTGGTGAGCGGGATAACCCACTCGTCTAAGCCGACACTAAGTAAAGTAGTGAATGCACACAGTTAAATGGTGATCTTTCTAGTTGAATCCTAGATTCGTTTCATGGCATATGGATGACATGTTAAGGAAAGCAGTAAAGCAGTTTAAGCATGCAAGCATTTATTCTCAAACCAAACGACAAGCAGTTTATATATATATCCGACCCATCTAACTCAATGCCATCGCTTGCACGATAACATATCGAACCATCAGTCTCGCCTCAATATCCATCCTCAACCAAAGTTTATATCCCAATCTCGAGTGCACACTCTTGCCGAGGCAAGGTGGCCGCGCCTACACGAAAGCCAAACCAACAAAAGAAAAGCAAGCCAACTCTTATCTATATGAAGTCACTGGCAAAGCCATAAAGGACAAAATCCAAGCATTAACGGCGCGCCCTATCAGCCCGGGTAGCAAGTCCCGCTGGAGGTCCCGCAATGCATCGTGACTAGCACGAATCAATATTTCCCTCCGGATCGATACGGTCCTAGTGCCCCGGGAAGCCGTTTCGAGGAAATGTCAAACCCTGTGTACACAGGTTGTCCGTGACATGCAGAAAGTAGGTATGACGAGAGGATCGAACATTCTTGCCCCACCAAGCGATCCTAGACTCGTTCCATCGATAAACCCAACCGAAGTATCCATAACCATTCTTCCAACGTATTCCCAAGGATTCCAAATCTCGACCTCAATATATATATCCCAAGGCACCAAAATACCCATATGCACAATCTCTCAAGTTTGTGCCCAAGTTATGTCCACACTTCACATTGCCGCTTCCCAACACAGTGTTTCACATTGGGTGCAACACCCCACACTCCGAATAATCCCGTGGCACAATGCCCCAACAGTAGCCCAATGCCCCATCAAGCGGCACCATACCTCGCTGATGCAGTTGTTCGGTTTTGAACCACAACTGCTCGCTTTGTAAGACAAAGCGACCCAGTGATACTCGTGCACGGATGCACGCTCGCTCACCCGAATTCCCGATATTCCCATATTTCCATTTGCCTCAAAGTATCCTTCCAACTCGTATATTTCCAACCGTCCAAGTAAAATCCCAAGTATCCAACCGATCGCCTCAAATGAATAATCCAGCTATCGTATCCAACTATCCAACGCGTAAACCATTTTAAGCCACAATCCTACCAAGCCAACGACGCACACTCTATGCACGCCTCAGTGTAGTGCTTCCCGATGTTTCAGCCCAAGTGTTCAAGCCTTTACGTGTTTTCCATATTATTAGGCATGAAGGAGTAGAGGAGAAGGGAAAGAGCCCACTCACATTGATTGATCCCGTTAGGCATCCTGTCCTGCCGATACGGCCAATCCCTTAAACCCGTGGTCCGATGCAAGCGCGATCTACTCAACTGGTATGACCGTGCGAGCAGGCCGTGCTCTCCAAATCATCCGACCGATCGGACTAAGGAAGACGGCATTATCGTTTCCATTCAGCTATTCAGTACTGTTCGGAACGAACACCTGATTTCCATCGAACCCGCTAGCCATTTGCACATTGAAACCAACTCGATTAATCCTTCTTCCCAAAATCCGATATTTCAAATGTAACCAGCATTTGATTCATTCAGTCCGACTCAGCGTAACGCTCCGAGCGGTTGCGGGACGTTACATAATATACCACTTAGAATCAGGTTCGTCCACGAACCGTGCTGGTACTCATTCCTTACTAGCATGCCACAATCCAATTCCATAGATCTGCTCTATGCAACTCTCATATTCACTATTTCTGACACAACATCTCGTTCTGCTGAACGCTCGAATAAATTTTCACGAATTCCCACATCCTCCTTGCAGCTCAACACGAATTTTTCGTATCGCTTAGTTTTGGATCGTACACGTATTTAAGGCGTCCCTAAAATACATGCATTTCAGCCGAACTTTGCGATAGCAAATTTGAACAAGTTACAAGGGTATCTTTATGTTTGAGGCGTCCATATGCTTTGCTCCCAATTGGACCAAATCACGATTTCCATTCCAACACATTCGCTCGAGAACTATTCTCACTTATGCAGATTTTCCACCGACTCAATGAGTTCGCGTTCCAGCTCAATCCATCCCACTATTTCTGAAATCAGTACTAGCAACATCTCCAAATATATCTCATGCACCGAACGATTATCTCAACTGATCTACCCCAGCTACGCGACTTACCCAAATATCAACTTGCTTAGATCAGCTCTGTCCAACACATTTCCTGCCATCTCAATATCTCACAGGGTGAACATCTATATTGAGGTTCGTGTGATCCACGAAGATCTCGCCGCCACGCTAAAGGGATTTGTGTCACCACGATTTCAACGTGGACACACTCGCCACAATTCTTAGGTTGCGCATGAAATAGTTCTTCGCGCTGCTTCCACTGCCTCGAAGCATAGAATATCACCTTCGCCTTCCGAATGAGCACGTTTCCCAGACTAAGTTCCGAGACATCTTGTAAATCTGAGGCAAATCTGTCCCTTCCAGTATTCGCAAGGATTTGATCTGAACGAGCCGCTGCTTTAACTTCACAAGCTAGTTTCACAGTCGTCAATTCATATGAATGCTATTCCCTTCCAGGGCACGATGAGTCAGAGGCGATGCCATCGATAAAAATCTGCGACTCTGAATCTCATCAGTTGACAAGGCTACTTCCACCGTCGCTTCGATCTTCCGGCTGTATCTTCAGCTGAAGGCTATCCCAAGGATCTCTCCAATCCAACACTCAGTCAATAAGCCAAAAATCATTGCTCACATCTGCCCTCGACGCATTCCCAAATACGCCGCCTCAAGGGTCGTTCTATGGGTCTACCATATCCATATCCGATTCAGCGGTCAAGTCGCTTAGGGTCAGCTGTCCCGAAGCTACGCTCGATAATTGTAATCATCACGATGGACAGTTACTATAAACCATGCTATATCTCATCTGCAAATTCGAATTAAAATTCCAACCATCCCATCCGAGCGAACTCCCGAATCCGAGCAATGTGCTCGTTGAAACCGTCTACCATCAATCCGTCGTTCTGCCCTGAATCCATCAAATTTCTTAATTGCATGTTCGATTCTCGCACTACAAATTGCAATGATTCTCAAAACCCAAGACTTGCCCAAATTCACATCCGTTTGCCACGTCCCACCTTGCACTTCCAACTTACTCGAGCAGCACAGTGATTCGTTCCGACGTTGCTCCCACATTTAGCTATCTTCAGAAATCAATCCGCCAAAATCTTTTTGCCTTCCCTTGTTGCCACAATCCGTCCACGTCTTTCCAAAGAATCCGTTTATCATCGTTGTACCATTTTGCCCAAAATTTCATCTCCGTTAAACCTGATTCAACTTCTCGAGCAACAATATCCAAAATCCTTCAAGTTTGTGTGAATCAATCGCATTGCCCTCCAAGCCAAGTTCGTGTTTCAATGCTCAACCAACAGCTCAAATGCGTTGCCCAAAATCGTAGTTCGTGCTCGCTATCATTCCGATAATCCCACCACTTTGCTCAAGCATAACCCAAATGTTCGTTCCGGTTTCACCCATCATTTAAGCCGAATGATACTTTCATTTGCACGACTCCGTCCTCGAGTTCTCAAGTCTAATGTATCGAAGGATACCCAAGTCAAATTCCATTGCACCATATACCACTTGGAAATATAGTTGCCCTCGTGCAAAATCTGCGTCAACCAGCGTCTATCCCAAACCGACTATTCCGAGGTGATTCTGCCGAATCATAACTCAATATTCGCTTGCTCCATTTTTACTCTTTCCAACTCAATCGATTTGCACCAACTGACTTGTATTCGTTATCCGAGTCCGTTCAGGCAATTCCAATAGATGTCCAACCAAAATATTTCCAATGCCTTGCTTAACATATTTGATCCCATATACCACTTCGAATCAATTCGCTACTCACATTACGTTTCCTTTCACGAATCCGAGATCCGTTCGAACCATCCCTTAGGTGTGATCATGCCATTCCCATCTTAAGTCTGACACAAAAACTTAGCCAATTCTTTAACCATCAATCTCGCTAGGCAACTCGTGCTATGTTCCATTCTCACTGCTCCCAGCTATTCTCAAACCGCCTGATACTTTCGCAACACAAGCAATCGTGCAACGATTGTATTCCAAGTAGTCCAACCCAATACCCAACGGTTCCACACCTTTATTGTACGAGCAACTCATGCCAACCTATCTGATATTTCTCAAGCCAACTCAAATCTACCCAATCGATGCGCCACAGCCAAAATTCCAACTTCTATCCAACACAATCGCTTGACGAGCAACTCGTGCAATGATCTAATCTCTTCTAATGTTTCTATCCAAAACATGCTGCATAACCAAGTCTCGTTAGCCAACCAACTGGTCCATTGAGGCAATCAGAAACTCCAGAACGATAAGCCAAGCCAACCCAACGAAAGCCCATACTTGTTGCACAAATGCAACAACGCCAACCAACTTGCTGCACGAATGCAACAACGCCTAACGAGGCTAAGCGATCCTACGAAAACCAACCAAGGCAACCCAACACAGAATAACATGCAGCCAAAACCAGCAATAAATAGACTTATTGCATTAAACATCCGATGCGGCACTGAGTAGAGTCAAGAGCTAAACGACACGCGGAAGCTATTTAGAGTTTGTGATGAAGCGAAGGACCAAGTCCGAAGAAATGAACCGGGCGCTCTGATACCAATCTGTCATGCCCCAAACTCTCGCAAGCCCAATAGTCCCCGTTGAACGTGAAATCACCACGTTGCAGCTCTCCCGCGGGACAATCGTTCTATTCGGGACGTGATGCCGTACGAGCCTGGAGTTGCGCTCGTACAAGGCGATGTTGTTAAACACGAAAGTTATCATCGAAACAACCAAGTTACAGCGGAAGCCAATTGTGTACCAAGCACACATCAGAGTATACGCAGCGAAGCTCACGATAGGGTCCAAATGAGATGCCCCGAGTCAATGCCACAAAGGCGATGCCACGGAGACGATGAAATAACTCTTGCTCTTTCTCTAGCCCACAAAGGTACTTACAGTTCATACATCTTGTCCCGTATATCCAAGCAGCGCCACTACGTCTGTGTACCTGAAATATTGCCCACAAACGTGGATCAGTACACAACCGTACTGGTGAGCGGGGTAACCCACTCGTCTAAGCCGACACTAAGTAAAGTAGTGAATGCACACAGTTAAATGGTGATCTTTCTAGTTGAATCCTAGATTCGTTTCATGGCATATGGATGACATGTTAAGGAAAGCAGTAAAGCAGTTTAAGCATGCAAGCATTCATTCTCAAACCAAACGACAAGCAGTTTATATATATATCCGACCCATCTAACTCAATGCCATCGCTTGCACGATAACATATCGAACCATCAGTCTCGCCTCAATATCCATCCTCAACCAAAGTTTATATCCCAATCTCGAGTGCACACTCTTGCCGAGGCAAGGTGGCCGCGCCTACACGAAAGCCAAACCAACAAAAGAAAAGCAAGCCAACTCTTATCTATATGAAGTCACTGGCAAAGCCATAAAGGACAAAATTCAAGCATTAACGGCGCGCCCTATCAGCCCGGGTAGCAAGCCCCGCTGGAGGTCCCGCAATGCATCGTGACTAGCACGAATCAATATTTCCCTCCGGATCGATACGGTCCTAGTGCCCCGGGAAGCCGTTTCGAGGAAATGTCAAACCCTGTGTACACAGGTTGTCCGTGACATGCAGAAAGTAGGTATGACGAGAGGATCGAACATTCTCGCCCCACCAAGCGATCCTAGACTCGTTCCATCGATAAACCCAACCGAGGTATCCATAACCATTCTTCCAACGTATTCCCAAGGATTCCAAATCTCGACCTCAATATATATATCCCAAGGCACCAAAATACCCATATGCACAATCTCTCAAGTTTGTGCCCAAGTTATGCCCACACTTCACATTGCCGCTTCCCAACACAGTATTTCACATTGGGTGCAACACCCCACACTCCGAATAATCCCGTGGCACAATGCCCCAACAGTGGCCCAATGCCCCATCAAGCGGCACCATACCTCGCTGATGCAGTTGTTCGGTTTTGAACCACAACTGCTCGCTTTGTAAGACAAAGCGACCCAGTGATACTCGTGCACGGATGCACGCTCGCTCGCCCGAATTCCCGATATTCCCATATTTCCATTTGCCTCAAAGTATCCTTCCAACTCGTATATTTCCAACCGTCCAAGTAAAATCCCAAGTATCCAACCGATCGCCTCAAATGAATAATCCAGCTATCGTATCCAACTATCCAACGCGTAAACCATTTTAAGCCACAATCCTACCAAGCCAACGACGCACACTCTATGCACGCCTCAGTGTAGTGCTTCCCGATGTTTCAGCCCAAGTGTTCAAGCCTTTACGTGTTTTCTATATTATTAGGCATGAAGGAGTAGAGGAGAAGGGAAAGAGCCCACTCACATTGATTGATCCCGTTAGGCATCCTGTCCTGCCGATACGGCCAATCCCTTAAACCCGTGGTCCGATGCAAGCGCGATCTACTCAACTGGTATGACCGTGCGAGCAGGCCGTGCTCTCCAAATCATCCGACCGATCGGACTAAGGAAGACGGCATTATCGTTTCCATTCAGCTATTCAGTACTGTTCGGAACGAACACCTGATTTCCATCGAACCCGCTAGCCATCTGCACATTGAAACCAACTCGATTAATCCTTCTTCCCGAAATCCGACATTTCAAATATAACCAGCATTTGATTCATTCAGTCCGACTCAGCGTAACGCTCCGAGCGGTTGCGGGGCGTTACAAAAATGGTTGGTTTATCCAACCCTATGTTTACCATGGGGCAGTTTCCTTATCAAACACATGAACCAATCCCTACAAGGATTAATTTGAATCATTTCCATCAGCAAGAACCAGTGTTCAATGGTGTGTTTCAAAATCAAGTTTCTCCAGGGCTTCCCCCATCAACAAATATAGTTTCACTTGGGCTTTCTCCAGTAATTGACAGAATCTGGTTGCCTGTAACATCAACTTTGAGTACACCAATCCATATGGCCCCTCAATTACCCTCTCATAGTGCCCCTGGATTATACCAAGGAAGTTCATCCCATAGTCCACCTCAAATGAGGTTGAAATTGCCGGAGTACAATGGGGAAAATGATGTTAAAGTTCAGCCTGTAGCCCTTCCCTTTCTCAGAGTCAATAGGTGTCACGCCCCGATCTTCCGCAGGCAAATCGGCCGTTCCCGCTAGGCGAGAATCACCGCGCCAGCGCTCCCGCGGAACGATCGCTTTGACCCATCCGGGCGTGATGCCGCACGAGAATGAGTCACGCCCGTGCAAGGTCGTGGTTAATTGGCTGGCGGTAAGAGTTCTAAGCCACAGAGTCGTACAGATTGTCCGAGTGCAGCAGAATCATAAACGCATAGGCGATTTGGTAACAGGTTCACTGAGTCGACAATATAGCAGAAGCATTAAATAACACAAGTTGAAATAAAGCAACTCTTTTTTTGATATAACAAGTGTTACAGGCGGCGTATAGCCGAGATTACAAGTCGCTCAAGCCTCTCTCTCTCTGAAACAGTAAAAGCGTGCCAAGTGGCTACAATTGTGGAATGATTGTACAGGCGATGTTCAGGCAATGTGCAGGCGATGTTCAGGCGAGTTCAGGCGATGTTCACAACATTATATCTTGTATATGTGCTTCTGTTCCGGACGCACCGCTACTTCGGAGTGATCTCCACGCCTAAGCATGCACGAAGGAGGCATCCGCACCGAACGAGGTTCTCCCGCACCCTGCATACAAACTGGTGGATTATCAGTACATTGAATGCACTGGTGGGGAAGCTACTCGCCCGTTCGACAAATCTAAACACGTAATACAGGTTCCGTGCACAACTATTAAGTTGTCTTTCTAGTTGCCTTAGGAATAGTTTCATGCAAATATTGAATAGCCTAACTCGTGTGGCAGTGCGCCGTGCAACATGAGAGGAAACACGGCGAGACTTACCAACTTACCATTTCTCCTTCCCTGTCCGAGGCAAACAATATATTCAAGCACGGACAAGTATAACATTCAAGAGGCATAGCATATGCAAACACGAGGGTCGTTATAACATGATCGTTCAGGTGTTCAGTTGTTTCTTGATGTGATGCAATGACTCGCACGTGGATAGCCGCTAAGCGAGGATGACTTATCTATATGAATACGAGTCGCTGGCATAGCCATTTATGGACATAGTCAGTGGCGAGAATGGTATGCAGCGAAAGAACAATGGGCGCTACACACCATCTCGTCGACCACAATGGACTATACAATAGAGTTCAGCCACTGGAGAGAATGGTATGCAACAAAAGAACAAGGAGCGCTATATGCCATCTCGTCCAGCACAATAGACTATACAATAACGTGAGTTCCATCCGGATCGGATCGGATCGATCCCAGTACCCCGGTGACCGTCCGTGGAACTATACCTCGTTTCCTAGTTGTCCGCGACATGCAAGTTAGGGTCTTTGGGGTTATCCAAATTCATATATTCCATGAGTACAATCAATAACACGAGTACAATCCGCTATGAATGAGCTTGGACAAGATTCTCGTTCAAAGGTAAACTTTATGTGATCCCAGTACAATATTCACTTTGCCTTGATGCATTCCCCTGGTTTGGGGCTGCCTTTGGTGACCTAACGGTCCCGGATACTTGCAGGTTCATTCAGGCACGGAACGACTACGTAGTAGTCTCCCGGGGTTTGGATGAAAATAAGGCAACATACAAGCAGACAAGCATGCATTTGTATAAACACAAGTATTCATGTTAGCTCGGGCCCGAAGGTAAGCCGAGGAGTGAGATCGTTAGGGGACTTCCCGAGCGACACGTTCTAGGGTAGCATGCGATGGTCTGAACATATATAAAAATAGTGTTTTATTTCCATGTTCTAGCATAAGCAATACAAGTTGGGATTATTCCCTTAGCTAGGTGTGTTGGATTCTTATTAGCATGCAGGAGTGATTCACCTAGCGACTAGTATGAATATTCCACATTTTATGTGTGCTGGCTAAGCAAAGACAAGTTCACCGTAGCCACCCACCTTAGCGATGATTTGCCTCGGTAGAGCGATACGTCAAGCGAGCCTCTGAAAGCCTAAGCCGGGATCCTGTAGGGACAAGTCTGGATATCCTTTGCTTCTCGTTTGAGGCAAAACGGGTCGGGACAGTTACACTTTTGCCGTTTGAGTCGACAGTCCGCTAGAACGGAATGGGGTGTTACAATAGGTATTTCCATTTCTATAGTGTACCAGAAAGGGATAAGGTCAAGATGTGTTATGTGCAATTACAGGGAATGGCAGCCTTCTGGTTTGAGTGGATGATGGGAGTGAGGAAAGATTTGGTGAGCTGGGAAGAGTTTTTTAAGCTATTAAAACACAGTTTGGACCCTCCAAATTTACTGATCATATCATAGAATTGAAGCTTATGAAGCAAGAAGGATCAGTCCAAGACTACACTCTGAGTTTCCAAAAGCTTTCTACCAGATTGGTGGGACTGTCTGAGAGTTGTTTGATTAGCCAGTATGTAGGAGGGCTGAAAGAAGATGTGAGATATGAAGTACAAGTGGAAAACCCTCTCACCTTGCCTTCATCTATGCAGATAGCTCAGTTGTATGAAGCCAAGCTTGTGGCCACCAAGAAGGGTTACAAGACTACTTTTTATCCTCTCAAGGTATTAACTCTTCCTTCTACTACTAATATTGTAACTAATTCAGACAACTTAAAGAAGAATGGGGGTCAAACCACACAATTTAGCCCTGTAACTATTTCTCCTAATGAGATATTAAGGAGAAAGAATCTAGGACTATGTTATTATTGTGATGAGAAGTGGACTAGGGGGCATAGATGCAAAGAGAAAAGGTTATATGCGCTGGCCTTAGATAAAGAGAGGGAGATAACTGAAGAGAAAGGTATGGTGTCAGTGTCACGCCCCAGTCCCAAAATACGTAGGACTAGGAACACGTAAGCATGCCAGCCGCATGTATATGGTAACTCCAATATATGGAACCCATAACCCATGCGTACGCTGTAATATGAATAATAATTCACAAGTGGTAAAAACTATCACAAGTCACAGGACATAATCTAAATCTCATCCACATAAACCATAAATAGATAAATAACCAATAACTATGTAACTAAATCTCAATATAAAGTATCAAAGGATGATAGTCGGGTGAAAACAAATCCACTGCCAAACTAGAATATAAAATAAACAGAATAAGAACATCAAATAAATAATAAGGCTCGAAGAGAAGACCTCATCAAAGATAAGTAGCAAGTCCGGATCTACGCTCCTGCTAAGTCATGAACATCTACATCTGGAAAGGGACTAGGTCCTCAGAGGAACATAACAAGATACATAGAAGCATGCCAATAAGTACTGTAAAATAAATATCCAATGGGTCGCCTAACCATCTATATGAATGCAGTTTGAGAACAACTTTCCAACAAGTGGGCTATCTGGCTAAAATGGGATTGGCATGATTCTCTTGGAGATTCAGGGGCCTAAAAGCATGTCGTCTTTTGAACGACAAAGGCCGCCTGATAATATTTAATATATAGTGGTCATCATGACCGCGCATCTCCAGCGGAGCGTACGGGTTACAGAAGGAAAGTGCAAAGGAGCCCAAATGCCTTACTTGTTGTTCTCCCTACCCTATGCTCTTAGCATGTCACATCCATGATACGATAATACCTCTAATAACTGTCAAGTCTCCTAGCATGCAAAGTTTCTATCGGCAGTTATTCCCTATCGTACATCCCATACGTACAAGAGACTAAACCCGGCACGCAAGTCCGTGATCTATATGAGACTCATACTCGTGTAACAGCTGTGTCACGGCCAATGAAACCTAATAATGCCACATGATAATGGGGTGGTCTCATAAACTAGGTCAACATGTATATACATAATAAAAACAGAATACGACGCCACCATCGTTGCACCCAAGTTTCCTTGGACGCACAGTTTATATAGAAGTTAAAATATATGAACTAAATGACAGAAATTAAGATGTATGCAATATATGGAATATAAATTACAGTACAATGGCAAGGTATACTTGCCTGGCAAGAAAGCTGCGTAATACCAATAACCTGCTCCTGAAGTCGCGCAGATCAATCCAATAGGTCCTATATACATATAATATAATACAATACAACATCAGCTATTACACTAGCACATACACAACCATAATTACACTGGACTCAGAGGGTACGCTAGGGGTGACACTGGTCAACTAACAGGGTCAACTGTGCGTCTAATTACGCGGGTGTTACATCTTCAAATGCTGTATCAATCAGACAGTCAACTAACATGTGTCTAAGCCAGTACGTTAATGTACATAAGGCAGTCAACTCACAAGTTCTTAAGGTCACTTGATCAAACGTTATTATAGGATATCCATAATTATACTAGGGTCATGTAGTATATATATACATTAGTCATAACTATTACTAGCATATAATTACTTATATAATACATCCATATATTTATATTTATCAACTAATATTATATGCATACGCACACACACGTACGAGCATACTAGTCCTTGGGTTCACCGACACGGGTCTGCAATCAACCAACTAACTAAACTGAACCAATATGCTATCCTTAATGTTATTCACATAAACACGCATAAAATAAAAAGAGAGGGACAGGTTCGAACCTCGGGGTTAGCGTGCACGGTACGAGGATCGAGGGTGACTGCTGCAGGTCATCTTTGATGAGGGTGTCGGGTACACGATGATGACGATGCGGTCGATGTTGATGACGAGGGTGATGGTGATGATGATTGGTGATGATTAGGTTAATGGTGATGGTGAGATGATGAGATGATGATGGTGAGATGATGAGATGATGATGGTGAGATGAGGAGATGATGATGAGATGATGATGGTAAGATGGTGAGATGATGATGGTGAGATGATCCTACTACCGGAGTCCGACGAGGAAGAGGAGAGGAACCGTGGGGAAGGCACTGCGGTGAGGGAGAATGGCGGGTGAACGGTGGAGCTGGCCGAGGTAGACAGCAGCAGCGGGTGGAGGAGATGGTCGTGGCGGTGTTAATGGAGGTTGACCGGAGTAGGGGTTGTGGGAAGAAGGTCGAGTGGGCGGAGGGAGGACGGGTGTAGGTGAGCGGGGCTGCTCGGTCATGGCGTTCAGCGGGGTCGGGATCTCAGGCGACGGGACATCGTGGTGGAGTTGTGCACAGGCGGGGGGTCCGGCGGCTCAGAGCTGCTGCTCAGGCGAGGAGGAAAGAAAGTCGGAGAAGAGAGGGAGAGATCGGGGTAAACCGCGGTGGGGCAGTGAGCAGAGATGGTGGCCACGGGGAGGTCGTTAATGGCGGTGGCGTTGATGGGAGGCGGTCGGGTTTCTACTCCTGCGGGATCAGCGGGGTGGTGGCGGTTCAGCGGGCGAGTGCAGGAGGTCGGGTTTTGCGGGTGCAGGCTGCTGGCGGTGAAATCCGGCGAGGGGGTTCGATAGGGATGTATATGAGGAGGAAGGGTGGAAGAGAACAGCGGGAAGGGTGAGGCTCCGGCGAGCTTCGGTCGGCGGAAGGAGAGATGAAGATGGTGAACAGTAAGGGGTGAAGGGGGAGTCGGTTGTGCTTTAGTTAGGTTTAGGTTTAGAAAAGAAAAGGAAAAAGTAAAGAAGGAAAAGAATATACATATACATGTATGTAAGGTGTTGGGTTGACCTAGAAATTTGGTCCACAAACTCCTTGGGAAAAGGCTTCTCATGTAGGTATTTCAAGGCTATGATTCAATAGATTCAAAATGGATGGTTAGGATTGCATTGGTTCAAAATAATGGAGGGCTATAGTTTGAGGAGGTTGATGTTGAGTTTTACACACTCCAAAAATTATGGAAAAATTCACATAAAGGAGAAATAGGTTTCTTCATGTGTTGTGTCCAATGGGGTGGACACCTTAATGCACTTTTGCATAAAAGTGCCAAACAATTGGAAAATTGCACAAAGTTGGGTTTTCGGTTTAATCTAATTAAAATTAATTTAATTGATGTTCTAAAATTAATTAGAAGTATATGGAACTCAAATTAGGTGGGACACAAGTGTCATGGACGTAGAGGACTCAGAATAGAATATTATCATAAATTGGATTGCACAAAATGGGTCAAGATTGTGTCTCCAATTTCGATTGGAACGCACAAGGATACAAAGTTGGAATTATTTAGAATTAAATATAAACGTCTGCGACGAATATTGTGCGACTAAAATATAGCACAAGAGAACATAATTATAAGTTACACAAAGGTCAGAATGAAAGGCTGGCACGTCTAGGATAAGGATATAAAATTTGTAGGAAGACAATGGCTAGTGTAGTGCTCCAATTATAGAAGAAACGGTAAGGTACACTAAGTGATATAATTATTATAAAATTAAATAAAATGTCGTGTTCTATTTCTAATTGGATTCAAACTAGCCCTAGTCTCTCTATCTAAGCCAAGTAGGCCTAATTTGGTTGAGGGGGTTTACAGTCAGAGGAGGAAGAGAGTATGCCTCCCAAAACCATAGTTGTTTTGAAATTTCTATACAAGCTTTATCAGGAAGCTCTCATCAATCCACCATGAAGTTGAGAGGAATGGTTAAAAGCAAACCCGTTATCATCTTGATTAATTCTGGCTCCACACACAGTTTTATTGACACTCAATTAATTGAGAGATTGGGGTTAAGGTTGACTGACAGCAAACCCGATTTTGGTCGATAATGGGGAGAAGTTACTAAGCAGGGGGTTATGTCCACAGGTTCTCATGGATTTTCAGGGAGTTAAAATCACAACAAATCTGCTGCAACTTCCCATCAGAGGTTGCCATATTGTGTTAGGTGCCAATTGGCTTAGCACCTTGGGTGACATTTTGTGGAACTTTCAAGAGCTATCCATAAAGTATGTGAATAAGGGGCAAACTGTACAGTTATGTGGGCTCAAGAGTGATTCTATGTTACTCAATGAAACTCATTCCAAAGATTTAAGACAAAAATCCCAGATATTTTTCATACAATTTTATTCCCTGTGTGATACTAAGGAGGGGGCCTTAAATTCTGAAGATAGTAGATCGAAGTGTTTACTAGATAAATATGCTCATTTATTTGAAGAACCAAAAGGACTTCCACCTAAAAGAGCTTATGATCATAAGATCCCTTTATTGCCATTTACTTCCCCTGTGTGTAGCAAACCCTACAGACACTCATTCAGAAGAATGAGATAGAAAGACAAGTGCATGAGATGTTGCATACAGGCATTATAAGAACCAGTAACAGTTCATACTCTTCTCCAGTAATTTTAGTCAAGAAGAATGATGGCACATGGAGAATGTGCATTGACTTTAGAGCTTTGAACTAGATTACAGTAAAAGATAAATTTCCAATTCCTTTAATTGAAGAATTGTTTAATAAATTGAATGGGGCTCAAGTGTACTCAAAATTAGACTTGAGAGCTGGGTACCATCAAGTGAGGGTGGATAAGGAAGATATTAGTAAAACTGCTTTTAGGACTCATGAAGGGCATTATGAATTCTTGGTAATGCCCTTTGGACTCACTAATGTTCCTTCCACTTTCCAAGCTCTCATGAATGCAGTCTTTAAGCCTTACTTAAGAAAGTTTGTATTAGTATGCAAGCAGTCACTACCAACATTTGGAGACAATATTCTCAATTCTGAGTCAAAATCAGTTAAGAATTAAGAGGAGTAAGTGTTATTTTGTACAAGATCAAGTGGGTTACTTAGGCCATATCATCTCTAAGGGAGGAATAGAAGTTGACAGAGACAAGATAAAGGCAGTATATGATTGGCCAATATCCAAGACTTTGAAAGAATTGAGAGGATTCTTGGGTCTTGCAGGGTATTATAGGAAATTTATAAAAGTGTTTGGACTCGTAGCTAGCCCTCTCACTCAATTGCTCAAAAATAATTCTTTTAAATGGGGAACAGAGGCTTCACAGGCTTTTGAAGAACTCAAAACTGCATTGACTCAACCTCCAGTCCTTGTTATGCCTGATTTAATAAAACCTTTATATTGGAGTGCGATGCTTCTAGGACTGGAATTGGAGCAGTCCTAATGCAGAAGGAGAGGCCAATAGCTTACTTTAGCCAACAACTAAAAGAAAGATTTGCTATTCTTTCTACTTATGAGACAGAAATGTTAGCTATTTTACTGGCCATTAAGAAGTGGGGTCATATTTGTGGGGAAGGCAATTTGTAATCAGAATAGATCATAAGGCCCTGAAGTTTACGTTGGAATAAAAGGTTTACACAGAGGCTCAGTATAAATGGGCGATGAAGTTGCATAGTTATAGTTACAAAATAGAGTATAAGAAGGGAAGAGAAAACAAAGCAGCATATGGTCTTTCCAGGATGGAAGCACACAGTTTAACTGATATTACAGTGGTGTCTGTAGGGTGGCTTCATCAGTTTCAAGAACAGATGCAAGGTTCTCCATACTATAAGAAGTATCTCACCAAATGGGCACAAGGCAAACTTGACACAAATAAGTATAAGTGTGTGAATGATCTTTCATACTACAAGAACAGACTGTTTGTGGACCCTGCATCAGAATTTGTCAACCTTTATGCTTAAGGAGCATCATGACATGATGGTTGGAGGTCATTCAGGATTTCACAAGACTTTGCACGGACTGAAAAAAGTTTGTTACTGGAAGGGGATGAAGGCCAGTGTACTTCAGTACATCAAAAACTGTGAGGTGTGCCAGAGGAACAAAGTTGAACATCTTTCACCTGCTGGGTTATTACAACCTCTACATATACCCAATAGAGTTTGGGAGGATGTGTCAATGGACTTTATAGAGGGATTACTCAATAGTCATCACAAGTCCACCATCTTTGTGGTAATGGAAAGGTTAACTAAATATGGTCACCTATTTGCATTGAGCCATCCCTACACTGCTGTAACAGTAGCTCAAGTGTTTTTGGAGGGAGTATTCAAACTACATGGGATGCCTAAATATATTGTGTCAGACAGAGATACAGTTTTTATAAGCCAATTCTGGAAAGAACTCTTTAAACTTCAAGGAACTCAACTCAACTATAGTACTTCTTACCACCCTCAAACTGATGGCCAGACATAGGCAGTTAATAAGTGTACAGAGGGTTACTTGAGGTGCTTTTGTGGGCACAAGCCTAAGGAATGGAGCAAACATATCTTATGGGCAGAATATTGGTACAACACTAATTACCATTCATCCACCAAGATCACACCTTATGAAGCAGTGTATGAGAGGACTCCTCCTAATATCCTTACATATGTTCCTGACTTAACTGTGAATAAGGGAGTTTCTGTAGCATTGGCATCAAGGGATAATGCTCTACAACTGCTCAAGGATAACTTAGTCTTAGCCCAAGATAGGATGAAGAAGTTTGCAGACTTAAAACGAACAGATAGAGAGTTTGCAGAAGGGGGCTCGGTATATCTCAAGCTTCAACCTTACATGCAAGTATCAGTGGCCCAAAAGAGGCCACAGAAGTTAGATCCCAAGTACTATAGGCCTTATCAAATAAGTGAAAGAGTTGGGAAGGTAGCTTATAGGCTTCAACTTCCTGAGGAATCCCAAATACATCATGTTTTTCACATCTCACAATTAAAAGCCAAGCTCAGCCAGAGGATTAGAGTCAATGAAGGAAATCCTAGTCATTGAGAAGAAATGATTCTAGAACCAGAGCTCATTCTATACAGAAGGTTGGTACAGAGAAAGAAAAGGGCTGCAGTAGACCTATTGGTGCAATGAAAGGAAGGCACACAGGAAGAAGCACAGTGGGTAGCTTATGAAGACTTTACCAAACGATTTCTATACTTCGACCTTGAGACAAGGTCAAATTAAGGGGGAGAGATTGTCATGTACCCAATCTGGGCCAGTACTTTCCTTACAAATGTTCAGTATCAGCACTTATATCAGCATTCAGTATCAGAATTCAGCATTAGCATTAATGTCAGTGGGATGCTCAGTCAGCATCAGTCCATGCCAACTCAACTTGCCAGCTCACCCAAGTACCTGTCAAATAACTAACCTGATATCAGTATAAATATAATATCAGAGAACAAGGAATGTATGAAAAATGTACTTAGCTTTTATGCAATTTCTCCTTTCTTAAGATCTTGTAATTTCCTTCTTCTTTCATCAATAAAAACCATGATTATTGATTCCCTGATGCAAATCCCAGCCACGGTGAATTCCCATCTGGTGGGATCTCCTCCTCCCAATCTTCACCGATTGGGAAGAGGACATGACAATTTGTTTGAAAAAAAAAAATTTCCTGTGATGATTAACAATATTTTAGTTTGGATTGTTTATTTAAGATATATCATTCAAATTTAAATATATCATAACTTATATTTTATAATGTTATAAATTTTATCTAATCTTAAAATTCAAATAAAATAAAACATCATAAGCCTAAACTAACACAACAACAACAAAATTTATTTTCGGAATGATAAATTCATTCCATTTTTTTAAATTTATATGTCAAATGTATATCGTTAACTAATACATGGTATCCAATAAATCCTGTGTTGGATATTGCGCACCAACGACAGGACATTCATTATATTGACTTTTCATTTGTTTTAGAATATATGAAAACAACGTTCAAAGAGAGAGAAATAACTCATCCATTGTATTATGATAAAGTACTGGTTAAGCATGTAGAAATCAGTATATACGTACCTGCGCCAAGAACGTCGATAAACTAAACCAGCATCCATTATTAGTAAAATGCATCTGGAATTATGTAGCTCCTTCACCAAAGATTCCAATTTTTGAACAATAATTACATTTTCTCCGGATCTTATACAGATCAGAACCACTTTACAGAAACTTTTGGGCTTCTGATTAAAATTGGTGCTGGAATTTAACCTCTCTCTCTTTTTTTTCCGAGTGCACTCCATTCATTTGCACAGTTTCACCCCTGCCATGTGCATGCTCTCATGCATGTTAAGAAAAAAGTTCTCCTTTAAGCACTTTCTGCTGTTCCCCTACAATTTTATATCAGTTCACGGGCATTGATCAACTAATGACGGGCAATTTTATATCAGCTCACAGGCATTGATCAAACTAATGACGGGACATCCTTAACTATTAAAGAATCCTCCTAGAAGAAAAAAAAAAAAAAAAAACACACACATATATATATATATATATATATATATATATATATATATATATATATATAAAGTTTTAAAATAGTTTATAAGTGAGTCGTCTAAGTCGTATGTATATCATCAATTAATTAATTTTTAAAATTAATATTATATAAAAAAATTGTTGATTTTTTTTTATTTGTTATAAATAACAATTACAAGAATTCGAACTCAACTAGACAGAAAGAATACCGTCCACCTTAACTACATGAGTTAGAAAATATGTTTATTTATAATTAGATAATATTACCTACCGAACTCGAATGACCCTTGTGGTTATCGGAAAGAGATATAAGACCATGGCTGTGTGATGGAAGTTCAGTGGATCGAACCACGGGGACGTATTATTTCTTCCATTTATTTGGTAGAAGTTGGGGGAAGTGGGTCCGAAAGACATACAACGCAGCATGTACAAAGTTTCTAACGTTACGTCGGACATCTCAAAAAAAAAAAAAAAAAATATTACGCAGCTAACTGTTTTCAAGACTCTTTATAAAAAGTAGAAATATATCCATAACTAATTATATATATATATATATATATATATATATATATATATATATATATATATATATATATATATACACTAGTAAACTGTACGTGCATTGCACGTGTATAAAAAAAATTATTAAAAAAATTAAATATGAAATTATTATAAATATTGTCGTTCTTAGGAATCGAACTCAAACAACCAAAAATAATATCTCTCACCTTAACGACTTAAGTTAAAATTGTTTAGTTGTAAATAAATAATACTAGGTAGTTACATAATTAGTTATTTTAAAAAAATAGTTATTGAAGTATTTATATACAGCTTAGCCGGCTCAATTTTGAACCGTTTCCAAACCTCATTAATTAATTAATTAATTTTATATATATATATATATATATATATATATATATATATATATATATAATATTTGTCATGTGCACTAGTACTAGATCTGTCAATGGATAATCGAAAATTCGAATCTGATTCGATTCTGTATCCAAATTTTTAGATTTTTTTCGAAATTTCGACTATCCATTGACAGACCTAGTGCCTCATGCCACATAGGAAAGACATTGTCTTGTGCCTCATGTCATATAGAAAAGACATTGTCTTGTGCCTCCAATATATAATCTTGCTATATAAAAAAAAATATTATCTTGTATCTTATGCCACACAGAAATCACAATACAAAAGGGTTGGAGATGCTCTAAAGAAACCTGCGTGTCACTGTCCTGAAAGTATCAAAACCGGGAGAAAAGTTCCAATGACACCACCACCACCGCCACCCCCACACCACACCACCACTACCACTACCACTACCACTGCAACACAACAAAACCATCAGTCTCATATTCTTAAACCTTTAGCTTCACAACCTTTCGCTGGCCAAGTGGCCAACCCGGCCCACAATAAACAAGCCCTCGCTCTGACTGCTGCATCCCCCTATAAATTGATGGAACCCAACTGAGCAACTAACACACATAGCAATCAATCGCCTCTACAGAACTAACATTGTTACTTACAAATTCGATCCTTAGCAGTAGCAGTAGCAGTATGATGAGCCTGCACAAGGTTGTGGTTCTCCTAGTCGCCGCCTTCAGCAGCGGGAGGCTCACGGCGAAGCGTCCGATACCGAGGAGGGGCCGGATCAAGACGAGGATAGCGGCCTCGGCGCTGCACTCCATCAGCTCCTTGTTTCATAGAAGATGCCGCCATGTAATGCATTAAGCTGATGTAGCTAGGATGCTTCAAGCTTGTGTCATTTAATTAGTCCATGGATTCATGTGAATGTTAGCAAGTAAGTGCACATTGGCAAAGGAAATGTAACTGAAATTATTTGCCATGCTTCGGATTGTAAACTTTTAGAGAAGTAAGACTTCTGGATTTGTTCTTATTTTCTTTTCTTTTCTTTTTTGTCTCCGCTCCGAATGAAGTGATGATTGCTACCGGAGGCGGACCTACATGGGACGAGCGGAGACGGTTGCTCCCGTTGAATTTTTGTTTCTCAGTCAAATATTGTTGTTCTTTTTAAAATTTTCTTCGTTCTATGTCTTGTACCTTCCAAATTGTAATTTTTTTATTTCTATATGCATATTTACATCAAATTTTATTTTTTCTTTCATAATTTTTATTTTTAATAAAATTTTAATATCGCAAACTTTATTTAATAACATTTTGGATCTTATATTTGAGGTTGATTCCATTCTTTAGAATTCCTACGTCTGTCCCTTATGACAGTTGTCCTTTACTAGTAAATCTTGGATAATCCATAAGGGGTCGTTTGGATAAAAGTTTTGTATTTCTAAGAATTCAACATTCTTATATCCATGTTTGTTTAGGTTAGATTGAAAATATAAAAAAAAAATCTTAATTTATTTAGTTTTCCATAAATACTCTTTCATGCTTCTATTACCTAAATTTACATTTTTGGAATAAAGTTAAAATTTTGAAAGTAAAATAAAAATGTTATTGTCCAAACAAAATATTTAAATAACATTTATAGAAAAACAAAAATATTTTCAAGAAAGACCTTAAAAATTATTCTTTTACAATAATAAAAATATAAAATTCTTTATATTTCTCCATAATTCTTCCTCCTATCTAGTGCAACGTTGACATTTTATAATTTTAGGGAGAAGAAAGGACGAAGGTAAAAGTTCTTTTTTTCCCTATATAAATGTGATAGGAATAAAATGAAGTTTGTGATTGGAAGCATTTGAAGAGTAGTGATAGAACCACTATACAACAAAATGATGATTAATTAATGGAAGAAATATGACCTGTAGTGGGAAGTGGGCATAGCACACGGAGAACCCATGTTCATACGTGATTCTTAATGTCTCTTTTGTTATACAAAAACCATGTGCAATCGGAGGAATTTTTTTTCCTCCTCTTCTATTTGTCTACTTCGACAGTGTTGTATGGTCTTGTTTGGGAAAGGAAAAAAAAAAAGTTCACTTTCTTTTATTCCTATATTGACTAGGCCAAAAAAATATTTATACTTTATATTACTTTCTCTACTATGCTCGCTTGTGAGTTATTGTTGACTAGTCTTATGGGTCACACGTGTGTGCCATCATCTTATCCGTTTTGGTTTGGTTCAACCCACATAACGTGTGCGAGGCACACACCCACATCTGCGGATGTCAAATGCCGATCCAATTTTTTCTTCGATTTGAGATCCAAAAAATATATTTTTTTAATATTTTCTTAATATATGTATATGTGTGTGTGCGCGCGCGTGTTTTTTTTTTTTGAAACATTTATAGGATTTTGGACATTTTTAGGTAGTTAGAAAAAAAATTAATTTTTTTTTAATTATGTAAGAATATACATAAAATTTATATAGCTCATTTTGAAGTCGTCTTCAAATCTCTTTATAATAGTGAAGATATGTATTGGTGTTTTCCACTTGATTTTGAGAGTTTTAGTCTCACATTGGAAAACAACCAATGTGTATATCTCAATATATAGCCATGCTTAGTATTGGTGTATGCACATGGGGTGGTGATCCATGTGGATTGACTTTCCTAGAGGGATTAAGTGTGAACTCCATTATGACAATCTTTGTTTTGTCACCACATTTGGGAAGTTTTTCTAAGGAGCTAAGTCCTGAAGGGGCTTAACGACTCGGGCACGGGCTCAAGGGCGCAAAGTTGCGTTTTGTTGGCGCACTTTGCACTTATGACAATCTTTGTTTTGTCAGCATCGTCGCATGGCGCTCGTCCGCTCCTTTATGCGCGAGTTGCATGCACGGTTGCTAGCTCGGACGCATACTTTGTGGCGCTATGGGTCCCGGCGGTATGCGGCCAAGGCGCTATGCATCCAGGCATTATGCGGCCTGGCGTTACGCGGGCAGGGTCTTTGTGGCTAGGCGCTATGCGGCTTGGGACTATGCGGCCAGGTTTGGATGAGCGAGATGCATGTGGAGGGGACAAGGTCTGCCATAGGCGACGCTACGGTGCTGTCTGCTCTGTGCAGTACAGCGCACAGGCGACACGTGGCTCTCTGTGCCACGCGGTTGCAACTTTAGGCGCCTGGCGGCACTGTCTACTCTTTGCAGTACATCGTGCAGGCGGCGCCTGCGGATTTGACACCCAGATTTTGGAAAATTTGGTCGGTCAGCGCTTATGCGGCCTAGAATTTTCTCAGGCCGCATAGGTGATGTTTTCCTCTATATATAGAGGACCTCCACTTTCATTTGAGGGATAAAAAAATAGAAAAAATAGATGAAAAAATCGAGAACACCAAATCATATGCGGCCCAGAGTGTCTCCTTCTCACATGGTGTTTCTCGAGTATTTTCGAAGGTGGCATTGAGCTTTCCAGAAGTGTCACGCCTCAGTCCCAAAATACGTAGGACCAGGAATACGCGACATGCCAGCTACGCATTCAACCAGACTTGGGTCTGACTCGAATACGTATAAGCTGTAATAAAGATGGTCACTATCTAAATATCCAGTGAATATATACATCTATGTCTCAATCCACAATGAACAGAAATATACAAGAAAGAGCTACATGTGCTAAAGTCGGCCGCCCAATAACACACAAACTCGAATAGACTCGAGAAGAAATATGAGCCTATAAAAACTAGGCTACAACAGCAGATGAATAACAATATGAATGAAACAACTATAATATTGGTAGAAATGATATGAGTACCTGGTACAAATGCTGCAAGACAAGCAACTCCATCAACAACTCCAAATGCTCCGTAATCGTCTATGCTGCAAAACTGACAGGGGACCAGGTCCTCAGAGGGACGTAACAAGGTACAAAAATACAGCATGCCAAGTATAACAGAAAGTACAAGTGCAGCGACGGGGTAATCTAGCATAACCAAACAAGTGAGACACAGTTTAAAGACAATGTTCGACGCGTGGGCTTTCCAAAATAAAACCGTAGCTCCGGACACGAAAACACACGGGACGTACCGCAGCTCCGGACAAAGAGTCACACGGGTGATACAACTACTCTAGATACAGGATCACTACAGAAATAGTACATATACATATATAAGTGCGTGCAGAGGAGCCCAAACATCTAGTAACTGTCTTCCCCTTTCCAAGCGTTCAATGATTGTGCGCTGAACCGGAACCTCTATCTAGCAGTCTCTTCGCACAGAAGTATCTATCAACAAACGCGACCCTAAGGTCGTCCCAGACTCCAGTCATGATGTCAGTATCAGGATACAGGAAATATGGCACGGTAACAGTGTATGAATGTGTCCTGGGGTGACGATATACTCAGGTACATACATCGAGATGTTACGAACATCTAGCATTCGTTACAAAACGTTACGACGAACGTCTGCACCCGGTTGTGATCCGGACGCGAAGTATCGATCGTAGTCAAATACGCGGACAATGTATATAATGGAACAATAAGTATCTGTAACTGAAATACAGGGTGGCAAGGTACACTTGCCTGCGTCCGACTGTTGATGACGGGGATCCAGTACCACGTCCAAGTCCGCAGGTCCCGTAGTACCTAGAGACGAGATACAAACTCAATCAATAAACTATCATGTGGCAAACAGGGATGTGACACACGTCTAAACATATGCTCAGACTCAGCTACAACTCACAGGGACACGACGCTAGAGGGTTGACCAAGGTTGACTAATGGTACGTTACATTAAATCAAATTAATCATCTGTGCAATATCATCAAACTATCCTCAATCCTACTATATTCATCACAGTGTTCATTGGTATTTCATGCATGATTATTCCTTAAATTTTACCTTGGTGTGTACCGACGTTAACATGTACACAAGGTTCAAAGTATCGGTATCGGAATCGGTATCGGACCATTCCTATGAGTATCAGGATCGGCGGTATCGGTAGTATCGGCGATTTCGGATCGGAGTATCGGATTTTTTGGTATCGGAAAGCAAACAACTATTAGTAAATTATTAACATTTTTGAGAATATATTTTATACATTTATACATAATTTAAAGTATTTTCAGTATTGTTTCTTAGTATTTTTAATATTGAATGAAATAGTAGTCATCATTGTCGATTGCTTTATATGCGATAGATAAAATTTTCTCTTTTATATGTTTTTACAACCTTACTATGCTTTTACACCCTTGCTAATTGGTTTTTTAATTCAATATTTTTTGCCAAATTGACCGGAAAAGAGACCTCTAATGTCGGTATCGGTCAGTATCGGATATCGGTCGGTATCGGATCGGGACATGCCAAACTGTATCGGTATCGGCCGATACTTTAAACTATGCATGTACATTTACTGTCATCCTCAAAATAAATAAATAATATTTATTAAACCTTCCGTTTTATATCTTCATTACCAATTCACAATAAGTACTACTCTTCAATTAAACCCATCATTAATTATCAGTCCCCAATCACCGATTAATGGTTTGATACCACACATCATTTCATAATAAATCACCTGTCCCTCGATGATAGATCATAGTATTATTTCGCAACAATTTAATCTGCTCAACAACAATAATCAATAGGTATAAATTAAATGAAAAATCCTAACATCTCAAACCTAGCATTTATAAACCCTAATTACTAACCATGCATTTTATCTCAAAATTCCCAATACAAATATAACCCTAAACAAAGATCAATTTATTCTCAAACCCTAACTCATTGTATATCCATTAATTTGCATTATATACTATGAACATAAACCCTAAACACAACAATAAACCCTAATTATTAACACTAAACTAGGTTACACAAAATAATTTACACAAAAATAAAGAGAGGGGGAGTGGTTCACCTCGGCCTGACGTGGTTGCTGGTGGGAAGTGGCGGATGTGGAGAAGCTCGTGGCAGCGCCGGTGGTGGGGAGAGCAGTTGGCGGAAGTTGGCACAGCGGGGTTGCTCGTGGCAGCGGCCGGGGATGGTGTTGTCGAAGTCGAGGGGAGGAGGTTGTAGCCGGTGGTAGTCGTGGGGTGGTGGTGGTTCAAGGTTGTCGTGGTGGTGTGTGGTGGTCATGGAGAAGCTCGACCGGAGGGAATGGTGGTGGAGCTGTGGTAGCGGGTGGTGAATCGGGGATGTGCGGTGGTCGGAGGGAAGTGGGGAAGAACTGGCCGGGTGAAGTGGTGGTGACGTGCGGGTGGTTGCTAGCTCGTCGGGGTGGAGCTCGGGCTCGTCGTGGGGTGGTGCAGGAATGTAGGGCGGGTCGTGGATGGCCGGATGGTGAGGAAACTGGCCGGAGCGGTGGACAGCGGCCGGTGGTAGTCGGCCGGAGTGGCTCGGCTAAGGGGATCTCGACCGGGGTGGCAGCAGGCTCGGGTTAGGCTCCTTCAAGGAAGAAGAAGAAGAAGGAAAGAAGAAGGAGAAGAAGAAAGGAAGAAGAAAAATAATATTTCGGTTGAAATATGTAGAGGGAGGAGAGAGAGAGGGGGTGGGGTTCTCTAGGTTTTGGGGATTAGGGCCGGCATGGGGAAGAGTGTGGTGATGGAGACATTATATAGGGAGTTGTGTGAGGGTTGTGTGGTGTGGATCAGCCCAATTCAAATGAGTGGTAAGGATTTCACATGGAGAAAAAATTATCATCCAAAGAAGAGAGAGAGAGAGGAGGGGCTTGACCGGTCAAAGAAGAGGGGTGAGGCTTCTTCATTGGTCTTGACCAATGAGGTTAGGACACATGTTACAACATTTGTAATTAAGTCGCTTAAGTTTGGGTATTTGCACAAACACATAAAATGATGGGAAATTTGTGGGGAAATTGGTGTTTGGTATTTTGTAGGGTGAGGGGGTGTTGTGTGTTTTGCATGAGCTTAATCAAAGGGGCATTGGAATTAAATTGGGATTAAAATAGGATTAGTCAAAGTTGGTATCCCCAATTTAATTAGAATAAATTGTTATGTGCTCTTAAATTAAATGGGGGCACATGGGATCTCAATTGGGAGTGACACAAAGGTCATGAATGGTGTAGGCTTTGTGTCAGTCTTGGACCCTTTAATTGGTCCGGCTCAACGGGTTAAGTTGGTGTCTCAAATTTAATGGCAACGACACAGGTGTGCGACACATGATTAAATATGAATTTCGGTTACGAAAAATTGTGCAATTAAATTAGAGCACAAGGAATTATGATTTTGAGTGACGAAAAAGTTCGGCGCCTAAATTGGCGTGTCAAGTCAAGAGTGCAACAATCTGTTTAGAATTTATGGACTGATGTTGGGCTCCGAGTATTTTAACAACGGTAGGGCGCGCCAAGGGTTAAAAAAAAAATCAGATATCTGTAACCTTACTCTAAACCTCAATCATCTGCTGCTTAAACCAAAATTTTCTAACCCATACCAGACTATCTATAGAAATAAATGAGGGGGTTTACAAGAAGTTTATTTGTGAACTTGCACCCCAGCAAGGAGCTTTTCTTTAACATTTTTCTTTGCTTTGTTCTTTCTCATTGTAGGGTCTGCGAACGTAAAGAGAATAATATTTTCTTATTGCTTGTTGTAAACTTTATTATCTTCGGAGTTTGGTTGTAACATGTTATTGGTTTGTACTTCGTTGGAATCGAGTTATATCAGATGAGGAACTCTTGTGTGAATCTCTGATCTCGATGACAACTTGGGTTCCAGTAGAGAGCGTGTAATGACTCGTTCCGTTCAAGCGGACAGCCGATTCAAATAATGCAAGTGCAACGATTCGACCCGCTTTGCTCAGTGAGAAGACTCGTTTGAGGCAAAGGATTTCCATACTTGGCCCTTTAGGAGTCCAGACTTAGGCTTTCAAAGGCTTGCTCGGAGTATCGTTCGACCGAGACGAATCGTCGCTAAGGTGGGTGGGTACGATGAACTTGTCTTTGCTTAGCCAGCACACTTAAAATATGGACGATACATGCTAGTAGGTAAGTGAATCACCCCCTGCATGCTAATAAAGAATACAACGCACCTAGCTAAGAGAATAATCCCAACTTGTATTGCTTGTGTTAGAACATGGAAATAAAATTTGGCTTATATATTGGACCCTCGCATGCTAACTTTGCTTCGGGCAAGTAGACGCCGCTATGCCTCGAGCAGATCTCTATATACTCTTTGTAGTGCATTGTTTCACTTATTTACACTGTACGTCCATAGATTATGTCGCTCGATATATCCATGTATGATTGCACTCCTCGCACTATCCCCTTAGACCGTGCCAACGTAAATGCTTATGTCTCATATAAATGCATGCTTGCCTGCTTAGTTTGTAGTTTGTACTCGTTGCCTCATTTTAATGCTTGCCACATAAATTATGCCACAATCAAGTAACACTATACGTATCGTGCATGCATCTAGTTAGCCAGAAGACTATCAAATAGTTCTTCTGTGCAATATGAACCTGCAAGTATACGGGACCATTGGGTCGTCAAGGCAGTTCCTGAACTAGGAAATTTGCATCAAGTCAAGTTGAACACTGAATGAGAATCATGTCAAGTAAAGCAAAAAATACAGCTCGTGGAGCAATACTCGTTCAGAGTAAGAATCAAGATTTAAGCATGTCGTGAATCTCGTGCATCTCGTGAATCTGGAAGACCAAGACTTGCATGTCACGGACAACTTGGAAACAAGGAGAATTTTCGGATCTCGTTCCATGGACGGTCTCCGGGACACCGGGCTGATCCGATCCAGATGAAACTCATGCAGTCTTAATCATGTGTAGCAGGATGCCGTGTGCGCTTCATACTGCACCATTCTCGCTATAAGACTGATAGTCTCATATGCTGGACGGGATGACTTGTAGCGCACCATGTACTTTCGTTGTATTCCATCATCGTCAATGACTATAACTCGTCCTTTATGGCTATGCCAGCGACTCATGTTCATATAGATAAGTCATCCTCACTTAGCGGCAATCCGCGTGCGAGTCATTGCATCACATCCAGTAATCAAAAATACCTGAACGGATATGAGTATAACACATTTGTACATATTTGAATAATTGAACATATTCTACAACACTTCTGAATAACCCGTATAACTCGTGCAACAGAAACATAACCTCGCTCACATCACTTGTATCTGGATATGCTATTGCCCCTGGATTTTATTATATATATGCTCGTTATTGATTTAACTTAGTTTTTTCTTGAACAGGAAAGGACAAATGGTAAGTTGGTAAGTCTCGCCGTGTTCTTTTATATCGTACGGTGCACTGCCATACGAGTTAGGCTTTTCATTATGCCATGAAACTGATCCTAAGGCAAGACTAGAAAGATAACTAAATAGATGGTGCACGGAACGTTTATAACGTGTTTGGATTTGTCGAGCGGGCGAGAAGCCTCCCCATCAGTGCATTCATGTACTGATAATCCACCAGATTTCGTGCAGGGTGCGGGAGAACCTCGTTCGGTGCGAATGCCCCCTTCGTGCATGCTAAGGCGTGGAGTTCACTCTGAAGCATTGGAGCGTTGCGTCCGGAACTGAAGCACATATACAAGACGTAATATTGGAACATCGCCTATGTATCATTCCACAAATGTAGTCACTTGGCACGATTTTACTGTTTCAGAGAGAGAGGCTTGAGCGACTTGTAATCTCGGCCTGACGCCACTTGTAACACTTGTTCAATATCAATAAAGAGATTGTTTTACTTCTATACTTGTGTTATTCAATGCTTCTGTTATTAACGACTCTATGAACTTGTTACCAATCTCCTGTTCGTTTCTTATTCCGCTGTACTTGGACTATCTGTGTGACTCTGTGGCTTAGACATTTTATCGCCTGCTCGGATCTCGGCCTTGCACGGGCGTGTATTGAGCTCGTGCGACATCACGTCCAGATGGGAAAGATCATCCTGGGGGAGCACTGGCGCAGTGATTCGTGCCTAGCGGGGACGGCTGATTACCTACGGGAGATCAGGGCATGACAGAGCGGACCTTCGGGTCTCGCTAGTAGCTCTGTTATGGCCCGCGTTCTATCATCTTTGATCCGTCTCGGGACTAACAACCTTAAAGCAAGATTCAAAGAAAGATATAGAATATCCGATCAAATCTTCTCGGCAACAAGTTTTCACAAACTTGAGAAGATTGGCGGGATACACTTCGAACATTTAGATGAGGGAATGAGTCATTTGTCAAATGTTGAACGTGAGTTGTCGGAATCTTCTATTTCCCATGATGGAGGAGTTAGCATTTGAAGGACGCGCATTCCAGTTGGAAGAAAGATTACAAGATGACCAAGGATTACAGAGTTTGTGCATGACATGACTTAGCGCAAGAGAATTCTTGGCGGTTAGCAAGACTTGGCCGCATGGCAGTCTCTTGCTGCATAAAGACTCTTGCCGCATAGAAGACTCCTGCCACATGGCAGACTCTTGGCAGATGGAAGACTCTTGGCACATTGAAGGTCCTGCCGCATGGAAAAGCTGGCCGCATAGTGGCTTATGCGCATGGATGTCTCTGCGCATGGCAAGAATGTCGCATGGTGGCCTAGGTGCATAAAAGTCACTACACTAGACAGGACTTGGTGCATACCTAGAATTGGAGCTTGAAAGCAGAACCAATTAAAACCAATATAGCAAGGTATAGCTAAACTTGGTTCCTTTGATTACTTAACTTGGTTGCTATAATTTCGCAGGTTGAGTTATCAAGCGTGGTTACTGACTGTTGGGTAGACACTGGTGCATTCGGCCACGCATGCTCTATGAAAGAGTTGTTCACCAAGGAAGAGCACTATCTAAGAAGAATGTCTCTTTGGCGAACACATGTCAAGAAGAAGATCAAGGGATCATGATTATGATTCTGGACTTCCGGTTTGAGGAAGAGATTACTCTTATTAAGTTGTGACGCGTCTGACTAAGACATGTCTTTTTCAACATAGATGTCTATTTCAGGGATATCTCCAAGATGTGGGGGTAAGGAGGTGGAGACATGTGATAGCTATGTTCAGACATAGGTAGTCAGGAAGCCATTTAGATGGATTACTACAAGTACAGATCCTATGGAGTTGGTGCGCTCAGATATCTGTGACTTCTATTCTCCACGAAGGGCTGGGATGAAGTTTATCACTTATTTCTTCGATGATTTCTTGGGAAACGCATTCACGTATCTTCTCATAATTAAAGGATGAAGCATTCGAGAATCTCAGGGACTTCAAGTTTGAATCTGAGCGTCATATCGATCCACAACTCAATAGGCTCAGAAGTTTTCAATACGAAAAGTATTGTTCTTTGGATTCGCATTATTCAGCTTAGAACATGGAATTAACTATGGAACATGCATCATTCTTTGAATTTGTATAGTTCAGCTTAGAACATGAAATTGAATATAGAACATGCATCATTTTTTGGATTTTTATCGTTCATCTTAGAACATGGAATTAACTATGGAGCGTTCATCGTTCTTTGGATTCGCATCATTCAGCTTAGAACATAAAATGACTATGGAAAGACATCTCCGTACTCTCCTAGTCCATTGAAGGTGCAGATAGGAAGGACCAGCAGTTGACAGTAATAATGATTTCTATATTGTTACAAAAATGGCCTTCCAAATAGTCTGTGGGAGAAGGTTGCACTTATGGTCATGTCCTTAGTACCGTTTTTCACTTCTGATGTAACTCTGGTTCAAAGTCAGATCCATATGAATATCGTTCGATTGTGGGGGGGGGGGGGGGGGGTTCGGAGGACCGTATCAGCCGGAGTTGTTGGCACTTCTGTAGAAGAAGACGTAGTCCAGGAAGGAGTTGTCTTTTAAGAGACAACATTTAAAACAGAACTCGAAGAGCAGTCAGCTAGAAGAGTCAGGAGGTCGAAGGACCAAAGATGATCTTATCATCAATCATATGGATGTCGTACCACTTACCAATGATGAGGCGATGAAGACCAAGGACTCGGTCTGCTGGGAGGAGGCAGTCCATGAAGAGATTGACTAGAGGATCTATCATATGGAGGTCGTACCACTTATTATCTATCATGAGGATGTGTTTCAAGAGGATCTTCCAGGCCTGCCACCTGACAGAGAGATAGAGTTCACTATAGAGTTGACTCCCGGAGCCGAGCCAGTTACTTCTCCCGTCTACAGACTAGCACCGAAGGAGTTGGTTGAGTTGAAGGTCCAAGTAGATGATCTCTTAGACAAGGATTTTATTCGGACTAGTGTTTCTCCATGGGGAGCATCCATCTTATTTGTACCGAAGAAGGACAGTACGGTACGTTTATGTATCGATTACAGGACGCTAAATGCTGTAACGATAAAGAACAAGTACTCATTGCCGCGCATCGATGATTTATTTGATCAGCTAAGTGGCGCATGTGTATTCTCGAAGATCGACCTCAGATTCGGCTATCATCATATCAAGTTACGAAGGGAGGACATTTCGAAGACAGTTTTTCGGATGAAGTACGGGCACTATGAGTTTTTAGTCATGTCGTTTGGTTTAACCAACGCGTCAGCAGTATTTATGAGCCTGATGAACAAGGTTTTCCACCAGTACTTGGATAAGTTCGTGGTGGTATTTATCAATGACATCTTAGTATATTCCAAGAGCCAGGAGGAGCACGATGAGCATCTCAGGACCGTGTTGGAGACACTGAGGCAGGAGAGACTATATGCCAAGCTCAGCAAATGTGAGTTCTGCTTGGATAGAGTACCATTCCTGGGTCACATAATCACTGGAGATGGACTATCAGTTGACCCGGAGAAGATCGCTGCAGTGGAGACGTGGCCCACCCCTACATCAGTTACGGAGGTTAGGAGTTTTCTTGGACTTGCCGGATATTATCGGAGGTTCGTGGAAAACTTCTCGAGGATCGCTGCGCCTATGACGCGGCTGACGCATAAAGGCAAGGAGTTTATCTAGACTGAGGAGTGTCAGATGGCTTTCGATGAGCTGAAGAAGCGTCTGACGTCAGCACCGATTTTGATACTTTCTTATGGATCTGGAGGATTTTGATACTTCCTTCTCATTAGTTCTACGAAATGGCAAACTATTTCGAGAAAGTGTCTTCATAACCCCAATGATTCGAATTAGTATCATCTTCCAACGAAATATTTTCTGTCAATTTTTGCTTGTATTTCTTTGTCAATCGTTGCCTTTAGTTTTAGTTCATTTTACAAGTCAACCGAATTCACATCATTTGCATTGTGTTCCGAATTATCTTTATGGTTTCCAAGCTTTGTAGATAGGTTGGGCCAATTAAATTTCAGATAACAAATTAAAATTTTGAGAGAACAAATCAGCAGTTGGTGCTTCACTTTCACATTAATGGATTTTAGCATACATGAATGTAGGTAGCACCATGAAATTTTTAATACATGTAGCACCATGAGATTGGAGATGAGGCACCGCGGGAGCTTCTTATTCTTGTGTAACTATTTGGTTCTTTTTTAACATACATGTAGAACCATGATTTATTATTTTATTTTATTTTTTGCTCTCTGCTATGGCCATTGATGCTTGGGGTTCCTCAACAAAAAAACAGACAGAGAAATGAGAGGAAGGGGAAAGGAGAGAAGAATACCTAGATGTTTGTTGGGCCTCGACGGAACGGCGGATGCAATATCTCGGAGTGGGGAAAAAGGAAGGAAAAAGAAGAGGGGATGTAAGCCGCTGTTTTTTTTTTTTGCCAGGGTTACAACTTAGAAACCAATTACTGGTTTTCTTCTTTCCAGTCTTCACTTGTGTGTATATTTTTTTTTTATATTTTGAAAACAACAGTTTCATATTTATGTTTTAAAGTCCTACTTTAAATCTAATTTTGATATACAACAAATATATATTTAAGAATTATAATTTTTTAATATAATTTAACAACAATTTTAATTTTGTGTTTAATTCATTAAACAATAAAAATAGTCCAATCGAAAAACAGAATAAACCGAATCGTTTATCGGTTCGACTCAGTCATGACTAATTTCAATTCGATTTTGGTTTTGAATTTTAGAATTTAGAATTTTACTATTTCAGTTGGGTTGAAACTGAAAGGCTATCCCATATATTCTGGTGCATTTGGTGTGGTGCTTTTAATACGAGTATGGACGTGGGATGTTGCGATTGCATTGTTGTTCGCAAAATGAGATACTCTTCCAGATTTAGACCTAAATGGGTGTAGGCCTAATGCATTAACCGGTAAAGCTTTCTTCTTTTGTTTCAAAAAGAGTTTATTAAGTTATAGATTATTTGGTTTTGGAATTAAAAAGGAAATGGATTTAGACATTAGTTTCATCCCATCATAGTTGGTTTGAAGAAAATTAAGTTGAGCTAATATTACAAAGTGAAAATCATGGATGGATGCAGGAATTTAAAAGAGAAATGTGGTATCAAATTTCGACGTAGATTTTGCCACGACAAGACAGAACAGTTCCGTGTGGTAGAAAGAAAAGAAAAGAAGTGACTTTTTGAATCCGTCTTATCCTCCGACGTGACTTCAGCGTTGTTTTCTACACAGCACAACAGGCAGGCCAGCTCCTTGCGATGATGTATGTTTCAGTGAATGTCAGCGTAGTCTCGTGCAACAGTATGTCGAAAACTCAAGCTGGCTAGCGTGCTTAGTGTAGTTCAGCAACACTCGACGAGGGAAGACTTGGCGATGCGCTGATCTCAACTGTTGCGACGAGGAAGGTTTGGGTCGGTGCAGCGAAGTGAAAAAAGGGGTGCTCGAGTGGAAAGACGCGAAGGCGAGGGACACGCTTCCTCTATCATTGCTGCTTCTAATCGTGTGACGACATTGAGAGCTTTACGAAAAAATCCACCGGCGGAGGGTCATAAGACATCATACACTTTGGAGGAGATGTGGCAAGACACGACGTTTGCGATGCTCGGGTGTAGTGTAGGTGCAAGGACTTTCATAGAGAGAAGTGTGAGACGGAAAAAAATTGGTGTTGGTTGTTGGATTGTATCTAATTTCCGGTTGAGCGCTCAAAAGGGAGGTGACAATGGAGTTGGTAATTTAGTCCCACATCGGATAGGAGGTGGGATCATGAGGTTAGATAATTGAAATTGGTTCAAAGCCTTACATGTAAATTCTCTTTTAAGGCATATGAGCCCAATCCAAT